>CM053333.1:1320000-1920000 GCA_028583605.1 Dastarcus helophoroides
CAATTAACCTAAACTTCCTAATTTATGACCAATAAGATTTAAAGTTGCATTGCTAATAAAAATGTACTTTACTGCTCAACAAGGTGCAATGAAGATTTTTTTATGAAAGCAATGGTCAGTGGCTTGGCGTTTGCTAGAATTAAATAAAGTGTTCAAGTATGGATCTGTTACCATCTTCCGCTATCTTTTTAAGTAGAATCCTAAACCTGTTCTGCGTTTATATCTAACATTTATGGGCCAGTGCCTGCTCAAATTGAAGCTAGGAGACATGGGCACAATACCAGTTCCGCAAGCTGCACACATGCTGTTTGAGCCGATGGCCGGAACTTAACCGAGACTCAATTTACTGGTGGATTAAGACACTCCTAGCTATTCACTAACCCCCCGAACAAGCGGTGTTACGGTTCTTAATAAACGAAGACTATGTCGTTGTCTCGAATCATTAAGCTCTAAATGTACAATGCCGGGACTAGAGAGCTTAAGCACTGCTTGTTTTTGAATTAACTGGAATTGTTCGACAAATATCTATCTACAAAATCAAATAAATTTCGTTGGGTGTATACGGAATTCTCTCATTTACTTACACTTTAGTTCGCTCGATGTATTTGAAATGCACTGACTGTAGATAAATAATGGCGGAGGAGCGAGGATATTGGAAATAAGAATCAGTGTAGTACATAAAATAATTATTCAATTATATACATATTATATTGGCACATGTTTAATAGCATCAAATGGTAACCCCTATCCTGCTACCCTACTATGTCACCTAGGTGGATTACACTCATTTTGTATTTTGCTGATGGGGCCAACAATAATCGAAGCACGTATGTCGTGGATCATAAAATCTAGTTCCACCTCTGCGATACACTTTAAGATGATTTATTCAAGATATTTCTCATACCGCTGACTATGAAACTAGAAAGGAATATTGTGTGGTTGGAAATGGGACATACTTTTCGGCATTCCCAATAATAAATGGTAAACTTTATTATCGGCAGATTTGAAAGAAAATTGAAAAGTATTCTTTTATATTATCAGGTGTAAATTGCAAGATACTGGTCAATAGTAATTTTACGATTTATTAAGGGAACCATAACTGTTTCCAGTGCGATGAATCGTCGATCGGTATTACGTAAATACCAGCGGGTGTAGCTGTAGAGTATAAACATAAATTTTACGATGTTTGTTAACGTAATTTGTGTAGTAAGTTCATACGGTTTTAATGGTTGCCCCTATTTAAATAAACATATTTTCCGTAATAGCTGTAAATAATTTAATTTATAGATGCTTAAACAATTCCATCTCCATAAAAATTTATACAATTAGTAGTAGCCCACAATTAAATGGAATTAACAATATTTATATTAACGTAATATAATATATTTGCTTGTTTAAGCGTAAGTTAACAAGAGACCAAAAAAAAACTAAAAATAACAGTAATTAATATCTTTGCAAACTCGCTAATTATCATTCATTTTATCTGGCGTTAAATTAAAAACCCGGACAAAATATCCCCCATTTAGCAACCATTTTGCAGTTCCTACTTTTTAATAGATTTCTCAACAAAGGTAGGACTGCTTTTTCGCAATTCTAGGTTGCTTCTTTGATTTGCACATTGCATGCGAAACATTAAATCCATCAATGGATGTGCGAAGCTATATGCAATTTCCAACAAATGGAGGATAGGTGGCACATACTATATTTTGAAGATAAACCATTTAATTAATATTATTCGTTAATCTTAAATAGCTAAGGCTTAGGAGGCTTGTATTTAATACAGTTTACTATAGGAGGGGGACATCTTCTGGAGTTAATTTCATAGTTTCAACTGAATTTCAGATGTTGAATGAAAGTGATGCAAGTTTGCGTGTCATTCGAAACCTCTTTTGCTTCTCTTTTCTGCTCTTCTTTTCACTTCTCTTCTCTTTTCTCCTCTTCCCTTCTCTTCTCTTCCCATTACTTCCCATTTCTTCCCATCTTTTTCCATCTCTTCCCATCTCTTATCTTCGTTTCTCTTCTCTTCGCTTCTCTTCTCTTTCCTTCTCTTCTCTTCTCTTCTCTTCTTTTCTCTTCTCTTCTCTTCTCTCTTCTCTCTCTCTTCTCTTCTCTTCTCTTCTCTTCTTCTCCTCCCTTCTCTTCTCTATCCTTCCATTTCTTTCCTTCTTTTCCACTCTTTCTCTTCATCTATTCTCTTCCCATTCCTTCTCTTCTCATCACTTCCTTTCTCTTCCATCTCTTTCCATCTACTTCTCTTCTCTCTTCTCTTCTCTTCTCTTCCCTTCTCTTCGCATTACTTTCCATTTCTTCCCATCACTTATCTTCTCTTCTCGTCTTTCTCTCTTCTCTTCTCGTCTCTCTCTTTCCTTACTTTCAATTTCTTCCTCACTTCTCTCTCTTCTTCTCTCTCTTCTCTCTTCTCTTCTCTTCTCTTCTCTTCTCTTCTCTTCTCTTCTCTCTCTTCTCTTCTCTTCTCTTCTCTTCTCGTCTCTTCTCGTCTTTCTCGTCTCTTCTCGTCTCTTCTCGTCTCTTCTCGTCTCTTCTCGTCTCTTCTCTTCTCTTCTCTCTCTTTCTCTCTTCTCTTCTCTTCTCTTTTCTTCTCTTCTCTTCTCTTCTTTTCTTCATTTATCTTCTCTTCTCTTCTCTTCTCTTCTCTTCTCTTCTCTTCTCTTCTCTTCTCTTCTCTTCTCTTCTCTTCTCTTCTCTTCTCTTCTCTTCTCTTCTCTTCTCTTCTCTTCTCTTCTCTTCTCTTCTCTTCTCTTCTCTTCTCTTCTCTTCTCTTCTCTTCTCTTCTCTTCTTCTCTTCTCTTTTTTTCTCCTCCCTTTCTTCTTCCTTATCCTTCCATTTCCTTTCCTTCCCCTCCCACCTCTTCTCTGTCACCTCTTCTCTTCCCATTCGTTTTCTTCTCATCTCTTTTCTTTCTATCTCTTCTCTTTCCATCTTTTCTCTTCAAATCGCTTCTCTTTCCATCCCTTCTCTTTCCATCTCATATCTTCCCTTCCATCTCTTTCCTTCTCATCTCTTCTGTGCTCTTTCCTTTTCCTGTTCCTGTTCTTGTTCCTCTCTTCTTCTCTTCCCTTCTCTTCTCGTAAAAAAAAACCTTCAAATATTTACCATTTCGCACCTATGATTTTGGAACTTAGGGTACAGCTTTTGCCCGCGATTTCTCTCAAATAGACTACAAGAGTAGTATAAATTTTCTTTCACTTTAGTCAAATTTATACTGTTACATCCATTGTTCATGTATAAATCACCAAACTGTACAAACATCATCCTTATACATACCTTCATACATATTTTAAAGAGCATACGCTCTCAAACAAATCTTTGTATTTTGGTTATCATGTCAAGCAGAGTGCACATTTAATTTTCTCACCGTATACGGGAATTATAGCACAATACATTTTTTAACTTTTGGTTAATGGAGTAATCGCATCACATTCGAACAAAATGCCGTAAATAAGCCTCATTTATCGTTCCGGTCCACTTGTCTCATGACCTGCGATACTCAATGCTTGTGTTACTTGCTAATTTGAATAAGGAGAATGCGGGGCTCTATCAGTATGCTGCATATGCTATGATGATGTCTCCACCCCTAAGGGTTGGTAAGCGTCGCTTGCAGATCCGGTTACATACATCTATTGTTTACAACTTACCGCATTCTCATCCATTATTGAAATATATAAATAAATTCCTACTTCTGCTCTTACAAGACAACTAGTGATATCAACAAGTCAGGCACACGCTTAGTTAATCACAAAAGCTCTTCATCAAATAGTGTATACTGCGGCATCTCCAAACTTTACTGCTGTCATTTCATTTCTCTAAATTAATTTAATTCGAAAATGCTATTTCCACATTTACCAGTAAAACTGTTTTTCACCGCTTCCATATAATAGTTTCATATCATCTATCGTTAGGAAACAATGTGAGAATATGGTGCGCATCTAGAGAAAGGAGAGTCTAACAAAAAAAATCCCATTTGTGGATAACACAAAGAGATTTAGATAATATTTAAATTAATAAATATAACTAACTTAAAGTAGTCAACATCTAGGTTATTTAATTTTTTTTTAGTTTATAAATCCTTTAATAAGTATTATTATTTTATCATTAAAAAAACCATCCACATCTTAATTTATAATTATTTAATTACGACTAGTTTAGACAAGAGGACCCTTCAAGTAAATCTGCTTGAGAAGTCTCATTTTCAGTTCCCTGCTCTCTTGACCTGTTGATGGTTGCTAGATTTTCCTTTTCTTTTTGTTGTATGTGATAACTTTCTTCACTTGCATATGCAACAATTATCTTACAACAAATTAAAAATTGTGTGTACTAAGAAATAGTGCTTTCCCTTTTTCTTGACGGTAGTGAATTCTGCCGCCAGCGGTTTGAACCTATCTGGGCACTATCTTCATGTCTTCAAAGGTAATTATTACAGGCAATTCTTTTTCGTTGCTGCCCCATTATCCTGCTGTTACTTACCATTTTCCAAATGTGATGGTTTTACCATCCTAATTTAAATTTTTAATATTGCTTTTCCCCTGGTCAATTGATTGGAGGCGTTTCGATTTTATCCGAGGAGAAGTATAACGGATGTGTTCAATATTTTGATGTTGTCTTTTTTCTTATATTCTACTGGTTCTTAAGATCCATTTTATGTATTGCATCACAGATGTTATAGACCCATTTAACTTTTTAGAGGTTTTTACACCCAATCTTCGATATAATCGGAATAGTAATGTCTATGTCATTGTCGTTGCGATTAATTATTGAACAAAATGGAAGTTAAAAGTTTCTCTACGGCTATTTAATAACTTGAAGAGTGCTTGAAGCTGTATTCTTTATTTATATATTTGCGTAATGAACACTTACAGCAATATCGTATCTCATTTTGACCAGAAGTTTCTGGTTTAAAGTATCCCAGTTAAGATTTCCACATAAAAATTGGTAATAAGCGAATGCCGCACAATTTTAAAAATATGATTCGCTTGCTGCACATGTTCACAATCTAAAACAATGAAAAGTACGTAATCGACATTGGCGCCAGTGGTAGTAGCAACAAATTCGGAATCTCGTTGGAGCATGACAAACGTTAAACGAGACTGTATAACCAGAGCTTTTCACAGACTACTCAGTTGAATGATTTTGCGATTTACTGCGCCAGAAGTGACGTTTTCCGTGAATGACGGGGGAGACAAGGGTGTTGGCGGAATGATACGGGGAGGCAGTCGGCACAGCTGAATGGTATCAAGCTTGTTGTTTAAACCACATCTGTAAAGTTAGTTGCACACCAAGCTGATAGCGGCCATTCACTATTGCCACTTTTCCGTCGGGCTCGCGTCTATTCCGTCACCCCTCGGTCCCCACCTCGTGACATCAGGCGACGCTGCGTAAATAAATAACGACAGCCTTCTGTTAGCCCCCGTTAAGCCACCCATTCATCAAAAAATTATCTCTCGACTTACATTCAATTATCAACAAATAAAGGGTTTTCGTTTGATTTATGGTATGCCATCTAGAAAGAACACATGCAAATCAACAGATGATTTTTTTTATATTCATGATATAATGGTATTGGATTTCGAAAATTAGACATGACTAAAGCTCGGAAGTTAGCCATGATCTATGACTATTTGCTTCTTTGTGGTGTCCAATGAATTAAGGTGAATTGCAAGAGATTTGCTAGATTTTTTTTTGGACAAATATATGCTGTAAGATATGGGTAGAGATTAACCTAGAGAATAAAACTACAATTTCAGAATACAACCACAAACTTATTTAGTTGTAAACATTACTGGAGTCAGTAAAAGATATTTCTTCCGAGATTGCACCATGTCAAAAAAGTAATAAACGTGTTCAACGTTTCCCATTACCATAGAGGGCTTCTCAGAGTTTCACCTCTGATATGGTTAACATTATGAGTTACTATGGTTCTCTCTTTGTCTTATCTATCTTGTCATTTGTGTCAGTTTTATTTTGGGAAGAGTATCTCCTTTGGTATGGTTGACATACTGAGCGACCAAGCTCTTGTGTCTTAACAACCCTATCTTTTGTGGCAATTATTCATTTCCAAAGATCCACCTCTGGTATGGTTGACATGCTGAGTGCTCTTGATCTGATATCTTAAATTTAGTTTATCATTTTAACTTGTATTTTCTTGTATTTTTTCTTATTATTTTCATTTATTTCTTCTTGTATTTTCCTTTGTTGCCGAAAAGCGATGGTGGACCAAATGGGACAATTTTAATAGTTCTTTAACATGGTAAATTCCCGGATCTTACATATATTAATTTAGAAAATGGAAATCCATTTGTTTTATCATTATATCACGTGAATCCCTTTAAAAAAGCATTCCTTTTAGCATTCAATTAAGTTATAATTAATTAAGCTGATAAAAAACATATGGAGGATAGGTTTTCGGTGACTCATTTTAGAAAATATTCCTTTAGTTTAGCTATATTGATTTCGGAATTGGGCGAAAGGGGCAAATCCCTATTATTTCTTTAACTCGATCATCATTCCCAGCGAATGGCTTAGCACTCAAGCCTTACATTCTCTAGAGCCGACAAGCTGAAAATCTGCAATGAATTTGGATACTGTGTCAAGCGGGAGCGTGAGCTGAACTGTGAGAAGGCTGGGTCAGCAACCATATATATTCAACATAAAACATTTTCAAATTTTGGGATTAAGCTTCAAAATGTGTATTGATGTGTGTGTATTAACCTATCTAATTAAAAACTGCTTTAAAATATGCAGTTATGTACTGAATGTTAAATAGCAATGTGAAAAATAGATAAACGAAAGCAGTGAATTTTAATATCTATTCAATTTTGAAATAAAAAATTTCCGTCTGCCTCCTCGATATAGATATTGTAGTTATACTTTAAATATATCGTCAAGAATTAGGCTCAGTTGTACTTTTAAAAATCCACAACATATTCACGTTAAAAAGACTTGTCAAACAACGCGAAATAATTTTAAAAAATATTGCACGTGATTGTTATATGCTCCTATTGCAGTCAAGTTTTATAAACTTTGGACCAACTTACCTGAAAGTGCTACTTCTATAAAATATATTTCGAAAAATTAATTCTATTCTGAAATACGCCATTGCAAATTTTAAAATATTTTTGTTATTACCACATTAAAATTTAATTAGAATAAAATTAATAGTTTCGTAATTGAATCGACAAAATTAAAACTAATTGAAAGCAACAAGTAATGGTTGAAGGAAAGTTATATTAAATGACTCGTTTTAAATGTTGAACAACTTGTACAAGCTACGAAGGGTGGAATTTCCGCGATACTAAAGTCTATTCGTTCCCAGAAGCCAAGAATTTAAACATTCTTTTGCGGGTAAATTAAATTTTTATGTCAATTTCAAGGAAAAGAAAATATATTTCGCGACTCCTCCGATATATGTAAAATTTTCCCTTATTTCGTTTTGTCAATATTTACAATAACATGCTCGAGTAACCCACACAGCCTAAAATTGAACCCCATAAAGATCATTCAAAGATTAGAATGAACTTCTTACTTATTTTTTGCCAATAAATGGGTATCAAAAATTGTTTAACGAAAACAAAATAATTTTGACAGGCTTTGGTGAAATAAAGATTACATATCCATAAGTGCAAATAGAATGCAACCTAGACTACAGCATGCAACCTTCTAAGCGTGTCTAGTGGATCATAGGTAGCCGAAGTGGCAATAGTTGAACCACAAACACTTGGTAAGGCGGTTACTCTTTAGGAAAGTCCCAGCAGACTAGATTCTAATACACATATCAATAGATTTGAATATTTGTCAGATTTAAAATTTGGAAACTAAAGTCCGGTTTCGATCTTATTATGATTTCGTCAACCCGAAGGATTTGGGATGGATATTAAGGAATTAGAATATTATGGAAGTAAGAATTGCAGACCGCAAAATATTAAACATGTCAATAAAGCGTGATACAAATTAAACTAAGTAGAATTACATGTGAATTTAAATAAGGTGCATATTGCACGTTACAAATTTTTGGGTCATTGACTAAAATATATGCAATTATTTTCCTGCTAGTTTCAAATATATGAAAATACACTTGAAACGTAGAAAATGTCTACTTATTAGTTACCGATCCACCCTCAGGCTGCCTCACATTGTGCGGTTATGGGTTTGGTTTGCCCCCTTTTAAAAGGTCGAATCAACAAATAATCAAGTAAACTTAAAAGGACTGGAGATAAGTAATTATTAAAGTAAAGTCGTTTCACGAATTTTATTTCAGACAAATTAAAAGGATTTTCCGACCGAAGTAACTATAAGTCGTCGATTGTATACGTTTGACGGCTTTTAAAACCTCATTGGCAGAATAAAACGTCCAGAATTTAGGATTCCGGGTGACGATAACCTTTAAAGTAGTCCATAAACCCGATATGATTTTCCATGACGTTCTTTATGAATAATGTTTAAGCGCCTTCAAAAATCCTCTATCTGCTTTTGCGTTCTTTAAACCCCCAAACTTACTTTAAGCTTTAAATCTAAATCTCATATCGTAGATTTCAGATAATCAAAAGCTAATTTTTGGGGCTGATAAAACAAAGAAATATTAGTCCCTACGCAGGTACTAAAATATTTACTTTAGCAGAGCATGTTGAAGCGTATAATTTAAACCTTTTATGATTGATAAAATATGTATATGTGAAACTTGTTTTGCCTGCTTCCAATACGTGTTTTTGAAATTGAAATCTTTGCAGGAATGCATTGAAAAGAGTTTTTATAATGTGATACCAATAAAAATATTTTGCAAATCATATTTCCTGAAGTTTTTGGGCCTTAGTACTTCCATGCTATCATCTTGAAGCAATTTATAAATAAAATATAATATTTATGTGAATAATCAGCTGGAAAACCCTTTATACTAATTGATATAAAACTTTATAACGTAGATAATATTGTTTGCAAATTACGTTTTAAAGTAGTTTACTTTTTAAAACTTTGTTAGTCTAATAAAATTTAATCTCCATTATTTTAAAACCTAGTTCATGAGATTATTGGGTGGGATAATTTTATATTTTACAAAATATATGCCGGGCAATGTAACTTCAAAATAATGACTTCCCTAACTCATTACACACCAAGAGTGAGCATTATTTGGATCAAGTTTATTCACAGAGATGAATGTTTCGTGGTTGATATCTCGGGTCACATATTGTGGCCGACTTGGTTTCCGGATTTAACTCATTTTTTTACTAGGAATTAAATAAAGAAAAATATTAAGAAAACCGAAGATAATCAAAATGAATTGTGGTAACACCCAGACTCATGAAAAGATCGATTCGGTGGCAAGAAAATGACCTAACTTATGTAATGTTTTGTTATTGTTTCTCCCAGATCCCGACTGGACGTAACTGTCGCATTCTTCTTCTTATTTAACGAAGGTGAAGCCGCTTGAAGTCAGTGATAACAATAACGTTATTTTAAATCATGATTTGCAAACATTTTTCAGGCCTAAAAAAATTGTTAATCGCGTATTAGTATCTACTTTCTCTTGAATTTATCGACGTTGGGATGTCCCACTCATAATGTCAATGTTTAATTAGGGATATTCATTTTGACAATTGAGCCTCAAAAACATTAACAGATGGTGGACTAGGGTCGAAAACGAGTAACGACATTTCTTCGCTTCCTCATGTCGTAGACAGGATCGAGCGCCATGACTGTAGTTTTGCGCTAAAGCTCCGGCTAATCCAGGATTAGCCATGTCGGAGTAGCTGCAATACTAATTTGTTGATTCTAGTACGGCGACAGTGAATTATTATTGGGAGCCTTCACATGTGTTATACGGTAGTGACGCCGCGCCGGAACCCTATTTTCATCCATGGTTAGTTAACTCTGATTGCAACCTTACAATTAAAGTGATTTCATTAAATAAAAATAATGAGCAGTGTACATACCATAATAAATTCGTAAGTATTTTTCGTTATTAAGAACGAGGCTTTCATCATTACATTGAAAAATTTATAAGGAATGTAGCAATCAACATTTTTATGCCAAATAACGAAACAGTGAACTATAATTTTTGCTTCGGGGCAGCTAAAGAATTCAAGGAATTTAATATTTTGCAGGAAAACAACTTTACTCAACTCTATATTTTAATATTTATTATAATTATCTAAAATATGTCTTTCTTTGAAAACATCTGTAATTTCACGGCTGAATACAAAGTAAAAGAATAAAAAAATACTTTAATTACTTGTAAACAATGTATGGCTATATTTTGATAAAAATACAGCTTACGTTTATGCAGATATCGAAAACTGTTAATGAAGGGCAAAATAAGAGAAAACCCTGGGAGATCAAGGACCTCGATACTGGATTTTCTGTACAGTGCATTAATAAAAGTGCCTTTTATCTCACTCGTCAAGTTAAATATTTAATAAGCAGCATTCCGATGTAAATCAGTCTTATTTACAAAATGTGACATTTGGAATATTCGAATTCTTATGTTCTGCGACCATTTCCTACCCAAGGCACGTCCGCAGTTAACTTTCAGCATAATATTCTCCTGAATATCTTTAGTTTCACTTCACTTATCGCGTTGGCAAGTCTATGCAGTTATCTTTCGTTTTGTTACAGGTCAGATGGCCGAGCCTGAACCAGAATTCTTAGCTCCTTTAGAAAATCACACTGTCACACAGGGACGAGATGTCTACTTCACATGCGTCGTTAACCATCTTTCCTCTTACAAGGTAAAATTCAAGTAAGAGAAATATTTAAATAAAAAAACAACAAATAAATTTAATGTTGAAAATTGCTGGATGGAACTCGACAGACGAAGCTCAAAACTTCCCTGGTGAAATTAAAAAGAGCTGCCGGAGAAGTATATTAAACTATATCTTGCAACAGTTTTAAAACTAACGTTCACTTATAAAGCATTATCTCAAAATGAAATACTAATAAATAAGTAATTATTTGGTGAATGATAATAATTTATGCTCAGGGCGAAGCGGAATCTATTTAATAAAACTACTGCACACTAAGGTTACATATAGGGCACGTGAACACTAAGAGCGGATCAAACTTAAAAACAAAAGAAAAGATTTTTCAAAATTCAACTTTTAAAGGCCTAAAAATTGCCATTTGAAAACTAGGTAGGCAATAATTAATACACACGATTCTATTTAAAGTTGCCTGTACGCGATAACTATATATGTAATACTTCTATATGGCCAGTTCCTCGTTTCTTATGGGAAATACTTCTCTTTCTCGCTGACCTTCACACGAATTAATGAGTCGCAATGCGCAGGTGCTATAAATCATCTGCGCATGGCCAAAGTCAGCTGTGCACGGCCAAACATAAACACCCGTTTAACCCGCGCGTAGCGATTGGTTCATTTTGTTCAATTCATGCGCAATACTCGCCATTTACTCATGTTCCATCTTTATCGAATTTGGTTGGAACAAACTCGTGAAGAGAATAGGGAGCTGGCCATATAGAAGTATTACATATATGGCGATAACTCATCACCTTAACTGCATGACAACATACTCCCGGCACGGCGGTATTTACTTTGTCTTATCGCATTTCTTATCTGCGTGACCATGCGGCGGTAAAACTAAAGTCTTTAATTTGATGCAGAACAAAAAACGTCGATATTACATGACGTCACTTTAACCAAAATTTGACTGATGTATTAACATAGAAATATCGGACGTGGAAAAAATATTCAAAACAAATGAGGTAAAAGGGAGGGATATGTGCAAAGCAAGTTACTCAAAAATTAATCGTTAACATTTGAGAAAAGTGTAATGGTTACTGAAATATAATCTCCAATCTCATCAAGGGGCACTACTAGTAATGACAGAAAAATTAATTAGAGGATAAAGATGAATACAGGTAGATATTGACGGGTCCTATTTTAACGTTTTCGATTTTTTTTAGAAACTGTCTAATAATATGTGGTTTTGCGCTAGGGGAAATTAACAATTTGTAATTGGGGCAAGTGCTAGGTGCTAATTTAACAAATTTGATACAGTATACTATAGTATTTGGTGTAGTATAGTATACTATTTGGTATTGTATAGTTCGTTTGAGCTACTGAAAGCAGTTTAAAGACATCTTTTTACATTCTTTGAATCATTTACCATAGTTTACACCACCATCATCTAAACTCACGTAAGTTGTTGAGTTATTAACGACATATTTTTCATTCCCAGTCTCCAAGTGTTCCAGATATGGTTCTAGTGCCATCTATTCAAAGAAAGAAACGGTCGCAACAACATGATAATTCATTTGTTTGAAAGACAATCGTCTATCTTCTTCTAAAAGGAATCACATTTTCTCTACTTAGGGAAAACCATTTATTTGTCAACCATTATCTTCCTTGGCAATGATTTTCGTGGGGATCTACGAATTACAACCCATCTTTTGCCAATCTCGTAGCCCTTTCAAAGCTCAAATTTCAAGCAGCGGCAGTGTACTTAGAGACATAGGAAAGTTCTATTATTTTAAACTATTATGTATATCTGACCAATTTACAGTCAATGGTTTTTGTTTTTGATTTTATTTCTTTCAGGCAATTTATATTATACTGTACCAGCCAAAAGTTCTGCATGGCTGCGTAATTGTGCCATGGATTGTGAATCCTGTCTCACTGATATAGAAAAATGACGTAAAATATAGGTGTTATTAAAAACGTCAAACACGAAAATAACTGCTCACATGATGGACGAAAAGTTAACAGAAAGTATTCATATCGTCATTAACTTTTTGTAAGGTGTTGCTAATTCTTCTTTCGATTCCTTTTTATTCCTGGTTTAATATTGGGAGTACAAATAGAAAACCGCTGGCTGGTGCCAGAAGTGGCACCAGCATTGAAAATCGTTAGAAAAGTCCGATCAGAAACGTCGTATAGCAAGCTGAGGCATCGGCCAACAACTCTACATCATCTCGTTTGTCTATTTTTACGGTGCTTCGTTTTGTTCGTACGTGAAAATGGCGACATTTGAGCCAAACAAGCGTCATTTGCGGGAAGTGTTGCTTTTTGCATTTCATTCGAGAAAGAATGCAGCTAAGGCGCTTCAAATAATTGCTGGGCACGGTTAGGCCTGGGCACGGTTAGGCCTGGGCACGGTTAGGCCTGGGCACGGTTAGGCCTGGGCACGATTAGGCCTGGGCACGGTTAGGCCTGGGCACGGTTAGGCCTGGGCACGGTTAGGCCTGGGCACGGTTAGGCCTGGGCACGATTAGGCCTGGGCACGATTAGGCCTGGGCACGGTTAGGCCTGGGCACGATTAGGCCTGGGCACGGTTAGGCCTGGGCACGATTAGGCCTGGGCACGGTTAGGCCTGGGCACGGTTAGGCCTGGGCACGGTTAGGCCTGGGCACGGTTAGGCCTGGGCACGGTTAGGCCTGGGCACGGTTAGGCCTGGGCACGGTTAGGCCTGGGCACGGTTAGGCCTGGGCACGGTTAGGCCTGGGCACGGTTAGGCCTGGGCACGGTTAGGCCTGGGCACGATTAGGCCTGGGCACGATTAGGCCTGGGCACGGTTAGGCCTGGGCACGGTTAGGCCTGGGCACGGTTAGGCCTGGGCACGGTTAGGCCTGGGCACGGTTAGGCCTGGGCACGGTTAGGCCTGGGCACGGTTAGGCCTGGGCACGATTAGGCCTGGGCACGATTAGGCCTGGGCACGGTTAGGCCTGGGCACGATTAGGCCTGGGCACGGTTAGGCCTGGGCACGGTTAGGCCTGGGCACGGTTAGGCCTGGGCACGGTTAGGCCTGGGCACGATTAGGCCTGGGCACGGTTAGGCCTGGGCACGGTTAGGCCTGGGCACGGTTAGGCCTGGGCACGGTTAGGCCTGGGCACGGTTAGGCCTGGGCACGGTTAGGCCTGGGCACGGTTAGGCCTGGGCACGGTTAGGCCTGGGCACGATTAGGCCTGGGCACGGTTAGGCCTGGGCACGATTAGGCCTGGGCACGATTAGGCCTGGGCACGGTTAGGCCTGGGCACGGTTAGGCCTGGGCACGATTAGGCCTGGGCACGGTTAGGCCTGGGCACGGTTAGGCCTGGGCACGGTTAGGCCTGGGCACGGTTTCAAAATTTTCGAATATGACGTGGAAGACAAGGAGCATCCCGGACCCGTGAAAAAGTGCGAATTGGAAGCTTTGCTGGATGAAGATTCTTGTAGAACGCAACAAGAACTTGCAATTTCATTAGGCGTGACTCAACAAGCCGTTTCCCATCGCTTAAAATGCTTGGGAATGATTCAGAAACAGGGACGTTGAAGGGACTGAAGCCTAGGGATATCGAACGGCACCGTTTCACGTGCGAACAACTCCTCCAACGGCAAAAAAGAAAGGGTTTTTTGCATCGCATCGTGACCAGTGATGAACCAAAGCGGAAAAAATTGTGTAGACTTCCCGGCCATGCATCAACTTCGACAGCGACACCAAACATTTATGGTCGAAGCTGATGCTGTGTATTTGGTGGGACCAGCTCTAGTGTACTATGAGCTGTTGCAACCGGACGAAACCATTACAGGAGCCCTCTATCGGACGCCGAGTTTAAGCCGAGTGCTGAAAGAAAAACGCCCACAATAATCGAAAAGGCACGACTTCTGCATGACAACGCTCGGCCACATGTTTCGAAGGTCGTGAAAACATACCTGGAAACTTTGAAATGGGACGTCCTACCCCACCCGCCGTACTCTCCTGACATCGCCCCTTCTGATTTTTACTTGTTTCGATTGATGACGCATGACCTGGCCGGACAGCACTTTCGTTCTTAGGAAGAGGCCAAAAATTGGATCGATTCGTGGATCGCGTTAAAAGAAGTATAGTTTTTTCGCCGAAGAATTCAGAAGCTGACAAAAAGATGGGAAAAAGTTGTAACTAACGATGGAAATTATTTTGAAGAATAAGTATGTAACGAGTTTGTTACAATAAAGCCTCAAATCGTGAGAAAAAACGGGGGGTTTCCATTTGTACCCCCATATATGGTCAATTAGTCCTCCTCTCGTACTTTTAATGTTTTAAGACGACAGTGGCAATAGCCACAACTGGACGCCTGATGAAAAGGATTGGGTACGTGTTTGGTTTAACCCGGACACGGTGCTGCAAGAATTAACATTTTAGTTCGTATCAGGATTGCTACTTCAACCCATCCGTGGTACGGTTAGGCCTGCGCACGGTTAAGCCTGGGCACGGTTATGCCTGGGCATGATTAGGCCTGGGCACGGTTAGGCCTGGGCACGATTAGGCCTGGGCACGGTTAGGCCTGGGCACGGTTAGGCCTCGGCACGGTTAGGCCTGGGCACGGTTAGGCCTGGGCACGGTTAGGCCTGGGCACGGTTAGGTCCGGTACGGTGTTTTAGAAATCAACGTTTATTAAGATTGCGTTCAGTGTAATAAATGTGTAAATGAAAATATGCATAATGTACTAATAATAAAAAAATAATTTTCTTCTTGAAATTCATTATGGTTTGGGTTTCGACTGGAGTGGCTGAATCCTTTTTAGTTTCGTCTAAGTATGTGCATAGCGTTCGAGCTTTTACGAATTAATGACTGTTAATTTTTATTTCATTTTTCCCTTAGCTCTTAATTTATTTATAAGTTTATAAACGAAGTTGCAGCTAAATATGGTTTAGATTATTAAAAATACGTATTGACATTGTAATAAAGTTAATACTTCTTTGTAAAAATCCATCTGGAGGATATTTCATTCTTGATGACCAGCATTAGTTTTGTATTTGAAAGATGTATCTTTAGTCAAAAAAATAGCAAAACCACGACTTCTACAAATTATTGAAATTGAAGCTATAAATAATCTTATAAAAATTCTTATTAGTCACCTAGAGGTCCTATACGCGTTGATTGCATTGTGCTATTCCTCCCGGAGGTAACACAAAAGGCATCCAATCAGATGTGCAACTCACATTTATTGAGTTTTCAACGTACTACTTTCAAAACCAGCTCTGTTCGTAATAAAATCACGGTATATAAACCCCGGAGCATTCAATTCTCTGACAAATGCCGTAAATAGGATTATATTAAGAAGGCCTCGCGACAAATTTTGTTCAATTGATGCGTTTAGTGACAAATAAAGTTAGGAACACATAAAAAACTTTTCCGAATTGTAGGTAGCTTGGATCAAATCGGATACTAAAGCAATTCTCGCAATTCATACTCACATGGTGGCGCAGAATCAACGACTTTCGGTAACACATAACGGCCATAATACGTGGAAACTTCACGTATCGAACGTCCAAAAAAACGACTCTGGAACTTACATGTGTCAAATCAACACCGATCCTATGCGTAGTCAGGTAAATTGTCAACTTAGGTAGATAGTTTATTTATTGCGTGTGCAACTGTTAGATGGGAAACTTGGAAGTAGTGATACCACCTGACATAATGAATGACAACGAATCAGCTGAAGGAAGCGGAGTGGCAGTGGAGGGTGGTGCAATTAAACTAAGATGCTATGCAACTGGAGTGCCTGAACCTACAGTACTGTGGAGAAGAGAAGATGGTAGAAATATAGTACTTAGACATGATGCTGGTAGGGAAAAACAAGGTAAATAGTTGATTTAACCTATCACTCATTTAAGGAAAAAATAACTCTATTTCGCACATTTTTCTTTTTAGTAACATTTTATTGTATAGATTGAATTCATTTTAATAACTTTTATGTCAGACTACGTTCTGCCACAGTAAGGAATTTTGCTCCTTTGGAACTTTTATTTTTGTTTAAAAACTTTTTTAAAAACGTAACTCCCCATTAACTTTTGAGGTCTTGGTTCCATTTATTGTTCGATGTGGAGGACTATAACCCATCCTAAATAATTTTAGCTGATAACCGAACAAAATAACAATAAAAAAATTACATAGCGTTTGCGTATTTTTGGTTTTTATCGTATGGTATCTTAACCAAAACGGTAACACTATTTTAGTAGCGCAACGATGGCATGGTACATCAAATTAGCTGAACCGCAACTACTGAATTTTAATAGTTTATCAATAAGCTAACAACTAACTAACTAACAACTAAATAATTTCAAAATTCTGTTTATACTGTCTGTAACAGTTTTTTTTGAAAGTTTAATCCACTCGCAAAGGGTAACCCCATTATGCTTTCAAAGCCACTGCGAGTAGGATGGGGAAACAAGGATAGATGGGGTTGAACCGCCTTCTTAAACAAGGATAGGTTGTAATTTTTGGGGAAATTTGGGTAACGAGTTCCATAGCTTAGAAGTTCTACAGAAAAAAGAGCCTCCGTAGACAGAAGTCCTCTCTGTGTCAAGCTGGACCGCACAGGAATTTGCTGTCTCCAACTATCTAGTATGCCTCAAGAACCTTGCCCTTGGGGGGGATCAATCATATTAGTTCCAGCGAGCATCTTCCATGATAGTACTTGTAGAAAAGAGACAAGTCACCAACCATACGCCTGTGCTCTAGTGTTTCGAGAGAATCGGTCAGACTCTGGTCATCAATTAGGCGAATTGCTCTTCTTTGAATTAAATCCAAGAGAGCTAAAGTGTGTTTTGGGGCTGAACTCCAAACGTGTCGTAGTGTTATTTTTAGTGTAATAGTGTTTGTGTAATTGTTTGCTAGATTTGGAAGTTTTATCTGTCTATTTGTTGCGTTATTGGTGGTTTTTCTGTTGTATTTGCTTTGTTTTAATGCTGTAGTTAGTCAGTTTTTTCACTTCTTGCTATCCTCATCTGTGTTTTCGTTAATCTGAACGATCTGGATCTAGCTTCTTACTGTTTGGATCTATCACTGAAAAATTTAATCAAATGGAAGATGAATGCCAAGTTTCTACTATATCTTTCTTATTGCTACCTCTCTGCTTTTTGATTAATTAGCTATCTAATAACTATCTTGAACTGATACCAGAATAGCATCCGAAAATCTTTCCAAATATCATGTTAGGCATGAAAGCTTGACATTTTGAATTTTTGATTTGCTTTTATCTTTTTTAATAATTTAGCTATTCAGAAAGAGAAAGCAGTCAATACATTAAAGAAGATTAATGCTGTTCAGTGTTCAGATCAGGTTTTTTTAAGGTGAGGATGGTTCAAATCGAAAGAGACAGTATTAACAATACTTCCCTATGTTTAGCATTGTTAAGGCGCGGATAAATACATAGTCAATATATCTGAAGGAGTCAGCCGCAGGGTTATACACGTTTATATGAAATGTACGCTCCATACGTTGCGATATTTCAAAATGCCAAGAAATAATGTCGAGCTGGTCCAGTGTGAGGCTGTGCTGGCAGGGAATTGTCGCGCGGTCACCATTCACCCAATTGGAAGAATAAAGACAAATGTTTAGTTGGGGTTTTCAAGCGCTAGCGGAAATAAATGCCACTCGCAATGCTTGTTCCATTTGATGGAACGCGCGGCCGGTCTACGGGCAATCATTTCTAAAATTAATAATCTCAAAACGAGAGCGATTTCATCGATGTTTAGACACGCGCATGTATCAGATACACCTGGAGATCATACTGTCGAAGAATTTTTAAGATGAAAGTTGATTTGAATTTTAAATGAGAAGGGATTTATCGAGAGCAAAATGCAGTCGTTGTGGGACTTGTCAGAACTACCAATAGAGAGTTACTTGAATTTTTCATTGCACATGTTCCGTAGCGGTGGAATGCAAATCAGGATTTAGTGGGAAGTAGGATTAGGAGCGGGGCATACCATCTGCTCTCATTCTCAATGAATTATTACCACTTAGACGTAAATAAAGCATATTATTTCCTTTGTGCAGATTCTCTATCGATCAAATGGACGTGCATCCATTCGAAACCAAGGATTTAGGCTTCTCTCTTTTTCATACGTTTAACACAATGCTACAAAGCCTACTTAAAGAATATAAAGCATTGCTCACAGAAGCACACGTAACTCACTTCATACAAGCATTTTATCTATAAATCCAAAGACATAATTCAATTCTTGTGAAAATTCTAAACAAATAACTCTCTTACCACATATAGAACACACTTGTTTATTTTTTTGCAATACGTTTGTCGAAAAGAGAGATACGTTTTTAAAATTTTATTTTCGAGATAGATGGTTAAACATATTTTATAAAATTTTATAAACTTTGGTAAGTATTAGTTATCAAAAAACAATGTTTCATATTTTTAATATTTATGCAGCAATGGCAGCAAATTTGTTCTGATTTTACACCAACGTTTGCGGAGATTAAACTTCAGACACTTCTTACCACTTAAATTCACTCAAGTTGCCAGTTTCAGAATAATTTTGCTTAAAATGCAAATGTCCTAAAGAACATATGTATATTAGTTTCATTTAATTTGTTTAACTTAAAACGTTTGCTAAGATGATATTCTGTTCAGTGCTGTGTATTATCCTGATTAGTTTTCTCCATATAAAAACTTTGACCTTTGATTTGCAGTGCTTAGATCTTATGACGGAGAAATTCTAACATTAACCAACGTGCAGCGAACAGATATGGGAGCATATTTATGTATAGCTAGTAATGGAGTACCCCCATCAGTAAGCAAGCGATTTATGGTTAGAGTACACTGTAAGTTACTTGGGAAACTATGTACAATAGCTAATTAACATAATGTATGTAATGGACAATATTTTACAGTTCATCCTTTGATAAGGGTTTCTAACCAATTGGTTGCTGCGCCCATTGGAAGTGATGTGTTAGTACAGTGTTATGTAGAAGCTTCTCCTAAAGCCATGAACCATTGGATGCGAGACAACGGTAAGCGCTATTCCCTTGAGTGGCTTAAACAGAATAAAGTCACATATACTCTATTACTGGACACGCTTCGTTGCCCATCGTGAATTCTTCTCCTTTCCTATCAGCCTAATCCAAATTTATGCTGCTTTCGAGGTATTATTTCACTTTTATCTCAATACTGCATCTGCAGAAAATTTAGGTTTTATATTATATACAGTATGGTGCAGCTGAAAGGGATACATTCGTTATTTTGACTTTGAACAAAAACACTCAGACACTTTTATTTTTAATTATGCCGTTTGCTAGACATGTGACGTAAAACAAGGTTTAATGAGTGGATTGGACTTTAGAAACAACCTTTTTATTTCTCTATTAAAACTGCACAGTTTAGTCTTGTTCATTTTTTAACTGTTATAATAATCCGTCTAGGAGAAAAACTTCTTTCCAACAATAAGTACCTCATGGAAGAATCGATTATTAACGACTACTCGCTTCTTATGAACTTGACAATACGGAAGTTAGAAAAACGAGATTTTGGAGGTTATATTTGTACGTCTTCAAATGCCTTAGGAAAAGCGGACGGAGTTGTTCGTCTTCAAGGTAAGTAATTCCAACCAAATACGTTGCATGTTCTCCAAGAAAACATTACAGAATTACATCTGGTAATCAAGTCGACAAGTACCGTGAGTACACCGAAATATATTGAAACGAAACCAAGAAAATCACCGCACAAAGAGAAACCGAAAAAATGGAAACAAACCACTAAGAAAAAAGATGACAAACAAGATGATTTTGAAATAACGACATTACTACTACCTGAAGCTAAAACACAATCGCCTGAAAAGACTTCGGTTGCAACTGTTACTAGGTCACCTTCTTGGATATTATTACATCGGAATAAAGCCATGTGTCTTACTCATGACACATCTTGTTATATTTTTGGATACATCCTGTTTTACTCACATTTGATCTATAAAAAATACGTTCTGTTATAAAAATTTCGTAAACATTTGGAGGAAACCATTTACATTTTCAATTTGTACAATTTTTTTGGGCTAATTAAAAACTAGATTAATCTCGTAAGTCTTCCTTTGTAAATAAAAGGCTATAAATTTGGTCAATCCAGGGCATTCTGATTATAATCGATTAACCTGCTGAAATCAATATAAACTTGGGTTGTTTGATGATTTGGATTGCAAGACGACACTGGTGGCAAAAATTAAGGGATCAAAAAAAAAAATGTAGGTGATTTTCGACAGGCTCTAGCTTAGTAAAAAATAGTCGTACAGAAAATCTAAAAAAAAAAGAGATTGCAGAACAAAGTAACTAGTTTTTGAACTTGAACTCCAAATTTTTCTAGCGTCAACGGTTTTTAAATAATCCTAAAAAAAACCATCTGCACAAATATTTTTGAAGTTTTTTTGGTTTTTTCTTGCTTGCGGACTTTTTTTTGACCTAATTATCATATGAACCCGACAGCTTATTCATTTAGCTTCAATTTTTTTTAAGGATCTTAATACGACCACTTCTCACTGATATATCGTTCTTTGAATGAAAAAGGATTATTTTCCCTTCCATTAGAAAATTTCGGAAAAAAATTTTCTTGGAATTTTTTATTATTTATAAAAGGTAAAAACATTAAGATATTACTTTTTTCACTGCAAAGTTGGTAGTTTTGAAAAAAAAACTATTTAATTAAACGTTTTGCTACTAGTTTACAAAAAGTATCGAAAAATAATCTCTAAAAAATATGTAAATAAGGATCGAAATTCAGTTGGGGGTATCAACTTTTTTTTAAAATTTGATTACAAAAAGATCCGTAAAACCATCGAATGTGGCCACGGCATCCCTTTAGAAATGATTTAGTGGTTTAGGGGCGTTTTCTTAATCTGAAGTCATTCCCAAAGAAGAAACCTTTTAAAAAAAACATGTTTTCAATTTTTTTGAATATTTTGAATTTTTTTTTTATTTTTTCAAAAAATTTAATCTGCGATAAATATTTTAAAAAGCTAAAAAAATGCATTTAGTTCGAGATTTTTTTTTTAAAGTAGTGGAAAATTTGTTACGGACATCTGGGAAGATAACCCGGACTTCCGCTCAAACTACGGGTACCGACTAAAAACCCCTACTTCTTCGGGCCCCCAATTCCTCCGTCGGAATAGTACAATAGTGCTGGAGTACTACTGTAAGCTGTTTTGTTTGAAACATAAAAAACAAATAAAACAGAAAATTTCCGAAATGGAAGTCGTAGCCTAGAGGACCATCCTTGGTCTCCTAATCCTGGTTGGGATGTCTGGATCGTAATCCATTGACTGTCGAACTGGTTCGTTGGGATGCGCTTCCGCTCTCACCATCGCCTTGGAATTAATTTCCTTAAGAAAATCTCTTACCAAAGGTAATTCAACTTCCTTGTGGAGCTGATTGTTTCTCACAAACCATGGAGTGTCCATGGCTCACAAACCATGGAGTGTCCATGGCTCACAAACCATGGAGTGTCCATGGCTTGTCTTAGAAATACGTTCTGGAACACCTGAAGTTTTTTCATATGATTATCCCTCGCCTGTGATCAAGCTACAGATGCGTAGATCATCGCTGGTCTTATGATTGATTTGTCCAATGGACAGGTTACTATTTCTACCAACCATCGCTTGCAGCGGTCCCTTCAGCATTTTGGCTTTGGGCACTGCATAATTGATGTGTGCCTAAAAAGTAAGTCTTTTGTCAAGAATGACACCTAGATACTTTGCCTGAAGTCTTCAGTCGACGTTTTGCCCATCAACATTTACATGTCCATACGGTTGGAGTCTTCTTCGAGTGAAAAAAACTGCTTGAGTCTTGTCTGCGTTGACTTGGATTCTCCATTGACCGAAGTAATCTAGTAGACTGTTTGTTGCCTCCTGAAGTCGTCTGGTGACCACCTCTGGACTGTAAGAGTACACCACTAAAGCTGTGTCGTTTGTTGGTTGGTTCTCGGGATGTCTGCTGTGAACAGAGAATACAGCAGAGGTAACAAGGCACAGTCTTGAGGCACCCCATACTGTAGTCTTAACTGGTTTGATAGTTCCTGTCCCACCTTTGCTCTGAATGAGCGCTGGTCCAGAAACGAGCTTACCATTTGAACCATTGTTAGAGGTATTCCAAACTGGTGCATCTTGTAGACTAATCCTTGGTGCCAAACTGTGTCAAATGCCTTGGAGATATCGAAGAAAATAGCTCCAATTTCCTGGTTCCAGTTCATGCATTCAGTGATTGTTTCAACCACTCGTAGAAGTTGGTCTGAGGTAGAGTACATCGGTTGGAACCCAAATAGTTCCTTAGGAATGATGTCGCGATCGCTGATGGTATTCTGCAGACGCTTTCTCAAAATCCTTTCCGTCAGCATTGTTTCAACCACTCGCAGCAGTTGGTTTGAGGTAGAGTGCATCAGTTGGAATCCAAATAGTTCCTTAGGAATGATGTCGCGATCGCTGATGATATTCTACAGACGCTTTCTCAAAATCCTTTCCGTCACCATTGTTTCAACCACTCGCAGCAGTTGGTTTGAGGTAGAGTGCATCGGTTGGAATCCAAATTGTTCCTTAGGAATGATGTCGCGATCGCTGATGATATTCTACAGACGCTTTCTCAAAATCCTTTCCGTCACCATTGTTTCAACCACTCGCGGCAGTTGGTTTGAGGTAGAGTGCATCGGTTGGAACCCAAATTGTTCCTTATAAGACGCTTTCTCAAAATCCTTTCCGTCAGCCATTGTTTCAACCACTCGCAGCAGTTGGTTTGAGGTAGAGTGCATCGGTTGGAATCCAAATTGTTCCTTAGGAATGATGTCGCGATCGCTGATGATATTCTGCAGACGCTTTCTCAAAATCCTTTCCGTCACCATTGTTTCAACCACTCGCAGCAGTTGGTCTGAGGTAGAGTGCATCAGTTGGAATCCAAATTGTTCCTTAGGAATGATGTCGCGATCGCTGATGATATTCTACAGACGCTTTCTCAAAATCCTTTCCGTCACCATTGTTTCAACCACTCGCAGCAGTTGGTCTGAGGTAGAGTGCATCAGTTGGAACCCAAATAGTTCCTTAGGAATGATGTCGCGATCGCTGATGATATTCTGCAGACGCTTTCTCAAAATCCTTTCCGTCACCATTGTTTCAACCACTCGCAGCAGTTGGTTTGAGGTAGAGTGCATCAGTTGGAATCCCAAATTGTACCTTAGGAATGATGTCGCGATCGCTGATGATATTCTGCAGACGCTTCCTCAAAAGCCTTTCCGTCACCTTACCCAAGTTGGATAAGAGGCTGGGTTAGAGATTATGAGCTTTTTAGAGCAAAAATCGTAATTCATTAATTTCAAAAATTGATCAAAATCAGTCAAAACCAACCACAAATTCAATCGAGTAAAACAAAAAGTCATCTAGCTGGAATAAATTGCATCTTTGTAGGGTTTCTATGGGTATATTGAACTACAAAAGGTGCACTTACAGTGGTTTCCTCGATTTTCTTAGTTCAGCGCTTAATTCTCCAGGAAACCATCAAAAGCCGTTTTTTTGTTACTTTTTCAAATTCAATTCAATTGCTTTTTCAATTTCAAAATGAAAACAAAATTCTTTTCAAAAAATCATGGGCTAATCCCTTTAAGTCATTTATTCAAGTTTTGAAACCCACCTTCAACTTTATGTATGAGCACTTGTTATTGAGATATCAATAATCAAATACAAAATGTTTCTTTTCCATTCAAAGAGCGACATGTCGGCGAGAAGTGGTCATATCTAGGTCTTTAAAAAAAGGAATTGAAACCGAATGAACAAGCTGTTCAGTTCATATGGTGGTTAAATCAGAAAAAAATTCCAAGTCCGTTATCAAGAAAAACCAAATAAATTTGATGGTTTTCTCATGAATACTTAAAAACCGCTGATGTTAAAAAGTTTAAACTCAAAAACTAGACACTTGAAGCTACGATTATTTATTTTTTAATTTTCAATATGACTATATTACAGCAAGTTACAGCCTGTTGAAAATGACCTAAACATTTCTAATTTTTTTGGCCCCTTAATTTTCTTCCCTAGTCTAGTACTAAGCCCTTACGATTACGTTGAACAAACTAAAACACCCTCTAGGCAAACTCCAGGGCAGTGATGGCGAATCTTTTCGAGATGTGAATAAAATTTTTATTTTCATTAGTAGCTCGCTTGTGTTTTTTAATTTTATTTAACATTTCTGCGACCCAGTTTGGAAATATTTAAATTTTTATTGTTTGTCGACAATATTCTAAAACAGTTTCTGAATATTGTCAACAAACAATAAAAATTTAAATATTTCCAAACTGGGCCGAAGAAATGTTAAATAAAATAAAAAAACATAATGTTTCCGGTCAATAAGAGTTCACCATGAAGAGTAGCTCGCTTGTCACCAAATCTAAGTTTATATTAACGAGTTGAAATATTTCTTATGAATGTTGATAATTAAGTTCTTCTTGCTTTAGCTCAAGTTTTCAAATTTCACTTTCAAATTTTTGAATTTTACTTCCAAACTTTTTGAATCTTATTTTCAAATTTTCGAATCCAAAACTTCAATTTTTCGAAATTTAAATTTTTTCTCAAAGTTTTCCATTTAAACTTGGATTAATTTTTTCGAAATTCTGTGAATAAACGTAAAATATGTTTTAGAAAGTAAGATTTTTCAAAAATTTCAATTTTATAATCGGATAACTTCGACTGTTTTTTTTTTTAAATATCGAATTTCAATTGCAACGTAACTGATATTTAAACTTTACTGGAATTTTGAAACGTTCTTCCAAGATTTCGTGATAAAATTATTTTATGAAAGAAAGAGGAAATCAAAAGTGGAAATTTCGACCTACTGTCCAAAATCTTTCGTTTATTGAACGTACTTTTGTAAATTTTGACTGTAAAGTAAAATTGTTGAGGTTTGAAATCGAATTTTTAAATTGTATCTTGAATTTTGGAATCTAAAGTTGAATGAAGTTTCAAGTTGAGGTAAAAAAAAACGAAATTTCACCATCAAGCTGTAAAACAATTCGTTGGTTTTGCCAACGATATTTTAAATATTTTTGACTGATTTGTGATTAATTATGATTTAAAAAACTAGCGTAAGTCATTTAAATGATTCACTTTACCCATAGTTTTTAAAAAATATTCGTGGGTCAGTGGCTTTTCGCGGCTCATAAGTTCGCCATCACTATTCTAGAGAGTTGAGTTGAAATATGTTTGGCATAATTTCATATTCCAGACCTTTTTTTTATTTCCATTAATTTTTAATAATGGAACTAACTCCAGTAAATTTAAATTAAATTCAAAGAAAATATGGTTTACCAATTTTAAACGATTTCATGGTTAAAACTAATCAAACATGCTACTTGGATAACCGAAGAAAGCAACAGCCTGATAATATTAGGAACTCCAGGATTGAGTTCATCTTTACACGTCTTCCCATCTACTCAAAGGTGCATTTAATTTAACTTGAATACGAGAGACTGCAATTCTAATATCCAATTTTGTTTGAGTTTAATTTATATAGAAATCTCAAATGTTTATAGAAGGAAACAAAAAATATATTGAAAGAAATAATAGTTCATAGAGGTTTAAATGTTTTTAAAGCTGATTTGAATTCTTCTCATCTCCCAGCTAAGTAAGTTTCCATAAGTTTCTGCAAGAATGTCAGTATTCTAAAATTTTATAGCCTGCTTATCCATTTTAACGACTTTTTCGAAGATTGAAGGCTCCATTTATTATAGTCGAGCTGCATTTTTTATTACTTGAATTATTGTGAATATTATGATAGATATCTACCAAAATCTACCTTACAAACGTGTATGCATATTTTTAACTTGTAAGCGAGCGTTAACAAAAGCCCAAACACCGCATTTCGTAATTATTTTTCAAACTATTTATTTTTTTTTTAACAGGACAACTAAATTCAATTGAGTACTTTAGTGTATTCAGTTCATTCATTTCAAGACGGCTACCGCTCGTAACGGTCAAAATGTTTACAGGTCCTTTGAGAAGTTTTACTGTAGTTTATTTTTCGTTTATTTAGATCTTAAAGTATGTTGTCATTCGTTATTATTATGACTGCAGAAAGTTAAATTTATACTGTGATACAAGACCCCTGCAATCGATAGCTTAGAATTCGATAAAATATTTTACTCAACAAACAACGATCATGTGGCAGATTTTATTCACATAAGGCTTGACTGCAAATACATCTGAAAGAATAGTTTTCAGCAAACGCCGCTGTAATAAACATTCCTTAATTATTATTATAAAAGGGTCATTGGAAATTAATGTTTAAATTTAATTTTATGGTCAATTAAATTGTGATAGCCCTTATATTTTAATCGAAAAAAGACTGAAGATCCATCAGAAGCCAAACAATAGTGTGGATACGATTTTGTCTGCCTGAGAGCAGCACGATAGTGTTATTCCAGCCTAAAACACATCAATTGTTAGGCCATTTCTTTTTCATTTTCATATTTTGGCGTCACATATTTGCCGCTTTATATGTATTATTAACAGGGAAATCGGAATTTACTTCTATTGAAAATCAATAAAGATTTCCATATATTTTTCTAGGAGGCATATTAAAAAAGAATCTGAAAAGGGGATTTACTAAATTTATGACCACTTCTTGTGAGGGTTGAAAAGATATGATTTCAATTTAATTTAACAGTATTAATTCTAACAAAAATTCAATATGACTTGATTCTAAAGTATATACAGGGTGCTTCGTGATTGTTGCAGGAAAATTTAATGTCGGATTCCTTAAGCCAAAATATCAAAAACGTTGCCCAATAATTATGTATTATTAGCAACTTTTTTGATACCCAGAAAACATTTCGTTTTCAAAATACATTGACGTCTGTGAATTCTTTAATACTTACTTGTCGGAACATTTGTTAGCATTTGAGTTGGATATACCAAACTGACGAGATCTAACAAGATCGAAACCGGTCTTTGGTTTCCAAACTTCGAATCTAATAAATGTTCAAACCTATTGGTCTGTGCATTAGAAAATACATTGTGTTAAAATTTTTGGACAAATGCGGTTGATTCAGCTATCCCAAAGGTGTCCAGCAAGGTATGTAGGTTAGAATTGTTGCATACAACACAGCAGTTTATAACTTTTATAATTTTTTTCAGTGAAACAGTCATACATAATAAGAAAAGCATCGGCTTATTTTTTTTTTGAAATTTTTGATGATTTCCAAACGGCTATAAGTCAAAGAAAAATAGTCGTAGAAAAAACCAAAAATAGCAAATTAAAACTCCAAGTTTCAGCCTCAGCTGCTCTTCTGTAATTATACAAAAACCACTGAGCAAAAATGTTTTCATATTTTTGGTCCTAATGCAGCAGACCAATAGGTTTAAACATTTATTAGATTCGAAGTTTGGAAACCAAATACCGGTTTCGATCTTGTTAGATCTCGTCAGTTTGGTATATCCAACTCGAATGCTAACAAATGTTCCGACAAGTAAGTACTAAAACATTCACAGACGTCAAGCGAGTGACTCTTAGTATTACCACCTATTGGTCCATAAAGAAACTATGGCTATCGCCAACAATGTCGTATGCAAGTAGAATGCAACCTAGACTACAAATTCATGCAGCCCTCCAAGCGTGTATAGTATAGGTATTTGGTTTCCAAACTTCGAATATAATAAATGTTCAAACCTATTGGTCTGTGCATTAGAATCCTTGTCTTCTGGGAAATTGTTCCTAGAGAGCAACCGCTTCGCTAGATGGCAATGTTTCAACTGTTGGTAGTTCAGCTACCTATGATTCACTATACACGCCTGGAGGGCTGCATGAATTTGTAGTCTAGGTTGCATTCTGCTTGCATATTTTTGGTGCTTTTCAAAAGGCCACAAAAAATTGAAATACAAAATTTATCCCCTGAAACCAAGAAAGTATCTTTCTTGGTTTCAAGGGACAAGTTTTGTATTTCAATTTTCGAAGATAACCAAGGACCAGTTCGTTTCACCAAAAAAAAAGGCTATAACTCAAAGAAAAATGGTCGCAGAAATAAACCCAAAGTAGCAAATTTAAAACTCAAAGTTTCTGGTCTTTAGATCTAAAGTTTTCATTTTTTAGTCTCAACGGCTCTTGGGTAATTATTCAAAAACCACTGGCCAAAGTTTTTTCTATATTTTTGGTGCTTTTCAAAAGGCTACAAAAATTGAAATACAAAACTTGTCCCCTGAAACCAAGAAAGTATCTTTCTTGGTTTCAGGGGACAAGTTTTGTATTTCAATTTTCGAAGATAACCAAGGACCAGTTCGTTTCACCAAAAAAAAAGGCTATAACTCAAAGAAAAATGGTCGCAGAAATAAACCCAAAGTAGCAAATTTAAAACTCAAAGTTTCTGGTCTTTAGATCTAAAGTTTTCGTGTTTTAGTTTCAACGGCTCTTGGGTAATTATTCAAAAACCACTGGCCAAAGTTTTTTCTATATTTTTGGTGCTTTTCAAAAGGCTACAAAAATTGAAATACAAAACTTGTCCCCTGAAACCAAGAAAGTATCTTTCTTGGTTTCACGGGACAAGTTTTGTATTTCAATTTTCGAAGATAACCAAGAACCAGTTCGTTTCACCAAAAAAAAAGGCTATAACTCAAAGAAAAATGGTCGCAGAAATAAACCCAAAGTAGCAAATTTAAAACTCAAAGTTTCTGGTCTTTAGATCTAAAGTTTTTATTTTTTAGTCTTAACGGCTCTTGGGTAATTATTCAAAAACCACTGGCCAAAGTTTTTTCTATATTTTTGGTGCTTTTCAAAAGACTACAAAAATTGAAATACAAAACTTGTCCCCTGAAACCAAGAAAGTATCTTTCTTGGTTTCACGGGACAAGTTTTGTATTTCAATTTTCGAAGATAACCAAGGACCAGTTCGTTTCACCAAAAAAAAGGCTATAACTCAAAGAAAAATGGTCGCAGAAATAAACCCAAAGTAGCAAATTTAAAACTCAAAGTTTCTGGTCTTTAGATCTAAAGTTAAACATTTTTTAGTCTCAGTTGCTCTTGGGTAATTATACAAAAAATACTGGCCAACAATTTTTCCATATTTTAGGTGTTTTTCAAAAGGCTTTAACTCAAAAATAAATAGAAGCGTCAAGTTTCTAATTTTAAGAGTTGAAATTTTTCAGCTTCAGTTGTCTTAAAATATTTATAAGGAAACCATCGGCCAAAAATTTTTCCAATTTTTAGATTATATTTAAAGGGCTCAAACAAAAGTAGTCATAGAGGAAAAAACAGCAAATTAAAAATGTAAGTTTCAGGTTTTTAGATCTTAAATTTAAAATTGTTTGTCTCAGCTGTTTTTAAATAATAATATGAAAACCATCGGCCGAAATTTTTTTCAAGTTTTTGGTCATTTTCAAAGGGCTACAACTCGAAGAAAAACGGTGGTAGAAAATAACAACAAAACTCAAAGTTTTAAGTTTTCAAATTTAAAGAACCAATTTTTTTGCCTTGGCTGCACTTGAGTAAATATACAAGAACCATCGACCAAAATATTTTCAAATCTTTGATGACTTTTAAAAGCTATAACTCAAAGAAAAATAGTCAAAGAAAAAAACCAAAAACATCAAATTAAAGCTTTAAGTGTCTAGTTGTTAGATCAATAATTCAAAAATTTTTAGCCTAAGCTGCCCTTGAGTAATTACGCAAAAACCATAGACTAAAAATTTTTTTGATTTTCAAACTGCTGTAACTCAAAAAAAATTCTTCATGGTGAACTCTTATTGACCGAAAATATTATGTTTATTAATTTTATTTAACATTTCTTTGGCCCAGTTTGGAAATATTTATATTTTTATTGTTTGTTGACAATATTCTAAACAGTTTTTGAAATATGACTACGTGATATTTAAAACGTCACCTCATGACATTTGAAATAAAATTAATAAACATGAAAGAAAAATGATCGTAGAAAAGCCGGTAATATCGAAATAAAACTCCAAGCTTCTAGTCATCGGATCGTAAATTTAAATTTTTTTAGTTTTAGCTGCTTTGGAGTTGTTGTAACAGAACCATTGGCCAAAATTTTCCAAATTTTTGATGGTTTTTAAAACGCTTTAACTCAAAAATAATTAGCCATAAATAAAAGCCAAAAATAGCAAGTTAAAGCTTCAAGCTTCTTATTTTGAGAATAAAAGTTAAATTTTTTTTAGGTTTAGCTGTCCTTGAGTAATAACAAAAAATTCATGGGCTGGACTAAATTTTTTCCAAATTTGTGATGGTTTTCAAATGGCGATAACTCAAAGAAAAATAGTTGTACAAAAAAACAGTAAAACCCTAAATTTGTAGTTTTAAAATCCTCTGTTAAAAATTTTTAACGTTGGCTACTCTTGAGTAATTGTATGAAAACTATCTGCCAAAAATGTTTCAAAATGTTTGCTGATTTTTAAACAGTTACAACACAAAAAAAGATGGTCGTAAAAAACCAGAAGTAGCATAAAGCTTTAAGCTTCGAGTTTTTAGATGGAAAGTTCAAAAATTTTTGGCTTTAGCTGCTCTTAAGTATAAGTATAAGAAAATCATTGGCCAAATTTTTTCCAAATTTTTCCCCATTTTCAACCAGTTATAACTCATAGAAAAATGACTCCAGAAAAAACCAGGAGTAGCATATTAAAAACTCAAGTTTCTAGTTATCAGGTATTAGATTAAACATTTTTAACGTCAGTTGTCTTTGCAGTTATAACTCAAAGAAAAATGACTGCAGAAAGAAACCAGAAGTGGCATATTAAAAACTCAAGTTTCTAGTTGTCAGGTCTTGGGTTAAACATTTTTTAAGGTCAGTTGTCTTTGCATAATTATGAAAACCATCAGCCAGAAATTTTTCCAAATTTCTTATGATTTTCAAAAGGCTATAACTCAGAGAAAAATAATCGTAGAAAAAACTAGAAGTAGCAAATTAAAACTCCAAGTTTGTAGGGTTCAGATCTTGGGTTGAACATTTTGTAGCATTATTTTTCTTGATTTTCTCAATTTTTTTCTTACTTTTAAAAAGATTCCTGGACTTTAATAATTTTTTTACCAGTGACTCCATCACATATTGTTACGGGCTTATCGGTTCGATTGATTACACTTATCGAATAAGACCCACTTTATTACTGAACTCAACTTGGATCACCACAATTGACAATTAACTCACTTCTACTAACTCACTAGTTGCACTGATTCTGACTGACTCGAGGGAAAGCTGGCCGCCTTTTTATAGTTTCGGCCCCCGGCTTCCAGAATTTTCGGCAGATAAGGCTTATCGAATGCCGAAATTTCTGGAACGCTTATCTGCCGTTTGTTTCGTTATCGCGGCCGCTTTCTCCTTATCAGAACCTTCTAGAAACTTTTTTTATTTACTAAATTCTACAATTCAATTCTAAATCCTATTTCATCTATTTACATTGCGTTACAATATCTATTCTAGATAATTTAATTCTCTGTAATTTGGCTGGTCTTTGAGCTCTGCACGATGATTTTTCCTTGAATTGTCTGGAAAAAAATCAGGTTTTAATTTAGTAACCAATAACTGTAAAGTACTTTCTAATTATTGGTTTTGTTGACTAAAGAATTGGTAAAAATGTTGTAATTAGGCATATTCGTTTAAATTTTTTACCATCAACATCAACCAAGTAACTCTCGGAATTATTACTAGTACAAGTTTCATCAAAATTTAAAAAAATACTAGGTAAGAAAAAGAACTATTTTTTATTGAAACTTATACACGATGTGTCGCAAAAACTAAGCAAATAAAAGTACATATGAACTTTTTTTTTTATAAAATATGACAAGCCGGAAATTAAAGTCGTTATTTATATTAATCTTGTACACTAACCAGTATTACTCTTTTGTAAGATATACTTGCAGAAAGTTATTTTATCTTTGAAACTCTGAAACCAGTGATGACAAATCTATAAAGATCCTGTGCTGGAGTTGAGACAAATTTTTACCGAATGTGATTTGTTTTTGTTTAAATTATTTTTTAATAATTAGGAGCAATAATGAAGGAATTTATTAAGGACAATATTGCAAAATACTTAGAGTTTCCTCAAAGACAATAGACAAGTTAAATATAAGCTTTTATACATTTTATTAAATATATATTGAATATGTAAAGAAAATCAACCTGATCGATGACCATATCAATCAAATGATACCATAGTCACAAAATATAAGAAAAACAAATACATATCTAAAGTTGTAGCTTTGCACATTATATTATTTCTTATAATAATCTGAAGGGTTGATTTCTCTTTATAGCAGAAAAGTATAAATTTGCGTGTAATTTGACATAACGATATATGTATATGTATATATTATATACAACGATAATTTCAAAAAATTTTGTAATTTAATATCCTGCATGTCTTCCGAAAAGCATATACACATATTTGTGACTATTGTTTGAATATTTGGTGGTATATAAAATTTATAAAATAAATTAATTTAGAAAGTAAATATGTAAACATTTTGTTGAATTTTATTTATCATTATTTTTCTGGTTAAATATTACATAATATGAACAATCATAAAATATATTGTTTGTTTTTAGATTAGCAAAATGTATATCAATAAGAAACTGTTATAAAATTTGTTAATAAATTGGTGTAGTATATATTTATATACGAGTGGCCTACCAGTTCATTTATAATATATGTAAAATTAAAAATTCTAAAACTATTTTGGAATTCTAAAACGTATAAAATGTGTAATTTTAATCATGGGTAAATTTAAAACAGGTGGTATGCCACTATCCTTCACCATAACAAACTTGTACATTCATGACAATAATATAATTCAATAAAAAGTGTACAAGCAAGTGTATTTCAATTATTTCCTCCGCACACCTTTGAAACTATGGGTATGCACATTATCGTTAGGGTAAGTTGATCAGAAAGTGCGAATGCGTTTTCTCAGATTTCAACATGAACCTCCTTCAGAGAAGATATATCAAAATGTTGCTTTCAATTTTAATCCACTCGAAAAGTCATATTATTTTCTGTCATATTTCGATTAGACCAAATTTCTATTTAAATTCAAAATTTCGATTTCAATTCGGAATTTGGAAGCAAAATTAAATTTTTTTCTAGAAAATGGTTAAAATGTTTACTTTAAAGTCAAAATATTAGAAATTTTAAGTCTAAGCCTAGATTTTGTCCAGATTTTTAAATGTCAAGTCAATCTTTGAATACTGCGTTTATATTGTTCAGTTTTTAATGTTCAGTTCAGTTAATGTCAATTTGCTCTTTTGCCAAAGAGTCTGGGCTACTTTATTTTCTGACATTTTCCCTCTAAGTTTGGATATTTAGTCAAAATGTCGAATTAAAATTTTAAATTAAAAGAAAAAAGATTAAATTGAGAGTTAATGTTAAAAAAGTACAATTATTATTTTAATCACAAAATGGAACTTAAACCAGAATATACTGTTGTCCTGAGATTTTTCTTGAAACTTCAACATTTAGAGAAAATCGAAATGAGAAAACATGAACTTATTTTTCGAGAAAGTCGAAATTTTCAAACAAAATAAAATTTAAACGAGAATATTACTTTTTCCTGATATTTTCCTTAGAACTTCAACATTTAAAGAAAATCGAAATAAGAAAATGTGAACTTCTTTTTCGAGAAAGTCGAAATTTTTAAATTATCAAAGAGTGGGAATTTCTAAGAATGTCGAAATTTGAAAGAAGTCAAAATTTTTGTGGAACGGACTGGTCCTTGGTTATCTTCAAAAATTGAAACACAGTTCTTGTCCCCTGAAACCAAAAAAGATTACAAAACACAACAGAGGTTGCTCTAATACGTTTCGATACCCAAACTATCATCTTCAGGGAGATACTAATACCTAATCCTAAAATTAACCCTTATATACTAAGAATATTCACCTCGTGCATGATCGACCGCATCCGAACGCGCATGCGCATCTAACAATACACGTCGTAGGATGACAATTCCTTATCTATCAACCTTAACAATTTTTTAACAGGGATGAGTGGCCTAAAGTCCCAGCGCAACCATTCATAAGGTTGGCTTATGGATGGCTATCGAAACCCGTTAGAGCAACCTCTGTTGTGTTTTTTAATCTTTCTTGGTTTCAGGGGATAAGATTTGTATTTCAAGTCAAAATTTTCAAAAAGTTCAAAAATTTTAAAATAAATTAAAATTTTCACAAATTTAAATTTTTTAAAAGTAATCCAAATTTCTAGAAAAAACGTCGAGACTTTCAACTCACAATTTTGAAAAGTCCAAATTTTCAAAGAGGGTCTCAATGTTCTTAAAAAATAGAAATGTTTTGAAAAAATTACAAAAGTCGACATTTTAAGACAAATTGGAAATTTAGATAAACGCAAATTCATCAAAAATAGTTCAAATTTTCAAGAAGGTCCAAATTTTTAAGTCAAAATTTCAAAAAGATGGAAATTTCCATAAAAAGTTTTAAAAAAATATTCAAAATTTTGCGAAAGAATTCTAAATCGTAGGAAACCATATTTTCAAAAAAAAAGTCAACATAAGTAAATTGTGAAAATAGTCTTTATTTTGTAAAGTCAAAATGTTCAATAAAAAGTCAAATTTTCCAATAACTCCGAGATTCTCAAAAAACTCTACATTTTTGAATGGTCGATTTTTTAAAAAATATTTTAAATTTATAACAAGTGTCGAACAAAAAATTATAAATCAAAATAGCCGAATATTCTAGAAAGAAAACGGTTTTCAAGAAAATATCGAAATGTTTAAAAAACTAACTAATTTTTCAAAATAAGTCCAATTTTTAAAAAAAAGCGGAATATTTTAGATTATTTTCCAATATAATCCAAAATTACAGAAAAAGCTAAACTTTCGAAAAACTTAGACGTGGTCGAAAAGAGAACTTAATTTTAGAAATATTTAAATTTTTAAAAAACTCGATACTTTAATGAAGTCGAATTTTCTTAAAATGTCAAATTTTCTCCAAAAGTCGAATTTTTCGGCAACAAAAATTACAAATAAATAAAGCCGAAATTTCTAGCTTAAAAACAGTATTTTTGAAAAAATGTCGACATTATTTTATTTCAAATAATCTCCAATTTTTAAAAAATTGCGACATATTATGGATTATTTTCAAAAATAATCCAAAATTCCAGAAAAAGTTAAATTTTCAAAAAACTTGGACGCGGTCAAAATATAGCGAAAGAACACTAAATTTTAGAAAAAGTCAAATTTTCAAAAGTGCAATTTTCGTAAGAAGTCAAGAGTCTTAAAGAATTAAAATTTCTGCATAACTTTTCAATCAGAATTTCAAAGAAGATCCAAATTTTCGGATAGTTTCGACTCTTCAAATAATCTCCAATTTTTAAAAAATTGCGACATATTCTGGATTGTTTTTGAAAATAATCCAAAATTCCAGAATAAGTTGAATTTTCAAAAAACTTGGACCTGGTCAAAATATAGCGAAAGAACACTAAATTTTGGAAAAAGTCAAACTTTCAAAAGTGCAATTTTCGTAAGAAGTCAAGAGTTTTAAAGAATTAAAATTTCTGCATAACTTTTCAATCAGAATTTCGAAAAAGATCCAAATTTTCGGATAGTTTCGACTCTTCAAATAATCTCCAATTTTTAAAAAATTGCCACATATTCTGGATTATTTTCAAAAATAATCCAACATTCCAGAAAAAGTTGAATTTTCAAAAAACTTGGACGTGGTCAAAATATAGCGAAAGAACACTAAATTTTGGAAAAAGTCAAACTTTCAAAAGTGCAATTTTCGTAAGAAATCAAGCGTTTTAAAGAATTAAAATTTCTGCATAACTTTTCAATCAGAATTTCGAAAAAGATCCAAATTTTCGGATAGTTTCGCCTCTTCAAATAATCTCCAATTTTTAAAAAATTGCCACATGTTCTGGATTATTTTCAAAAATAATCCAAAATTCCAGAAAAAGTTGAATTTTCAAAAAACTTGGACGTGGTCAAAATATAGCGAAAGAACACTAAATTTTAGAAAAAGTCAAATTTTCAAAAGTGCAATTTTCGTAAGAAGTCAAGAGTTTTAAAGAATTAAAATTTCTGCATAACTTTTCAATCAGAATTTCGAAAAAGATCCAAATTTTCGGATAGTTTCGACTCTTCAAATAATCTCCAATTTTTAAAAAATTGCCACATATTCTGGATTATTTTCAAAAATAATCCAAAATTCCAGAAAAAGTTGAATTTTCAAAAAACTTGGACGTGGTCAAAATATAGCGAAAGAACACTAAATTTTAGAAAAAGTCAAATTTTCAAAAGTGCAATTTTCGTAAGAAGTCAAGAGTTTTAAAGAATTAAAATTTCTGCATAACTTTTCAATCAGAATTTCGAAAAAGATCCAAATTTTCGGATAGTTTCGACTCTTCAAATAATCTCCAATTTTTAAAAAATTGCGACATATTCTGGATTATTTTCAAAAATAATCCAAAATTCCAGAAAAAGTTGAATTTTCAAAAAACTTGGACGTGGTCAAAATATAGCGAAAAAACACTAAATTTTAGAAAAAGTCAAATTTTCAAAAGTGCAATTTTCGTAAGAAGTCAAGAGTTTTAAAGAATTAAAATTTCTGCATAACTTTTTAATCAGAATTTCGAAAAAGATCCAAACTTTTGGATAGTTTCGACTCTTCAAATAATCTGCAATTTTTAAAAAATTGCGACATATTCTGGATTATTTTCAAAAATAATCCAAAATTCCAGAAAAAGTTGAATTTTCAAAAAAGTTGGACGTGGTCAAAATATAGCGAAAGAACACTAAATTTTAGAAAAAGTCAAACTTTCAAAAGTGCAATTTTCGTAAGAAATCAAGAGTTTTAAAGAATTAAAATTTCTGCATAACTTTTCAATCAGAATTTCGAAAAAGATCCAAATTTTCGGATATTTTCGACTCTTCGAATAATCTCCAATTTTTAAAAAATTGCGACATATTCTGGATTATTTTTAAAAATAATCCAAAATTCCAGAAAAAGTTGAATTTTCAAAAAACTTGGACGTGGTCAAAATATAGCGAAAAAACACTAAATTTTAGAAAAAGTTAAATTTTCAAAAGTGCAATTTTCGTAAGAAGTCAAGAGTTTTAAAGAATTAAAATTTCTGCATAACTTTTCAATCAGAATTTCGAAAAAGATCCAAATTTTCGGATAGTTTCGACTCTTCAAATAATCTCCAATTTTTAAAAAATTGCCACATATTCTGGATTATTTTCAAAAATAATCCAAAATTCCAGAAAAAGTTGAATTTTCAAAAAACTTGGACCTGGTCAAAATATAGCGAAAGAACACTAAATTTTGAAAAAAGTCAAACTTTCAAAAGTGCAATTTTCGTAAGAAATCAAGAGTTTTAAAGAATTAAAATTTCTGCATAACTTTTCAATCAGAATTTCGAAAAAGATCCAAATTTTCGGATAGTTTCGACTCTTCAAATAATCTCCAATTTTTAAAAAATTGCGACATATTCTGGATTATTTTTAAAAATAATCCAAAATTCCAGAAAAAGTTGAATTTTCAAAAAACTTGGACGTGGTCAAAATATAGCGAAAGAACACTAAATTTTGGAAAAAGTCAAATTTTCAAAAGTGCAATTTTCGTAAGAAATCAAGAGTTTTAAAGAATTAAAATTTCTGCATAACTTTTCAATCAGAATTTCGAAAAAGATCCAAATTTTCGGATAGTTTCGACTCTTCAAATAATCTCCAATTTTTAAAAAATTGCCACATATTCTGGATTATTTTTAAAAATAATCCAAAATTCCAGAAAAAGTTGAATTTTCAAAAAACTTGGACCGTGGTCAAAATATAGCGAAAGAACACTAAATTTTAGGAAAAAGTCAAACTTTCAAAAGTGCAATTTTCGTAAGAAGTCAAGAGTTTTAAAGAATTAAAATTTCTGCATAACTTTTCAATCAGAATTTCGAAAAAGATCCAAATTTTCGAATAGTTTCGACTCTTCAAATAATCTCCAATTTTTAAAAAATTGCGACATATTTGGGATTTTTTTTAGAAATAATCCAAAATTCCAGAAAAGGTTGAATTTTCAAAAAACTTGGACCTGGTCAAAATATAGCGAAAGAACACTAAATTTTAGAAAAAGTCAAATTTTTAAAAGTGCCATTTTCGTAAGAAGTCAAGAGTTTTAAAGAATTAAAATTTCTGCATAACTTTTCAATCAGAATTTCGAAAAAGATCCAAATTTTCGGATAGTTTCGACTCTTCAAATAATCTCCAATTTTTAAAAAATTGCGACATATTGTGGATTATTTTTAAAAATAATCCAAAATTCCAGAAAAAGTTGAATTTTCGAAAAACTTGGACGTGGTCAAAATATAGCGAAAGAACACTAAATTTTGGAAAAAGTCAAACTTTCAAAAGTGCAATTTTCGTAAGAAATCAAGAGTTTTAAAGAATTAAAATTTCTGCATAACTTTTCAATCAGAATTTCGAAAAAGATCCAAATTTTCGGATAGTTTCGACTCTTCAAATAATCTGCAATTTTTAAAAAATTGCCACATATTCTGGATTATTTTTAAAAATAATCCAAAATTCCAGAATAAGTTGAATTTTCAAAAAACTTGGACCTGGTCAAAATATAGCGAAAGAACACTAAATTTTGGAAAAAGTCAAACTTTCAAAAGTACAATTTTCGTAAGAAGTCAAGAGTTTTAAAGAATTAAAATTTCTGCATAACTTTTCAATCAGAATTTCGAAAAAGATCCAAATTTTCGGATAGTTTCGACTCTTCAAATAATCTGCAATGTTTAAAAAATTGCCACATATTCCGGATTATTTTCAAAAATAATCCAACATTCCAGAAAAAGTTGAATTTTCAAAAAACTTGGACCTGGTCAAAATATAGCGAAAGAACACTAAATTTTAGAAAAAGTCAAATTTTTAAAAGTGTCATTTTCGTAAGAAGTCAAGAGTTTTAAAGAATTAAAATTTCTGCATAACTTTTCAATTAGAATTTCGAAAATGATCCAAATTTTCGGATAGTTTCGACCCTTCAAATAATCTCCAATTTTTAAAAAATTGCGACATATTCTGGATTATTTTCAAAAATAATCCAACATTCCAGAAAAAGTTGAATTTTCAAAAAACTTGGACCTGGTCAAAATATAGCGAAAGAGCACTAAATTTTAGAAAAAGTCAAATTTTCAAAACTGCAATTTTCGTAAGAAGTCAAGAGTTTTAAGGAATTAAAATTTCTGCATAACTTTTCAATCAGAATTTCGAAAAAGATCCAAATTTTCGGATAGTTTTGACTCTTCGAATAATCTTCAATTTTTAAAAAATTGCGACATATTCTGGATTATTTTCAAAAATAATCCAACATTCCAGAAAAGGTTGAATTTTCAAAAAACTTGGACGTGGTCAAAATATAGCGAAAGAACACTAAATTTTGGAAAAAGTCAAACTTTCAAAAGTGCAATTTTCGTAAGAAATCAAGAGTTTTAAAGAATTAAAATTTCTGCATAACTTTTTAATCAGAATTTCGAAAAAGATCTAAATTTTCGGATAGTTTCGACTCTTCAAAAAAATCAAAATTTTCAGTAAAAAGTTTTCAAAAATTAAACGAAAAAAGTGTTTTCGTAATTTAAAAAAAAATGATATTTTGAAGAATCTTCAGTATTTCAAATAAAAAAATTTTCAACAAAACGAATTTTTTTAAAAAGTTAAAATTTACAGAAAAGTTGAAAATTTTGTTAAAAGTGGATATTTTCAAAAAGTGGACATATTCAAAAAAAGTTTTTTCTGTCACAGTTTAGCGAAAATGCCCAAATTTAGGAAAGAGTGGCAATTTTGTCGTCTGGATTTGCAAAAGGATCGAAGTTTCGAAAAAAGTCAACATTTTTAAAATACTCCAAATTTTCAAAGGAAAAAATGTATTTTTATAATTTTTTGAGTAGTCAACATTTACAATAAAGTCGAAGATTAAAAAAAAAAAGGTTAAAATTTTCATCAGTAGTCAAATTTTTCAAAAAATCGAAATTTACAAAATAGTCGAAATTTTGAAAAATAGTCAAAGTTATTAAATTTCGAAAGTAAAATTTCATAAATTCGAAATTTTCTATTGATTGTTTTGTTCTAACAAGTGTCCAGATTTGTTCGTTTTGTTTAAACGAAGAGGTTAGAATTTATAACTACTTTTCAAGGTGAATAACAGTCTTTTGAAACAAGTTATATCTCTGAGCACAAAGTATGAAAGTCTAGTAGATAAAAAATACCAAAAATGACAGATTGGAATTTTCGTACTATGAAATAGCTGAAAAATGGCAGAAGAGTGCCAGACTATAACTAACATATATGTAATACTGTAATACATATATGGTAACTAAAGGGTCTTTAAATTTAGATTTTTTGCAAATTTTAATTTTTTGAAAATTTTAATTTTTTGAAAATTTTAATTTTTTGCAAATTTTAATTTTTTGCAAATTTTAATTTTTTGCAAATTTTAATTTTTTGCAAATTTTAATTTTTTGAAAATTTTAATTTTTTGCAAATTTTAATTTTTTGCAAATTTTAATTTTTTGAAAATTTTAATTTTTTGCAAATTTTAATTTTTTGAAAATTTTAATTTTTTGAAAATTTTAATTTTTTGCAAATTTTAATTTTTTGAAAATTTTAATTTTTTGAAAATTTTAATTTTTTGAAAATTTTAATTTTTTGCAAATTTTAATTTTTTGCAAATTTTAATTTTTTGCAAATTTTAATTTTTTGAAAATTTTAATTTTTTGCAAATTTTAATTTTTTGAAAATTTTAATTTTTTGCAAATTTTAATTTTTTGCAAATTTTAATTTTTTGCAAATTTTAATTTTTTGCAAATTTTAATTTTTTGAAAATTTTAATTTTTTGTTAAAAATATTTGACCCTTCCGGAAAATTTTCAGTTTTTCACATTGACCTCGGTATTTTTCCAAATTTCGGACTTTAGTTTCGACTTTTCCGAAAATTGTACTTTTTTGAAAATTTTAATTTTTTGCAAATTTTAATTTTTTGCAAATTTTAATTTTTTGAAAATTTTAACCGTTTGAAAATTTCGATCTTTCAAAGTTTAAGTTTTTTCCAAAATTTAGTTTTTTTTTAAAATCCTGACTTTTAAACTTTCGACGTTTTTTAGTATTTCCGCTCTTTGAAAAACTTTGCTTTTTATTGAAAATCCTTTTTCTTCGACAAACTTTCTAGTTTTTGAAAATTTTGGTTTTTTTTTTAAAATTACGACTTCTCTTCAAGATTTTGTCCAAAGAAGGTTTCATCCCTTTACCACATCGGCAATTAAATAAATAATTACGCGATACGTATTTCGCCAGCAGAACTGGCATTTTCAAGCGCACTAATCTAAAAAGATTTTGATTTTGTCAAAAATTAGACCTTCTTTCAAAACTGTAGCCTTTTAAAAATATTGACTCCTAATTTTTTTTAATTTGTCTGCAAATGGCATGTTTAAAATGTTTCGTTTCATTCGTGTATTTTTTCTTTCCGTCCATATTTAATGTGTTGAACGTGTGATATTGCCAGAAATTTGTCACAGATCATCACAATTTTTAATCCGCGCGCAGCGATTTGAATTGACACATGCGCAATACTCGCCATCAACCCATGTTCCATCTTTGTCGGATTTGATCGAGATAAACAGACCGAAGAGAATAGAGGAGCTGCCCATATAGGAAGTATTACATATATGCCAAAAACGAAACCAAACCGCTTTGACATCTTGGGATATAATACAGTCTGAGAAATATCGTTGCCAATTAAATGGTCCGATACGATGTATCTCAGCGATAAATCGTGTCATTGTCGCAGTGTGTAAAAGCTTAAAAGAAAATAAAAATTAAATTCATTTAAATATATTTAAATATTAATTAAATACAACATTCAAAAACAGGTTATATATTTTGCAAAAACGCAAAATACGTCGATTTTTGGTTGAAAGGGGACACATGTTGGCCTATTATTAGGAGTTTTCTAACAATTTAAACAAATAAAAAATTGGTCTACCGCTTAAAATGTTAACTAACTTTAAAGCAATAGTCTCAACCTAATTTTTTTTCTTAGAATTGAGCTTTGATGGAACGGACTGGTCCTTGGTTCTCTTCAAAAGTTGAAACACGTTGAAACAAGTTGAAAATTCACAACAATTGCCAGCTCAATTTTAAAATTGAAACTCAGAACTTGTCCCCTGAAACCAAGAAAAATTAAAAAACACAACAAAGGTTGCAACCTTTGTTGTGTTTTTTTATCTTTCTTGGTTTCAGGGGACAAGTTCTGAGTTTCAATTTTAGAATTGAGCTGGCAATTGTTGTGAATTTTCATTTAACCCTTAGGTTAGGTTTTCATTTAACCCTTAGGTTATATCTGTTGACTTCATCATTCCAAATGGATTTAATTAATGATTTTTAAAATAATTATTTTTTAAAACACAGAATTTCCCTAAAAATGTATTTTCATAACCTGAAATTGATTTAGAAAATATTATATGGACTAATTCTTTTTAAATTTTATTTATATTCAATTGAAAACACATGTGTCTGAATTTTTTCTTTTGATATTACTTCGATATTGTATAAAAAAGAAAGATTTCTACTACAGGCGTCTTCTAATACGTATAACGAAACAGTAGCCGGAATTAATTGTTGCCACCCTTAAGGAATAATCGTGGCAAGAAGTATTAAAAATCGTTAATAATTTCTAAATGCCAGTAGAAGGCATTAAAAATTCTCTGGGATCGTCCAGCTAGTGAAAGCACGAACTCTTAGAATGTTACAGACCTGAGTTTCGTGGCCCCAGTGGTAACCGACTTCACTTGCGCAACCTGCAACTAACAAGGACGAGGGTTCTAACGTACATTAAGTGCAGGAAACCAACTAAACTCATCCAAACTTCGGAGCCCTCTGGTGGAGTAGCGAGGGCAGTGGACAATGGCTGCAAAATTTCGGTCAAATTGATGCCACTTTGACGGGAACAGATTTTTTTAATGGAACAACTCCAAACTTCAACTCGAAAAAACAGTGTTCATCACACTTTACGAACCTTATCTTACAAAACCCGACAACATTCAACTTCAGTATTACAAGACAAAATGGTAAAATGCAGACAAATGCCAATAGGGGATTCCCTTTATTCTCTTACATCCGTGTCTCTATTTTGCCAACTTTATAGAACGTATGTGTATTCTTGTGCATTTTTTTTAACCTGGGACGGATATATTTCTGTGGTTTACAGGCAATATTTTAGGGAGCACACGTTCAACAAATCAGCCTTAAACTATAGTGAATTCTAATAACAGATTGGTAACAATTTTACAGATCTTTGTTTCAGAAAAATTATAGCTCATTGGTTGCTTGAAAACTTTTTCATTTTATTGATTTCGTTTTCAAAGAAACAGGATTAGTTAATTTTTAGCGATAGTTAATAAGCCTCTTGAATAATATATTATTGAAAGGTGTATAAATAAAATTGAGAGGTATTGTCATGTAGTTAATGTATTAGGCTTTTACCTTTTGTTCTATTGAGCCAAAATGTGTGCGCTCCATTAGAATCTGCTAAGTTGGTGAACATCCGTTGGCCGGTAGATCCATTAAAGTGTTTCCCGCTTTTCAATTCTATTTCAGACACGAGTTTTACCGGGGAAGCTTGCACGGATTTACAGAAAGTCACGCAGAATATAAGTAAGTTCAATGTATGTACAGTACTAAGAGGATCTTTCTATATTCAACTAGCTAATATATCGCCCAACCCCACTCACTACCATCAGGAGCACCATTTTCCTTATCTCGAGAGTTTTTTAATTTCGATATTTTTTCCAGAATTTTGATTTACTTAAATTTTAAATTTTCTTTCCTCAAACAAATTTAGAAGATTCGTGTTTCGAAATTTCGATTTTTGTTTTAGATTTGGAATTTTTTGAAAACGTCGAGTTTTTTAACTGGTTGAAGTTTTTCTCAGAATTTCTATTGTCTTTCTAAATTTCGACTTTTTTATCAAAATCAAAATAATAATTAACCAAAATTTTGAAGAAGGTAAAAACTTATTTTACTCTCATTACGTTGTAAAATTTTCTTCAACTCTGGAGATTTCGCACCAAATTTCAAATTCGTTGCAATTTTAAGAACATAAAATGTTTTGTTTTTTTTGGTGGAACGGGCTGGTCCTTGGTTATCTTCAAAAATTGAAATACAACTCTTGTCCCCTGAAACAATGAAAGATTAAAAAACAGAAAACAGAAAAAGGTCGCGATTTGTAAATATAATTTTTGGAATCTTGATTATTTGCTGTTTTCTTGAATTTATTATGGTCATATTATGGTCATATTGGAATACAATTTCTATTTACACACTCTTTATATTTAAGTGTTCAAGTCACTGGTACTGGTATAGTATAGTAAAAAACAGAAAACAGAAAAAGGTCGAGATTTGTAAATATAATTTTTGGAATCTTTTTGCTGTTTTCTTGAATTTATTATGATCATATTATGGTCATATTGGAATACAATTTCTCTTTACACACTCTTTATATTTAAGTGTTCAAGTCACTGGTACTGGTGTAGTATAGGAATTTCAATTTACTGTAAAATAATAACTCATTGGGATAAATGTGTGATAGATAGATGTATGATGATAATTGCTAATTGAATTCTGGATTTCTGGATTCTGGATTTGTTGTGGGTTGCCCTTAGGCCACCCCTCCGGGCCCATTCGGCTATCCCCATGATTGAGATGTCCTTGGTCATTCATTGAGCCACCCAACCTTGTTGAGAAACTGAAGAACGTCCCTTGGATGCGCCTCTCTCAAACTGGCCACACTAGGCCAGAAGTCCCCCAGCGTGGATCCTCTGATTGATGCTAGTGCCGGGCAGTGACACATCACGCACTCGACACTCTCATCTTCTTCTTAACACCCTCTGAAACTCGGGTCGTTTATAATTCCCATTTTGAGGAGGTGTTTGTTCAATCGACAGTGACCTGTCTATATCCCTACAAGTTTCCTGAGATGATTCCTTGAGAGTTGTAGGCATAGTTTTGCCCTTTCCCTGCACTTGCTGCTTACTAATACTTTCAGCAGTAAATTAATTTTGATGCAAAATGTTACATGAAGCTTTACACCATATTTCATTTTATAGTGTACATTTAATAAAAAAAAATATTTTTGTACGCTTTTTTGAAATGCTTCATTTAAATTTCTTTAAATATGAATATATGTTAAACCTTAAAGCATAATTTAACAGCGATGAAAAATTCGAGGCTGGATGGAATAACCTAATAAAATGCCGCGGATATACGTACATAACAAGGTGTGATAAATCGATTATGGAATTGGCTATATCGTATCATATGATAAAAGCGAACCATACTGCAGTCGAAAAGAGCTTTCCTTGGATAATATATTGTATTTTTTTTGCATAAAACCTTCAACGGTATCAATCATTTTAACTCTTTAACTATGGATCCTATGAATTCGCAAAAGGGATATATTTGATTTGAATACATTTTTATTGTTAAGCTTTTAAGCAAGGGTTGTAAAAGTGAACTTTTTAACTTGAAAGGAGAACCTTGAGCGAAACCTTGAAAATAATTATTTTAATTTTTTAATCCTAGGCGATCAAGATTTTTATTACCATATCTACAAAAAATGTCCCATCTAGTGTGCTGCTGTTATTTTTTTATCACGTTTACGTATATTCCTTACTTGATCAGGATCTTAAATAGACAAGTACCTTTAAATAGACAATGTGTTTAAACGATCAAAATTTTTTGTATAAAAAAGCAAAATTAAAAGAAATAAAAAATTTCAGAGAAAAACGATTGAAAATTTAAAATAAAAATTAAAAGTTAAAAATTTTCAAAAAAAAAGATTAACGTTTCAAAACGTTGAATACGATGTACGTAATGATATAATATGCGGTTTGTTCATGTAAATTTTGCAAAACTCACAATTTTGAGAAAAAATACAAGTTTTAAGGATGTCTAAACTAAAAAAAAATTGAAATCGACATTTTAAAAAATCCGAAGTCGCAATTTTAAAAGTCACCATTTTGAAAAGGGTCAACATGTTCCAGTCTCCGTTTTGAAAAAGATGAAATTTTCAAAAAACTTTCAAATATTCAAAACTTGAATAAAAAATACAAAAATATGGGAAAATGCCAAAATTTTCAAAAAAGTCAATCTATCCTGAAATTTGCGAAAAAATGTTTGAATCTCAACATAAATTTTTGGAAAATATGTCGACATTTTAATATCAACAAAGTCAGATTAAAATAAAATTCAGAATTTATTAACTAAATTTGAAAAGCTACTGTTAGAAAGCCGGAAAATTCGCTCTTTTGAAAGTCCCCATATTTGAGAAAAATCAAAATTCTGAGAGAAAACATAAAATTTATTTTACAAAAATGAAAATATAAAAAATCAAAATTTGGAAGAATCTAAATTTAAAAAGAATTCGTTATTTTGAGCCTTCTCTTTTGAAAAATAGGAGAGTTTTGAAAAAAGTTTGAATGATAAAACAAAATGTTTATGGTGGAAGTTTTGGAAAAAGTCAACATTTTGAAAATTGAAGTACAAATCTTCTCCTCTGAAACCAAGAAAGGTTAAAAAACGCAACAAGGGTTGTTCTAACGCGTTTCGGTAGCCAAGCTACCATCTTCAGAAAGATATTATTGCATATATTACTGTATATATAATTATATTTTCATTTTGAAGATAAAGACCAGTCTGTTTCATCAAAAATTTCAACAATTTTAAATTTTAAAACCCAAAATTTGCGAAAAAATGTTTAAATCTCAACATAAATATTTGGAAAATATGTCGATATTTTAATATCAACAAAGTCAGATTAAAATAAAATTCAGAATTTATTAACTAAATTTGGAAAGCTACTGTTAGAAAGCCGGAAAATTCGCTCTTTTGAAAGTCACCATATTTGAAAAAAATCAAAATTTTGGCAAAAAAAATTAAAATTTATTTTACAAAAATGAAAATTTAAAAAATCAAAATTTGGAAGAATCAAAATTTAAAAAGAATTCGTAATTTTGAGCCTTCTACTTTAAAAAATAGGAGAGTTTTAAAAAAGTTTGAATAATAAAACAAAATGTTTATGGTCGAAGTTTTGGAAAAAGTCAAAATTTTGAAAATTGAAGTACAAATCTTCTCCTCTGAAACCAAGAAAGGTTAAAAAACACAACAAAGGTTGCTCTAACGCGTTTCGATAGCGAAGCAACCATCTTCAGAGAGATATTATTGCATATATTACTGTATACATGATTGTATTTTCATTTTGAAGATAAAGACCAGTCTGTTCCATCTAAAATTTCAACAATGATCGCATCAAAAATTTTAAAACCAGAAATTTGTGAAAAACCCTTCAAATCTGAAGTTGAAATTTGGGAAAATATGTAAAAATTTTAAAATAAAATTATAGCAACCTCAGAATTAAGAAAAAAATTAAGAAGCTGGAAATGTCGAAATTCCGAAAAAATTGCAATTTAAAAAAAATTGAAAGAACCAAAAGCAGAAAAATTCAAAACGTGAAATTTATAAGTAAGCTTTCGAAGTTGAACTTGAATTTTCGGAAAATATTTTTAAAGATTTAAGATTAGGATGATAACCAAAATCCCAGATATTCTCTGTATCTTCTTTCCGAAGTATTGGTTGTTTTATTGGCTTTTTCTTCGCCGGTTACTCCTTCCAATATTCTAGATTTTCAGTAACTTAGTTGTTAAGGATTGGCAATAGGGTATAGGTGGCCTCAAGCAGCGATTGCCTTAGATCTTTGTTTGTCAATCGCTGTTTCTGACTTAACACTGAAAAACACTATACACATTGCAGGAAAGGCAAACACTGTCCATAGGGAGAATATTATTGGGAGATTTAACATTGAGAGCTAATAGTGGGATAGATGGGTGGCGCCTTGTATTCTCCTACACCGGTGTAAACAATTCAACGCAGAGTGCAGGGATCAGTACTGGTGGAGTTTTCAGTAGTACATCATGGCGTCTAACGTGTTTTGTTACGGGATTACTACTGGCAGGCAACAATTATATTAAAATTTGCGTACCACATGCTGTTTGTTCTTGTCCGTTGATTTAATCGACGTCTGAGGCAAAATAAAACTGATATTCTTTGATAACCAAAATACACTAAACGAGATTTCTTAAACAAAATAAATAATAATTCTAATGGAGAATAAAACCGTAATAAATCTTAAAATATTACAATATAAGTAGTTCAAATAGGCCGCCAGACTGTGCTAAACAATTTTCCAGTTCGTTGTAAAACTCTCGGCCAAGTTTTTCTAACATCTAAACTGGCAAGATACGAGCATGCTGCGTCAAAGTAGGGGAAAACTGTTCAGCGACAGTAGAAAACTATGAAAGGGACAACCTCTTAGCGTTTTACATGGACAATGAAAATTTTTCCCTATCTGTATATCATTTAAAATCTCAAGATTAATGTGTCGAGTCACAAAAACAAAGATCCAACGCAATCGCTGCTTGGGGCAATCTATAAGAGATTGTCCAATCCTTAATAGAAGATTACTGACAATCTGGAATTGTGGAGAGTGACTGGCGAAGAAAAAGCCAATAAAACATGAATGAAAAGAATTCCAAAATTTATAAAAACCAAATCGTAGGAAACTTTTTAAGAATAAAAAATCAATTAGAACAGAAGAGTGTGTCAACCATACCAGGAAGGATCTTCTGCAGTAAAATTGCAACAAACAACCAAATCCTATGGATTTTCAACGAGTTTCTATCATTTGATATCCAGTTTCCAAAGTAACAAAATTCTCCAGATTGTCTTTAGTAGTATTTCCTGTAAGCATTCACAATTAATGCACTACTGCTGTCCTCTAAGCTGCTTTCCTTTGTGTTGCTTGGTAACTTATTACATTTTTACAGAGACTTTCATCGTGGCTTTGAAATTTCCAACGGCAACTTTTTCAAGCTATACGGAATAGAGATTACGCATTTAGCATGACATAGTAAGAACCACCATAGTTCTTTCGTTCCCGAGTAGAATTTATAGTATTAGCATTTCATTCAATTCGTGTTTAGTATAAAAAAAAGAGAGAAAAGAGAGAAGAAGAAAAAAGAGGGGGGAAGAGAAGAGAAAATAAAAAAATAGAAGGGAAGAGAGAGAAATAGAAGGGAACAGTAGGGAAGGAAAGGGAAGAGAAGGAAAGGATAGGAAAGGATAGGAAAGGAAAGGCAAAGGAAGGGAAAGGAAGAGGAGAAAATAGAAGAGAAGAGAAGAAAAGAGGAGAAGAGAGAAGAGGGGAGGAGAGGAGAGGAAAGGAGAGGAGAGGAGAGGAGAGGAGAGAAGAAAAGTGATGTAGAGAGGAGAAGAGAAGAGAAAAGAAAAGAAGAGAGGAAGAAGAGAGAAGAGAAGAGAAGAGAAGAGAAGAGAAGAGAAGAGAGAGAAGAGAAGAGAAGAGAAGAGAAGAGAAGAGAAGAGAAGAGAAGAGAAGAGAAGAGAAGAGAAGAGAAGAGAGAGAGAGAAGAGAAGAGAAGAGAGAGAAGAAGGAAAGAAGAGAAGAGAAGAGAAGAGAAGAGAAAAGAAGAGAAGAGAAGAGAAGAGAAGAGAAAGAGAAAGAGAAAGAGAAGAGAAGAGAAGAAGAGAGAATAGAAGGAAGAGATAGAGGAGAAAGAAGAGAGGAAGGATAGAAAGGATAGGAAGAAAGAAAGAGAAGAGAAGAGAAGAGAAGAGAAGAGAAGAGAAGAGAATGAGAAGAGAAGAGAAGAGCAATGAGAAGAGAACGAGAAGAGAAGAGGAAAGAGAAGAGAGAGAGAAGAGAAGAGAAAGAGAAGAGAAGAAGAAGAGAAGAGAAGAGAAGAGAAGAGAAGAGAAGAGAAGAGAAGAGAAGAGAAGAGGAAGAGAAGAGAAGAGAAGAGAAGAGAAGAGAAGAGAAGAGAAGAGAAGAGAAGAGAAAGAGAGAAGAGAAGAAGAGAAGAGAAGAGAAGAGAAGAGAAGAGAGAGAAGAGAAGAGAAGAGAAGAGAAGAGAAGAGAGATAGAAGAGAAGAGAAAGGGAAGGGAAGGAAAAAGAACGGAAGAGAAGGGGAGAGCAGGGAAGAGAAAAGAAGAAAAGGAAACGAAAGGGAAAGGAAGAAAGGAGAAGAGAAGGGAAAGAAAAGAAAGACAAGCGGAAGAAAGGAAAAGAAAAGAGAAAAACGTATTGGTACAAGATACATGAAAGTTATTAACTATTTTTCTACTTCTACTTCTAGATTTTGTTGTGCATTTTTCCCAATGGATTGGGAATTTTTTAATGCCATTATCATAAAAAGAAGGAAGGCGTGTTTGCAGCCAACTGCGCACAAATGTCTTAACAGCAGCATCATTATGTAACTCATCTCCTAGAGCTTCTTTCAATGACCCAAACATATTATAATCGCATGGTGATAAGTCCGGACTATAAATAGGGTGTTGTAATGTTGCCCAATGCATTTTCTCTAACTTTTGATATGTCACATATGCATATGTCATATGTCAGATATGCATTACTCGCAAAGGATTAGAAATTTTTTAATGCCATCATCATAAAAAGAAGGAAGACGTGTTTGCAGCCAACTGCGCACAAATGTCTTAACAGCAGCATCATTATGGAACTTATCTCCTAGAGCTTCTTTCAGTGGCCCAAACATATTATAATCGCATGGTGATAAGTCCGGACTATAAGGAGGGTGTTGTAATGTTGCCCAATGCATTTTCTCTAACTGTTGATATATCATATATGCACATGTCATATGTCAGATATGCATTTTTCGCAAAGGATTAGGAATTTTTTAATGCCATCATCATAAAGAGAAGGAAGGCGTGTTTGCAGCCAACTGCGCACAAATTTCTTAAAAGCAGCATCATTATGGAACTCATCCCCTAGAGCTTCTTTCATTGGCCCAAACATATTATAATCGCATGGTGATAAGTCGGGACTATAAGGAGAGAGTTCTAATGTTGCTCAATGCATTTCCTCCAACTTTTGATATGTCAGATTGGCTGAGTAGGGGCTGGCATTGTCGTCAAGCAAAATCACATTTCTAACCGAAAATTCACTGCCTCTTCCTGCCAATATGCCCTTTTGCTTCATTCTACAGCTGGCAGTAGTAGTGAGCATTAACCCTACGATATTCATGTAGAAAATCGACGTGCAAAACTTTATTTTTAGTTTTAATCCACTCGCAAGGGTATTCCCATTATGCCTTCAAAACACTGCGAGTAGGATGCAGAAATAAGGATAAATCGCAATAAACCACCTTCTTAAACAAGGAATAGGTCGTAATTGTAGGCTAAAATTCCTTTCGGTAAGGAGTTCCATAGCTTGAAAGTTTTATAGAATAAAGAGTCTCCGTAGAGGGAAGTCCTCAGTGCGTCAAGCTGGACCACACAGGAATTTTCTGTCTCCAACTGTTTTGTATGTCTCAAGAATCTTGTCCTTGGGTGGTCCTGTTGGTTCCTGCAAGCATCTTCTATGATAGTACTTGTAGAAAAGAGACAAATCACCAACCATTCGCCTGTGCTCTAGTGTGTCGATAAAATCGGCCAAACTCTCGTCATCATCCTCACTCTTCTTTGAATTTGAAAAGCAATGCGAGTAGGATGTGGAAACAAGGATAGATGGCGATGGACCGCCTTCTTGTATGCCTGAAGAATCTTGCCCTTGGGGGGATCAATCCTATTAGTTTCTGCGACCTATTACTTGTAGAAAAGAGACAAGTTACCAACCATCCGCCTGTGCTCTAATGTTTCGAGAGAATCGATAAGACTCTCGTCATCAATTAGGCGAATCGCTCTTCTTTGAATTGAATCCAAGAGAGCTAATTATGGGACTGAACTCCAAACATGAGAACAGTATTGGCTAGTGTTGCCCTAACTTGAGCTTTGTACAGAATTAATAGCTGATGAGATGTGAAGTACTTTTTAGCTCTAAAAACAAATCCTAGCTTCTGAGAGACGGATTTGGCTATAGCGCGCACATGATCATGCCCAAGAGAAGTTAGTGCTCGCATTCACTCTTAGTATTCTTAGTATTCTAGTATTCTAGCATTGGCCTAACTTGAGCTTTGCATAACTCTTTTAAAATCCCAAAACACTGTCCAGCTGAAGAGTCGAGTTTTTGCCTTGACGGGTGCACCTTCCCTCTTCTTCTCTACTCGATGCTTGTTTGTTTAGATTCAGGAATGTAATGGTGGACCCAAGTCTTATCACACGTAACGATACGTTGCAAAAAAACCATCACCTTCACGTTGAAAACGTCCAAGATGGCGCTGACAAATCTTCAGACGTTGCTGTTTCTCTTCTTCGGTCCAAAAACGAGGATACCAACCTGGTAGAAATTTTTCGAAACCCCAGCTCATCTGTAATGATGGATTGAGCACTTCCCAAAGCTTATCTCTATCTGAGCTGCAATTTGACCAACAGTTAAACAGCGATTACCTTCCAAAAGGCGTTGAATAGCGTTACTCTTGTCCGCTAGTCTGGTCCGAGGACGACGGGCTTTGAGGTTCATTTTCAACTTGAGGTCATCCTTCCAAAATATGTTTTTGTTGAGTTTTCTTCAAACAAGTATCCCCAAACTGTGCTTCTAGTCTACGAAGAATTTCGCACCTTCAACGGCTAGAAATTTAATAATAATGCGCTGCGCAACGTGCGGATGAACCTCTTGCACACTCATTGTATTTACAACTGACGAACGGCGAGAACGGAATTCGCTTGAGCGCAGAAAGTCACGTGATATTCCCATCTAACATGTCTAAGAGTTGGCGCACACTCCTAATACCCTTAAGGCGACGTAATAGAAATTCCGGTTCATATTTGATTTACCCTCGTATCTAAATAAAAAGCAGAAAATGTTGAGTTTATAATAAAATATTTATTCGGAGAAGAAAAAGTTAAATTTCGAATCAAGTTTGAAACAAAATCAATAAATTGTGTAATTTTTCCTCAAAATTTGTAAACAACATGAAAATTTCACTATTACTGTTTAGGATTCGGGTAATTGATACGACGATTCGATCAATACTTAATTTTATTAAAAGTAAAACCTAAGAACTATGACAAATTAAATGTGAAGTTAAACAAGTTTTAAGTAATTAATGTAATAATCATATGACATGCATATTTAACGAAGTGCACCGGTTGGCGGTCGCTGGTTTAACCGTTCTGTTGAACCTTGCAATAATTTTCATGAACTTGATTAATTGAAAATTTGTTAAATTTTACACAATTACATGAAGAAATTAAAACAATTGAGGAATTTGGAAAACAATTAAGTGTGTCAGGATTGAAAGACACCCTACAAATAAAGATACAAATGATTTAAAATCTGTTTAATAGAAGATTAAACAATTACTTTCGCAAAAAAAAACACTTTTTTGCATAAATTAAGCTTCTCTTGAAATGCTTACTTTCAAAATCTTGTTACATTTTACTCAGAAATTGAACTTAAGTCGTCATTCTATTTATAGGAAAAAAAAAACATTTAAGTTTAAAAATGTTAATATGAAACTTAAAATTTGAAGAAAATGGTTCCAATTTCAAGAAAAGCTTACAACAACAAAATAAAATAAAAATTCTGACAGGAAATTCTGAAATTTGTACTCTAGATTTTGAGGGAAAACCAAAATTTTGAGAAAAACTTTCAAATTTGGGTATATTACTCGAAATTTGTTCAAACTTGAAAGCAAATTGGTTCAAACTTGGAAGCAAATTGGTTCAAACTTGGAAGCAAATTGGTTCAAACTTGGAAGCAAATTGGTTCAAACTTGGAAGAAAATTTGTTCAAACTGACATCAAAATTGTACACATTGGAAGCAAACCTATTCAAACTATTGTAGAAACAAAGTTCAGACTATAAAATAACCTTATTAAATAACCTTATTCAAATTAATGGCCAATTCGTTCAAATTAGAATCAAGTTAGACACAAGTTTATTGAAATTAAAGGCAAATTTTTCAAACTAGAAACAATTAAAAGCAAATGTGTTTTAAACAAAAGGGAAATTATTCAAATACAAAAAAATTTTCAAATTAACAGCTTTATTATTTAAAGTTGCATGTTTTAATACCTTCTTTGCATATTTTGAGCATTGCGCGTGCATATGCATTCATATTTCAAGCCATTTTTGTGGCATATAATCCGGTCTCTACGGATAAGTAACGAACGAATTTGTACACTTTGTACTGTTTGAAAACAAGATTTTTACAAAAGTTATTGTAGTAATTGCAGGAATTGATAAATATATTTTTAATAAATTACAAAACTGGCCCTAGTTGTAAAAATTAATTAGACCCTACCAAGCGTAACGCTGTAAAATTATTTAAGATAATGCCCTATTCAATATTCAAGCAGATCCTTAATAATAAGACTTAAGACTGTACTTCGAGAGCTCCTATCATCCCACAGCAAACTTCTCGGCCCTTCTCAACTTCACTCGGTTTTTGAATTTAATAAATGTTATCTGAATTCTGGGCATAGTTTTCGACAGTTAATATATATCTAACAGCTCTGGTCGATTTCTTTTCGTTGCCAGCGTCTTCTCAAACGCTTGATTGTAATTATTGGACTGCGAGTTGTAAGACTTATCTAATATTGAAATTCTTTTCTAACATTTTCCGCACTTTAAGCACATTTCACGGATTTGCATAAAGATATTTAATACGCAATTTATTTGTGCCATAAAATAAATGAAATTGTCCATTCGCGAGTATTGCTACACTGATTCGGTTTTTTATGAATAAAAAGCGAAACTTTTAAATTTAATAAGTTAAAAGCAAACCATCACACCCTGGTTTTGCCATCTTAAATGACTTTGATATAGCCCGTTAATGAATATTCGAATTATGTTACAAAATGTTGAGTTACCAATATTTGAAATATTTTTGAATTCAATTTCAATTGATTAATACTCGTTAATTACCCTTAAAATTGTTAATGTTTAAAAATTGGGCAAATTACGATCCATATTGTTTCTCTTTAACGAAACAATAAGCATATTAAGAAAATGAATGATGTTAGGATATATAGAACATAAATATATTGTTATACATCTGCTAGCTATTGTAACTATAACAAATGATCTTCACTCAAATAATTTCACCTTAAACCACCTAAATAATAAAACAATTAGGTAAATGTCATGTCGGCGTGTTAAAGACTTCAATTAATCATGTATGTTCTTTCAGTAAGACAAAAAGTCCTAAAGGTAGAACGTTTATTATGTTCTTAAATTTTCGTTGCATGTCACATTTTTATAATGCATTAAATGACATATATTACTAGTCCTGTAACAATTAAAATTATTTACTGTTTTAAAAGTACTTTGAAAGCATATATGAACAAACCTGCCTCACCCGAATTTCCAAGACTCAGTTATTAACATAAAGTTCTCTATCTCTCTGAAGATGATAGCTTGGCTACCGAAACGCATTAGAGCAACCTCTGTTGTGTTATTTAATCTTATTTGGTTTCAGGGGACAAGATTTGTATTTCACTTTTTGAAGATAACCAAGAACCAGTCCATTCCACCAAAAAAAAAATCGTATTTTGGGTGCAATCGTACCGGAGGATTAGCCTCTGTATCATCGGTCATTAGTACCTTTAAACAAAATTAAATGGAATAAGACAATAAGACAATAATAAGACAATAATAAGACAATAATAAGACATTAATAAGATAACAAATAAATGTCCTAAAGCTTGGGCTTCATGGAAAATTTTGAGCTTTTTAAAAATTTTTGCTCTCCTCGATAATTTCAGATTTACTTCGAAACTTTATTTTTTCTAATTTTTTTTGGTTTGAAAATTTAGAAACTTTTTAAGAGTTACGGTTAGTAAAAAATTAGACTAATTCTGAGTTCGTTTAAAATATCAAATCTCCAAACTTCGTTTTTATTCAGGTTTTTACTTTTTTGTAAATTATATTATGAGCTTCGACCATTTCAAAATTCTGGATTTACTTTCAAAATGTTGACCATTTTTATAAAATTTGATTTGTTTTTAAATGTTGATTACCTATTCGCAAAATTTCTACTTTGATGTAAGCTTGTTTGAAAAAGTTAAAATATTTAAAAATCCTGCTTTAAAAAATTTTACATTTTTGAAAAAAGTAAGATTTTCAAGGGGTGGATATTTTGAATAAATGTCGAAATTTTCAAAGAGATTAAAGAAACTAAAACACTGAAATATAGAAATTTTTACGAAAAGATCGAAATTTTGAAAAAAGAGTACGGGTCTTCGGAAAACTCAGAACTTTAAGAGAAAAGTCAAGATTTTGGGAAAAAAGTCTACATTATGCAATGAAATCGAAATTTTGAAAATCTAATCTTTTAAAACAATCGACATAATCAAAAACTTTTGCCATCAAGCTTTTAAAGAAATCTAACACTTTCGAAAAGTAACATTTTAAAAAGTCGAAATTATCAGAATGGTCATAATTTTCATAAGTTTTGAAAAGTTAGAATTTTGAAAAGATTAATATTTTGGATAAAAATTCGAAACACAGAACTTGTCCCCTGAAACCAAGAAAAATTAAAAAACACAACAAAGGTTGCTCTAACGCGTTTCGACAAGCCAAGCTGTCATCTTCAGAGAGAAACTGGTTTCAGGGGACAAGTTCTGTGTTTCAATTTTTGAAGATAACCAAGGACCAGTCCGTTGCATCAAAAAAAAAATTTTGGATAAAGTTGAGAACATCGAAATTTTGAGAGAAATCTTGACTTACAATTCGACATTTTATTGTTTCTGCAAGCTGCCATTTTTTAAACGAAATTCGTCAATTTTCAAAATGTTTGACTTAATCTCAAAATTTGATAGTTTCTCTTCAAATTTGACTTTTCTTTAAAGTTCAACATTTTTCTCCAAACTGGAAGTTCTATCAACATTATCTGTTCTTTCGAAATTATTTTACCAATTCTATCAAAATTCAAATTTATCTGAATATTTGGCGTCTTTTTTCATTCGTGTTGTTCTCGAAATTTCAAATTTATTCTCATAATTTAACTTTCTCTGGAAAAATGCAAATGTTTTATTTTCTTCTTCTCTGGAAAACTTCGACTTCTGAAAAAGTTCGACGATTTTTTTAAGCTCTTAATTTTTTACAATTTCTGTTTTGGAAATTTTTCCCAAAATTTAAATTTGTTTAACTACCTCAAGTTTTTAAATTTGTTTTGCGAATTTCAATCTATTGTTAAAATTCGAAGTCTTTTCCTAAAATATTGCTTTTTTTGAGAACTTTTGAACTTTTGAAATTTCTTTTATTCAAAATTAAGTGTAATTAAACAGTTAAACGTGCTTAATGTACATATTTTCAATTTTAAGCACGTTTAACTATTTAATTACAGAACATTTAATTGGCCATTTGTTAAAATTTGACTTTCTCTGAGAAATTTTGACCATTTTTTAAAATTCAATTATTTTTCTCGAAACTGGAGTGTTTATCGACATTCTCTTTTCTTTCGAAATTATTTTACTAATTTTCTCAAAATTTGAATTTATCAAAACAATTTTTTAAATAGTCATGTTCTCGAAATTTCTAATTTCTTTTCAAAATTTAAATTTCTCCCAAAAATTGCAAATTTTTTGTCCAAATTTTGTGATTTTTTTTAAATTTTGACTTTTTCCTTAAAATTTTTCCTAAAATTTGACTTTTTTTATCTTCCCTGATAAACTTCGATTTTTTTAAAGTTCGACAATTTTTTTTAAGCTTCCAGTTTAGTTTTACAATTTATCTATTTGATATTTTGTGGTTTTTCAAAAAATTCAAATTTGTCTAAAAATTGCATGTTTTTAAATTGCTCTGGGTTTTAATCTATTGTCAAAATTCGACTATTTTTTTCTAAAATTTTACGTTTTTTGGAGAACTCTTGATAAATACATTTTTTTCGAAATCTCTTCTTTTTCTCAATTTATTCGAAATCTCTTCCTTTTTCTCAATTTTTGGGAAGTCTCTTTTTCTTAATTTGTTCGAAATATCTTCATTTTCCTCAATTTTTTCGACGTCTCTTTTTCTGAATTTTTTGACGTCTCGTTTTCTTAATTTTTTCGAAATCTTTTCCTTTTTCTCAATTTATTCGTAATCTCTTCCTTTTTCTCAATTTATTCGCAATCTCTTCCTTTTTCTCAATTTTTGGGAAGTCTGTTTTTCCTAATTTGTTCGAAATATCTTCATTTTTCTCAATTTTTTCGACGTCTCTTTTTCTGAATTTTTTGACGTCTCGTTTTCTTAATTTTTTCGAAATTTTTTCCTTTTTCTCAATTTATTCGTAATCTCTTCCTTTTTCTCAATTTATTCGTAATCTCTTCCTTTTTCTCAATTTTTGGGAAGTCTCTTTTTCTTAATTTGTTCGAAATATCTTCATTTTTCTCAATTTTTTCTACGTATCTTTTTCTGAATTTTTTGACGTCTCGTTTTCTTAATTTTTTCGAAATCGTTTTTTTTCTCAATTTATTCGTAATCTCTTCCTTTTTCTCAATTTTTGGGAAGTCTCTTTTTCTTAATTTGTTCGAAATATCTTCATTTTTCTCAATTTTTTCGACGTCTCTTTTTTTGAATTTTTTGACGTCTCGTTTTCTTAATTTTTTCGAAATCTTTTTCTTTTTCTCAATTTATTCGTAATCTCTTCCTTTTTCTCAATTTTTGGAAAGTCTGTTTTTCTTAATTTGTTTATATTTTCATTTTTCTCCATTTTTTGACGTCTCTTTTTCTGAATTTTTTGACGTCTCGTTTTCTTAATTTTTTTTTAATCTTTTTCTTTTTCTCAATTTACTCGTAATCTCTTCTCTTTTCTTAATTTTTGGGAAGTCTATTTTTCTTAATTTGTTTGAAATATCTTCATTTTTCTCAATTTTTCGACGTCTCTTTTTCTAAATTTTTTGACGTCTCGTTTTCTTAATTTTTTCGAAATCTTTTTCTTTTTCTCAATTTATTCGTAATCTCTTCCTTTTTCTCAATTTTTGGAAAGTCTGTTTTTCTTAATTTGTTTATATTTTCATTTTTCTCCATTTTTTGACGTCTCTTTTTCTGAATTTTTTGACGTCTCGTTTTCTTAATTTTTTTTAAATCTTTTTCTTTTTCTCAATTTACTCGTAATCTCTTCTCTTTTCTTAATTTTTGGGAAGTCTATTTTTCTTAATTTGTTTGAAATATCTTCATTTTTCTCAATTTTTCGACGTCTCTTTTTCTAAATTTTTTGACGTCTCGTTTTCTTAATTTTTTCGAAATCTTTTCCTTTTTCTCAATTTATTCGTAATTTCTTCCTTTTACTCAATTTTTGGGAAGTCTCTTTTTCTTAATTTGTTCGAAATATCTTCATTTTTCTCGATTTTTTCGACGTCTCTTTTTCTGAATTTTTTGACGTCTCGTTTTCTTAATTTTTTCGAAATCTTTTCCTTTTTCTCAATTTATTCGTAATCTCTTCCTTTTTCTCAATTTTTGGGAAGTCTCTTTTTCTTAATTTGTTCGAAATATCTTCATTTTTCTCAATGTTTTCGACGTCTCTTTTTCTGAATTTTTTGACGCCTCGTTTTCTTAATTTTTTCGAAATCTCTTCCTTTTTCTGAAAATTAGCTTTTTTCTGGAAATTTCAGCTTTTATTTCGATATTTACTGTTTCTGTAAATTAAGATTTTTTTCTTACTAAAGTAATTCAACGTTTTTTACGAAATCTCAAGGCTATAGAAAATTTACAAATAAAAAATCTTGAGAAAAAATTTTTTAGAAATTTTGACTCCCCAAATTACCTTTTTTCAAGAAATTTGAAATTTCATGTAATTTTTTTTAAATGTTGCTACAAATCAATTAAAAATTTTGGAAAAATACTTCTTGAAATCATAATTTTTTTTTGTCAAAATATAAGTAAAACGTAAAAATTTCTAGAAAAGTATTTTTGGAAATTTCGACTTCTGTAGGTAACTTGATGAGTGTCTGTCCATTCTAGCTTTTTAGGGGAATTGAAAGAGCCGCAACTATCTTTTAAAAGAGCCGCATGCGGCTCGCGAGCCGCGGTTTGCCACCCCTGAGCTAGTGCATAAATAAAATAGTAATTGAATGTGGAAGCTGAGAATCAATTTTAATGGTTCGTTGACGTGTGTAGTTTTAGCAAAGAAATTGAATTGAAGTTTCCCAGAAATTGTGCGGAAAATTAACTTGAGGTTGACATTTTCCGGAAAATTAAACGTATTAGTAAATGTTTTCTCATTAAATTATTTAAAATCCAAGAAGTATTGGCCAAAAGAGAAAGGTATATATCAACATTATAATAATTTATCGAGTCATTGACTTGAATAACCGGGTCTTAGAACCACACTCATTACATTGTACAAGTAGACTGTTTCTTAAATCAGATTGCTGTTCAAGCTTAGATTATCTTGGCTCTTTTAAATATCAATTTCAACTGTTCACACCTCATTAAGTTTCAATTTTACAGCTATTGTCCCATCTGGGTTAGAGCCCGAAGGCTGCATGCATTGGAAATACAAACACGCAGGGCGTATTCATTCCACTACCCGTCAACCAATTATTTTCCTAGACCTGCCCAAAGCCAAACATTTTTTTAAGAAACTCTTCAAATTCTTTCTTTAATTTGATTTCAATTTATTTTCGTGGGTTTGGAACAATGCTGTCCTTATGGTGATTCTATTTAATACGTTTTATCCTGTTCAATATATTCCATTAACTATTACGTTTTGGCGCTTACTAAGCGATAATAATTATATATTTTATTAGGCAGAACAATTTTTGCGAAGCAATATTAAAATAAATGCAAATACGAACATACCAAATACGTAGACATAGTTACCAATGCGAAAGCTTATGAAACGGTTTTGTAGTTTAATAACACGGTGAATCTACATACCTGTGAGCATGTAACGCGCAAAGCAGATAATTTGTTTATAAATGCAGATTTGCAGCATAATATGATGAGTTCGCTCAACGTTAAGCCTCTAAAGAACGTGCCAGAAAGCGGTGGGTGCAAATTCTTCATAATTCTGCCGTACATATTAACAAAATCCATCCGGTTCTTACAGTTCACCCTCCATAGGCAACTTTTCAAGTGCTTGTTTTAGGATTTACCAATTCCACTATGTCAATCTCTAAGCTTCTATGTCTTAACCAGAATTTGCATACGGAATTGAAATATTCCTACTTAAAACGATGTAAATTTTTATGCAATTTCAGCGGAATGAAAGCAATAATTTATGCATATCAATTACCCATATATGGCACACATATGCAAGAATACCCAAATAATGTCAAATAGAATTGTAAAAACCCAGTAAAATATGTCTATTTAAGAAGCGCGGAAATTCTATCGGATTGTTCCTTCTCTCTCGGTCCCGGCAAAGCTAGGAATTTGGAGAGGCATTTGTTCGTTTGTCGTAGATGCAGCCCGCAGCCAAACTGTACCATCATTCGCATGCCGGAACAAGGGCTGGAAATTTAATTTTAAATCGCATTATTTCTGCCCGTTACAAGACAATAAATCGATCTCGGTTTGTTCGTAAATCCTGAGAGGTTGCTCAGGGCGAACAACATTGCCCATCAAATATCATATTGGTAGATAGAAAATTTTAATATCATGCAGATGCAGTCAGCTGCTAGAAAGATTTATATATTGACCACTTGAGTAATAAATAAAATAGGGAAATAGTTCGCTAATTCGGAGTTGCACTGAAACCTATAAATATAGAGTAAACGAGTTTTTAATCAAGTTTTAATATAAAATAATAGAACATGAAATACTTCCAAAGAAAACGAATTGCGAAGATCAAAAGTATTTACTTAGGTGTCCCTACAGGTGATAACTTAGTTCAAAAAGAGAAAGATGAACCAAAAAAGTTGTTATCGTCAATTAATCTAATATAAATCGTCTTCAAAACTTTGGTGGTTGCCACCATCATCGGTATCTCTTGGCGTTTTTAATAGTTTCCCTATTTCCTAGCAGATACAGTAAACAGTATGTAGAAAAAATGTAGATTTAGAAAGCTAGTCAGAGTTTGTATTCTTCCAGAAATAGCAATCCTACAACAATCGTAAAATTGCCATATTATCCAGGCGTTACAAAAAAAAATCAATAGATTTCTGAGAAGTAATAATATAAGAGTAGTTTACACTCTTATACATTTTTACATCTTCGAAGATGATAGCTTGGCTATCGAAAGGCCTTAGAGCAACCTTTGTTGTGTTTTCTAATCTTTCTTGGTTTCAGGGAACAACATTTGTATTTCAACCATCATGATGAAACCGCCTCCCCTTTTTTTATCAAATTGCACCCCCATTTTCCCAAAAAATGAATTTCTTAGTACTTTACCACAAAAATGAGATGAAAGAAGGTTGAATACGATATACTCGTACTAAGGCCAAAAGAAATCTAACCGGAATATTTGTCTTCTTCAGCACCTTAAGGCGAATAACGTTTCTGAAATGGACATTCGCATGGGCAAAAGGCTTATCGAATTCTCGAATGGTTCTCTCTTCTTTGTAGGAAAAATACGTCCAAGATTACTCACTGGAGACAGTGGGGGTCTTCAATGAAAACAAATGAGGAAAACCAGGCTAGAAATAGTTTAGAAAGTTCAGCGTCTACTAGGGTTGAATCGGATCTCCTGAGCATAGCCTCAAAATTGAAAATGGAACGTAAGTACCACAGATGGGAACCCAACAATTATATGCGTCTACTGGCGTTGATGGGCTCCTGATTGAAGGTCAGTTATTGAATTTACAAAACTAGAAAAATTGACCACATGGTTAGAAAACGTTACAACTATAGCGCACTGTCCAAGAGCTCCTACCCAACAACCATAGATAAAGCATACTGCAACCTGTAGCTGGTTTCCCAAACTTTCGACATCTGTGTATCTTTTCCATAATTGTTCGTGACGTTGAGTACCCCTCGTTGAATAATTGCATCCTTAGTGACATAAATAAGGAAGTGTGTTTATCTGCCTGTCTAATGAACGTATCAACGAATTTGAACAAATAACATTCTGTAATCTGCACGAACTCTTTAAACCTGTGTAAACTCCTTAAGTTGTGTTACATGCAAGTAGAAGACAGCCTAGACTTCAAATTCATGCAGCCCTCCAGGCGTGTATAGTGAATCATAGATAGCCGAACTACCAACAGTTGAAACACTGCCACGAAGCAAAGCGGTTGCTCTCTAGGAAAATTCCCAGAAGACAAGGATTCCTATAATGCACAGAAAAATTGAAACACAGAACTTGTCCCCTGAAACCAAGAAAAATTAAAAAACACAACAAAGGTTGCTCTAGAGAGTAGAGCAACCTTTGTTGTGTTTTTTAATTTTTCTTGGTTTCAGGGGACAAGTTCTGTGTTTCAATTTTTGAAGATAACCAAGGACCAGTCCGTTCCATCAAACTTATAGTGCCCAGACCAATAGGCTTGAACATTTATTGGATTCGAAGTTTGGAAACCAAATACCGGTTTCGATCTTGTTAGATCTCGTCAGTTTGGTATATCCAACTCGAATGCTGACAAATGTTCCGACAAATAAGTACTAAAACATTCACAGGCGTTAAGCAGTGACTCTAAGTACTACCACCTATTGGTCCATAGAGAAACTATGGTCATCGCCAACAATGTCTTATGCAAAATGAATGCAACATAGACTACAAATTCATGCAGCCCTCCAGGCGTGTATAGTGAATCATAGCTAGCTGAACTACCAACAGTTGAAACACTGCGACCTAGCGAAGCGGTTGCTCTCTAGGAAACATTTCCCAGAAGACAAGGATTCTAAGGCACAGACCAATAGGTGTGAACATTTATTAGATTCGAAGTTTGGAAATCAAACACCGGTTTCGATCTTGTTAGATCTCGTCAGTTTGGTATATCCAACTCGAATGCTAATAAATGTGTTGCGTTTATCCAAATAATTAATTTTTGAGTCATCGGTGAGGCGCATATCCCTACCAAACTCTTTCCTGAGGATACCACACTTTGGAAAACACTGACCTATACCGACAACCCAGAGGATATTTTCCGCAACGTGATTGTCACCTGTCAACCATATCCTTCAGCTTGAATGTTGCCAATCTATAGGCACAAACTCTACCTAAAGCTTCTCTTCCATAGAACTGAGATTCCAAATCTTAACATTCCTCCCCTACTTTCGGTTTTTAAGCTTGAAATGTTCAAACTTGCAAATTCCAGATTTTTTCATCAGTGCGATTATTAAAGTGAAAATTTCGAATAACAAAGGCGCAACTTAGAGAAAAGTTTAATTAAAAAAATATCAAAATTTTATGTGTAATCAACTTCGAATGTTGACTTTTTTTTCTTAACTTTACAACACTATTTTTTTTAAATTTCAAGCTCAAAGCGAAATCCCGGGCGCCCAAAATCGAATTTTTGTAAAAATATCTCAGTTAAATCAATATTTCTAGTATTGACCCTATTGGCTTCATCCGCTTCTCCCTTTCGACGTATTTAAATTGTACACCTGTTACCTATTACTTTGTCGCTTCGATAATGTTAACCCTCCAGAAGATGGACCATTTCAGTGCTTTATTTGGTTTTAATGTCATGACCCATTTCCCCAGTTCGACTGTTAAATTATCTTTTTTATTTACAACCACCTTACCAACAATTTGTACTCTATTTTCACCCATTAGGGATATTAGGTCGCCAAAATATTATGCCTTTTTCAAAACCAAAGTTATATTAGGTTTTAACACAAAAGTACTATGGACTTATATTCAAAAATCAAATTAAGTTCTTAAATGGCCTTAAATTTTCAAACGTGTTACATTAAGACACTTTTTGTAAATTTGTTACTTGTATGATTCGATTTTGACCTGACATACGGAAGTGTATCCGATAAGATTATTTTAGCAAAATAATTACAGTATAAGCAGATAAATAATGAACTATATATATTTAATATTGCTTCCCAGACAAATACTTAAAATTGTTAAATTGTTTGGAAACGTTATGCTCTCATCTAATCCAGTCTGACACACTTTTAAATTGTTTTTCCAACTATAAACTGTTCAAGTAAAATAGCTTATAACACTCAGGTATTTTGAACCAATTCACAAAAGTATAAATCGAAGAAAATATCTCTTCAGGGGACTGTATAAATAAAATGAAAAATTTGGATATTAATAGGGATCTATAGTCGAGGAGCAATCCCAGAGATTTATTAAGTTGTGCGACCCTTTAGTTAGATATTCACATTTATTATTTTTACTGCCCGAATAAGGTCGTCAGAGTTTTAAAAGAATGACCTGTGAAGCTACGTCGCTATTCAGAAGGCGAAAATTATTCAAAGCAAAGGCATCTTTTGTCAATGTTTGCTATATGAACCACGATTTACACCCTAGTCAATTAATTACGCATTACTGGTTCTGTAATAATAAGGCACCATGCTTTTTAACATTTTGTTAAACACAAAAAAAAATCTAATTCACAGTTTGAATATTTATCAGTAACAGAGTTTGGAAACCAAAGACCTGTTTCGATCTTATTAGATCTCGTCAATTTGGTCTTTCACTCTCCCAATATGTTTTTCACCGAAGCAACAAATGGCTTAAAGGGTATACTAACCCAAACCAGGACCGTGTCAAAGAACGGGAAGCGTTCCAGATATGAATCCTTTCGCCTGTCGTAGTCCTAAATATGATCTCCAGTGGAAAATTCTTGAGTTTGCTTTCCATCTTTTGATCTCATTGTTGATGTGACGTTTAGAAAAACCAAAAGCTGGTTCAGGTCCAAGAAATAACCATGCAGATCCTTCTCTAGCGACTTGATCTACAGCTTCATTCCCTTGTATTGCTTTGTGCCCGGGCATCTACTTAAGGTTGATATTGTTGTGTTTAGCCAGTTACTTTAGAGTTTGTTGAAAGTCCCAAACTAGTTTGTTGACAGTCCCAAGCTAATTTGGATTTGATAATGCACTGGTGAGGCCTTTATTGCCGCTTGGTTGTCAGAATTATTGTAGATCTTTGTTCCTTTCAGGTTTCTTCGAAGACACTTGTAGGCGCAGAGTTTATTGCATGTATTTCAATTTGTAAGACAGTTAGGTCTTTTCCCAAAGCTTTAAGGCCATAAATTCCTACTCCAGTCCCAGGTGCCGTTTTTGATCGATCTGTAAACCAGATGTATATTTTGCGTTTTTCTTCAGGTACTGATTGAGCGTCAGTGTGGCTATCTACGTCCACTCCAAAGGAATTATCAAATTCATGGCTGGGTTGCAGATTATCAACCGATCTTGCTAAAATTACAGGGCTATATTCCTTGAGGATTCCCATGTGACCAGCGAAATCTCCTTCTTTAAATTGTTTTAATTGGAATAATCTTGAGGATCCTTTGATCGCCTCCCTCTTCACTAAAAGATGGAGAGGAGTTAGACCTAGCATTACCTCCATTGCTGCTGTTGGGCAAATGTTCATTGTGCCTGTTATGCCCAGAAGTGCGTACCATTGAACTGTGTTCAGTAGACTTTCTACTGTCTTTTTAGTTATTTTTGGCCACAATACTAAAGACGCGTATGTGATTAGGGGTGTAATTACCATCCTATATAAATGAATAACATAATTGTAAAGATATAATTCATCCCCAGATAAAAAGGTTAACTTCTTTTTATCACAATACTTTTGTTTGCCAACATTAGTTTCTGGCCAAGATCCACTTTTTAAGTTTAAAGCTGAAGTGAACCCAGACAGGTTATTAGTGTGTCATCAATCCTTGGCTCCGGGTGTCATCAAGTGTTCAACAAAGCTCCTGTCCCCATAATCACGACACTATTCAAATAAACCAAGCAGGTCTTCCAAATGAGTTCTTGTTTTAGGCTATATTCGCTAGAAAAATGTACAACTTTTTTCCTATTCATTCGTTTCTTTTTGTGCCTTCCTCGTTTACCTTGATATTCTTTTTGTAGTCGACGTTCTTCTTACTCTTTTGCAAGTGGTGTTTGTTTTTTGAGTTCCTCTATTTATTTTTTCTGGTTGTTGCCTTCGTTCCTATTCCAATTCTACCTTTTCTTTCGACATTATTAGTATCGCTTGCAGCTGTTTGTACATTTGATCTCGATTCAATTAAATATTACAAAATTGTATTACTTGATGTTTTTTTTGTTTTTTTCAATTTATTTAACATTTCTTCGGCCCAGTTTGGAAATATTTAAATTTTTATGGTTTGTTGACAATTTTCTAAACAATTTTTGAAATGCGACTACGTGATATTTAAATTTATTGAAAACGTCACTTCAAGACAGTTCACAAATTAAGAGGTTAGTTTATTTTACATAGAATAGGAATAATAAAAAAAAACTGGGCCGAAGAAATGTTAAATAAATTGAAAAATTTCCGGTCAATAAGGGTCTACCATGAAGAATTGATGTTTTTTTTAATTACTTGTGTCGATGTTTCTACCACTTTAGCAAAACGAGTTGGATATACCAAACTGACGAGATCTAACAAGATCGAAACCGGTATTTGGTTTCCAAACTTCGAATCTAATAAATGTTCAAACCTATTGGTCTGTGCATTATAGAATCCTTGTCTTCTGGGAAATTGTTCCTAGAGAGCAACCGCTTCGCTAGGTGGCAGTGTTTCAACTGTTGGTAGTTCAGCTACCTATGATTCACTATACACGCCTGGAGGGCTGCATGAATTTGTAGTCTAGGTTGCATTCTTCTTGCGTAGGTGGTAGTGTCCAAACTTAATAGTCATCGATTGTAATGTAATGAATAGCAATCCACAAAATGAATACCACTTCTGATACCAATGATTACGTGGATCCGTCGACCATCGATTTTATTTACACATCAAATTTCTTCTTCTTTTCAATAATCACTACAAACAAATACAATCGAACTACGAAAAACTATAATATACAGACTGGGTTAAAAGCGTAAAGCTAACAATCAGTAGATAGTTATTAGGAGTTAATCGTCTACGGTTTTCGTTTATCGGATAAGTCTAGTTAAGCTCTCTAATGAGAGTTCAGAGTGTCAGGCCGACTGTGTTGTGATTCCCCAATCCTTATGTAGTTCCGGATCTATTACTAAATGGGAAACCAAAGCGTCTGAATTCAACAGGTAAGATTTGCGACAGATGATACAAAATGATAAAGTGCGAGACAAACCCGAAGGCTACATCAAGTAACTATAACTTGATTTAAGACGTCTCAGACGAGAAATAATTTTAGAAGAAACTTTTCCATCTTGTATTTGTTATAACGTGTGTATGAATGTTTAGAAAAATCCACGTTGGTTTTTAGCGATATTTAAGAAATGATTTTCTTGAGCAAGGTTGATGGAAAGTGTTTTCAAATGTTATATAATAATATCCTTAGGAAAAACACAGTCGGTGGATATATTTTTACTTTTCTTTGTTTATTTGAAAACATTAAGCAAGCTGAACAAACAAACGTTGTTTATATTATATACACATTTTTAGCTGATAGGATAAATATTATATTTATTAATGTTTCTGACATGGAAGTAAAACAGATATATTTTAATAATATCTTGGACCATTCATTGCTTGAATTCAATATATTGATGATTATTGGTTGTATAACAAAAATTATGATAAATAATATAGTTATTTCTTTAATAGTGAATTACATTATTTTTTTAGGAAAAACGCTTAAGAAGCAAATTTTGTTTGGGGCGAGATAATGCCTTCATATTTTGATCGTAGATGACATAACCATATATTAACAGAGTTTGGGTATATCCTATAATTTAGCCAGTTAACGATCAAGAATGTTGTCGTAGAAGAAAAATTCCAATAATATCGTGGGGAGAAATTATTTATTATTTATGCCTTCTTATGCTTATTATGTGTGTATAAATTATTGTTATAGGATAGTTCTTCCTTGAAATTTAAAATTATTCCAAAAAATTCCAATATTATGCACGAAAATTCAAACCAGAAATTTTTTTAAACAAATCGACAGTTCCTTAAAATTTTAGTTCTTCTCAAAATTTGCAATATGATATTTATTTAAGATAGTCTCTGTAATTTCTTTTTGAAGTATTCATATTTGTACGCAGTTTAATTTCTCAGATAAAATCAAATTCTAAGAAAAAATGTTAATTTTTTAAAATAAAATCAACTGAAAAGATACGACAAAAATGTAAGCATTTTATAAAATACGAAAAAAGTGTTGAAAAATCGAATTTTTGAAACAGAGTCGAAATTTTGATAGAAAGTTCGAGAATAAGTAATATTTTTCATGTTGTTAAAAAAAATCAAATCCTGTGAATTAAATGAATGAAACAAAGCAAATTTCAAGATTTTTGAAAAAAATCAAATTTTCAGATAATTTATACAATTTCCTCAAATTCAAATTTTGGGGAAAGTCTATAAATTTGGAGGAAGAGATGAATTTGGAAAATAAATTTTAAACAAATTGTCAAACTTGCAGAAGGTGTAAATTTCCTTAATTTTACTCAAAAAAATCAACTTTAAAAATAGTCTATCTATATTTTGAAAAAAATTGAATTTCCAGGAAAAAATGTAATTTTAGAGAAAATGAACTTTGCAAAAAAAGAAGAAATTAAGAACATGTTTGAAATTTCGACATGACGAATTAAAAAAATCTAAACTTTCAAAATAATGCAAATTTGGAGACAAATAGCAAAATAATTTCTAGAAAACTAGAAATTTCGAATTATGCGATAACTGGAAATTTTCTAATTAAATTTACATTTAAACATTAGATTAGAAAACACAACAAAGGTTGCTCTAACGCGTTTCGATAGCCAAACTATCATCTTCAGAGATATACTGATACAGAGAGAGATACAGTATCTCTCTGAAGATGATAGCTTGGCTATCGAAACGCGTTGTTGTGTTTTCCAATCTTCGTTGGTTTCAGAGAACAAGATTTTTATTTCAATTTTTGGAAATTCAAAAATATCACCGGGTCATGACAAAAAAAAAATGCCTTCTTATGCTTATTATGTGTATATAAATTATTGTTATAGGATAGTTCTTCCTTGAAATTTAAAATTATTCCAAAAAATTTCAATATTATGCACGAAAATTCAAACGAGTAGTTTTTTAAACATATCGACAGTTCCTTAAAATTGTTAGTTCTTCTCAAAATTTGCAATATGATATTTATTTAAGATAGTCTCTGACAAATGACCAATTAAATGTTCTGTAATTAAACAGGTAAACGTGCTTAAAATTGAAAATATGTACAACCGCAACCATAGACTAGTTTCGGCCTTCCTTGGCCTCATCAGTATGGTACGGTGATTGTATACACTTCCAATTTAAAGCCGTTGGTCAGTCGTATAAGTATCTAAGAGAGCAAACCTCCATTGGGTGACTTGTAACTGACTTTTAACTGTTTATTAGGCAAACATTTTCGCTACATGCTAATTGAAGCATTACTCTTTGCTGAGATAATAAGCCTTGTATATACGAATATATACAAGTTTACTACGATGCAATTGAAATCTAATTTCATTAGAATCTAATGAAAATTAGACTGCAATTGCAAAGTTTACGTAGATGAGGCAAAGCTTGTATCACGGGTTGCATCGCAACATCCATAGATACAAACGTCCTCGGCGTGACTTTACTTTCATCTAGTTTTGACAAATGACCAATTAAATGTTCTGTAATTAAACAGTTAAACGTGCTTAAAATTGAAAATATGTACAACCTCAACCATAGACTAGTTTCGGCCTTCCTTGGCCTCGTCAGCATGGTACGGTGGTTGTATACACTTCCCATTTAAAGCCGTTAGTCAGTCGTATAAGTATCCAAGAGAGCAAACCTCCATTGGGTGACTTGTAACTGACTTTTAACTATTTATGAGGCAAACATTTTCGCTACATGCTAATTGAAGCATTACTCTTTGCTGAGATAATAAGCCGTGTATATACGAATATATACAAGTTTACTACGATGCAATTGAAATCTAATTTCATTAGAATCTGATGGAAATTAGACTGCAATTGCAAAGTTCACGTAGATGAGGCAAAGCTTGTATCACGGGTTGCATCGCAACATCCATAGATACATACGTCCTCGGCGTGACTTTACTTTCATCTAGTTTTGACAAATGACCAATTAAATGTTCTGTAATTATATGTCTGATGGTCTCTGTAATTTCTTTGCAAAGTATTCATATTTATATGCAGTTTTATTGGCCTTTCCTTCGCCAGTCACTCCTTTCACAATCCTAAATTTCAGTACTTTCTATTAAGCAATGGTAATCTGTTATAGACTGGCGTTTAAAATTTTAATATAGTTTTAAGTGTTTTTCAGTGTTGAGTCACAAACAGCGATTGACCAAGATCCAATGCAATCGCTGTTTGTGGCAATCTATAACAGATTGCCATTCCTTAATAGAAGGTACTGAAATTTAGGATTGTGAAAGGAGTGACTGACGAACAAAAAGCCAATAAAACTGCATATAAATATAATATTTATTAATTTTTTCTTCAAATTTTACTTTCAAAATCAAAATTTCCAGTTTCTTCTGATTTAAACTTTAGTCGCAAATTAATTTCTTATGAAATATTTTTTCGATATTCAACTAGAAATTGGAACTTTTCTAAATAATATGATTTTATTCAACTTTTCGTATTAACAATTTTAACTTTAAACTCTAAATCATTTGCTCAAACTTTCCACTTAAAACTTGGCGTCTTTTTGTATATTTCAAGATAGAGGAGGGAACTAACCCCTGGAGTACCCCTCTGTTAATCGCAAATGTCTTAAATGAGATTCGATAACGTCAGCCTGAAGAGATCTGTGTTTGAAAAAAAACCTTTTTAATTCTCTTGGAGCACTAAAGCAAAAGGGGTAAATGAAGTTACACGGAGGGTTATAAGTTGTTATTATTGGGGAAAACTCTGGTGGAACGGACTGGTCCTTGGTTATCTTCAAAAATTGAAATACAGAACTTGTCCCCTGAAACCAAAAAAGATAAAAACACAACAAAGGTTGCTCGAACGCGTTCAAGCTATCATTTTCAGAGAGATAATAAAAACAGATAATATAAAGTATCTCTCTGAAGATGATAGCTTGGCTGGCGAAACGCGTTGTGTTTTTTAATCGTTCTTGGTTTATTTAATCTTCTATTAAACAGATTTTAAATCATTTGTATCTTTATTTGTAAGGTGTCATTCAACCTGACGCACTTAATTGTTTTCCAAATTCCTCAATTGTTTTGATTTCTTCATGTAATTGTTTAAAATTTAACAAATTCTCATTAATCAGGTTTATGAAAATTATTGCAAGGCTCAACAGAACGGTTAAACCAGCGACCGCCAACCCATGCATTTGTACACATATGCATGTTACATGATTATAACATTAATTACTTAAAACTTGTTCAACATCACATTTTAAATTGTCGCAGTTTTTAAGTTTTTACTTTTAATAAAATTAGTATTGATCGAATCGTCGTTTCAATTACTCGAATCGTAAACATGGTCCTTCGAGCAAAAATTTAAGCCGTGGACAAAAAAAAACCTAAGAATTCTAAAGAAAAGTTAGGGATAAATGAACGGGAAAAGTGAAGTGTAATCGTTTATTTTTCCCAAAATGAAACCCGTCTTATGGGAGAATTACCAAACCTCATAAAGACATAAAAACACAACTTGGAGAAAAACTCTCCAATAAAAAACACAAATAAAAACAAAAAAGGAAACAAAGGACATTCCACTATGGCAGTCATCAGTAGGAAAATGTCAGAAAAACTAACCGAACAAGCAGTAAACATTGAAGCACTGCAAGAAGAAATGGACTTTGCCAAAAATGTGACGCATGGATGGAAGTATATTCAAGGAAATATAACAGAACTATGGGCAGTAGTAAATGAAGGAGACCTACAATTGAGGGTGCATCCCGAGGCAAACGAAAAAGTAAAATATTTCAAGGAACACTGGCACAAAAAGATATCGCTGCAAGTAAGAGATATCTTATGCAAGAAGAATGCAACCTAGACTACAAATTCATGCAGTCCTCCAGGCGGCGTGTATAGTGAATCATAGGTAGCTGAACTACCAACAGTTGAAACACTGCCACCTAGCGAAGCGGTTGCTCTCTAGGAGAGTTCCCAGAAGACAAGGATTCTATAATGCACAGACCAATAGGTTTGAACATTTATTAGATTCGAAGTTTGGAAACCAAATAAATTAGCATTCGAGTTGGATATACCAAACTGACGAGATCTAACAAGATCGAAACCGGTATTTGGTTTCCAAACTTCGAATCTAATAAATGTTCAAACCTATTGGTCTGTGCATTATAGAAGAGATATCTTGTTTAAATTAAATGAGAAAATAGAAGACGAGTCAGCTAGAAACACAGAAACACCAACGATTACAACTCCGATAGGCCCTCAAGTCTTATACGATGAAGGGCCCACGTATAAAGAGATCCAAAATTATGTACATACTTTGGCAAATGGCATAAAGAAAATTGTGAAGAAAACGAGTGAAGGCCAAAGTAAAGAAATGAAATTAGCAGAAGAACTGGAAGCTAATTCACAAATATACCATTACCAGCTGGACGAAATGGGATGGATTAAAAGGGAAATTGAAAAGCACTTTCCCGAAATGCAAAGGAAAGAAGAATCAAGGAAAAGTACAACTTCAATTTCAGGAGGACTAACATGTCAGTGGACAGCTGTCCGAACCGTGAAGAGGGGAGAGGTTCGTGCAGTCTGCGACGCTTCTCAAAATGCGAGAGAGGCAGTCGTTTATCAAAAAATGCAACCTGAAGGAAGGTCAGAAGTACACAGAAAACTGCAATGTTAAATTGGCCTGCAAAAAGAAGAAAAGACGCGCTTGATGAAAAAGAAGAGTTGGTGAAAATTCTCATTCTAAAGAGATCAGGAGAGGTGGTCGTACAAAGATCTACTTTAAACTTCGCCAGGAAGAAAACGCAACAGCACCGACAAGGCACAAGGCAAGAAAAGTTACAAGTGATTTAAAATCTGTTTAATAGAAGATTAAACATGGTTTCAGGGGAGAAGGAGTTGTATTTCAGGGGAAAACTCTGCGTAGTAGTGAATTCGCAAATCTCAGAATTAAGCAGTGTAATCAAATAGTAATAAAATTCACAGATTTCGCAATCCTTGCAACCAACGGAGACATTGGAAATGATAACACCAAATAGAAACATAATTAACACTTTATTTAACATACAAGGTTATACAGGGTATTTACAAATTTCAAAGACAACGTTGGAAGTTGATTCGGAATGATAAATAAATACGAATTACGAAAAAAAATTAATAAAAAATGTTTACTTTCGAATTGCAGACTTTCAAAGTTGTTATAAAAAATAATTTAATTAATCATTTCATAACCTCTTTACCGATCGTGTTGAAATATGAAACCTTTATTTATTTAGATTATCAAGGCTAGAATCTTAGTGACGAAGACCCTTGTTTTATCCGACATCCCTTGTAATTCACCACGACAATTATCTATGTATCTTCGAAGTAGTAAATAATAATAATTATATAAAATATGTATTGATTTACAACAATACGTATTACGTTAATTCTGTAATAAACCTTGTGTTATTTATTATTATTATTTTGTTGTTGCTTAATTCGTGAAGTTTAATATTGTATAATCTTAAGTATAGATTTTATCTCATCATTTTTATATGTAATTATTCAGATTACAAGATGCTCTTTTTCAAAAAGTTTCGGACTATAAGGGAGAAGTACTCTATAGTTCGCCAAAATTGATTTTCCGATAACACCTTCCAAACATTTTTAGACTGGTCTACTGCATTCCGAATATTGGGCTCGAAATCTGAACTGCCGATGTCGATCACTATTCGGGTATTTAAATTGATTGTTGTTAAATATTCAAAGGAACAGTACACTATGAGGCGCCGTTCACAACATAATTATTTTTCATGAATATTTAATAAATCAAACAATATATGTAAAATTTTAAATTATATATAGTTTTGTTCTTGAAATGTACTTCATTTCTGTAAAAATGAATATTTATATTCTCCTGATAGAAATTTTACATAAATCTATTTAAATATTTTATATGAAAGTTTTATGTGGTTTTAAAAATATTTATATAAACTGCGATACATGAAACGACCGTGAGAGGCGATAGTAGCCGCACGAATCGGGCATGGAGTATGGTATTATTTATATATCAATTTTATTTTTCGTTGTCGCCACCTGAATCTTGATTATATTTACATATTTATCAATAGCACTAAAATCTGACGTAAAAAGTGACAGCATGCTGCTAATAATAATAATAATAACAAAATAATAATAAATAAATAAATAATAAAATAAAAAAAGTTTCAAACCTTAATTTAAGTTCCAGCGCTTCTAGCGCCCGCTACGGTGGTTTGATATATCACACTTTATATAAATATTTTTGAAATCACATAAAATCTTTATAAGAGATATTTAAGAATATTTATATAAAATTTTTAACAGAAGATTAAAATATCCATATTCATTAAAATTAAATATACTGCAAGAAAGAAATAATATATAATTTCAAATTTAATATAAATTGTTTGATTTATTAAATATTCATAAAAAATTATTATGTCCTGAACGGCACCTCATACTACACACTTGTTTCAGTTAATAAATCTATTTAGATTATTTTGCATTGAAATCAGGATCATCGAAAAAAACATTAGAGGGCAGTTGAATGGCAAATTTATCAATCTTAAAAATTGAGGTTGGTTCTGTGATTTTGTTTATCTTACTCCAGATCACACGTGAATTCGTTTAGATGTGATTTGATTCATATGGTACATTACTTCAAACTCTTTTAAAGAAAATTACAATTTTTTAACTAATGCTGAAGTAATGATGTTAGCTCGACACCCTGGATTTAACAACGCTGGACATTGTTTAAAGTTACTGCACCTATTTCTAATTAAAACTAGAGCTGTACTGGTTGTACTGATTGCCATTTTCGCTTTGCATGATCGTTTAATTTTTCGGCTATTATGGGAATAAATAAAATTAATTCCCTTTTTTTGCCGAAAGCTCTAAAACCTTTAATACAGTTAATTAGTTGTCTTAGACCGGGTTGTGTGGTTTTTGTGAATTAAAAAATGTTTAGGACAGTTGGACCTGTTCTTTTATTTTAAAGCGATCTTGCATAATTAATTAATAATAATAATTAGCTGATACTGACAATGATTCAATAACGTCACTTGAATCTCCCTCCACAGAATCGCAAAGATAATGAAATTTCTTAATATCAAAAATACGCTTGTCGTAATGAACTGAACACTTAGATGAATCTAAAAACGAAAATGGGAAGCGATAAGGGCTTTAATTTAGCAACATATATGGTATTTAATTATACTCGCGCCGTTTAATAATAATACATTTCAATTTATGTCAGTTACAGTTTTATCGGATGTTCAAATGTATCCAGTGTGCTCTACTTTTTTTTTAGAAGAGAACGTAGCGAACCCGGCACTCGATTACTTATTGATTATTTTGGTTGATCCCTCAATGGTAATTTTGACGTCTTATTTATCCAGCGAGGTTAAAATTTTCTAACCTAAAGAAAATCCTCCAGAAATCTATTTTCTTTCACGTTTTTACGATGATTTGAATTACTAAGATACACAAATTTATAAAACAGTCTAGAGCAGTAACAATTTCCATTCTACATCCAAAAAATGAGAATTTTCCATCAGAAAGTTTGTTATGATAGCAATTCAAATGTATTAAAACCTTGCAGTTGTCAATCACTGATAATTTCTTTGGGATTTACGTTCATAAAAAATTTTCATTGTCAACTTATTGACTTTTTCATTTGAACGAAACTCAAAATGTCGAAAATTTGTCAAAAATAGATTTGAAGTACTCTCTCCAAATTTTTACTCTTCTTTACAAAATTATGCGTTAATGCTTTCAAAATAATTATAAACACAAATTTTGGACTTTTCCGAAATTTAATAAATTTTTTCCACAATTTCGACTTTTTTAAATTTTTACATCAAACTTGCAATTTTTGTGTTTTTTCTTAAAACTTCGGATTTCAAACGGATTCAAAATTTGAACATCAGTCTTGCGAGTCTAACCCAAGTTGTTGCATTAAAAAAATAAATATAGCGTATTTTCTTGAAATATGACTTTTTTACAAAATTCCTCAACCTTTCAAAATGTCATTTATTTTAATTGAACTGTCAATAAATATTTATGTTTTGTTTAAAATTTTTATGTTAAATAATAAATTCTAAATATTTCTAAAGATTTTGACTTATTTTCGAAATTTTGACCTCAGCCTAAAAAATTCTTTAAATTACAAATATATAAAATCGAAAACTCAAGATTTTTTATCGAAATTTTGAAACGTCAACTTTTTTTTCGAAATTTAAAACCCCCTTTTTTATTAAATCATGAGTGGTGGGTTGCCTCAAATTTTAAAATCCCAAAATTTAAACTTTACTTTCTACTCTTACAATAAAGGTTTCAACCAGTGTTAAAGCTTTAATTTTATATTTTTAAGGTTTTAAATTTAATCAAGACTCTTTTTTTAAGAACACAAGTCATTTATTTAAAATCTTGACTTTAAATGAAATATTTTAATTTTTTTCAAATGATTTTGATTTAGTTGCAAAGTTTTATCTTTAACCTCAAAATGTTGACCTATGTTTTGAAATTTTAGAACATTATGAATTTTTTGAAATCCTGGAATATTTTCCTAAAATTGTCTATTTTTTTACTATTTTTCTCGCAACTTTTCTGAATTCAAAATTTTGGCCTTATTTAGCTATTTTTTTTTATTTTCGACCTTAATATCGAAGTATTCGACTTGAGATTTCGAGTGAAAACTTGAATATTCAAATATTTTTCTTTCGACTTTTTTCTATTTTTAAGGTTATTTCTGCAATGTTTATCTTTTCTAAATTTACAATTTCCATTAGCCAAGTTTCTTCTGAAAGATTATTTTTAAAATTGAAATATACTCGTATAACCAAATAGACTACGAAATAATTTAAATCAAAATAATATTAAGGCATCTATGCTCATTAGGGTGGTCCTTATTTAGGAAATGTTCGAATTTTTTTCCACGATAGTCCTAAATCGGTTCCAAATATATAAAAAAAAATTCATGCCAAGTTATAGCTCTTAATTTTAATATCAACCCGGCCCCCCCGATAGCCAAAGTTTTAAATGGAAATAACATAGGAAAAGTTCTGTTAATACTTTGGAATTTTTTATCCCATAAACCAATAAACATATCATGTCGACAAATGATTATTTTTATACAAAATTTACCGCTCTACAAAAAAGGTCTCTTATGATTTTTGGCTAACTTGACTGGTTTAAAAGTTATTCGAGGTCAAAATCACAGTTCTAGTCAATCTAATGGTTTTTTTCGTTTTTACCATCATTTTATGATTCAAAAATGAAAAAAGGGTTATAATTTTTAATCTTGATGATTTTTTTCCAGAAAAATTCCAAGGTGACCGTGACCCTAAAATAATAGTTACACTAATTTTTTTTAATTTTTGAACTGTCATAAGTTTCAACTATATTTCCAATTTCAAAATACACAAAATATTTTTGGCAAATTATTGAACGATTTTAATTTTGATTGATAAAAATATTGATACAATCTGGTTTCAAATTTAAATTTCAAGATAAAAACATTTCAGAAACTGATTATGCCGCCATCTATTAGATTTTACTTCAACTTTTCACATCACAATTTATTCTAAGTACTCATAACCTATATTTATTATCTCAACTCTATTAAAATCGTTCACGAATATTTACTAATAGTTATGCTTTCTCGTTATTTAATTAAATCCTTAAATTTCATCAATTCGATTTTAAAGTCATCAGACAAATATGGAACTATCACGTTTACGTCAAAACATCTTTTTAATTGGTGATGTTGACGTCCAAATAGTGGGTAATAAATTACCATCGAAATTGCAAGCTCTAAAAGTGTTCTTTTTTCATACACGTATTTTAAATACTTCTGTACCAGAAAGTATCGCTGCAGTAATTGATGAAATTATTGTGTTTTGGAAAAAAGCTCAAATTCCCGTTCAAGATATGCAAAGATGCCGAGATAAATTGAAAAAATTGTACGATGAGTGGCGCATACTTGTCAAACACAAAAATCGGAGTGACGTGGCTGTAAAAAAACAAAATGAATTTGTTTGTTCATTAAAAAAAATTATTTGACATTGCACCATCAAATGTATTTGAAGTTATTGATGAAAATTCTAAAGAATTCTTAATTAATCAGAGATCAGATGAACGAATTGGTTTTATTGCAAATATTAAAACAAAATATGATGACGATGATAATAATTCTAATAAATTAAACAAAAAAACTCATTTTGAAAAACGAAAAAAAAAGAGTGATGAAGAAAAAGCATTATTGGGTAAATTATGAGAATCAAATAATCAACTGATTTTTTATTACTTATTCACGTTCATATTTTATTCGTCATATTATTGTCCTTATTTGTTTTAGACAAAAATGTTGAACTTTTATCTAGCCAGGGAAGTGCTCTATCTGCATCTAGTGGAGAAATATACTTTCCTACTACTGCCGGATCATCAGAATAAAAAAAAACAAGAGGAAGTTATAATATTCTCAGTGATAGAGTTGTAGCTACTTTCGATCGATGTAAAGTAAGTGACAGAGATGCTGTATTTATAATAACTGCTATCTGTCAATCACTTATTGATATAAACCTACTAGATGTGGATATTAACTCTTTGATTATCAATCGATCATCTATTCGAAGACAACGACAAACTCTGCGAGAGTCAAAATCAATAGAAATAAAAAAACACTTCCAAGACTTGAATTTATCATCTATTGTTGTACACTGGGACGGAAAATTATTACCTAATTTGTTAAATACCGAAACCCTTCATCGATTACCAGTGATAATTACGTCAGAGGGCAAAGAAATTATGTTAGGTGTACCAACGAGTGAAGATGGGACTGGAAAGGCACAAGCTACTATTATTCACGAAACATTGCTGGATTGGGGATTCGACACTTCTGTCAAAGCGATATCCTGTGATACTACTGCTTCAAATTTAGGCATTCGAAATGGTGCTGCTGCATTACTGGAGAAATTATTAGAGAGAGATTTATTATATCTTCCGTGTAGGCATCACATTTTCGAAATTGTCCTAAGATATGTGTTCGAAGCTGTTTTTCCAAATACTGTTGGGCCAAATGTTCCACTTTTTATCAGATTTCAAAAGCAATGGGAAACTTTGAATAAACTGAATTACAAAACAGGATTAGATGATCCAAGAAATAAAAACGAGTTAACAGTAGAAAAAATTAGGTCTATAAAAACTTTTGCCACTGAAGTTCTGACAACAAAGCTGCCTCGTGATGATTACAAAGAGTTTTTGGAGCTTACTCTAGTCTTCATTGGTGTTATCCCAGAAAAATTTAGTTTTCGTAAGCCAGGAGCTTGCCATCATGCACGGTGGATGGCAAAAGCTATTTACGTGCTGAAAATGTACCTGTTTCGTGAACAGTTATCGTTGAAAAAAGGTGAAGACAATAAACTTCGACAAATATGTGTTTTTGTGACAACTGTTTATGTTAAAGCTTGGTATTTATCATCTAATAGTGTAAAAGCTCCGTACCATGATCTACAATTTATAAAAGAGCTACACAACTTTAAGGCGATCAACAGCAATCTTGCTACTGTAGCAATTAATAGATTTATGAATCATCTATGGTACTTATCGCCAGAGTTAGCGATCATCGCAATTTTCGATGAAGATGTTCCATTAGAAACCAAATTAAAAATTGTGGCTAAGCTGCATACAGAAGAAGACAAGATTTCAATTGATATTATTCCGGAAGAAGAGCTGGATTATACTAGTGAAAAATGTAGCGTAAAACGCTTTCAAAGCAAGAATATAAACGATTTATTGTACAACGATATCGATTTTTTTGTAACTGCAGAATCGATCAAATTTTTTGAAAGATTTGAGTTACAAACAGAATTTTTACAAATTCATCCTTCTGAATGGGCTGAAAATGAAAGCTACAAAACTGCATTACGGTTTGTCGAAAAACTATCGGTTGTAAATGACTGTGCTGAGAGAGGAGTTAAACTAGTGCAAGATTTTTGTAAACATTATACCAAAGATGAAAAACAAATGCAATTTGTATTACAATTAGTTAAAGATCATCGTCAAATGTTTCCTGATGCGCTAAAGAAAACTAATGTAACAACTTCATAAAAGTATGTGATTAAAAAAAAAAAATTATAATATTGGTATTTTCTTTCAAGTCATTGACATTTTAATAATAAATTTTTTCAATTCATTAATACTTTTCCTTCAGAGCATACGTCAAGGTAAGAAAATTCGTTTGAAATATAAATTATAACTCTTTTTTCATTTTTGAATCATAAAATGACGATAAAAACGAAAAAAACCATTAGATTGACTAGAACTTTTAATTTAACCTCGATTAACTAAACCAGTCAAGTTAGCCAAAAATCACAAGAGACCTTTTTTGTAGAGCGGTAAATTTTCTATAAAAATAATCATTTGTCGACATGATATGTTTATTGGTTTATGGGATAAAAAATTCCAAATTATTAACAGAACTTTTCCTATGTTATTTCCATTTAAAACTTTGGCTATCGGGGGGGCCGGGTTGATATTAAAATTAAGAGCTATAACTTGGCATGAATTTTTTTAATATATTTGGAACCGATTTAGGACTATCGTGGAAAGAAATTCGAACATTTTCTAAATAAGGACCACCCTAATGCTCATGGCTCTTGAAAGAAATATTTTAATACAAAGCGAAAACAATGAAATATTAAAATATATTTAATCTACAGATATTTTACCACATTCGTTTACTGAGTACTTCAAGACAGTACGTGAATTGGATTTAGGGTAAGAGTTTACAGCATAATAATGGAATTATAACCCCTCACTAAAGGGCCGCTGACTTGGGTAACCCGTGTAAACTTCAGAACTTTTAAGTTTGCGCATCTTTACATGCTCACAATACCGCCTACTGTGTTCAGTTTTTGTTAGTGGTGTTTTCGTACTTAACTCACTAGATTCTCTATTTTCAATCTCTCGTAAACGTTTTTTACGCTCTCAATATGTCTTACACTTTTCGCTATTTTTCATACTCTTAATATCCATAGCTGATAGCCTTATCCAATGAAACGTCACTGGGTTAAACGAATATGGTGCACTGCGGTGAACTGTAAACTTGACATTCTCTCATAGTTTTTATGTCGGCCTCTCGACGCCGAGAGCGCTCGACTGGCGATCCGAGTATGTCCGACCGACCGACACCTTGTTCTTCAAGCTTGAACGAAAACCCGAAACTTCACCCCATATCTCAACATAAACATTTCCAATGTTAAAAAAGCAAACCTTTTATTTTAAACATTTCATTTTATCGTCGTCCATTCTATGTTTTAAACTTACCTTTGTCGGCGAATTTTGAAGCTGCCTCCAACACCACATTTTGCGACTTGTGCTAGTGCTTGCAATACAGGCTGATTCACCAAGAATGGAAAATCTGGAGATGGTAAAGACTAAATGATGATCGTTGAGCAAAACATGTTTTATGGGCGTTAAGCAAAACATGTCTTCTATAAAAAATGCGGCTTATGTTAGAACTTCGTTTTAAAATTTTGTCTAAATTTCGGGGGTTGTTATGATAGCAATATAAACTTCTACAGCTTTTTGGGCGCCTAATAATATATTTTATTAGGTTCCAGGTGTATTTAGTGGCCAACAGTTAAGGGATGAGAGGCGCTCTACATTAAGTCAACCAGTCGAACGGGGTAATTGCTTTAATTGAGTTATGTGTGGATTTGAATAATTTCCATTTTTTAAATATTAATAAATTTCAATTCCTCTACGATCTAGTTTGTGTTGCTTTCATCGTAGATCCTCCAAAAAATTGCCATGAAAGCAAGAAGTTTTTTTTTAAGTTTAATCCACTCGCAAAGGGTAACCCCATTATGCTTTCAAAGCACTGCCAGTAGGATGCGAAAACAAGGATAAATGGCGGATGAACCGCCTTCTTAAACAAACTGGGCTGAAGAAATGTTAAATAAATTGAAAAAAACAAGGATAGGTTGTAATTTTTGGGAAAAATTCCTTTCGGTAACAAGAACTTGAAAGTTCTATAGAAAAAAGAGTCTTTGTAGTAAATAAATGTATTAATTGAGCACATTAGAAAATTATTTTTCGATTTTAAATCAACTTGAACAAGAAAAATACAATCAAATCCATTATTCGTGAACTTACCTCAAACTATATTTGACTTCAGTATTTCAGGTTATCAAAATAATAAATTGGTAACAAAGCAGATCGTAAAACTTGTTAACTATTTATTTATATACACATAGCAGTTACAAAGGAAAACAATATTTAAATTATAACTCAGTCATTTGATTATTGGACAGACTAATGCACTAATTAAAACACAAATAGTTTCTAATTATGTTTTTGCAAAGCATAATTAATTAATATCTAAATAGCGAGAGTTATAAATATTTTTGGTAGTTATTTGTATTAATCATAAAGACATAATGGCGCGGTAAATATATGTATCCTTTGCAACAATAAAAAGGCTACTCTTTCTTTTTACAATTTAACCTAAAATGTTCACAGGCTTCTAATAGCAACAAAGAATTAACAAAACCATATATGACATAAATTGCAGAATTTATGTCATATCTGGCACAATTTTTAACATTTATTTTACTACCGATAATATTTGCTACCGTAGTCTTTATAATACAGTTGACACTTAGCTTATATAGCGAAGCACAAATAGTAGATTTGGCACATTTCACATTGCACTGTGTCTGCCCCCCCACCACCGCGTCAGATGATCACGAGGAGTAACAATAAGAGCCCTTCTGATCGAAGTAGGATATCCGAACTACTTCCTGAACTCACGTTCGGCTGCAGACTGATGCCTTCAGTTTCAGTAAGTGGTCCCTGAAATCCGTTATACAAACGGTTTTCAGTATTTTCTATAACTTCCTCGTCTATATTTTCCCCTTCCGGATCCGGTTTAGCTTGAATTTCCATTTCTGCACCCACAGAAACAAAAGCATTTAGTATATGTTTTTGCTGGTAAAACAAAAATATAACTACAGTATGAAACATGTCAATACATAAAACTTAATAACGGTAAGTTCCCTTTGAAAGCATGACTAGTCACGTACTTGGTCGATAAACATTCTAAGGGGGGGAGAGCAACTGTTGTTGTGTTTTTTAATCTTTCTTGGTTTCAAAGGACAAGACAACACAACAAAAATTGCTCTGGGAGCTCTGAGTGCAACTATTGTTATGTTTTTTAATATTTCTTAGTTTCAGGAGACAAGCTTTGTATATCAAATTAAATTTTGCAAAAAAAAAGCTCGCTATTATCAAAGAATCCCTATTTTTTAAGTTGAATTCTATAAAAAAGGTGGATTTTTAATTTTTAAGCTTTCAAGTTCTCATAATTTTCATCAATAGCAATGTATAATATTAAAAAAAAAATGAAATCTCCAAGACAAAGTCGAAATTCTGAAAAAAGGATACAAAATTTTTAAAAAAGGGGACTTTTTTTAGAAAGCCAGAATTTTTAATAAAAGTCGTATTTTCAAAAAAGAATTACAATTTTCATACTCCCACTCCTTTCCTCAAATCGTCAATGTAGGTATTAAGAATCTGAATACAAATATACATACAATACAATACAAGTATGGGTCGAAATCCGAAAAGCAGGGCCGCGCCGACCCCCCACAGCGCCTGTGTGCGAAACCTATGAAGCGCCTCTTTTTTTTCACGAATTTTCATGTTTCAACTTTTTTTTTATTATTTGTTAATTTTGACCGAAATAAATGTTCTCCAGTTTTATATTACTTAGATAATATTTTCCTAAATAGCAGTGGCGGCTCGCTTATAGGCCCTGTGGAACTACAGCAGCCCCAATTTCGCTTACGAGTTTTTCTCAAAATTTTCCAAAGATTTTTCCGTAAACCATTTTTTGTAGAGATTTTAAATTTTCTCTGATTTCTTTTTATAGAAACGAAGTTACGGGATTTTAAAATCTATTTTAATATTTTTTCCAATTTCTGTAAAATAATTAAAATTTCAAAATAGCATCTAAATCAAACCCTTCTTGCATTTTAATATTTCTCTAAAAAAAATTAATAGTGGATACCTGAAATCTCAATTTCAACGTTGGTTCTAGACATTTCGATTTATTTAAGTAAATTTTAATTGTTTTTGCTATGAAGTTTCCATTTTCCTAGATATTTTATAAAAAGAAATTTGTTATAGATTCCTATTTTTTCTAAAAAGTTTGTCCTTAAAATTTCTTCTGAAAATTTCAACCTCTCCAGATTTTTTTTCTAATTTCCTTTAAAACTGTCAAGATTTTTCGTTAGATGTTTCATAATTCATTTTATTTTCTAATTTTAATAAAAATGTTTAGCAAAAAAACCTGAAATTTTTACAAAAATGTCAACATTTTGGAAAAAACAAGAAATTAAAAAAAAATTATTTTCATCTCCTTTCGCATTTCGATATTTTTCTAAAATGAAATAACAACCCAGTCTTGTATTATTTTCGTAAAATTTCAATTTCAATCTTTTTATAAAGATATTTCAAATTCTTTCTTAAATTTCAATTTTCTCTAAAAAATTTTGATTTTTTTCCCATGAAATTCGTGTTCTTCTCTAAACATTTTATACAAAGGATTTTTTTTTTAAATTCTAACTTTTACTAGAAATTTTGTCTTTAAAATATTTTTTCTTGTCAAAATTTTGATTTCTCTAATTTGTTTTAGAAATGTTAAAGTTTTTCACGAAATGTTAATATTTTAAAGCTCCTTTTATTTTGTAATTTTGATAAAAAATTGAAAATTATTAAGTACTAGCTGGCCCTGGTAAACTTCATACCACCTCAGATTTAATAAATATTGTATAAACTCATTAGCTGAATGAAATTTTACATTAAAATATGTAATACGGTTGCCCGTTTCCAGGTGCATCCTACGCGAAAAACCGCTAAAAACAAGTCATAATCAAAACAGATACAGTGCCATCCACTGGAAACTGATTACAACACATTTACGGTTATTGTAGGTTTCGGTACATTTCTGTCATGTTCCTGTTATGAATTAGGGATGGCGCTATACACGGATTCCTTATAAAACAGTTGAATTTTTTCAATATTTTAGTCTATTCTGCTATTCGAAGCCGAGGCAAATCTAACAAAGCAAAGAACATAAAATCCGTTAATTCGTTCTGGACTTATAAATATGTTTAACTAACATGACTTTGTTTTATTTATGTAGACTCCAAATTTGCATAAAAATAAAAAAAACTTTAAGAAAAATATTGAAACTTCAAGAAAAAATGAACCTAGTAAATTTTTTGCAATTTAAGTTTCTCTAAAAAATTACTACTACAATAGGACCAAAAAAAATTCTGAATTAAAATTTCCATTTTTCTAAAAATGTTAAATTTATTCTTAAAATTGTAAAGTTCAAATTTAAAGAATAAAAGCAAATTTTCAAGAAAAAGCAGACAATATTTTTGGGAAAAATTGAAATTTCCTATTTGTATACAAAATTTTTGAAATAAAGAACAATTTGGGAATCAAAGAAAGAACAATTTTTAAAAATAAATTGTCAAAAATTTTCTTAAAATTTCGAATTTTAAAGTGGGGATTATTGAAATTTTCGAGAATAAGTCTCAACATTTCACGAAAAGTCTTAAAATTTAGAAAATAAAAACAATCAAAATGTTGCAAAAAAATTAATCAACAATTTAATGCCTGAAGTTAATATTTTGAGATTAAAATTCAAATTTTGATAATTTATTTGTACATAAACTGCAAGTTTTTTTCGAAATTTGTTTTAAAGCTTTGCATGAGTAATATTTATTTTAATATTAGTAAATAATAAATATAATATAATAATAATACCAAAAAATTTAAATTTAAAAAGAAAAGTATCACCAGTTATAAAAAATAAAGTCAAAATTATCAAAAAAGCCAAAATTTGGAAAAAAGTGGAATTTTTAACAATTTCAAAATTTTCATAGAAAGTCAAATTTCCAAAAGAAAATAACGATTTTGAAAAAAGTTAATATTTCAGAAAAAAGATTAAATTTTTAAAATAGTCGACATTTGCAGTAATTTTGCGAATGACAGAAGGCAAAATTCTGGAAAAATATCGACATTTAAACTAAATTTTTAATTAAATTTTCTAAGAAGCTGAATTTTTGAATATTGGAGAAAACTCAAAATAATCAAAAAATTCATAATTATCAAAAAGGTTGAAACTTGGTTGGAAATTTTGAGTAGTTCAAATTTAAAATAAAAACTCATTTTTTTTAAGTTGAAGATTTAATTGGAAATGTTCAAAAAAATTACTAATAATATTTTGAAAACAGTTCGAACTTTTTAAAATGAGATCAAGTTTTCAAATAGAGTCGAAATCTTTAGAAAAATTCGAAATTTTACGAATTGATTGAAAGTTTCAAAATGAGTTTGTAGGAAATGAATCACTTAAAAGAAAAATCAAAATTTTTAAATAAAGGATCGACAGTTCGCAAAAAATGTCGAAATTTTGAAAACAGTTAAAATTAAAAAAATAATCGAAATTTTTAAATGTTCCAAAATTTTTAATTTTGAAAAATGGCTAAAATTTTGAAAAATTCGAACATTTGAAAAAAACGAAATTTTCAACAAAGTGGGAATTTAAAAAAAGTCGAAAATTTTAGCAAAATGCAGATTTAATAAAAGGTTAAAATTTTCAAAAAGAAGTCGAAATTTTTTGACACTTTGATCTTTCTAAATTTTGAGAAATATACGAAATATATAAAAAATTTAAGGATAAGGCAAACATTTTCAAAAACTTTCAAATTTCCAAAAGAAGTCAAAATTTTGAAAATGAAGATATTTTTAAACAAATAGGTCGAAATTTTATAGTCCAAATTAAAAAAAATATCAAACCTTTGAAAAAGTAGACACATTAAAAAGATCTGAGAATTATCAAGTTTTTAAAATAATTCGAAATTGTTAAAAAGTTTAAAGTTTGAATAATTAAAAAATGTTCACTCCAATTATCAATAAAACCCAAATTTTTCGAAGCTGGAATATTATAGAAAACAAGTCAAAAATTATCAGATAGGTCGAGGTTTTTAAAAGACCAAATACTGAGAAGTTGAAAGTATGAAAAAAGTTTAAATTTTTGGTAGTTAAAATTTTGAACCAAAATTGAAAATATTTACTTATTGTAGTGGTATTTTTGTCACGTTCCTCTTCTTGTTTTCTTTTCTTTATTAAATTCTGGTGACCAGATAATTTCTTTTTTTTTACCTTGATTACTATCACTCATCGTGAAAACACGTTAAAACAATCAGTAACACATAAACTATATATTGTTTTTAGTGCTAGAACTTATTCTTATTATAAAAAATTAATGGGCACCTTGCCCACACTTTCGATTGAATGATTGTTCAATTGTTTTGGCTCTCTCGTTCCTTAAAGTCGGGGAATCCCCGTAACCTCACCCCGCTTGTTTCGCATGTATCGCATCGGTCGGGTTGCGTTCATAAACTCATTCAAACAAACTCACGGCGGTTCTTTTGATTTTAATGCCCAGCTCGTAATTAATTTAAACTAAAACCCAAATTAAACCACAAACGTGAATATTATCTTGGGAGACTTGTACAATAAGAGCAATATATGTTTTGTTATTTACAAGACATATGTTGCACCTATTGTACCTACTTAGTTATCGATACTCCACTACAAAGAATATGTTGTTTTGTAAGTGTAACAAAAATAATTTCGATGGCGGCGCCCCTATTGTCTTGCGCCTGTGTGCGCCGCACACTTCGCACACATGAGCGGCGCGGCCCCGCCGAAAAGCTATGCTAACGCAACTAATTATAATTAGTTGCGTTAACCAATATAAATATTAGTTAATTTACGTTGATGTCAACCCATATTCCTATCTTTAACACACATTCCTATCTTTGTTAAAGCAAAATACGGTTTTGGTTTACCTATCTACTTAATTAAACTAAGCTAATGATGTTCATAAAATCTTATTAATGTAATTGCATCTTAGGTACAGAATAAAGCTCATTATTTCAAAAAGAAGGTTTCCAAAAGTTTGAAGATGCGAAAGTTTTAATATTCAAAGGACTTAAATGGCAAGGATAACAAAACGTTATAAGACAGCCAAAGTTTTATGCAAGCTTTGCGAAAGCTCGAAATCCGTCAGGTTAAATATACTGTTAACGGAAATATAGAAAGCTTGTAGAGGAATTGACACGATACAGAAGTGGCAGTGGTAACAGAAATTTTAGGGATTTTTTTTTAAATCCAATTTCGTTTTATTGCGTCGACAATTCCGCCGTCAGTCTCATCAACATTTCATAGTTTTGTGGCAGTAAATCAGAAAGTAAGTGGAAGTGAGCTTACCGTAAAGACGAATGTTTCCTTCGGCATCCCCAATAGAATTCTTAGAGATACACTTGTAACCCCCTAGATCCGACTTCTGAAAACGACGGATAACCAATTTCATCAGAACACTATAATATGAACTGCTCACTTCACTCATAAGATATTTATCGTTGGATATTATCATTTCACCTGTTGAATAAGTTGTAATTAGTTTGATTTTCGACTACTTACGATTATTTTGTGTTTGTTTTATTAGCTTTTATCAAAGATAAAAAGTAGATATAGAGAATGTATAATTATAAAGTTCAAACCTGTCTCCCTGGTCCAGTAGTTGATGGCTTTAGGAGATGCTTCTACATGGCATTGAAGGGTGACGTCCGTGTTGATAGGTGCGCCCACCAGCTGGTTGGGGACTTGTATAAGGGGGTGAACTGCAACAGAGGGATTCACATCATCCGTCAACCTTGTCACCCACAGTTCCCGTTTCCAAAGCCACAATACAGCGGAAATAAGCCGCGAATACTCGCCGGAACACTATTCGAATGTTGTGCTGTAGTCATTTCTAACATTGTCTGACAACACTTAATCTCTAAGACAGGTAAATGTGTTGTTCTTTTCGCGGCCCATCAAACCATATATTTACTTTGCTTTACACCAGAACTTTCAATACTTTTACATTTACGCATTCTTCTATATTATGCCATCGAAAGCTTTATTAAAATTCGATAAATTTAATGATGCGTGTATTTCCCAAAACTAATTAATAGACATATCGACCATATTATTTAGAAATAACTAAACACTTGATCAGTTTTAAAATTCAAACCCTAAGGGGGTGAAATATAATACTAATTAATGTTTTTTTCAATTTATTTAACATTTCTTCGGCCCAGTTTAAAAATATTTAATTTTTTTTATGGTTTGTTGACAATTTTCTAAACAATTTTAGAAATGCGACTACGTGATATTTAAATTTATTAAAGACGTCACAGTTTACAAATTAAGAGGTTAGTTTATTTTACATAGAATAGAAATAATGAAAAATAGGAGACCAAAAATTAGATATGAAAAAAATAAAAATTTTTGATTTTATGATCATTTAGGAAATATAAAAATACATAAAAAAGGTTGTAGCACTGGACATCGATGTTTCGCTCTCATTTGAGCTCGTCAGCAGTGCATAACATGGAAAGGGAACAATGAGGAAGAAATACTTAAAAATAAAAAATTTTTTTAAAAATATAAAAAAGAAAAATAAAGAAATTTTAACATGAATAAACGTTTCATCATCAATTTACTGTGTTAAAAATTTACTGTGTTAAATTAAATTTTTATTTTTTTCATATCTAATTTTTGGTCTCCTATTTTTCATTATTTCTATTCTATGTAAAATAAACTAACCTCTTAATTTGAAAACTGTCATGAAGTGACGTTTTCAATAAATTTAAATATCACGTAGTCGCATTTCAAAAATTGTTTAGAAAATTGTCAACAAACCATAAAAAAAATTTAAATATTTCCAAACTGGGCCGAAGAAATGTTAAATAAATTGAAAAAAACATAATATTTCCGGTCAATAAGGGTCTACCATGAAGAATAATACTAATTAATATTGAGAAAAATTCCAGTTTTCTTTGTAAGACTTTCAAAAACAGTTTTAGCCAAACAAAGCAAAATTTTGAAAATTCGAAAACTGCGAAAAAAGTCCAATTCTGGAAAAGAGCCAACATTTTCAAAAAAGGTGCAACCTTAAAAGAAGTCGATTTTTTCAAAAAATTTAAAAAAAAAATTTTAAATTTAAAAAAGTAATCAAGTTATCCAAAAAAAGCATTTTCAAAAAATCGAGTATTTCAAAAAAGTCGAAATTTGAAGAAAAAGCCGAAATTTCAAACATGAAGATTATTTTTGAAGAAAAGTTAAAACTCGAAGAAAAAGTCAAAATAATGAAAATTGGTTAAAACTTCTAGTTTTGACAAATGACCAATTAAATGTTCTGTAATTAAACAGTTAAACGTGCTCAGAATTGAAAATATATACAACCGCAACCATAGACTAGTTTTGGCCTTCTAAAAAAAAGTGACAGTTATGAGAAAGATCAAAATTTTCAAAGTCAATATTTAAAAAATCATACAAAAATTTAAAATTTCAAGAATTAGATGAAATTTTGAAAAATATCGAAATTTTAGATTCAAAATTTTCACAAAGGATAAACATTTTTAAAAACATTGAATGTGTCAAAAAAGAATTCTCAAAAAAAAATAGAATGAGAAAAAAAAGAAATTTTGAACAAAAGTGATTGAGGTTCTTCAACTTAAACAGAAGAGAAAAAATAAAAAAGAAAAATATTTCGAAAATAAGACAAATTTAACAAATTTAAAAATTGAAATACAGAGAGTATCCCTCTGAAAATGATAGCTATCGACTATCCACTATCGACTACGACTATCGAACGCGTGAAAGCAACCTCTGTGGTGTTTTTTAAACTTTCTTGGTTTCAGGGAACAAAATTTGTACTTCAATTTTTGAAGATAACCAAGGACCAGTCCGTTCCATCAACAAATTTACAAAAAAATCAAAATTTCCCAGACAAAATCAAATTCTAAGAAAAAATGTTAATTTTTTAAAATAAAAGTCAACTGAAAAGATACGACAAAAATGTAAGCATTTTAAAAAATACGAAAAAGTGTTGAAAAATCGAAATTTTTGAAAAAGAGTCGAAATTTTGATAAAAAGTTAGCGAATAAGTAATATTTTCCATGTTGTTAAAAATTCAAATCTCTTGAATTAAATGAATGAAACAAAGCAATATTCAAGATTTTTGAAAAAATCAAATTTTCAGATTCAGATTTTCAGATCAGAAATTTTCAGAATTTCCTCAAATTCAAATTTTGAGGAAAGTTTAGAAATTTGAAGGAAGAGATGAATTTGGAAAATAAATTTTAAACAAATTGTCAAACTTGTAGAAGGTGTAAATTTCCTAAATTTTACGCAAAAAAATCAACTTTAAAAATAGTCTATCTATATTTTGAAAAAAAAAATTGAATTTCCACACAACTGTTAATTTTTTAAAATAAAATCAACTGAAAAGATACGACAAAAATGTAAGCATTTTAAAAAATACGAAAAAAAAATGTTGAAAAATCGAATTTTTGAAAAAGAGTCGAAATTTTGATAGAAAGTTCGAGAATAAGTAATATTTTTCATGTTGTTAAAAAAAATCAAATCCTGTGAATTAAATGAATGAAACAAAGCAAATTTCAAGTTTTTTGGAAAAATCAAATTTTCAGATAATTTATACAATTTCCTCAAGTTCAAATTTTGAGGAAAGTCTATAAATTTGAAGGAAGAGATGAATTTGGAAAATAAATTTTAAACAAATTGTCAAACTTGTAGAAGGTGTAAATTTCCTAAATTTTACGCAAAAAAATCAACTTTAAAAATAGTCTATCTATATTTTGAAAAAAAAAATTGAATTTCCACACAACTGTTAATTTTTTAAATAAAATCAACTGAAAAGATACGACAAAAATGTAAGCATTTTAAAAAATACGAAAAAAAAATGTTGAAAAATCGAATTTTTGAAAAAGAGTCGAAATTTTGATAGAAAGTTCGAGAATAAGTAATATTTTTCATGTTGTTAAAAAAAATCAAATCCTGTGAATTAAATGAATGAAACAAAGCAAATTTCAAGTTTTTTGGAAAAATCAAATTTTCAGATAATTTATACAATTTCCTCAAGTTCAAATTTTGAGGAAAGTCTATAAATTTGAAGGAAGAGATGAATTTGGAAAATAAATTTTAAACAAATTGTCAAACTTGTAGAAGGTGTAAATTTCCTAAATTTTACGCAAAAAAATCAACTTTAAAAATAGTCTATCTATATTTTGAAAAAAAAATTGAATTTCCACACAACTGTTAATTTTTTAAAATAAAATCAACTGAAAAGATACGACAAAAATGTAAGCATTTTAAAAAATACGAAAAAAAAATGTTGAAAAATCGAATTTTTGAAAAAGAGTCGAAATTTTGATAGAAAGTTCGAGAATAAGTAATATTTTTCATGTTGTTAAAAAAAATCAAATCCTGTGAATTAAATGAATGAAACAAAGCAAATTTCAAGTTTTTTGGAAAAATCAAATTTTCAGATAATTTATACAATTTCCTCAAGTTCAAATTTTGAGGAAAGTCTATAAATTTGAAGGAAGAGATGAATTTGGAAAATAAATTTTAAACAAATTGTCAAACTTGTAGAAGGTATAAATTTCCTAAATTTTACGCAAAAAAATCAACTTTAAAAATAGTCTATCTATATTTTGAAAAAAAAATTGAATTTCCACACAACTGTTAATTTTTTAAAATAAAATCAACTGAAAAGATACGACAAAAATGTAAGCATTTTAAAAAATACGAAAAAAAAATGTTGAAAAATCGAATTTTTGAAAAAGAGTCGAAATTTTGATAGAAAGTTCGAGAATAAGTAATATTTTTCATGTTGTTAAAAAAAATCAAATCCTGTGAATTAAATGAATGAAACAAAGCAAATTTCAAGTTTTTTGGAAGAATCAAATTTTCAGATAATTTATACAATTTCCTCAAGTTCAAATTTTGAGGAAAATCTATAAATTTGAAGGAAGGAATTTGGTAAATAAATTTTAAACAAATTGTCAAACTTGCAGAAGGTGTAAATTTCCTAAACTTTACGCAAAAAAAACAACTTTAAAAATAGTCTATATTTTGAAAAAAAAAATTGAATTTCCACACAACTGTTAATTTTTTAAAATAAAATCAACTGAAAAAATACGACAAAAATGTAAGCATTTTAAAAAATACGAAAAAAGAATGTTGAAAAATCGAATTTTTGAAAAAGAGTCGAAATTTTGATAGAAAGTTCGAGAATAAGTAATATTTTTCATGTTGTTAAAAAAATGAAATCCTGTGAATTAAATGAATGAAACAAGGCAAATTTCAAGTTTTTTGGAAAAATCAAATTTTCAGATAATTTATACAATTTTCTCAAGTTCAAATTTTGAGGAAAGTCTATAAATTTGAAGGAAGAGACGAATTTGGAAAATGAATTTTAAACAAACTGTCAAACTTGCAGAAGGTGTAAATTTCCTAAATTTTACGCAAAAAAATCAACTTTAAAAATAGTCTATCTATATTTTGAAAAAAAAATTGAATTTCCACACAACTGTTAATTTTTTAAAATAAAATCAACTGAAAAGATACGACAAAAATGTAAGCAGTTTAAAAAATACGAAAAAAAAATGTTGAAAAATCGAATTTTTGAAAAAGAGTCGAAATTTTGATAGAAAGTTCGAGAATAAGTAATATTTTTCATGTTGTTAAAAAAAATCAAATCCTGTGAATTAAATGAATGAAACAAAGCAAATTTCAAGTTTTTTGGAAAAATCAAATTTTCAGATAATTTATACAATTTCCTCAAGTTCAAATTTTGAGGAAAGTCTATAAATTTGAAGGAAGAGACGAATTCGGAAAATAAATTTTAAACAAATTGTCAAACTTGTAGAAGGTGTAAATTTCCTAAATTTTACGCAAAAAAATCAACTTTAAAAATAGTCTATCTATATTTTGAAAAAAAAATTGAATTTGCAGGAAAAAAATGTAATTTTAGAGAAAATGATCATGAACTTTGCAAAAACAGAAGAAATTTAGAACATGTTTGAAATTTCGACATAACGAATTAAAGAAATTTAAACTTTCAAAATAATGCGAATTTTGAGACAAATAGCAAAATAATTTCTAGAAAACTAGAAATTTCGAATTGTGCGATAACTGGAAATTTTTTAATTAAATTCACATTTAAACATTAGATTGGAAAGCAACAAAGGTTGCTCTAACGCGTTTCGATAGCCAAACTATCATCTTCAGAGATATACTGATGCAGAGAGAGATACAGTATCTCTCTGAAGATGATAGCTTGGCTATCAAAACGCGTTGTTGTGTTTTCCAATCTTCGTTGGTTTCAGAGGACAAGATTTTTATTTTAATTTTTGGAAATCCAAAAATATAACCGGGTCATGACAAAAAAAAAATTTGGCCAACGCTGGTCTACCTAATGTGATCTTAGACTCGAGTAACTTTGCCTTCGTGGACTTTTGAAATCCGAAAGTGAAGAAGTTTTGAAACAAAAATCAAAATTATTATATATGCAGTAGGTTATTGGAGCTTTCAGTTGATTGAGGGATTACTACCCCACGTGTCGCTGCAAGGTGATGAAATGATTCATTACATTACGTAACTGACAATATTGCATCTATTACCCTTGAATAAACTCAAATATTTGTAGATTTGTAAATAATTTGTCCATAAAAAAAATTACCGCCATAAACTGTTTATAATGATATAGGTTCTTATTTAAATTGAATTAAAGTAGTTTGCAAATGGTTGATAATATTCAAGTCAGAGCACGTTTATTTTAAATTAGAAGCCCCTAGTTTTCAAATAAGTGTTCTTCAACTTTAAAAAAAACTGCATAAAATTATTATTTCAGTTTTACAGCCCGAATGAGTAAATTTCATACTGTATATCCAAAGAAGTGTGTTCAGGCCGCTGAGTAAATATACTGTGTAAAGTCTGAAATTGAAAGTCATCTCTTAAGAGATGTTAGTGTACGCCATCTCAGCTCAAGTCGATAAAAGTATGAGCAGTTGAAGTCGAGAAGAGGCGACAAAGTACACAATGGCGAACAGCATTATCCTGTTAATTTGATTCATGCGGTTGTAACGTTTGACAATTCCAACATTTTTACGAAGATTCTTGAATATCAACTGCAATTTAAAATTAGTTTACAAAGAAGGTTAATTTTTTTGCTTCTTTTGATATTTTCACCGGAACTCTTTCGGCAAATTTACTTACAAAAATAATTAGTCCCCTTAATGTAATGCTTTTTATTTAAGCTGTACATACTGCAAAGCTAACTCCTCTGCATCTAAATTTGTTGATTTAAAATATAAACGACTCTCATCTCTGTCTTGTGATCTTTCCATGTTAAAATGGAAGATGCTTCCGATGTTTTGAATTAGTTGCTCTTTAAATACTAACTTGATGAGTTGTACTTTAAAATTCATGGAAGCTAAAAAATACTTTAGGATACTAGTTCTAAAGTGCTTATTTTAAAATTACTCTTCGCTGATAGTTCAACGATTTGTGATATTTAATTTAAATTTTAGTTTACGACACGCCACCGCCTGAAAGAAGGTCAATTTTTATTGTGTTTGCTTTGTTAAGAACAACTTACTTAAAAATATAGACTTTTAAAAGGTTTTATAGAGAGTATCCAACAAAATATTATCCAAATATCTTTCGACCTATATCATTTATATGAGCTAAGTCTGGCGCATCCACCACAATTAAACTTAGGCGTCGGCATCGACGTCAGGAAACCAATGTGTTGGGTTAATGGGGGACAAATTTAAAAAGATCAAAGCAACCAAATGCATTTCGGAATTTGTTATTTAAAAGTTAAATAAGGTCGGGAGTAGAAAAGGGCCCGTAAGTGGATACACGACTTGTTGGATAATTTTTATTAGTAGTCGTATATGTTTACGAATGTATGTTTTATGCATGCCTTTTAATGCAAATGCTCTCCGTAGTAAAATCCATTAATCGACGTTAAATATTCCAGAAAGTTTATTAACGGAGTGCCGTCCATTTCGAGTGCGAATGGAAGCGCTTCATACATTTATTTATTTAATGTTATACATAAATTATCGTTCTTCGTATTGCGTAAATGCATGGCCAACAAACCTATGTGCGCTTGGTATATACGTCGGAAAATGATTGAAGTTGTGTTGGCCACCGTTTGTATTTATGGTTGTGTTTATAATCAGCAGCATTGTCTACTTAGCGTAAACCCATTATCCTGGGCTATTATACAACCTGCATTCCACCGCATCCATATTCATATGAGCTTTTAAAACAATTGTTTATTCTCGCTTTTGTCCAGTAAAATAAATAAAGATGCAATACCGCGCTGCAAACATCGCCAACTGTCAGACCTCTCCGTACCACCTTTTTAACGTTGCCTACGTTGTCCCATATGGGAACCATATATTGCCGATTTGATCATTAACTTAAAACAACACTTCCGATCCTAGCTTATTTATTTTACGATATATGGTTTTAAAATTGTGCTCGACTGTTTTTAAGATTCCGGAAACTTTTAATTTATATTTTCCCTTACATTTCACCCTTGCTAAAATTAAAGGATAATTATCTTTATAGCTCAGTGGTTTTCTTTAATTTTCCGAGTGTAACTTAAAATATTTAACGCAAAAAGATAAGCTCTCACAAAATTAAATAATCCATAGCGAATTGAGAAAACAATTATGTTAGAAAAGATGTATTCCTTTTAGTTGAATGGTATACAGATAAGGAAAAATTTTCATTGACCATGTAAAACGCTAAGAATTGTCCCTTCCATAGTTTTCTACGGCCGCTGAATGTATTCCCCTACTTTGACGCAGCATGCTCGTATCTTTCAGTTTAGGTGTTAGAAAAAACTCGTCAAGGGTTTTACAACAGACTGAGATATTGTTTAGCACAGTCTGGGGGGCTATTTGAACTCGTTATATTGTTATGTTTAAAGAGTTATTATGTTATATTCTTCATAAGAATTATTATTAGTTTTGTTTAAGAAATCTCGTTTATTTATTTTGGTTATCAAGGAATATCAGTTTTATTTTACCTCAGACGTTGATTAAATCGACGAACTTAAAGAACAAACATGTGGTACGCAAATTTTAATAAAATTGTTGCCTGCCAGTAGTAATCCCGTAACAAAACACGTTAAAAGCTATGATGTACTACTTAAATCTCCAACAGCACTGATCGCTGCGCTCTGCGTTGAATTGTTTACACCGGTGTAGGAGAATACAAGGCACCACCCATCTATCCCACTATTAGCTCTCAATGTTAAATTTCTTATTAACATTCTCCCTATGGACAGTGTTTGACTTTCCTGATGTGTATGTCAGCATTTTCCAAATTTTGTTTGTCATGGCCCTGTTATTGTTATGCTTCCTCTTCGTGACTCACTAAAACACCTTTTAATTCGTTTTTCTTTTCAAAATTTCGACCACATTTTAAGGTTACAAGTTAAAATTTCTAGAATTTGTAATTTTCTTTTCTTAAAGTCTCGACTTTGATTATTCTTCATATAGACTCGACTTTGTCTCAAAATTTTGCCTCGAAATCCCGAGTTAAAGTTTTGTAATTTGACCTATTTCCTTTAATCTTAAAACTAAATTTTTTCCCATGTTGACGTTCTTTTTTAAATCTCTGTACTTTTCTGAAACTGTTTCGGGTAGATTTTATTCTTTATATTTGCCTAAAAATTGGACGTTAATTAGAGTTTATTCTTTAAAGTTAATTAGAGACTTAAACTTCAGTTGAAATCTTGCTATTTTGAATTTCAAATTCAGAATTGGAAATAAAAAGTAGAGAACTTTGGAAATAAGGTCTAACTTTTGAGAGAAAATATGAAATAGTCAATTTGTTCAAAAAAATCCGAATTTAAATTTCCAATTTTTGACGTTTAAATAATTTTGTTGTTTTCATTTTGATTTTTTTGTAAAGATCTTGATGTTAGAAATCGTAAGGTTTTTTTTTCAGATTTTTTATTAATTTGGTCATTTTCATTTTATTTTTTTCATCAACGTTTGATTTTTTTGCAACTTCTGATCCAAACTCTAACTCGTCTTTTTCCTAAAGCCAATTTTAGCTGGAAATTTTCAGAACATGGAAATTGACATCCATTTTTTTTTAATTTTGTGGTGAAAATTAAAATTTTTTTAAACCTACGAAAAAAGTCGAAATTTTTATTAGAAAAATTTTAAAAGCTACAAAAAAAGTCGAAATTTTCAACCAAAGTACGAAATTGAGAAAATAATTGGAATTTTTTAAATATAAAATAAATACTTCTAGAAGAAAGTCAAAATTTTGAGTTGGAATTGTCAAATGACCAATTAAATGTTCTGTAATTAGACAGTTAAACTGCTTAAAATTGAAAATATGTACAACCGCAACTATAGACTAGTTTCGGTCTTCCTTGGCCTCATCAGCATGGTACGGTGGTTGAATACACTTCCAACTTCTACACATCCATCTTCTTCGTTATGTTCACTGGTAGTAGAGATAGTAGAGTATGTAATTCTTGATTACTGTATTCCTCCTTTCTTCTTCTTGCTGCCTTCGTTCATATTCTTATCGTCTTCGTTCTCCTACCTGCTCCTGTTCTTATTGTCTTCATTTTTCAGGTTGTTCTCTCTCTTGTCATCTTTGTTCCTTTTCTTTCTGTATGCGCTGTTCTTCGCGTCTTATTTTTCTCTTAGCATTGATAACATGGCTTTAAGTTGCTATGCCATTTTGGCTGTTTGTCGAGGAGATTTTGTGTTAGTCAGTCGTATAAGTATTCAAGAGAGCAAACCTCCATTCGGTGACTTGTAACTGACTTTTAACTGTTTATTACGCAAACATTTTCGCTACATGCTAATTGAAGCATTCTTCTCTGCTGAGATAATAAGCCTTGTATATACGAATATATACAAGTTTATTACGATGCAATTGAAATCTAATTTCATTAGAATCTAATGAAAATTAGGCTGCAATTGCAAAGTTCACGTAGATGAGGCAAAGCTTGTATCACGGGTTGCATCGCAACATCCATAGATACAAGCTTTGCCTCATCTACGTGAACTTTGCAATTGCAGTCTAATTTTCATTAGATTCTAATGAAATTAGATTTTAATTGCATTGTAATAAACTTGTATATATTCGTATATACAAGGCTTATTATCTCAGTTGGAATTGTCAAAACAAATAAAATTAAATTTTTCAAAAAAGCCAAAATTTTAAAAAATTTTGAAGAAGGTATACATTTTTATAATACAGTACAACTTCGTTAATCTGACAATGACAGGACTAAGGTGTAGGTCAAAAGTATCCTTGCTTTGTATCCTTTGTCCTTTTAAGTTAAAATCCACAAGCTATAAATTAAAAATATTAATTTTATATAGTACCAAGATGAAGGTTGGATTATCCGTAAAATCGAACTATCCAAGGTCGGATTAATTAAGTTCTATTGTAAGTCATATTTCAAATAATGTTTCAGAATATTGTTAACTTTCATTAATAAAAATTTAAATATTTTCAAACTGGGTCGCAGAAATGTTGAATAAATTTAATAAACATAATGTTCTCAACTAATAAGAGTCCACCATGAAAAATACAAGTTAAAAAGTTGCGAAAAAAGTCGAAATTTTGAAATAAGTATAAAAATTCCCAAAAAGAGAGAAATTTAAAAAGCCAACATTTTGAAAAAAAGAAAATTTTATAATATCGAAGTTTCAAAAACTTTTTAATAAGAAACTAAAAACAGTGGAAATTTTCTTATAAGTCGTTCTTTTTAAATTAGAAATTTTCAAAAACCGGAATTTTTCTAAAAAGTTGAATTTCTTTTCTAAAGTCAACATTTTTAAAAAGGTCGACTGTTTCAGTCAGTCAGAATTTTCAAAAAGAAAGATTCAGAAAAAGCAGCACTCGTGAAAAAAATTCTTCTTCTTCTTCTTTTTCTTCTTCTTCTTCTTTTTCTTCTTCTTCTTCTTCTTCTTCTTTTCTTCTTCTTCCTCTTCCTCTTCATTCTCAGATGTAGGTTTCTCAAAAATTTCAATAATTAAAAAAAGCGTAAATTTTCAGCAAATTAAATTTAGAATAAATCATTTTGAATATCAGTTTTTTTAGCAAATTTATTTTTTTTAATTGAAAATTTGAAAAAAAAGTTGATGATTGATTGCCAAAAACGCCACCCTTTAAACCAAAACATTAAAAAGTGCGGCGCCTCCTCAAGGTGTTAAAATTTAAATTTGGAGAACAAGCGATAGTTGTCGAAAATGTAAAAATTTTCTGAGAAAAAGTAAGAAAAAAAGTCTGAATTTATTAACACAGATTTTGAAAATAAGAGCCAATCTTCCACCTTACGAAAGCTCAAGGTCACCTGAATTCAAGATCACGTTAACTAGTAATCACGTGAGTTCAAGGTCGCATAAATTCAGGATTACTCGAGTTCGAGGTCATGCTATCTCAAGGTCACGTGGACTGATGTCACGTGATTTCAAAGTCACCGGTGTTCAAGGTCAAGTGGATTCAAGACCACGTGGGTTCAAGACCACCTGGGTTAAAGACCACGTGGGTTCAAGATCACATGTGTTTTTTTCAATTTATTTAACATTTCTTCGGCCCAGTTTGGAAATATTTAAATTTTTATGGTTTGTTGACATATAAACAGTTTTTGAAATGCGACTACGTGATATTTAAATTTATTGAAAACGTCACTTCATGACAGTTCACAAATTAAGAGGTTATTTTATTATTAAAAAATGTACTGATTGTTGAAAAACTCTATAAAAGCGCACTTGGCATTTATGACACTAGCTCACGTTAATGTGAAACTTCAGGAGGGGCACTTTGGACAAACCAAACTATATCGAGAACCATAAAAATTGTATTTATCAAGAATGTAAATTTTCTTAATTACGAGTATTGTAACGAAATGTAAATTATAGAATTTTGTACGTAAGAATAAGAATAATGAAAAATAGGAGACCAAAAATTAGATATGGAAAAAATAACAATTTTTTGTTTTTTTGATAAATTAGGAAAATATAAAAAAATACATAAAAAACGTTGTAGCACTGGACATCGATGTTTCGCTCTCATTTGAGCTCGTCAGCAGTGCATAACATGGAAAGGGGAGGAAAAAATACTTAAAAATAATTTTTTTTTTAATATAAAAAAGAAAAATAAAGACATTTTAACATGAATAGACGTTTCATCATCAATTTACTGTGTTAAAAATTTAAATATTTGAAGCTTGATCCACAAGAAACAACTACTCCGAGGGCTAATACCCCTTCCGGCATTGAACTACACTTGTGGGTTGAACTTACATGCTCTTGGTGACTACTGTTTCTAGCCGCTGAAATCTATTCAGCTTGGTAGTTGAAGCACTCACCATTTACCCAAAAAAAAAAAATAAATAAATAAATAAAGGCTCTCAACTTAAATTTGTCTTGTCTTCAGGGATTTTTTTAAAGTTTTTTTGGGGAGCAGACTGCTCCTTGGTTATTTTCAAAAATTGAAATACAAATCTTGTCTCCTGAAACCAAGAAAGATCAAAAAACCCAACAAAAATTTCTCTAGCGCATTGTTGTGTCTTTTAATCTTTCTTGGTTTTAGGAGACAAGATTTGTATTTCAATTTTTATATTTTTGGTGAAACGGCTGGTCCTTGGCGGAGTCCGTTCGTTCCGTTAGAGGAATAGGTTTATTCTTCATGGTAGATTCCTTAAGGGTCATATGAACTTGAACTCACGTGACCTTAAATGCACGCGATAGCACGTTTTCTCAAAGTCATGTGTGTTCAAGGTCACGTGAGGTCAGGATCACATGCGTTTAGAGTCATGTGAGTTCAAGGTCACATAAGTGTTTAATGTCACGTGAGTTTAAGGTCACATGGGTTTAGGGTTCCGTGCGTTAAAGGTGTGAGTTCAAGGTCATATGAAACTAATATCATGTGATCTCAAAGTCATGTGTGTTCAAGTTCATGTTAATTCAAGGTCGCATGGGTTCAAAGTTACGTGAGTTCAAGGTCACGTCGGTTTATGGTCATGTGTATTGAAGGTCACGCAGGTTCAAGGTCATGTGGGGGTCAAGGTCGTAAACGTTCAGGGTCACGTGCATTCAAGGTCGCGTGAATCTAATATCACATGATCTCAAAGTCATGTGTGTTCAAGGTCACGCAGATTCAAGGTCATGTGGAGGTCAAGGAAACGTTCAAGATCACGTGCATTCAAGGTCGCGTGAATCTAATATCACATAATCTCAAAGTCATGTGTGTTCAAGGTCATACGAGTTCAAGGTCAAATGTGTTCAAAGTCATGTGAGTTCAAGGTCACGTGTGTTCGAGGTCTTGTTGGTTCAAGGTCATGTGCGTTCAAGGTCACATGAACTTAATTTCACGTAAACTCAAAGTCAAGTAAAAAAAAATAGCGTGAGGCAAAATGTTCTCTTAAAGGATCGATGTCTATTTAATAAATCACGCAAAACTTAAAAATGTTACAGGTTTTTTTAAATAAAATTAAAAATTTATACCGAATTTCAGTTAAGAAACGACGTTATACTTTAACTTTTAAATCTCCATGTATTCGCCTCTTAAGGAAAAATTTCCAGAATTTGTTTAGAAAATGTAGATATTGTTACGGGCTTATCGGTTCGAATTGTATTATTAACACGTGAATTGAATAATACCCACTTTATTACCAAACTAAACTCGGAACACTAAAACTGAATAAAGAATTCACCTATTTACTTCTACCTACTAACTCACTAATTACACTGACCTACTCTAACTAACTCGAGGGAAAGGCGATCGCCTTATATAGTTTTGGCTCCCGGGTTCTAGAAAAATCACGCAGATAAGGCTTATCGTTTGCCGAAATTTCTGGAACGCTTATCTGCCGTTTGCTTTATTATCGCGGCCGCTTTTCCTTATCAGATCTTTCTAGAAAATTTTCTTACCAACTAAATTCTACAATTTACATTTCGTTGCAATATTTAAATCGAAATTGAAGCCAAATTTGAGACATTATGGTCAAGAATATAGTCGATAACTTGACAAAACTAAACAGTAGTTGTTTCTTGTGAATCGGGCTTCAAATATTTAAATTTTTAACACAGTAAATTGATGATAAAACGTCTATTCATGTTAAAATTTCTTTATTTTTCTTTTTTATATTTAAAAACATTTTTATTTTTAAGTTTTTCTTCCTCATTGTTCCCTTTCCATGTTATGCACTGCTGACGAGCTCAAATGAGAGCGAAACATCGATGTCCAGTGCTACAACCTTTTTTTATGTATTTTTTTATATTTTCCTAATTTATCAAAAAAACAAATTTTTATTTTTTCCATATCTAATTTCCTATTCTATGTAAAATAAACTAACCTCTTAATTTGTGAACTGTCATGAAGTGACGTTTTCAATAAATTTAAATATCACGTAGTCGCATTTCAAAAACTGTTTAGAAAATTGTCAACAAACCATAAAAATTTAAATATTTCCAAACTGGGCCGAAGAAATGTTAAATAAATTGAAAAAAACTAAACATTTCGTTAAAAAAAGTTGACATTTTTAGTTAAAACTTTTAAATTTTTAAAATGTACAGAATCTTAAATTATCTGCATTATTCTCAACATTACAAGTTTATTTAGACTAAATTTATTTTAGTTTCACTGAGTCCAGATTGTGTGTCAAAAAATGTTCTTAAAAGTAAACAATTTTATTTACTGAAATAATTGTTTAAATATTTTACAAATGGGGCTCGGTTAGGCTAAAATAAAAAAAATACGAGTTTATATTTGAAGTTTAAAAAGCACCCAGACATCCAAAGTTTGGTGTCCAAAATCTGGAAACAAAAAATGTTGAAAATTTCTTTTGGAAAACTAGAACATTTATCCTTTTTTTAAATCTTGTTGACTGTAGTTTTGATAATAGTAACATATTTGTTCATTGGACAAAAATTTTACACCAGAAGCCTACATTATCAAAAATAATGCAGGTGATTTAGGTAACATTTTATTTTAATTCTAAATTTAATTATCAAATTCGATTGAAATATGCAAAAATATGGGTAATTTTTAAAATTATGCGAATTTCCCAAAGATAGGCAAAATATGCGGGCATACGTAAATTACATAAAACTAGCTCCCTGCACATTACTAAGTAGGTGATTTTCAGTGGCGGCCCAAGCAGAATGGCCGCCCTAGGCAAAAGGCCTATACAGTGTCCCCCTAATGTGACTACCCAAAAAATAAATAAATAAAGGCTCTCAACTTAAATTTGTTTTGGTGGAACGGACAGGTCCTTGGTTATCTTCAAAAATTGAAATACTGTTACGAGCTTATCGGTTCGAATTGATTACACTTATCGAATAAGACCCACATTATTACTGAACTCAACTTGTATCACCACAATTGACAATTAACTTACTTATTATTGACTTCCACTAACTCACTAATTACACTGACTCTAACTGACTGATTCGAGGGAAAGCTGACCGCCTTTTTATAGTTTTGGTCCCCGGCTTCTAGAACTTTTCGGCAGATAAGGCTTATCGTTTGCCGAAATTTCTGGAACGCTTATCTGCCATTTGTTTCGTTATCGCGGCCGCTTTCCCCTAATCAGATCCTTCTAGAAACTTTTTTCATTTACAAAATTCTACAATTCTATTCTAAATCCTATTTCATCTATTTACATTGCGTTACAATACAAATCTTGTCCCTTGAAACCAAGAAAGATTAAAAAGCCCAACAAAGTTTGCTCTAGCGCCTTGTTGTGTTTTTTAATCTTTCTTGGTTTTAGGAGACAAGATTTGTATTTCAATTTTTATATTTTTGGTAAAACGGCTGGTCCTTGGTTATCCTCAAAAATTGAAATACAGAACTTGTCCCCTGAAACCAAAAAAGATTAAAAAATTAAAAAACACAACAAACGTTGCTCTAACGCGTTTCGGCAGCCAAGCTGTCATCTTCAGAGAGATACTGGTATCTACTAGTATCTATGTAGGGATATGGACAGGTCACTGTCGATTAAACAAACACCTCCACAGAATGGGAATCATAAACGACCCGAGCTGCAGAGGGTGCTTACAAGAAGATGAGAGTGTCGAGCACGTGATGTGTCACTGCCCCGCACTAGCATCAATCAGAAGATCCACGCTGGGGGACTTCTGGCTTAGTGTGGCCAGTTTGAGAGAGGCGCATCCAAGGGACGTTCTTCAGTTTCTCAACAAGGTTGGGTGGCTGAATGAATAACCAAGGACACCTCAATCACGGGGATAGCACAATGGGCCCGGAAAGGGTGGCCTAAGTGCTGGCCTAAATTTTTTAGGCAACCCACAACGAATCCAGAATCCAGAAGAGTTTGGCTGTCGAAACGCGTTAGAGCAACGTTTGTTATGTTTTTTAATTTTTTAATCTTTCTTGGTCTCAGGGGACAAGTTCTGTATTTCAATTTTTAAATTTTTTTAATAATTTTTGCTGTTTACCAAAGAAGCCTTTTGCCGCGCCCCTAGGCGATCACCGAATTGCCTATATGGACTGCCGTTGTTTAATAACAAAATCCGACATCTTGGTGTTCCAAATTAAATACACGTGAGTGACCTGAGTGTAACGCAATGTAAATATATGGAATAGAATTTAGAATAGAATTGTATAATTTAGTAAATGAAAAAAGTTTCTAGAAGGAACTGACAAGGGGAAAGCGGCCGCGATAACGAAACAAATGGCAGATAAGCGTTCCAGAAATATCGGCAAACGATAAGCCTTATCTGCCGAATAGTTCTAGAAGCCGGGAGCCAAAACTATAAAAGGCGGTCAGCTTTCCTTTGAATTAGTTAGTTAAAAGTCAGTGTAGTTAGTGAGTTAGTAAGAAGTCAATAAGTGAGTTCATTATCCAGTTGTAGTGATCCGAGTTTAGTTTGGTAGTAAAATGTAATAAGTGTAATCAATTCGAACCGATAAAGTCCGTAACAATATCATTATTATTATTGTGTATACATTTGAAAAGAGCATAAAATTTCGGGAGTCGATGGATTAGCCAGTAAAGAAATCGCACTGAAGTTACCAATCGCTTGGACTTAAGAGAATCAATATTAAATTTGGCAAGTAAAAAATGTTGGTTCATACCGTGCGATGGATATTTATTTCAGCAGCGTTTGTTAAGAATTTAAAAATTTCCTTTGAACTGCTTCTAGCTGATTTGATGTACGAGTGTAAAAAGGTGACCACACCATAGAACAATAATCCAGCTTATTTCGTAGTTCGTACCAAAGCAATGTATAATCTCTTAAAAGAGTTTTCATTAGTGAATTGCCTCGTGTGCTATATAATAAAACTTGACAGGAAGACGTAGAAATTTCAGTGATATGGTGATAAAAGTAAATTATTGAAATATATCCTTTAATTCCTGTCTTCTTTTTAATAAAATTACAAGCTATCGAACTTTATACGTTAAATACTTCTGCTAAAAGTAACTGAATTGTCACCGATAAGCGTTTTTGTCAACGATCGGATGACTCGAATGAAACTACACATTTCAGTTACACTATATATATTTTTCGTATATTCATAATACGACTAGTCACTTCCGAGTGCAGTTATCGAATGTTTTATATTTCAAAAAAAGGAAGTAGTGGAGTCAACCACTCGTAGGTAGTCTACCCTTCGTAAAAATGCTCTGTACAAAATCGTTCTGTTTTTTGGGAATGTTTTCGTTTTTTTCTAAGATTTTTAAATGTTTTAACCTTGATCCCAAAGTCATGACTTTTTTTCTCGAGATTTTGATTTTAATTGAAAAGCATTTTCTCGAAATTTGGCATTGAACGTCAGGTTTTTTATGTAACTTTCAAACTTTTTTTCTGAAATTTGAACTTGGTCATGTCTGCATGAATTATAAATGTAAAAATTCTCAAAGCAATTTTTTTTAATACTTCGAGTTTTTTCCGAAACATTTCGGGTTAAACTTGACGGTTTATAGTTCTTTTGGAAATTCCAGTTTTAATAGCCAAATTTCGATTTTAGTTTTAAAATGGAAATTTCGAGTTTGCGAAAATGTTTCACCAATTATTGCAGCCTGCGAGCAAAAAAAAAGCGAGAGACGCTGAAACCCACACAAAGTAATAAGATAAAAGACAAAGCCTGGCCTAAACAATGTGGAATGGTGGAATATTCCTTTAATATCCTTAAGTATTATAAACCAAAATATTTTTGTGCTAAATCTGGGAGACAATATAAACTCTTTTTTTAAAAATGTTTTCGTTTTTCTTTAAGATGTTTAAATGTTTTAGCCTTGATCCCAAAGTCATGACTTTTTTTCTCGAGATTTCGATTTTAATTTAAAAGCATTTTCTCGAAATTTGGCATTGAAAGTCAGGTTTTTCATGTAACTTTCAAACTTTTTTTCTGAAATTTGAACTTGGAAATGTCTACATGAGTTGTAAATGTAAAAAATTCTCGAAGCAACTTTGTTTAATACTTAGAATTTTTTCAGAAACATTTCGGGTTAAACTTGACAGTTTATAGTTCTTTTTAAAATTCCAGTTTTAATAGCCAAATTTCGATTTTAGTTTTAAAATGGAAATTTCGAGTTTGCGCAAATTTTTCACCAATTATTGCAGCCTGAGAGCAAAAAAAAAATCGAGAGACGCTGAAACCCACACAAGGTTATAAGATAAAGGACAAAGCTTGGCCTAAACAATGTGGAATGGTGGAATATTCCTTTAATATCCTTAAGTATTATAAACCAAAATATTTTTGTGCTAAATCTGGGAGACAATTTAAACTCTTTTTTTGGAAATGTTTTCGTTTTTCTGTAAGATTTTTAAATGTTTTAGCCTTGATCCCAAAGTCATGACTTTTTTTCTCGAGATTTTGATTTTACTTGAAAAGCATTTTCTCGAAATTTGGCATTGAACGTCAGGTTTTTTATGTAACTTTCAAACTTTTTTTCTGAAATTTGAACTTGGAAATGTCTACATGAATTGTAAATGTAAAAATTCTCGAAGCAATTTTGTTTAATACTTCGAATTTTTTCAGAAACATTTCGGGTTAAACTTGTCAGTTTATAGTTCTTTTTAAAATTCCAGTTTTAATAGCCAAATTTCGATTTTAGTTTTAAAATGGAAATTTCGAGTTTGCGAAAATGTTTCACCAATTATTGCAGCCTGCGAGCAAAAAAAAATCGAGAGACGCTGAAACTTACACAAGGTAATAAGATAAAGGACAAAGCTTGGCCTAAACAATGTGAAATGGTGGAATATTCCTTTAATATCCTTAAGTATTATAGACCAAAATATTTTTGTGCTAAATCTGGGAGGCAATTTAAACTCCTTTTTTGGAATGTTTTCGTTTTTCTGTAAGATTTTTAAATGTTTTAGCCTTGATCCCAAAGTCATGACTTTTTTTTTCGAGATTTTGATTTTAATTTAAAAGCATTTTCTCGAAATTTGGCATTGAAGGTCAGGTTTTTCATGTAACTTTCAAACTTTTTTTCTGAAATTTGAACTTTGAAATGTCTACATAAATTGTAAATGTAAAAATTCTTGAAGCAATTTTGTTTAATACTTAGAATTTTTTCAGAAACATTTCGGGTTAAACTTGACAGTTTATAGTTCTTTTTAAAATTCCAGTTTTAATAGCCAAATTTCGATTTTAGTCTTAAAATGGAAATTTCGAGTTTGCGAAAATTTTTCACCAATTATTGCAGCCTGAGAGCAAAAAAAAAATCGAGAGACGCTGAAACCCACACAAGGTAATAAGATAAAGGACAAAGCTTGGCCTAAACAATGTGGAATGGTGGAATATTCCTTTAATATCCTTAAGTATTATAAACCAAAATATTTTTGAGCTAAATCTGGGAGGCAATTTAAACTCTTTTTTTGGGAATGTTTTCGTTTTTCTCTAAGATTTTTAAATGTTTTAGCCTTGATCCCAAAGTCATGACTTTTTTTCTCGAGATTTCGATTTTAATTTAAAAGCATTTTCTCGAAATTTGGCATTGAACGTCAGGTTTTTTATGTAACTTTCAAACTTTTTTTCTGAAATTTGAACTTGGAAATGTCTACATGAAATGTAAATATTCTCGAAGCAATTGTTTTTAATACTTCGAATTTTTTCCGAAACATTTCGTGTTAAACTTGACAGTTTATAGTTCTTTTTAAAATTACAGTTTTAATAGCCAAATTTCGATTTTAGTTTTAAAATGGAAATTTCGAGTTTGCGAAATTTTTTCACCATTTATTGCAGTCTGCGAGCAAAAAAAATCGGGAGACGCTGAAACCCACACAAAGTAATAAGATAAAGGACAAAGCCTGGCCTAAACTATGTGGAATGGTGGAATATTCCTTTAATATCCTTAAGTATTATAAACCAAAATATTTTTGTGCTAAATCTGGGAGGCAATTTAAACTCTTTTTTTGGGAATGTTTTCGTTTTTCTTTAAGATTTTTAAATGTTTTAGCCTTGATCCCAAAGTCATGACTTTTTTTCTCGAGATTTCGATTTTAATTTAAAAGCATTTTCTCGAAATTTGGCATTGAAGGTCAGGTTTTTTATGTAACTTTCAAACTTTTTTTCTGAAATTTGAACTTGGAAATGTCTGCATGAATTGTAAATGTAAAAAATTCTCGAAGCAATTTTGTTTAATACTTCGAATTTTTTCAGAAACATTTCGGGTTAAACTTGACAGTTTATAGTTCTTTTTAAAATTCCAGTTTTAATAGCCAAATTTCGATTTTAGTTTTAAAATGGAAATTTCGAGTTTGCGAAATTTTTTCACCAATTATAGCAGCCTGCGAGCAAAAAAAATCGAGAAACGCTGAAACCCACACAAAGTAATAAGATAAAGGACAAAGCCTGGCCTAAACAATGTGGAATGGTGGAATATTCCTTTAATATCCTTAAGTATTATAAACCAAAATATTTTTGTGCTAAATCTGGGAGGCAATTTAAACTCTTTTTTTGGGAATGTTTTCGTTTTTTTTCAAGATTTTTAAATGTTTTAGCCTTGATCCCAAAGTCATGACTTTTTTTCTCGAGATTTTGATTTTAATTGAAAATCGAAATTTGGCATTGGACGTCAGGTTTTTTATGTAACTTTCAAACTTTTTTTCTAAAATTTGAACTTGGAAATGTCTACATGAATTGTAAACGTAAAAATTCTCGAAGCATTTTTTTTTAATACTTCGAATTTTTTCCGAAACATTTCGGGTTAAACTTGACAGTTTATAGTTCTTTTGAAAATTCCAGTTTTATTAGCCAAATTTCGATTTTAGTTTTAAAATGAAAATTTCGAGTTTGCGAAAATTTTTCATCAATTATTGCAGCCTGCGAGCAAAAAAAAAAATCGAGAGACGCTGAAACCCACACAAGGTAATAAGATAAAGGACAAAGCATGGCCTAAACAATGTGGAATGGTGGAATATTCCTTTAATATCCTTAAGTATTATAGACAGAAAGACAAATGGCAACATATATAAGTGGATATTTTTATTTAGAAAAGGAATTGAATGTATCAAATGTTGCAAAGCCTCAAAGAATATGTGTATGTACTTTTCATTTTTAGATATAACGAAGGCCTCCCGGATTCCATTTTCCCGTGTTTTAGTTCAAAATCCCCTATTGTCCGGCTTCAGTTTGAATACAGTTTAGTCAAATAAAATTTGCAAAATTCCAATACCCCAGCTTCCGGTTTTGGAGAGAGTAATATCTTCAGATTTTGCCTCCAATTATTACAACAAATATTCGGTTTCGTAAATGATCCGAATTTTGAAGCTGCCTTGAATAAGAAGCTTAATATGTTCCATGCACTTTGATAAATGTAGGGAAATTAAATTTTGTCATACCGTCTTTAATATTAGATTCCAGCAGCTCGAGCATAAATATTTGAAAGATGCATCAATATTACATGTGATACTTTTAAATAGGACACGTCGATCGTTACTACACCTAATTAGAACCGTGTTCGATTCTCGGTCCGCTGTAGATCTCAAAATTAATCGTTTCTTGGTTTGAACAAATTTGCTCAAAGCATGTTAGCTTCCGCAAGTGCACCGCCTCCACTGAAAATAAGCCAGCTCGTTGTTAAAGTAATTATAAGTGTTTATTCACCTGTAATATTCGAATGTTTGATAGAAATTACCAGGTGAGTTTGCAGAACATAATTGTATCTCCAAGGCGCGTTCCCTCAATTGTAAATTAGACATTTGCGGAAATACTGATGCAGTGCAATAATATACATATACTGCAGTCATTTTCCGTGAAAATAGAGCTACCAAATGCAATCTACTTATATCCTCACTTACTGCTATATTCGTTGCAACATTTTATATTTTAAGGGTAGTATTTTAGGGAAACTAACAACATTTTAATTATTTTGAGAGATTGCACCCAAAAAATAATACTGCTTTGTTCGGATTTCATTAGAAAAGAAGTGAAAATGCGGTCTGATTCAAGCAATATCTAAATCAATTCTTGCCCTCTCAAAAGCTCTAGCGTAGTCAATTTTTTCCGTGAGTCTCATGCAGGGGCTAATTGTTTGTCTCCTTTCACTTGCAGTTGTTTAGTCGAATGAAGCGATTTCTCACTCGTGATAACAAAGGCTTCCACGGCCAGATTCAGTACAGGATATACTTCTTCCGGGATTGGTTGAAGATTGAAGAGTTTCGCCTCTGGTATGGTGGACATGCTGAGTTGCCGTGCTCTTCTGTCTAAACTTTCTTATCCTTTGTACCAATTTGTAGTTCAGAAGAGTTTCGCCTCTGATATGGTGGACATACTGAGTTACCGTGCTCTTCTGTCTAAACTTTCTTATCCTTTGTACCAATTTTCAATTCAGAAGAGTTTCGCCTATGGTATGGTGGACATACTGAATCACCGTGCTCTTCTGTCTAAACCTTCTTATCCCTTGTACCAATTTTCAATTCAGAGGAGTTTCGCCTCTAGTATGGTGGACATACTGAGTTACCGTGCTCTTCTGTCTAAACTTTCTTATCCTTTGTACCAATTTTTAATTCAGAAGAGTTTCGTTTCTGGATGGTGGACATACTGAGTTATGGTGCTCTGATGTTTTGAAATTGGCCTTTTCATTCTTTCATTTTTGCATATTCCCTCATATTCCTCTTTTCATTTATTGTTTCTTTTCTTTGTTCCTGAAGAAGCCCCCTACAATGGTGGGAAAACGTCGAATACTTTTAGTAGTTCCTTGACACGGTCCAATCCCGGAAGAAGTTTATCCTGTACCATTTCTCACTCATTCTTATGAAATATAATAAGACGATACAAATAAATTCAGCACAGTTTGGCACTTATGTTTCTGTATATTATCTCGTGTTGTGTATATCTCGCGTGTTGTATATTTTACAAATATTTTAAATTAACTTAATGCTTAAAACTCACAATGTACATGCAGCATCATTCTTTTGCTGACTGAAGGTGGCACCCCGTTGGCAGCGATGCACAGGTAAGCTCCCATTTCAGACCTGGTTACTTTTGAAAGGGTGAGCATCTCCCCTTCTACTGAAAGCAGTCTTTCAATTTTCCCATTTGGACCATTCCTAGTTACTATGGGTCCATTGTCTTCTCTCCTCCATATAATACGAGGATGTGGGTAACCTCTTGCTTTGCATATCAATTTAGCCGATCCTCCTTCTGGTACCATCATATCTCCTGAAGTCTCCTCATAAACGATATCTGGTGGTATCACCACTTCAAGGAAAGCAGTCTATAAACTCATATGTCAGTTAAATATTTTTTTTTATAAAATTGATAACTAATTACCTGCATTTTCATCGGGTCAGTATTAACTTGGCACATATACTGTCCCCTATCCTCTCTTTTTACACTACGTATGTTTAAAGTCCAAGTATTGTAATCGTTGTGTGTCACTGATAATCTTGCATTATTGGTTATAACGTGCTCGTGAATGGCTAAAATTGCTTTGGTATCTGCTTTAATCCATGCAACCTGCGACAGAAAATATTCCTTTAGTAATACATTTATTCATTTGCAATTATCCATGGTTGTGTCAAAGAATAGATGTGCAAGTTTTCTATCCTAATCATGCATTTTCTAGGTGCAGTTTCTAATTAGGTGCACTGGTGCATGGGAAATAAAAGTACTGTGGTGAGTGCTAATAATATTAAATTTGTTATATTTCATCAAACTCATATTGGGAAATTTAAATCTTTAAATATTCTATTATTATTACAACCTAATATAATAAAATTCTGTAGCATCAATTATTAAGAGAAATTAGTTTCTTCACATTTCCCAAATTACATAAAGGTTGTTGGGCATAGTTCGCTGAATTAGTTAAGCTGCAAAACAAGCCAAACATGGGTTTAAACGGTTATTGGGAATATCTTCGATAAAGATCACCAAAAGGACATAAAATTCCTTTCGGTTACTAGTCGATAACGCTGCCACTCAAACGCGCCAGGAATATTAACCCTTTCGATCACGAATTTATTCCTTTGAAAAAAAATGGAGGTTTATTGACCAGTTCCTTGATTTAAATTACGATTTTTCAGCAACATAGAAGGGACCCAATAGGACAACTATGTAGGCTACCACGCGTCCCAATGAGGCCAATGTAATCGACGAAATTTGGATATAGGAACCTTCCATATGGTACAATATAGTAAGTCCTCATGTAAGGACGCCATGACCGAAAGGATTAAAATATAAGACAGTAAAAAGTATAGCACGCATTTACCCCAGTACCGGATTAACCACGTAGCGAGGGTTAGCAAATGCTACAGACCCCGCGCCTTGGGGGACCCCACGCGCCTGTGTGCAAACAAAATTTTTAAGTAACGGTACCAGAGACTAAATAGACTGAACGTTTCAATGTTGTCTCATGCGTACAGTTGAAGCTAAAATGGGGAGGTTCTTGCCGTTATACCAATCAAGGCAGACGACAGGTACTTCTTCATCTGGTATCTCCAAACAATGTATATCGATTTTCATCTAAAACAATGTATATCGATTTTTATCTAAAACAATGTACAGTAGACTGCCGCTAAAGTTGCGCTCACTGGATTGGATCGACCGGTAAAGTTGCTACTCCCCTACCATCCCTACCATTGTCGAAAAATGTATATGTTGTATCAGAGACTAAATAGACTGAACGTTTCAATGTTGTCTCATGCGTACAGTTGAAGCGAAAATCCGGGGAAGTGGGGAGGTGCATTCCACTACTCTTTGATATGGTCGGATTAAGTAAAATTTATAAATACGAAACTTGCCGCGTAACGGTTCTAACGATTTAGATGAAACTTTAGAATTAGGGGCTTTTGGACCAATAGGATAATTTTTATAAGTGCTTTTTGGTAAAAGTTCAGGAGAACTATTTTCTAAGACATCTTGGTTTAATAGTAAAATAATTTTCTTTCAATAGGCGACGCCTGTGTACAATATTGTTAAGCCGGTGCTGTAAACACGTCATGATTTTATTTTTACCTACCCAAAGAATGGAACTCTTGATTTTCCTTCACTAATGTGTTCACTGAGGTTTCAACAATGATCCACAATACACTTCCCCATATTTACAGCCCATTTTCATTAAAAAAAACCGATGTTATCTTCGCAAAGGTCTGTCAAATAATAAGAGAGCATTGCGAGCTAGATGGAGCTAGGCTTTCGCCAGGCTTTCAACTGGCTTCACTGCTTACCGTGTTAGGTTCAGTCTATTTAGTCTCTGAACGGTACCTTTATCTGCCGTTTACGCGGGATAGTAACTTGCGATAGCACTTGCGAGAACGACTTGCGAGAGCAACTTGCGAGAGCGACCTGCGAGAGCATTTACACTTACGCAAGTTTTTAAAAGCAAGTGCTCTCAGCAAGTCCTACTTGCACTATCCAGACACTACTATCTGCAAGTTGCTTGCATAACCGTGGGTCGTGCAAGCTAGACTGCGGCAATAATTTTATTTCTAGCCGATATTCCAATTCAAACCCCCACCGAGTGATTAATTGTGTCTGTGCTCCCTTAAATAGAAGTTTAAATTTTCTGGCCCATTGTCCCAATTAAAAAGATTGCTTTTGGTGATATCTACATAGCGCAAAAAAATGTCCCGTCGTAGAAAGAGAGTTGCAGCAGCCGTTTTTCTAATTGCAAATTCTCGAAAACAGCGCAAAGGTTCTAAAAAAAGAACTTGGGTTAAAGAATGAATTGCCAGAAGGCCTACGCTTGGAGCTGACGCCATACTATTAGAAGAATTAAGGAGTAAAGATCTAAGTAAATTAAAAAATTTTCTACGTATGTCAGAAGTGGATTTCCATTTTTTACTGCAATTAATTTTGAATAAAATAAGAAAAGTTGATACACATATTTCAAGGGATGTCAAAGTATTAAAAAAAATCATTTTTTTTAATTCTCAACACACTGCATTTTAAAAACAAAGCGGTTTCGGAGCTATGTTGATATAAACTTTTTTTTCCTAAAATTACCCAAGGATTATGTTTTTCAAGCATCTTAAAAATAACAACCACGTACGATACTTTGATAAAAGGAAATTATTTTTTATTTGCATTTTCAATAAATAATTTTAGCTAAATTAATAAAATAAATCCTTTTACATATAAACCTATAAGAATTTGACTATACGTATGTATTCTTCATGGTAGACCTTTATTGACCGGAAATATTATGTTTTTTTCAATTTATGTTTAACATTTCTTCGGCCCAGTTTGGAAATATTTAAATTTTTATGGTAGTAGTCGTATTTATGGACGTAGTCGCATTTCAAAAACTGTTTAGAAAATTGTCAACAAACCATAAAAATTTAAATATTTCCAAACTGGGCCGAAGAAATGTTAAATAAATTGAAAAAAACATATACGTATGTAATTAGAAAAAAAGCTCTTTCCAAATGTGTAGAAAGCCAAGAAAATAATTTTAAATTAGGCTTGTTATAGTAAGGATGTTTAATACAAAGAATAAAGTAATAGTGGTATTTCCAAATCATCTGTAAAGAAGTGCTTCAATAACATATTTTTTAAAAATTCTTGCATAATTGTTGATAAAAATACAAAAAAATCATTTTTTTTTCTAGTTTTTTCAAATAAATCAAAAATTATTAATTTTTTTTTTAGATTTATTTTTCATATAATTGTGTAGTAATAAAATAAGAAACTTCGCCTTAATTTTAAACATATTCTTGGTTTCAGGGGACAATTTATGTATTTCAATTTTTGAAGATAACCAAGGACCAGTCTGTTCCACTAAAACTGAAAAAAATTGTAAACTTCGACTAAAATGTCAAAATTTTATGTTATTTAAAGAGTCTGTTAAAATTTAGACTTTTAAAAACAAAATTTCGAGAAATGAGTGAAAATATTAAATTTAAAAAAGGATATATTTAAATAAATTCTGAAAAAAAAATCAGAAAATTTAAATTGGAAATTTCAAATTATTTTCTTAAATCTTAGACTTTAAAATAGAATTTCTAGAAAAAAAGTCGAAATTACAAGATTTCTGAAATTTCCATTTTACAAATGTCAATTTTTATTCATTTTTATTTATTTATTTCCTTAAGTTCGAATTTAGAATTCATATTTTCTTAAACTCGAATTTAGGTTCCGGAATTTGAGAAGTCAAAATTCTGGAAAAAGCCTTGAACAAAATTATGCCAGAAATTTAAAAATTTTTCACGGAATTTTGAAATTAAAAAAGACGTTGCATGAATTTTTTCCAAATAATTTTTTTTCGACTTTTATCTGAAATGTTAGTTTACTTTAAAATTTAAAAAATAAGTTTTTTTTTGTTATTTTCATTTTGACTGGAAAGTAAAAGCTAAAAATTTAATTTTTCTTTCTAGAATTGCAATTCCAAATAAAAAAACAATTTCAGATCTAAATTGGAAATTTTGAAAAAATAGTCAAAATTTTAAAAAAAATTCTAACTGTTCTCTTTGAATTATGATACAAAGAACAATTTTATATTTGAACTGAAATTTTTGAAAAATAACAACAGGTTTTTAAAAAATGAGATTTATGTAAGGAAGTGCTCGAGTTCCCATTAGTCACAAAACTTTGATTTTAAATTGAAATATTTGAAATTCTTGTGGAGGTTTTCCATAAAATTTCAAAATCTCTGGGAAACTTCGAATAGTTTAAACTTTAAGTTCAAAATTTCGAGAGAAAAGCTTGAAATTGGGCTACCGAATTGCAAACTTATAAAAAAATTCTTTGACACGTATTCCTTCTTTCAGTTCTCTAAGCAGGTAAAATAGAGTTAGAAATAGGTGACTTAAAAATGCTTCCTTTTACCCTTTTGTTTCCTATTAGTTCCTTTAAAATTAACATAAACTTTTGTACAAAGATACGGAAGCACAATCTTTACTCGAAATTGCGAATTTTCTCTGAAAATTCTTCTTTGTTGGCACTTCGGTTTTACTCTCAAAATTCCAACTTTGTTCGAAAAATTTGACTTTGGGACAACTTTTTTCTAAATTTCCACAAAATTTTTGACTTTTTTTTAATTCCTGAGTTTTGGAATGTTACCATTTTTGTTTCGGTTTTCTAATAAGTTCGACTTTTATTCTAATAATTCGAATTTTCTAAAATGTTGACCTTGTCGGAATTATTCCTTTGTACACCTTTTTAAAATATCGAAATTGTCATAAAAAAGCAAAATTTTTTAAAGGAAGTCGAGATCTACAGCAAAATAAAAATTTGATGAAAAAGTTGAAATTTTGACAAATTTAGGAAATTCCAAAAATAGCACTATTTTAGAAAAAGGGAAAAATTTCGTAATGGTTACAATTTTCTAATTAAGTCAAAATTTTGTTTTTTTTAAAGAGAATTTGGAATAAGTGGAAATTTTAAAATGTCCAAGTCGAAATCATTAAAAAAATAGAAATTAAAAATGTCAAATTCTTCAATAAAAAGTAGAGATTTTGAAAAAAAGTTGATAATATGCATCAGAAAATAGCAATTCTCAAGAAAAATCGAAATATTTAGTGAGTGGTCGAAATTTTCAAAACTAAATAAGAAAAAGTCTAAATTATCATAAAAATCATATTCCTCAAAAAAATTCATAATTTTCAAAAACAGTCCAAAGTTTCTAGATGTCGAAATTGTGAAAAAAGTTGAGATTTTCAAAAAAAAGTAGATTTTCAAAAAACTATCGAAATTTTGAAAAAAGACAAAATTTTCGAGGAATTCAAAATTTTCAGAGCTGAAATTTTTATTTTCCTACGCATTTTCTCCTATCGTCAAGATAAGGACTAAATATCTGCATCTAAATACCTATTAATTAATTATGTGAAAAACAATTTCGTCCTTTGCAGATATAATTGGTCGATTTTCGATTACAAGTGATGCTAGCAGAATATAACATTTCCAATTTAAATGATATAAAATCAATTTTTCTTTTTTTTTTGCTTAAATCTTTCATAGCATTTATTTAACTAAGCAATTTATATTTTTCCAAAGAGTAATATAAAAATGTTAATTAGGAGAGAAAAAAATTCTTCTAAATATATCAAAACAAAAACCATTAAATATTCAGTAAATGATTGTAAGCTACAAATACTAAACAATTCATTTTACTCTCAAACTCTAGTAGAACAAATGTTTTAATGTTGTTTATTATTATTATGATATATCTGCCGTGCTTAGATAAAGAAATATGAGCTGTGGAAGCCGAAGATACTTCGTTCGTTGATAACGTATTGGGGAAGGGGCAAAAATTTCTCTGCTCCGCATCACGTCCGTCTCCGTACCCTGCCTCATCTGAGTGATGGCAACCGAAATCTAAGCGCAATTTTTATGCCAAACACCACTCTCCCATTTTACAATGGTGCCTTTATTTTTTAATATTTTGTTTTCAAATTCGGAGAACTTATGAAGCAAGGATGTCGAATTCGCGCTTTGGAAGTACTTTTTTCAAATTCCGTTTAGTTTCCGAGATATTCGCTTCTGAAAACAGGCAAAAAAGGAGACAAATTGTACGCCCATTTGTGGGAATACTAAGACAAAAATCAAAAATCTGCTTCCAAAGGCCCGAATTCCCCAACATTTCTAAACATTATTACTAAATTTCATTTAATTCTAAGCGATAGTATTGACGTAGTTTGTAAAATGGCAAGCGAATAATTTCGACGTTTTAGGAGTACCAGACCGCCGCCTTAAACGCAATCGCTGTGTGGGGCAATTTATAAAAGATTGCCAATCCCTAACGAAAAAAGCTAACTGAAAATCTAGACGTGTGGAAAAAGTAACTGTCGAAGAAGATACAGAGAATATTTAAACCAGTAATTTAAAAATAAATCGAACCTTTGAAAGCAAATCGGAATGTGTCGATTTGTTTATTATGTTTAAGGGTAGTTGATGACAACTGTTCATTTTTTTTGTCCGATAATAATAAAATTTTGTCGTTAATTATTATTTGAGTTCAATAAAACAGCCCTATCGACTCTTGAACTTAAAGAAAATTTAAAATTCATTAGTTCTAGTTATATTTAAACACATCGTAATAATAAGGTGCATGAATCAAAATTAATTATCATTCAAAATAATTGTTTGTTGGCCCCTCACCACAGTACCAACAGATTTTTATACTCAATTATTTGCAGGAAGTAAAATTCAAACAGATTTAAATATATTTAAATTGCGATTTGTTGAACTTATGTAAATATAAGCATGTTTTGAATAAAACTAAAAATTTCGTGCGATTAATCAATATTATAGTATAATTATGGAAATGATATTACAGCTTTAGTGAAGGTATTTAAATTTATCGTATTCATATACTAAATTTAGAGCAATTGTTCGAGGGATAACATACATATACATAATATACTGGTATTAACTAGTAGTGAAATACAAAAAATATTGAAGTTAGTCGCCAAACGAAACCTACGTGACATCCCAGGTACAACTGAATTCAGATCCTCGTCTGATTGTTTGTAAATATTTTTGAAATTGCATGGGACTAGCATATACAGTGCGATTCATAATAATATTATCGATCTGAATGAGTCCGAAATGCTACCCAATATACATTGGTATCCTAGATCAAGAGATCGCAATTATTGGGTCTTGGAAATTCAAAAATTTGTGGCAACTTGTGACCACTTGATTGACCACTGGATTGAATTCATAACTAATTTTAATGTAATAATGTTGTATTAACCTAACTAATTTTAATAAAACAATATTCTATTAACAAAATTAATTGAAACAAGAATAGACAATGTAGCGAACAACAACAAGGAGCAAAACTGCCTAGTATCCTAGCAGTATAAAATTATTGTTTGTAAAAGACAATTATTGCCCTTAAACTTAATCCATTTCTTAAGGCACATAGGTGGCCTTATAACTTATTTTTGCGTCACAGACATAAACAGTTGCAAGATGCTGGTCTAAATCCCAGTGGCGGCTGGTCTTAAAGAGCGCAAGAGCGCGCGCTCCTCGTGAAATGAGCGATCTATATTTTTCTGTTTAATGTAACAGACTTGGATTTATCACATTTTTAAACCCAAAATAATGACATACTAATTAACTAATAATACTTGTGAATGACTTGGAATAAAATACACCAACGTTTGATTCCTGTTATACTTAGTAAATATTATTATTATATAAGGAAATTGAAATAAGTTGGTGCGCGTAAAATTATGCACCTTAGCGAGGGTGCCGTGCGATGCCTATCAACGGTCTTCACGGGATACGGAGAAATAAACTACAGAACACCACGTTAAAGCTAGCCCGGGGTACGCCGCTCCGCGCATGTGCGATATTACCAAATGGTGAGTACGAGTCAGAGTTTGGAGTGTCTATTTACGTTTATGATGCTAAATGCGTAGGTCCCTGGCTGATCTGAATTGCGATTGCTAATTGTGCCGTTTACAGGCCCTAACTGCTAATTGTGCCGTTTCACAGGCCTAACTGCCAATAGTACCCCTATTCACAAAGAGATAGCAGTACCCATTCTAGGGTCTAATTATTCATCTATAGATTTGGATTTAAACAATTTTGATGAGAAAGTAATAAAGACTTTATTTCTTTAAAAGATCGTACAGCGGATTTTGTTTTAAAAAAATATTTTTTTATGTGTTTTTGTAGAGTTTAATTAGAACCTTGTAATAAAATATATTTTATTTTCAAATGCAGTTTTCATGAAATGGAGATTATAAGATGGTAATTAAATTTAATAGTAAAAATACTATTAAATATCACACCTTTTGTGTCACTTTTGTTTCTCTTAAATTTAATATCTTGCTATGACACTGGAGTCACCTAAACTCTTAACTACTAATATTATTGCATCTGCGCACCCCCTGTCAAAAAGTCACCAGCCGCCACTGCTAAATCCACTAAAAGCAGTAAATGTTAACTTATTTATTCAGAAATGTCACCGAATTAGGTTCATTGACAAATATTACAAAACAAGTTTAAAATTATGCTGAAAGATGTTTAGATTTTCTTTATTTTGCAAACAGATTTGAATTCCTAAATCGAACAAACTCTGCTTTAAATTTCAGGGTGTTATTGTTTCACATGTTATCACTGTCAGGGATGATATCAGGGCTGTCTAATGTATTGTAGTGAAAATGTAAATTGCAGTGGCGGCTGGTGACTTTTTGACAGGGGGTGCGCAGATGCAAAAATATTAGTAGTTAAGAGTTTAAGTGACTCCAGTGCCATAGAGGTATTAAATTTAAGACAAACAAAAGTGATACAAATGGTGTGATATTTAATAGCATTTTTACGAATTAAATTTAATTAACATCTTATAACCTACAAAGTATTTTTGGGTTATCAGCTCTAAATTATTTTTATCGAATGCAAAAAAAAAAACATTATCGACATTTCTGAGCCCCTTTAAAGTACTCTGTACGGTTGCACCTCGTAACGTCTCTAGATTACTTAGTTAAAATTGTCATGCTTTCATAGGAATAAAATTATATCACTTTTTCACGAAAACTGCATTTGAAGATAAAATGTATTTTATTAAAAAGTTCTAATTAAACTTCACAAAAACACAAAAAAAATCTTTTTTTTACACGAAATCCGTTCTACCAACTTTTTAAGAAATAAAGTGTTCATTACTTTCTCATCAAAATTTTTGTAATCGCACTTTTTTTCGGAAAATGCTACTAACTTATTTCCAAAATGTCAACTCCATCTCATTTTTTTAATACGTCTCATTTCAAAAATTTCGACCTTTTCTAGATTTCAAGCTCCACTAAAAAATGTCTTTCTTTAAAATTACGCCTCTACTCAAAATTCCACCTTTTTTGAAATTTGGTTTTCATTTCCAATTTTCACTTTTTTCAAAATTCCGAGGTTTTAAAATTTTCACTCTTTTCCTAAATTTCGATTTTTCGAAAATTCGAAAATGTTGGTTTTTGTTTAAAATTTTGATTTTTAAAAAGTTTGAGTTTTTTGAATATTTCAACCCGTTTAAAATAGTATAAAATTCAAGTTTCTTTTTAAAATTCCGACTCTTCATAATTTCGATATTTTCGAATATTTGCCCTTTTCAAAATTTCCACTTTAATTTTCTGTCGTTCTACCTTTTTTTGAATTTCGAGCTTTTTCGAAATTTCGACCCCTTTTCTACAATTTTGACTCCTCAATGTTTAAATGTTTTATATTTTACTTTTTTAAAGACTTCCACATTATGAACATGATTAATTTGAAAATGTCATCCCTCTTTTAATACCTCGACATTTTTTTTGGAAATTCAGACATTTTGAGAAAGCTACTTTTTTTCTAAATCTTTTCGATAAAGTCCAAAAATCTTTGCGTTAATTTTAAAGTAAAAATTGCCAAACAAGTCAAAATTTTTAGAAACAGAATTTCTAAAATTTAAAAATTTTTAAAAAAATCCTAATTTTCAAAATTAGTCACAATTTCTAAAACAAATTTAAATATTTGACTTTTTTATATTTATTTAAAAATTTCAGTTTTTTCTTGCAAATCGCAATTAAATATTTAGACTTTTTTTTGGAAATTCAGACATTTTGAGAAAGCTACTTTTTTCTAAATCTTTTCGATAAAGTCCAAGAATCTTTACGTTAATTTTAAAGTAAAAATTGCCAAACAAGTCAAAATTTTTAGAAACAGAATTTCTAAAATTTAGAAATTTTTAAAAAAATCTTAATTTTTAAAATTAGTCACAATTTCTAAAACAAATTTAAAAATTTGACTTTTTTATATTTATTTCAAAATTTCAGTTTTTTCTTGCAAATCGCAATTAAATATTTAGACTTTTTTTTTGGAAATTCAGACATTTTGAGAAAGCTACTTTTTTCTAAATCTTTTCGATAAAGTCCAAGAATCTTTACGTTAATTTTAAAGTAAAAATTGCCAAACAAGTCAAAAGAAAGAAACACAATTTCTAAGATTTAGAAATTTTTTAAAAAATCTTAATTTTCAAAATTAATCACAATTTCTAAAACAAATTTAAAAATTTGACTTTTTTATATTTATTTAAAAATTTCAGTTTTTTCTTGAAATGTACTTTTTGCAAATCGCAATTAAATATTTAGCCTTTTTTTTTGGAAATTTAGACGTTTTGAGAAAGCTACTTTTTTTGTAAATCTTTTCGATAAAATCCAAAAATGTTTACGTTAATTCTGAAATAAAAATTGCCAAACCAGTCAGAATTTCTGCAATTTAGAAATATTTTAAAAAATCTAAATTTTCAAAAATAGTTACAATTTCTAAAACAAAGTTAAAGAATATGATTTTTTTATTTATTTGAAAATTTCAGCTTTTTCTTAAAATATATTTTTTGCAAATCGCAATTAAATATTTAGACTTTTTTTGGAAATTTAGACGTTTTGAGAAAATTACTTTTTTTTCTAAATCTTTTCCATAAAGTCCAAATAAAATTACGTTTATTTTGAGTTAAAAATTGCTAAACCGGTCAAAATCTTTTGGAAAAGAATTTTTGGAATTTAAAAATTTTGCAAAACATTCGAAATTTTCAAAAATAGTCGCAATTTCTAAAAAGAAGTTTAAAAATATGACTTCTTTATTTATTTGAAATTTTCAGCTTTTTCTTGAAATATATTTTTTGCAAATTGCAAATAAATATTTAGACTTTTTTTTTGGAAATTTAGACGTTTTGAGAAAGTTACTTTTTTTTCTAAATCTTTTCCATCAAGTCCAAAAAAAAAATACGTTTATTTTGAGTTAAAAATTGCTAAACCAGTCAAAATCTTTAGGAAAAGAATTTCTGGAATTTAAAAATTTTCAAAACATTCGAAATTTTCAAAAATAGTCACAATTTCTAAAAAAAAAGTTAAAAATATGACTTTTTTATTTATTTGAAATTTTCAGCTCTTTCTTGAAATGCACTTTTTGCAAATTGCAATTTTTTAAAAAATGATATCTTCGTTTGAATTTGGCTAATTTTAATTTGAAGTTTCTTTGAAATTTTTTATTGTTTTGGAAATTTCGATTTCTTGAATAATTCTATTTTGTCTATGTAAATTTTGACACATTTTATGTTTTAAAAACTTTGCCTCTTCTTGAATATTTCGATCTTTTTAGAAAAATTTGACTTTTTTTGAAATTTACAAAATTTGCAGACATTTTATTTTTCATGGTGGACTCTTGTTAGTCAGAAACATTATGTTTATTAATTTTTTTTAACATTTCTGGGACCCAGTTTGGAAATATTTGAATTTTTATTAATAAGTTTTTTTTTAAATTTTAACTGTTTTGGCAATTTTTACTTCAAAATTTACGTAACATTTTTTTGACCTTATTGAAAATTTGAATAATTTTATAAATTTTTAGAATTTTTCTTTTAAACATTTCCACTCAACATTGCCGTTTTTAAAGATTTTAACTTTTATTAAAAATCTCTATTATTAAAATTCTCCATTTGTTTGATGGATTGGACTGGTCCTTGGTTATCTTCAAAAATTGAAACACAGAACTTGTCCCCTGAAACCAAGAAAGATTAAAAAACACAACAAAGGTTGCTCTAACGCGCATGTTTTCTCTCTGAAGATGACAGCTTGGCTGTCGAAACGCGTTAGAGCAACCTTTGTTATGTTTTTTAATCTTTCTTGGTTTCAGGGTACAAGTTCTGTGTTTCAAAATTCTCCATTATTCAAAAAAATTATTTCTTTAATGCCGACATTATTGAAAATTTTAACTTTTTTATAAATTTCGGCTTCCTGAAAATTTCGTTCCTATTTTTTAAATTTTGGAGGTTTCTTTTAAGTTTTGATGGTTTTTAAAAAACCCCGAGCAATTCAAAATTTAAACATTTCTTAAAATTTCGGTTTTTAAAAATTTCGGTTTTTAAAAATTTCAATTTTTTTTTTAGAAATTTCGACTTCAAAAAAGTGGACATTTTTCAAAGAATTCGGATTTTTCCAGAGAATTCTAATTTTTTCAATAAAAGTTCAATTCATTACAAAACAGCAAAAATTTCTAAGAAAAACCGAAATTTAAAAAAAACAGTCAAAATTTTGGGAAGTAGACAAAATGTTAAATAAAGATCGAAATTGGTAAAAAAGGTAAAAATTTTCGTCACATTTAAATTCACAGAAATATATACGGACTGGCCCTTGGTTATTTTCAAAAATTGAAATACAAATCTTGTCCTCAGAAGCCAAAAATGATTCTGAATTCTGGATTCGTTGTGGGTTGCCTAAAAAATTTAGGCCAGCCCTTAGGCCACCCTTTCCGGGCCCATTGTGCTATCCCCGTGATTGAGGTGTCCTTGGTCATTCATTCAGCCACCCAACCTTGTTGAGAAACTGAAGAACGTCCCTTGGATGTGCCCCTCTTAAACTGGCCACACTAGACCAGAAGTCCCCCAGCGTGGATCCTCTGATTGATGCTAGTACCGGGCAGTGACACATCACGTGCTCGACACTCTCATCTTCTTCTAAGCACCCTCTGCAACTCGGGTCGTTTATGATTCCCATTCTGTGGAGGTGTTTGTTTAATCGACAGTGACCTGTCCATATCCCTACAAGTTTCCTGAGATTATTCCTTGAGAGTTGTAGGCATAGTTTTGCCCTTTCCCTGCAGGGCATTCTAATAAATGCGTGAGTTTGTCGGCATGTTGTTATTGATGCCCATAAGGCTTTGTGTTTACGATAACTTTCTTCGTTAAGTAGGGATCTTACGGTTGATCTTGCCAGGGGAAGGGTTGGTTCTGGTCCAACGAATTGTCCCTCCGAACCCTTCATCGCCACTTTGTCAGCGCGTTCGTTTCCCTCTTTCCCAGAATGTCCTTTGATCCATATTAGATCAATTGCATTCTCTTGTGATGGACGTTCTAAAGCTAGGTGGCAATTCCATACCAGCACTGAGTTTGTTTTCACATTCCTCAGGGCCTTAAGGGCTGCCTGGCTGTCCGAAAGTAAAAAGAAAAAAGTTTTAACTTAACAAGTAACCCAGGTGGGTTGAACCAAAAAATTGAAAAGAGGTGAAATTGTGAAAGGATTAAAGTTGTCAAAATAAGTCAAAACTTCATAATATAATGGAAATTGACAAATATCAAAAATTTAAAATTAATAATTTTTAAAATATAAAAGGAAATATTAAAAAAGTCAAAACTTTCAATAAAAATTTAAGTCGGATGTTTGGTAAGGTAAGAATTTTGAGAAAAACCTGAAATCTTGAAAAATGTTGAATTAAAAAATCAAACACTTTCAGTATATGTCAAAGTTTTCAAAAGCCAAAAATTTCGAAAAATTTAAATTTTGATAAATAACTGAAATGTATTAATAGTCGAATTTAAAAAAAGTCAGATTTGCAAAACAGTCGAGATTTGGAGAGTCAAAGTTTTAACGAAAAAAGAGATAAATTTTCAATAACAAGGAGGGAATTTTAAAAAAAGGTCAACATTTTCAAAGGGTCGAGAATTTGGAAAAAGTTTAAAGTTTTCAAAGAATTCAAAACTTGGAGATAAATTTTGGTGGAACGGATTGGTCCTTGGTTATCTTCAAAAACTGAAATACAAATCTTGTTCCCTGAAACCAAGAAGGACTAGAAAACATAACAAATATTGCTCTAACGCGTTTCGATAGCCAAGCTATCATGTTCAGAGAGATACTCATCTCTCTGAAGATGAGAGTGATACTCATCTCTCTGAATATGATAGATTGGCTATTGAGATGCGTTAGAGCAACCTTTGTTGTGTTTTTTTTTAATTTTTCCTGGTTTCAGAGAACAAGATTTGTATTTTAATTATTTACAGAAAGTAAAAAGAAAAAAGTTTTAACTTAACAAGTAACCCAGTTGGGTTGAACCAAAAAATTGAAAAGAGGTGAAATTGTGAAAGGATTAAAGTTGTCAAAATAAGTCAAAACTTCATAATATAATGGAAATTGACAAATATCAAAAATTTAAAATTAGTAATTTTCAAAATATAAAAGGAAATATTAAAAAAGTCAAAACTTTCAATAAAAATTTAAGTCGGATATTTGGTAAGGTAAGAATTTTGAGAAAAACCTGAAATCTTGAAAAATGTTGAATTAAAAAATCAAACACTTTCAGTATATGTCAAAGTTTTCAAAAGCCAAAAATTTCGAAAAATTTAAATTTTAATAAATAACTGAAATGTATTAATAGTCGAATTTAAAAAAAGTCAGATTTGCAAAACAGTCGAGATTTGGAGAGTCAAAGTTTTAACGAAAAAAGAGATAAATTTTCAATAACAAGGAGGGAATTTTAAAAAAAGGTCAACATTTTCAAAGGGTCGAGAATTTGGAAAAAGTTTAAAGTTTTCAAAGAATTCAAAACTTGGAGATAAATTTTGGTGGAACGGATTGGTCCTTGGTTATCTTCAAAAACTGAAATACAAATCTTGTTCCCTGAAACCAAGAAGGACTAGAAAACATAACAAATATTGCTCTAACGCGTTTCGATAGCCAAGCTATCATCTTCAGAGAGATACTCATCTCTTTGAAGATGAGAGTGATACTCATCTCTCTGAATATGATAGATTGGCTATTGAGACGCGTTAGAGCAACCTTTGTTGTGTTTTTTTTTAATTTTTCCTGGTTTCAGAGAACAAGATTTGTATTTTAATTATTTACAGAAAGTAAAAAGAAAAAAGTTTTAACTTAACAAGTAACCCAGTTGGGTTGAACCAAAAAATTGAAAAGAGGTGAAATTGTGAAAGGATTAAAGTTGTCAAAATAAGTCAAAACTTCATAATATAATGGAAATTGACAAATATCAAAAATTTAAAATTAGTAATTTTCAAAATATAAAAGGAAATATTAAAAAAGTCAAAACTTTCAATAAAAATTTAAGTCGGATGTTTGGTAAGGTAAGAATTTTGAGAAAAACCTGAAATCTTGAAAAATGTTGAATTAAAAAATCAAACACTTTCAGTATATGTCAAAGTTTTCAAAAGCCAAAAATTTCGAAAAATTTAAATTTTGATAAATAACTGAAATGTATTAATAGTCGAATTTAAAAAAAGTCAGATTTGCAAAACAGTCGAGATTTGGAGAGTCAAAGTTTTAACGAAAAAAGAGATAAATTTTCAATAACAAGGAGGGAATTTTAAAAAAAGGTCAACATTTTCAAAAGGTCGAGAATTTGGAAAAAGTTTAAAGTTTTCAAAGAATTCAAAACTTGGAGATAAATTTTGGTGGAACGGATTGGTCCTTGGTTATCTTCAAAAACTGAAATACAAATCTTGTTCCCTGAAACCAAGAAGGACTAGAAAACATAACAAATATTGCTCTAACGCGTTTCGATAGCCAAGCTATCATCTTCAGAGAGATACTCATCTCTTTGAAGATGAGAGTGATACTCATCTCTCTGAATATGATAGATTGGCTATTGAGATGCGTTAGAGCAACCTTTGTTGTGTTTTTTTTTGATTTTTCCTGGTTTCAGAGAACAAGATTTGTATTTTAATTATTTACAGAAAGTAAAAAGAGAAAAGTTTTAACTTAACAAGTAACCCAAATGGTTGAACCAAAAAATTGAAAAGAGGTGAAATTGTGAAAGGATTAAAGTTGTCAAAATAAGTCAAAACTTCATAATATAATGGAAATTGACAAATATCAAAAATTTAAAATTAGTAATTTTCAAAATATAAAAGGAAATATTAAAAAAGTCAAAACTTTCAATAAAAATTTAAGTCGGATGTTTGGTAAGGTAAGAATTTTGAGAAAAACCTGAAATCTTGAAAAATGTTGAATTAAAAAATCAAACACTTTCAGTATATGTCAAAGTTTTCAAAAGCCAAAAATTTCGAAAAATTTAAATTTTGATAAATAACTGAAATGTATTAATAGTCGAATTTAAAAAAAGTCAGATTTGCAAAACAGTCGAGATTTGGAGAGTCAAAGTTTTAACGAAAAAAGAGATAAATTTTCAATAACAAGGAGGGAATTTTAAAAAAAGGTCAACATTTTCAAAAACAGGGTCGAGAATTTGGAAAAAGTTTAAAGTTTTCAAAGAATTCAAAACTTGGAGATAAATTTTGGTGGAACGGACTGGTCCTTGGTTATCTTCAAAAACTGAAATACAAATCTTGTTCCCTGAAACCAAGAAGGACTAGAAAACATAACAAATATTGCTCTAACGCGTTTCGATAGCCAAGCTATCATCTTCAGAGAGATACTCATCTCTTTGAAGATGAGAGTGATACTCATCTCTCTGAATATGATAGATTGGCTATTGAGACGCGTTAGAGCAACCTTTGTTGTGTTTTTTTTTAATTTTTCCTGGTTTCAGAGAACAAGATTTGTATTTTAATTATTTACAGAAAGTAAAAAGAAAAAAGTTTTAACTTAACAAGTAACCCAGTTGGGTTGAACCAAAAAATTGAAAAGAGGTGAAATTGTGAAAGGATTAAAGTTGTCAAAATAAGTCAAAACTTCATAATATAATGGAAATTGACAAATATCAAAAATTTAAAATTAGTAATTTTCAAAATATAAAAGGAAATATTAAAAAAGTCAAAACTTTCAATAAAAATTTAAGTCGGATGTTTGGTAAGGTAAGAATTTTGAGAAAAACCTGAAATCTTGAAAAATGTTGAATTAAAAAATCAAACACTTTCAGTATATGTCAAAGTTTTCAAAAGCCAAAAATTTCGAAAAATTTAAATTTTGATAAATAACTGAAATGTATTAATAGTCGAATTTAAAAAAAGTCAGATTTGCAAAACAGTCGAGATTTGGAGAGTCAAAGTTTTAACGAAAAAAGAGATAAATTTTCAATAACAAGGAGGGAATTTTAAAAAAAGGTCAACATTTTCAAAAGGTCGAGAATTTGGAAAAAGTTTAAAGTTTTCAAAGAATTCAAAACTTGGAGATAAATTTTGGTGGAACGGATTGGTCCTTGGTTATCTTCAAAAACTGAAATACAAATCTTGTTCCCTGAAACCAAGAAGGACTAGAAAACATAACAAATATTGCTCTAACGCGTTTCGATAGCCAAGCTATCATCTTCAGAGAGATACTCATCTCTTTGAAGATGAGAGTGATACTCATCTCTCTGAATATGATAGATTGGCTATTGAGACGCGTTAGAGCAACCTTTGTTGTGTTTTTTTTTAATTTTTCCTGGTTTCAGAGAACAAGATTTGTATTTTAATTATTTACAGAAAGTAAAAAGAAAAAAGTTTTAACTTAACAAGTAACCCAGTTGGGTTGAACCAAAAAATTGAAAAGAGGTGAAATTGTGAAAGGATTAAAGTTGTCAAAATAAGTCAAAACTTCATAATATAATGGAAATTGACAAATATCAAAAATTTAAAATTAGTAATTTTCAAAATATAAAAGGAAATATTAAAAAAGTCAAAACTTTCAATAAAAATTTAAGTCGGATGTTTGGTAAGGTAAGAATTTTGAGATAGTCATCTCTCTAAAGTTGAGAGTAATACTCATCTCTCTGAAGATAATAGATTAGCTATCGAAACGCCTTAGAGCAACTTTTGTTATATTTTTTAATCTTTTTTGTCCCCTGAAACCAAAAAAGATTAAAAAACACAACAAAGGTGGCTCTAACGCGTTTCGATAGCCAAGCTATCATCTTCAGAGTGATACTCACCTCTTTAAAGATTAGAGTGATACTCATCTTTCTGAAGATGATAGCTTGGCTATCGAAAGGCGTTAGAACAACCAACTTATCTCTCTGAAGATGATCACTCTCATCTTCAGAGAGATAAGTTGGTCATGTCTCTGAAGATGATAGATTGGCTATAGATTGGCGTTAGAGCAACCATGTTGTGTTTTTTAATTTTTCTTCGTTTCAGAAGACAAAATTTTGTATTTCAACCTTCGAAATAAAGTTAAAGTAATGAAAAAAATAAAAATTTCAATTTTGGGAAAGTTGACATATCCAGAAGAAGAAAATTTTTGATAAAGACACAAATTATCAAGAGGTACATTTTTCAAAACCAACTTTCTTATAATATATAATGAAATAAAACTTTTGCCTACTTTACTCCAAGTCACTCACAAGTATTATTAGTTAATTAGTATATCATTACTTGTGTTTAAAAATGTGATAAATTCAAGTCTTTTATATTAAACAGAAAAGAATAGATCGTTTATTTCACGAGGAGCGCGCGCTCTTGCGCTCTTTAAGACCAGCCACCACTGGTAAATTACAGAATTTAGTAGGTAAAAAAATTTTCTAGAAAGATCTGATAAGGGAAAGTGGCCGCGATAATAGAGCAAACGGCAGATAAGCGTTCCAGAAATTTCGACAAACGATATACCTTATCTACCGAAAACTTCTAGAACCCGGAAGCGAAAACTATATAAGACGGACGTCTTTCCCTCGAGAATCAGTTAGAGTCAGTCAGTGTAATTAGTGAGCTAGTAGTTAGAAGTAAATAAGTGAGTTCATTATTCAGTTGTAGTATTCCGAGTTTAGCTTGGTGGGTACTATTCAATTCACGTGTTAATAAATCAATTCGAACCGATAAGCTCGTAACAATATTATAATTTATTATCCCTTTTACTCATGAATGTGTATATTGGGTTAGATTTCGGGCTCGTACGAGTTGTATTTTTCTATGAATCGTCCTTATAATGTATGCATCAGTCACGACCTAGGTTAACCCACGAATTCTTCCATACACAACCAAATGCCATTATTAATGGCAATTCGACTCCTTTAAATACATATATTAAGCATCAATTAAGATTAATACTTAATATATTTAAAGGTGGCGAAAAAAAATCAAATTAGTGCTTGAATTGTATAATCATAGATTCAGAAGTACTACTAAGAAAAGTAAAATGTTTTTAGATTTATAGAAACAGATACAATGTACGATTTACAGTTTAATGTTTCATGGAATGCCGCAATATTCAAAGAATGTATTGTACTAAACGCAGTAGTATTCAAACTACATAGGCACTAAAATATTATTTTAAAGGGGGATGTCATCATTTTATTCGATATCATAAAAGAGCTATTAAATGTCCGAGCGTAAGTTTTTTCTGAATATTTTCCCAAGTAAAATTCCAATTCCTGTTGTTAACAAGCTGATAAAACAGACATTAAGAAAGATCATTTTATGGATAATGCGATTTAAGAAAAGTTCGTTTATAATTCTCTAGGTCTTTCCATAACTCTGCTTAAATACAATTAGCATTCTCCTCATCACTACTGCCAGTTACATGTTAAATAATCTCAAAATATTTTGCTTTCAGTGAATAGAAGTGAAGCAACATTTCCTTAATCTTAATTTCTAGACACATTTCTGAATTAATGTAATTTTATCTTTCGACAAACGCCCTTCCTCTAATTGTTTCGCAGAGTTATGTAATAAAATTTTGCTTCTATAACAAATTATGCTGACGGTTTAGTCGATTTATCTGATTTTGAATTAATAGTTGTTTGCAAGACAATGGAGCACAATTAATTGCCAGATCAGTATAATATTAGGAAAACAAGTACATTTCCAAAGGGCGACTTTAACCCCCATGAAGTACGAGCATTTGTACCCGAATTATATGTCCTATTATGTCGTCATCTTTCTGGCGAAGTTTAACTAATCCTTCTGTTTCCCTAGATAATGAAATATGCAATTGTATTTCTACACAATAGATAATACGTGTTATTTAGGTTGCCTTATGTTTGAAGGAGACTCCTAGACTTAAAACTTAATACTGTAAACGTCGTACCATATTAATAACTTGGAAATAATTACCCTGGGACAGTTCGTGAAGACATCGATATTAACCATAAATTATCTTGCCCTCATTAGCATTTTCTTCGCCAACATGTTTAATGAAATATGGAAAACTAGATTCCTTTTTTGTATACAAACATAGGAAGCGTAATGTTGACAATGGGTATTTTAAGATTGAGAAGGTAGTAAGTTATATAAATCAAACTACAATTTCAACCAACGACTGTAGAGAATGTATATATGATCACAGGCCCGAAGGTCCTAAGCTGAACTCGCTATTTCATTATATACAGAGCCGGTGCATGCATGAAGCTGTATATGGTCTACGTTGAAACTCCCTTAAGGTGTTACGAAAGCTGTATGAGAAAATACTACGCACTAGGAATGTTGAATATTGTAGAAATGTAACTTATATTGTTTTCACAAATAAACTAAATGTCTGAGTTGTTCTTATCCACACCTGAAGCTATTCCTAGATGTTGGATATTCCCGGAATTGTTATTTATTGAAACATTTTAAAATATTAATATTTTGCACCTATTTTGCAGTATTGACTTTCTTTAGGACTCTGTACACAAGACTTGTACATCGATTTTTTAGAACGATGAACTTTTTTTAACAATTCGGGAAAATTTTTATTAGTATTGATTTCCTTTTTATCTCAAAATGCATGCAAATCTTTATCTTCTTTTCAAAAATGATATCTTTGAAGATAACCAAGGATTATTCCGTTCCGCCGTTGCTCTAAGATCAACTCTGGTGTTTATTAATCTTTCCTAGTTTCAGGGGACAAGATTTTTATATCAACTTTCAAAGAAGACATTTTAAAAAAATTTCAAATTCATCAAAAAAGTAAAGTTTATTAATTTTATTTAACATTTCTTCGGCCCAGTCTGGATTCTGGATTCGTTGTGGGTTGCCTAAAGTTTAGGCCAGCACTTAGACCACCCTTTCCGGGCCCATTGTGCTATCCCCGCGATTGAGGTGTCCTTGGTCATTCATTCAGCCACCCAACCTTGTTGAGAAACTGAATAACGTCCCTTGGATGCGTCTCTCTCAAACTGGCCACACTAGGCCAAAAGTCCCCCAGCGTGGATCCTCTGATTGATGCTAGTGCCGAGCAGTGACACATCACGTGCTCGACACTCTCATCTTCTTCTAAACACCCTCTGCAGCTCGGGTCGTTTATAATTCCCATTCTGTGGAGATGTTTGTTTAATCGACAGTGACCTGTCCATATCCCTACAAGTTTCCTGAGATTATTCCTTGAGAGTTGTAGACATAGTTTTGCCCTTTCCCTGCACGGCATTCTAATGAATGCGTGAGTTTGTCGGCATGTTGTTATTGATGCCCATAAGGCCCAGTTTGGAAATATTTAAATTTTTATTGTTTGTTGACAATATTCTAAACATTTTTTGAAATACGTTTATAATATTATCAACAAACAATAAAAATTTAAATATTTCCAAACGGGTTGGGGTCAGTTGCGTCCGAAGTTGCTTAATTACTGTCTGGAGTAGCGTCAATTGCGTCCTGCGATCTGGTAAGGAGTTAGGTCGATTGCCTCCTGTTTACCTGTTCTCTAATAGTTAGCTCATTAGGAAATGCCAAATTGCACTAATTGCATAATTAGGGCAGAGGGTAAAGTGATTCTTATTCGTATAGAGCAGGGGTCGGAAAACTTTTAAGCCAAAAGAGCCATCCGCAATGAAAAAATTGGTTTCGTGAATTTCAAAGAGCCACAAGTTTTTATTTCTGATTTTACATTTTATTTCAAAATTAAATCAGATAAATCAGACAAAATATGGGACAGGTAGAGATCCCTCTGACTCATGTAGTCAAAAGAAAACATATTCAGCCCAAAAGACCTTTCATTTCTCATAATTTGAGATTTATTTCAAAGATTCTATAATGGGAACTCTCCTAGAGAGCAACCGCTTGGCTAGGCGGCAGTGTTTCAACTGTTGGTAGTTAAGCTACCTATGATTCACTATACACGCCTGGAGAGCTGTATGAATTTGTAGTCTAGGTTGCATTCTACTTGCATACGACATTGTTGGCGATGGCAATAGTTTCTCTATGGACCAATAGGTGGTAGTACTAAGAGTCACACGCTTGACGTCTGTGAATTCTTTAGTGCTTACTTGTCGGAACCTTTGTTAGCATTCGAGTTGGATATACCAAACTGACGAGATTTAACAAGATCGAAACCGGTATTTGGTTTCCAAACTTCGAATCTAATAAATGTTCAAACCTATTGGTCTGTGCATTAGAATCCTTGTCTTCTGGGAACTTTCCTAGAGAGCAACCGCTTCGCTAGGTGGCAGTGTTTCAACTGTTGGTAGTTCAGCTACCTATGATTCCACTATACACCCCTAAAGGGCTGCATGAATTTGAAGTCCAGGTTGCATTCTTCTTGCATACTTTATTTCAAAATTTGACTTTTTCTCGTAAATTCGTCTTTTTTAACTTTTTTCTGTATTCGTCGGTTTTTGCTTAACTATCTATTTAGACTTTTTTCCCTCAATCTTTCTCTCTTCTCAAAACTCAACAATTTGTGAAAACTTTTTTTTAATTCGACTTGCACTGGAAGATTTAACTTATTTCTCAAAAATTCATCTTTTGTCGTTTCGTAATAAAAAAAAGTAAAAATTTGGAAATGTTAGAAAAATTAGTTTTTGAAGATTTCGATCTTTTTCTCGAAATTTTTTTCTCAAAATTTATTATTCTTACAAATTTAAGAATAATAAAAATATAATTCTGGAAAAAAGTCAAATTACTTTTTTCCAGAATTATATTTTTTTAACTTTGTTCTAAATTACGACTTTTTTCTCGAAATTTCTATTCCTTTTAAACTACGTTCTCTTTTCAAATTTCATCATTTCCCCCAAATATTGACTTGATGAATATTTAAACTTTTATTTATTTTCTGGAAATACCTGTTTCGCAAAATTAGGTGTTTTTTGAAATTCCAACTTTTAACTGAAAATTCTACACTTTATCAAGTTTCTGCAAGCTGCGATTTTATCGACGAAATTCACCCATTTTCAGAATGTTTGATTTTATCTAAAAATTTGATTTTGTTCTTAAAATTGACTTTCTCTGGGAAATTTTGACTTTTTTTTAAAGTTCAACACTTTTCTCGAAACTAAGTTTTACCCACGTTCCTTTTTATTTAGAAATTATTTTACCAATTTTCTCAAAATTCGAATTTTTCTGAAAATTTAAGTTTCTTTTTTCTTGTTCTCGAAATTTTAAATTTATTCTCAAAATTTAACTTTCTCTGGAAAATTGCAAATTATTTTTTTTCTTATTCTCTGAAAAATTTCGACCTTGTTCTTAAAATTGACTTTCTCTGGGAAATTTTGACTTTTTTTTTAAAGTTCAACACTTTTCTGGAAACTAAGTTTTACCCACGCTCCTTTTTATTTAGAAATTATTTTACCATTTTCTCAAAATTCGAATTTTTCTGAAAATTTGAAGTTTCTTTATTCGTCTTGTTCTCGAAATTTCAAATTTATTCTCAAAATTTAACTTTCTCTGGAAAATTGCAAATTATTTTTTTTCTTTTCCTCTAAAAAATATCGACCTTGTTCTTAAAATTGACTTTCTCTGGGAAATTTTGACTTTTTTTTTAAAGTTCAACACTTTTCTCGAAACTAAGTTTTACCCACATTCCTTTTTATTTAGAAATTATTTTACCAATTTTCTCAAAATTCGAATTTGTCTGAAAATTTGAAGTTTCTTTATTCGTCTTGTTCTCGAAATTTCAAATTTATTCTCAAAATTTAACTTTCTCTGGAAAATTGCAAATTATTTTTTTTCTTTTTCTCTGAAAAATTTCGACCTTGTTCTTAAAATTGACTTTCTCTGGGAAATTTTGCCCTTTTTTTTAAAGTTCAACACTTTTCTCGAAACTAAGTTTTACCCACATTCCTTTTTATTTAGAAATTATTTTACCAATTTTCTCAAAATTCGAATTTTTCTGAAAATTTGAAGTTTCTTTATTCGTCTTGTTTTCGAAATTTCAAATTTATTCTCAAAATTTAACTTTCTCTGGAAAATTGCAAATTATTTTTTTTCTTTTTCTCTGAAAAAGTTCAACACTTTTATCGAAACTAAGTTTAACCCACATTCCTTTTTATTTAGAAATTATTTTACCATTTTCTCAAAATTCGAATTTTTCTGAAAATTTGAAGTTTCTTTATTCGTCTTGTTCTCGAAATTTCAAATTTATTCTCAAAATTTAACTTTCTCTGGAAAATTGCAAATTATTTTTTTTCTTTTTCTCTAAAAAATATCGACCTTGTTCTTAAAATTGACTTTCTCTGGGAAATTTTGACTTTTTTTTTAAAGTTCAACACTTTTCTCGAAACTAAGTTTTACCCACATTCTTTTTATTTAGAAATTATTTTACCAATTTTTTCAAAATTCGAATTTTTCTGAAAATTTGAAGTTTCTTTATTCGTCTTGTTCTCGAAATTTCAAATTTATTCTCAAAATTTAACTTTCTCTGGAAAATTGCAAATTATTTTTTTTTTCTTCTTCTCTGAAAAAATTCGACCTTTTAAAGTTCGACAATTTTTTCTAAGCTCCGAGTTTTTTACAATTTCTCTTTTCGACATTTTTTCACAAAATTCAAATTCGTCTAAAAATTTTAGGTTTTTAAATTTGTTCTGGGATTCAATCTAATGTCAAAATTCGACGTTTTTTTTTCTTAAATTTTGCTTTTTTGAGAATTTTTAACAAATTCATATTTTTCAAAATCTCTTTTTTGATGGAACGGACTGGTCCTAGGTTATCTTCGAAAATTAAAATACAGAACTTGTCCCCTGAAACCAAGAAAGATTAGAAAACACAACAAAGGTTGCTCTAACGCGTTTCGACAGCCAAGCTGTCATCTTCAGAGAGAAACTAACATCTAATCTTAAAATTAACCCTTATATACTAAGAATATTCACTTCGTGCGTGATCGGCCGCACCCGAACACGCATGCGCATCCAATCATACACGTCGTTGTGTCACAAATCTTTATCTATCGACCTTAACTATTTTTAACAGAGATGAATGGCCTAGAGGTCCAGCGCAACCATTCATAAGGTTATTTCCAGCCTTATGGATGGCTAAGCTTTCACATGCATTTAACATATAATTCTTATTAACTACTCTTAACAATTTAATATTATTATCTATCCTATGATCCAAGTCAAAGGCATGTCGAGCCACACTTGACTTCTCAGTTCTTCCGTACCTCAAATGAGCCAAATGTTCCTTCAGTCGGATTTTAAGAGATCGTCTAGTTTGCCCGACATACTTTTGAGGACAATCCCTAGATGAAATTTGGTAAATACCAGCTCTACTTTATCCTTTAAACTATCCAAAAGTGAATTTAATTTTCCGTTAGAAATATAAATAACTCGAAAGCCCTGGTTTCGTAAAATTCCACCCAAACCCCGCGTGAGCGAGGGTTCAAATGGAAGTGAGACGAATTTAAAGTTTTTGTTTTCATCAGCTCTTTTTTTCCAAATTTAAATTTTTCCGGATATATCAACTTTATTTCGAACGAAATTCATCTATTTTCAAATCTCAAAATTTAATTTTTTTCTTAAAATTTGACTTTGGGAAATTTTGACATTTTTTTAAAGTTTAACACTTCTCAGAATTGGACATTTCCTTTCCTTTCGAAATTATTTTCCCTTTTTTTTCAAAATTCAATTTGTCTGAAAATTTGGAGTTTTTTTAATTCGTCTTGTTTTCGAAATTTCAAATTTATTCTCAAAATTTAATTTTCTCTGGAAAATTGCAACTTGTTATCGAAATTTGGAACTTTTCTTAAAACGTTGACTTTTTCGTTGAAATTTTTCCTAAAATTTGAATTTTTTCACTTCTCTGAAAAACTTTTTTAAAGTCCGACACTTTTTTAAGCTTCCAGTTTATTTTACAATTTCTCTTTTATCTGAAAATGTCAAGAGTTTAAATTTGCTTTGGGTTTCAGTCTATTGCGGAAATTCGACCTTTTTTTTCCTGAAATTGTGCCCTTATTTGAGAACTTTGGACCAATTGATTTTTTTTAAATCACTTTTTCCAATTTTGACGTTTTTTTAAAAACTTTTTTCGAAATTTTCTTTTGAAATTATTTCACAAATTTTCTCAAAATTTGAATTGATCTGAAAATTTGGATTTTTTTTAAGTCGCCTTGGTCTCGAAATTTCAAATTTATTCTCAAAATTTAACATTCCCTGGAAAATTGTAAATATTTTGTCGAAATTTCCTTAAAATTTTTCCTAAAACTTGACTTTTTTTTTCTTCTCTGAAAAACTTTGACTTTTTTAATTTCAACATTTTTTTTAAGCTTTCAGTTTATTCTTACAATTTCTCTTTTCAAAATTCGGCAATTTTTCAAAAAATTCAAAATTGTCTAACAATTTCAGGTTCTTAGATTTGTTTTGAGTTTCAATCTATTGTCGAAATTCGACGTTTTTTTCTAAAATTTTACCTTTTTTGAGAAATTTCGATAAATTCCTTTTTTTTGAAATTTCTTCCTTTTTCCGAATTAGATAAATGCGTCTTTTTTTCCTAACATTCGACTTTTTTCTTCTTCTCTGAAAAACTTTGACTTTTTTAATTGCAACATTTTTTTTAAGCTTTCAGTTTATTCTTACAATTTCTCTTTTCGAAATTCGGCAATTTTTCAAAAAATTCAAAATTGTCTAACAATTTCAGGTTTTTAGGTTTGTTTTGAGTTTCAATCTATTGTCGAAATTCGACGTTTTTTTCTAAAATTTTGCCTTTTTCGAGAACTTTCGATAAATTCTCCCTTTTTTCGAATTAGATAAATTCATTTTTTAAATCTCTTCATTTTCCCAGTTTTTTCGAAATCTGTTCCTTTTTCTCAAAATTTGGCTTTTTCTGGGAAATTTTAACCTTTTTTTAAGGTTCAACTCTTCTCGAAATTTTCTTGGAATTTTCTTTCGAAATTATTTTACCGGTTTTCTCAAAATTCGAATTTATTTGAAAATTTGGAGTTTTTTTTAATTCGTCCTGTTCTTGAAATTGCAAATTTTCTTCTTCACTGGAAAATTTTAACTTTTTTAGAAATCGACAATTTTTTCTAAGCTTTCAGTTAATTTTTATAATTTCTTATTTTGAAATTTTACTATATTTCAAAAATTCAAAATTGTCTAAAAATTTCAGGTTTTTAACTTGTACTGAGTTTCAATCTGTTGCCGAAATTCTACGTCTTTTTTTTTCAAAATTTTACCTTTTATTGAGAACTTTTGATAAATTCCTTTCTTCATATGCAAGAAGAATGCAACTAGACTACAAATTCATACAGCCCTCCAGGCGGCGTGTATGGTGAATCATAGGTAGCTGAACTACCAACAGTTGAAACACTGCCACCTAGCGAAGCGGTTGCTCTCTAGGAGAGTTCCCAGAGGACAAGGATTCTATAATGCACAGACCAATAGATTTGAACATTTATTAGATTCGAAGTTTGGAAACCAAATACCGGTTTCGATCTTGTTAGATCTCGTCAGTTTGGTATATCCAACTCGAACATTAATTAGCATTTGAGTTGGATATACCAAACTGACGAGATCTAACAAGATCGAAACCGGTATTTGGTTTCCAAACTTCGAATCTAATAAATGTTCAAACCTATTAGTCTGTGCATTATAGAATCCTTTCCTTCAATTTTTTCGAAATCTGTTTCTTTTTCTCAATTTTTTCGAAGTTTCTTTCTTCGTCTCAATTTTTTCGAAATCTGTTTTTCTCAAAATTCGATTTTTTTAGACAATTTAATGCTCCGCATCCAAACATTTTTACCTTTATTGAAGTTTTGAAAGGAATTCAAAGTGAAGTGTGTGTGCAATTAAGAAGCAATACGAAAAAATCTAAATCCGTAGCAGACAAATAAATTTTTTTACGTGAGGCAATGAACGATTTGTTAAATAAACGCTTAATCATATTTGAATTTGTAAGAAAAGTTTCATATAAATTCCTGGCCATTTAGTATTTATTTTGTAATGCAGATATGTATTTTTTGTTGTATTTTTTACGTGTATAATTATTTATGTATGATTGAAATAAAACGATTTTGTAGACAGTAGTATTTCAATGTTTATTAAAGTAAAACGTTGTGAGTAGACCTGGCTTTACGCACCCGGACGCAATTGACGCAAGTTAGTTTTCGTGCTGGGACGCAACTGATGGTGGTTCAGGGAGTGGTATGGGACGCAATTGCCGTAGAAATACGAAATCCGGACGCAATTGACGCTTCCCGTTTCAAACTGGGCCGAAGAAATGTTAAATAAAATTAATAAACATAATATTTCCGGTCAATAGGAGCTCACCATGAAGAATAAAAAAGTAAAGGTTAAAAAATGTCGAAATTTGAAAAAACATCTTAATTTTACCAAAAGCAAAACGTTCTAAACAAAATTTTTGAAATAATTAATCTTTGAAGTCTAAAGTTGAAAAAAAAAAGACTGAAAGTTTTAAAAGTCAAAATTTTGAGAAGACATCAACATTTTGAAATTAAATTTAAATAAAAAACATTTCATTTTTCAATAAATTCTGCTTCTTCAGAAAAAGAATTTAAAAAAAGGAAAGTTAAACTTTTCAAGTTAAAACTCAAATGAAAAATTTTGAGAAATATATAAAAACATAGAAATTTTGAAAAACGTGGACATTTTGAAAACAGTCGTAATGTGTTTAAAATGACCAAAACCAGATTTAAGTAATTTATGGAGCATGCTTAAATATACAATGTGGATGTTGTTTTTTGTTCTTTTAGATCTCAACCACTTTTGAAGAAACTTCCTGACAACAACCTGCAAAAATTATGCATTTTGTGAAAAAAAATGTCTTGCACAAGGGCCTATTGGTCAAAAATTGAAACACAGAACTTGTCCCCTGAAACCAAGAAAAATTAAAAAACACAACAAAGGTTGCTCTGAGCAACCTTTGTTGTGTTTTTTAATTTTTCTTGGTTTCAGGGGACAAGTTCTGTGTTTCAATTTTTGAAGATAACCAAGGACCAGTCCGTTCCATCAGGCCTATTGGTTCCTAGCTACCCCACTGGGTTCCTAAATACGAAATAGGCTCTTTTATTAGCAACTACACTACTCCAGATACTTTCAAACAAATATTTTACCCAAAAAACTTAGGTAAATTTATCAGCAAAGATATACAGGTTATCTCATTTTAAATAACGAATTTGATGTCAGCTTCCGGTATAATCGCAAGTCAATTTGTAAATATTTCACTTGTGTTGGCTTCGTCGACTTTGCTAGGTTTCCAAATTTTCAAAATTATCAGATAGGCGATCGCGACGATTTCTGGTGGAACAGACTGTAGTCTGAACTCTGAACGATCTGAACTGTTTATGATCCGCACGGGGGTTGAGCCTATACAAATTTGCTAATATATCCGTTCAGGCACGTAGCCAGGGGGAGGGTCCAAGGGGTCTTTGATAAGTTTTCACGTTTTTATTTATCAAATTTATGTAATCTTAAGATCACTAGATTTTTTTTTTATTTTTACTAATTAACAAAATGAAAAAAAAATGAAATAAAAGAAACGAATACGTGAAAGTAATTGATGTATGTTCTTATATTTTCTGAAGAGCATTTTCTAGAAATTTTGATTATTTTTTCAAAATTCCGAGTTGAAATTGAAAATTTAAAGTTATTTTCTTCCATTCTACGTCTCTATGAGCATATAGTCGATACGTATAAACGTATAAACAATTTTTTGCCGAATTCTACTGTTTTTTTCTCAAAAATGTTTTATTTCTGAGTGATTTTGTGTATAAATATCGATCTTTTTACAAAATTTGAGCTCTCTTTTAGAGATTTTAACTGTAATTTGTGATTATATTATTTTTAAACTTCGAGCTTCCAGAAATATCTTTCACCAATGTTTTACTTAAAACTTAAATTATTTTCTAAAATTTGCAATTATTAATATTATTATTTTCGCAATTTATTTTAGAGGTTTGGGAAAAACTCAAACTAAATATTGGCTGCAAATATAACGGAAATTACACTATATTTTAGGTGCAGTTTCATAAATTTTCTATACATTCCAATGTTTTTCAAAATTTCGATTATTTTTAGAAATTTTCGAAAATTTTCGAAATTTTTAGAAATTTTCAAAATATCTTTTGTAAAATTATTTTCACTTTCTTTTAAATTTTGATTCAAATTCAACATTTCAACTCTTTTGATAAACGTATACGTATTTTGAACTTATTTTTAAAATATTCATTTTAGTTTAGTTTAGTTTCAAGTTTGGACTTTTCTTTTATTTAAACAAAATTTTCAGTTGATATTTTAACTTTTGATATTTTTGAGACTTAATTTTTATTTAACATTTTGAAATAATTTGGAAATATCTACATTTTTTTTATTTTGCCATTTCGACTTTAAGATCGAAAATTCTAAAAAATGGTTTTATAAATTTCGATTTTCTAAAAATTTTCAGTTTATCTCGAAATATTTTTTATAATGTTAGCGTTTTTTTCTTGTTTAAAATTTTAATTTTTTCTAAAGATCTTTATTTTACAATATTAGTTTTTTAATTTGTTTCTAAATTTTTTGCTTTGCATTAAAAATAGTGCTTTTTTTCCAGTTTTAATCCTAGTCACGAAATTACTACTTTTTTAAACAAATTTCGAGTTTAAACCCAAAAGTTTTGCTTCATTGGAAAACTTTCGGTTTTTTGTCAATATTTAAATTTTTTTGAATATTTTGGTAAACTCTACATTTTGAGTTTTAAAAAATTACCTTAAACTTCGACACGTCTGGATTTTGTTTGATAAAGTTTTTTTCTTTTTTCATCCTTTTACTTTGCATCCAAATTTTCGCTTTTCCTAAAGATTTTTAGATTCGCGATTTTTTCCTTTCTAAAATAAATTCAAAGTTTCGACAAAAATCGAAATTACAAATTAAAATAATTTAATATTTAATCTAATTTTTTAATATCTAATATTCCTAATTTCTTTTGTAAAATTCTTTCCACTTTCCTTTAAATTTTGATTCAAATTCAACATTTCAACTCTTTTGACAGACTTATACGTATTTTGAACTTATTTTTAAAATATTCATTTTAGTTTAGTTTAGTTTCAAGTTTGGACTTTTAATTTTCCTTTTATTTAAACAAAATTGTCAGTTGATATTCTAACTTTTGATATTTTTGAGACTTAATTTTTATTTAACATTTTAAAATAATTTGGAAATATCTACATTTTTATTTTGCCATTTCGACTTTAAGATCGAAAATTCTAAAAAATGGTTTTATAAATTTCGAGTTTTTAAAAATTTTCAGTTTGTCTCGAAATATTTTTTATAATGTTAGCGTTTTTTTCTTGTTTAAAATTTTAATTTTTTTTACAGATCTTTATTTTACAACTTCAGTTTTTTAATTTGTTTCTAAATTTTTTGCTTTGCACTAAAAATAGTGCTTTTTTTCCAGTTTTAATCCTAGTCACGAAATTACTACTTTTTTAAACAAATTTCGAGTTTAAAGCCAAAAGTTTTGCTCCATTAGAAGACTTTCGGTTTTTTCTCAATATTTAAATTTTTTTGAATATTTCGGTAAACTCTACGTTTTGAGTTTTAAAAAAATTTACCTTAAACTTCGACACTTCTGGATTTTGTTTGATAAAGTTTTTTTTTCATCCAATTTGCGTCCAAATTTTCGCTTTTCCTGAAGATTTTTAGATTCACGATTTTTTCCTTTCTAAAATAAATTAAAATTTCGACAAAAATCGAAATTACAAATTAAAATAATTTAATATTTAATCTAATTTTTTAATATCTAATATTCCTAATTTCTTTTGTAAAATTCTTTCCACTTTCCTTTAAATTTTGATTCAAATTCAACATTTCAACTCTTTTGACAGACTTATACGTATTTTGAACTTATTTTTAAAATATTCATTTTAGTTTAGTTTAGTTTCAAGTTTGGACTTTTAATTTTCCTTTTATTTAAACAAAATTGTCAGTTGATATTCTAACTTTTGATATTTTTGAGACTTAATTTTTATTTAACATTTTAAAATAATTTGGAAATATCTACATTTTTATTTTGCCATTTCGACTTTAAGATCGAAAATTCTAAAAAATGGTTTTATAAATTTCGAGTTTTTAAAAATTTTCAGTTTGTCTCGAAATATTTTTTATAATGTTAGCGTTTTTTTCTTGTTTAAAATTTTAATTTTTTTTACAGATCTTTATTTTACAATTTCAGTTTTTTAATTTGTTTCTAAATTTTTTGCTTTGCATTAAAAATAGTGCTTTTTTTCCAGTTTTAATCCTAGTCACGAAATTACTACTTTTTTAAACAAATTTCAGGTTTAAAGCCAAAATTTTTGCTCCATTAGAAGACTTTCGGTTTTTTCTCAATATTTAAATTTTTTTAATATTCTGGTAAACTCTACATTTTGAGTTTTAAAAAAATTTACCTTAAACTTCGACACGTCTGGATTTTGTTTGATAAAGTTTTTTTCTTTTTTCATCCTTTTACTTTGCATCCAAATTTTCGCTTTTCCTAAAGATTTTTAGATTCGCGATTTTTTCCTTTCTAAAATAAATTCAAAGTTTCGACAAAAATCGAAATTACAAATTAAAATAATTTAATATTTAATCTAATTTTTTAATATCTAATATTCCTAATTTCTTTTGTAAAATTCTTTCCACTTTCCTTTAAATTTTGATTCAAATTCAACATTTCTACTCTTTTGATAGACTTATACGTATTTTGAACTTATTTTTAAAATATTCATTTTAGTTTAGTTTAGTTTCAAGTTTGGACTTTTAATTTTCCTTTTATTTAAACAAAATTGTCAGTTGATATTCTAACTTTTGATATTTTTGAGACTTAATTTTTATTTAACATTTTGAAATAATTTGGAAATATCTACATTTTTATTTTACCATTTCGACTTTAAGATCGAAAATTCTAAAAAATGGTTTTATAAATTTCGATTTTCTAAAAATTTCCAGTTTATCTCGAAATATTTTTTATAATGTTAACGTTTTTTCTTGTTTAAAATTTTAATTTTTTCTAAAGATCTTTATTTTACAATATTAGTTTTTTAATTTGTTTCTAAATTTTTTGCTTTGCATTAAAAATAGTGCTTTTTTTCCAGTTTTAATCCTAGTCACGAAATTACTACTTTTTTAAACAAATTTCGAGTTTAAACCCAAAAGTTTTGCTTCATTAGAAAACTTTCGGTTTTTTCTCAATATTTAAATTTTTTTGAATATTATGGTAAACTCTACATTTTGAGTTTTAAAAAAATTTACCTTAAACTTCGACACTTCTGGATTTTGTTTGATAAAGTTTTTTTTTCATCCAATTTGCGTCCAAATTTTCGCTTTTCCTGAAGATTTTTAGATTCACGATTTTTTCCTCTCTAAAATAAATTTAAAGTTTTGACAAAAATTGAAATTACAAATTAAAATAATTTAATATTTAATCTAATTTTTTAATATCTAATATTCCTAATTTCTTTTGTAAAATTCTTTCCACTTTCCTTTAAATTTTGATTCAAATTCAACATTTCTACTCTTTTGATAGACTTATACGTATTTTGAACTTATTTTTAAAATATTCATTTTAGTTTAGTTTAGTTTCAAGTTTGGACTTTTAATTTTCCTTTTATTTAAACAAAATTGTCAGTTGATATTCTAACTTTTGATATTTTTGAGACTTAATTTTTATTTAACATTTTGAAATAATTTGGAAATATCTACATTTTTATTTTGCCATTTCGACTTTAAGATCGAAAATTCTAAAAAATGGTTTTATAAATTTCGAGTTTTTAAAAATTTTCAGTTTGTCTCGAAATATTTTTTATAATGTTAGCGTTTTTTTCTTGTTTAAAATTTTAATTTTTTTACAGATCTTTATTTTACAATTTCAGTTTTTTAATTTGTTTCTAAATTTTTTGCTTTGCACTAAAAATAGTGCTTTTTTTCCAGTTTTAATCCTAGTCACGAAATTACTACTTTTTTAAACAAATTTCGAGTTTAAGCCCAAAAGTTTTGCTTCATTAGAAAACTTTCGGTTTTTTCTCAATATTTAAATTTTTTTAATATTCTGGTAAACTCTACATTTTGAGTTTTAAAAAAATTTACCTTAAGCTTCAACACTTCTGGATTTTGTTTGATAAAGTTTTTTTTTCATCCAATTTGCGTCCAAATTTTCGTTTTTCCTGAAGATTTTTAGATTCACGATTTTTTCCTTTCTAAAATAAATTTAAAGTTTCGACAAAAATCGAAATTACAAATTAAAATAATTTAATATTTAATCTTTTTTTTTTGTTTGATGGAACGGACTGGTCCTTGGTTATCTTCAAAAATTGAAACACAGAACTTGTCCCCTGAAACCAAGAAACACAACAAAGGTTGCTCTAAGAGCAACCTTTGTTGTGTTTTTTTAATCTTTCTTGGTTTCATGGGACAAGTTCTGTGTTTCAATTTTTAATATTTAATCTAATTTTTTAATATCTAATATTCCTAATTTCGTCTTTGATCTGAAATTTTATGCTACTCTGACAAGTTCAAAACTTATTTTGAAAAAATTACTGGGTAATTCTAAAAAATATTTTAAAATCTCGATATAGACTAAATTTGAAAGATTTAAATATCGAGACTGAAGTTTCGGGTTTCGAATTATGGTCCAAATTTTGAAGTTAAGATTAGAAATTTTATGCAAAAATAAAAAGCACTAAGTAAAAGACCAAGACGTTTATTGATTCAACAACTCAGCTTTGTCTTTAAATTTTGCAATATTGCTTTTCGAAGAAGTTTTTGTGTCTCTAACATAAAAAAAGGGGGAGAGGGAGTTGGACCCCCCGAACGAAAATCCTGGCTACGTGCCTGTAATCGTTCCACCAAAAAATAATATATGGGTATTTAGCCACCGCCATGTGAGTTATTAATTTCTTTTTAGGAAATTACTTTTTTAAAACAATTTATTTTTTACTTTTAATTTGACACAGAAGTTTTCACATGTATAAATTAATTTAACAATATGAGAGGATTATTCTTCATTGACTGGAAATATTATGTTTTTTTCAATTAATTTAACATTTCTTCGGCCCAGTTTGGAAATATGAGAGAAAACGGTCAGACTAAGTAATAATGTATTTGTCGTTCTTTTATAACATCTGTAACCTGACGTTGCAGCGTCTCGGGTAACTGTGTGGTGAAGCTTTTCTTGCTTTTAACTTGTGGAAGGATTTCTTCGAAACAAAAACTTAACAACCTATTTATAAGAACATTTCTTAAAAACGTGTCATGAATAGTTAAGTTCCAATTTCTAAAGACCTGCAGAGTCAATTTGATCCACTCAAGGACCATTATTAGCAATTAGTATTAATTCTATTGGGTTAAATCCATTTACCAATATTTTATTTTATTGATGTCTATTTTTTGACAACTTGTCAAATTTGTATTTTGGCTGAAGAAGCTCCTGTTTTTTTATAAAAAATTACAAAAAAGAGCCTATATATTATACTCAATTTCTACTAAAAGTGTTTAAAATGGATCCCGTAAGTATTCATCTAAAAATTAAGCTGTTAATTTATTCCTTTATTATTTATCAGAATCATACTGATGAGTCGGGGAAAGATATGCAATTTTTGAACAACATGAGGACAGATATCTTCATAAATACCTATTATTACGATCTACTACTGTCGCCAATGCCCAGACTAAGCGAATATGAAGAAATTGACCAAAAATTAACAGGTAAACGCTTGCAGCTTTAATCGCAAAAATCCCATTTTTATTATTTTATTAGATCACAATTCGCTCTCTCTGTATGCGAATGAAATGCAAGAGCCACGAATTTCTTCAAGACCAGCGGTATTACATCGATCAAAATCTGACACCTCAATCATATGCAAAACCTTCTCCAGTAACGTACGAAGACATTACCCACAAAGAATCGAATTTTTCCAACCTATTTATTGTCTTCCGAATGAAAGACCATTACTAAGTACTGCCTTGTCTGATCCCAATACAAGAATACTTAGGGCTTTAAGAATCCTTCGCCTCAAGTTTCCGTACTACTTTAGAGCCCTCAGAAAAATTAACTTGGTTGATCAGATCAAAATTTCGGAGATTTTGGATGACGAAGGCTTGCAAGGCTTTAAAGATGATTTGGAGAATTGCAGTTCCAAAAATATTGCATTCTTGAAGACACTGAACACCCTTTTTCAATATTATTATGTCGATGAATTAAAATTAGACCTGTAACAATAAAACTTGTACATTTGTATAATTTTGAATAAATTTTTGTAATCCTATTAGCATTTTTAATTGTAAAATAAATATTTTGTTGAAAATAGTATTTGTCCGCTTGTTTTTTTGAAAGTGTGTAGTTAATCGACGTTAGTAGTTGGACAATAAATTGCAAAATATAGCTCCGTTGTGTTTGTAAATCTAGGTTAAATATCTGATATCATTATTCGCATAAATTTATATTTATGCGCCTTGAAGGAAAACTGATACAACACGAACGAATCTGTTTTGTAAAGTTTTAAAGTTTTAAACAGTTTCACGGTGGATATGCCTCTCGTCTCCAATTTTACATGTACCAGGGTATATTCTTCAACTACGCCATATATTAATATAAAATATTTAGAAAAAGTTTAAAAATATATGGATTAATGTTATACTTAATTATATTCGTCTATTATGCATAGATTGTCGCTGAAAATTCATTTTTTTTTTCAATTTATTTAACATTTCTTCGGCCCAGTTTGGAAATATTTAAATTTATAAAATTGTCAACAAACCATAAAAATTTAAATATTTTCAAACTGGGCCGAAGAAATGTTAAATAAATTGAAAAAAACATATTTATTTTTTGTTCGTTTATGTTTTCCAAACTTTTTCAAATATTCATTTGAAAGGAGTACATATAAAGGGGCATATAATAACCAAAAATCATATGAATAGAATTGCTAATTAAGGGAAAACGGATTTGAAAACCTGTGAATACATAACTCCATTCGAAATAAAAGTTTTTATTATTTTTTTGTGGGATCTCTTATTTACATTTTATTGGTTGTTTGTACTTATCAAAGAACTTGAAACGATGTTAATTTTACCAGAACAAAATGCAAACATATTACTCATATAGCAAACAAACATTAACGAAGAAAAGCAAACTTCATTTAAGTTTACATGGAAAATATGAGCCAGAATTGTTCACACCAACAATACCTTATTAAAAACGAGCATCAATATTTAATTACTCAATATATGGTTAGCAACATGTGATTAAGCAGATTTAAATACCGCCTTCATTCGAGTGCAATTTTTATTTTGATCTTTAACCACTGATATATCAATCTTGCACTGGTATTGTAAATTCATCGATCCTATATGGGTAACAAGTTGAATTCGTTTAGTTTTATTAGGAAAATATCAAAAATTACACAGACAGGGCGAATACATTGTCATTAGAGCAACATCTGTTCTGTTTTTTAACCTTTCTTGGTTTCAGGGGACAAGATTTGTATTTCAATTTTTAAACATAACCAAGGACCAAAATTGTCATTTCTGTTTCAAAAGGACGCGTCTATTGTACTTAATGGAACATCACTGCCACACGTTCTCCATTTGTTCTTGATTTTCAAGGTTTTTGAGGTCTCTTATTCCTTAAATTAAATTCCTTTGCCTTTTTCTTACGGCTAATCATGATGGAAATGTTTAAAATTACTTCCCAATTTTGTGTTTCTTTAAAGGGTTGAAAAACTCCTTTTTTTAACAATTAAAAATTATCTAAAACACAATAAGGGTTTATATAGTTGCGGATACTTCAGAAATATTTGATAATAAATTGGAATACAACATTTATTATGAGAGTTGAGGGAGTATTTACAATATTTTCATTTAATATCCCTAAGAGTATTACAACTATCGTGCTATGTCTGCATGTCTTAACTTAAGCTTTGCACAGATATATTTTGTAAACGATGAGATTCCTTGATGCATCGATTCTTTGATCAGAATATCTAGAGGCTGCTAACGTAATGCTCGAATGGCAAAGCTGGTACAGCTATATACGTTTCAAATATAAAAACGCATTAGAACTTGCATGGTTTCAGCTAACTCTATTTGCAAGCTCCCTTTCTTGTAAATATCTAACCCTTTGGATAGAGTTTATTCTTTGTGCTCTGTTATGATATTACAGGGGAAATTGTCGATGAAATACAAAATATAACCAGGTTTGGAACTATTTTATAAAGATTTTCAAGACAAATTTCTTTTATATGTTAAAAAATAAAAACAGTAATCTTCTGAAATAAGTGCTTTATATAGAGAAAAGCATATTTGGAAGTAGCTTTTATTTTTGTCCCAATGGATATCAGCTTTCCGCCACAAATAATAAGCATTATATATTCTTGGTTATTTGATCCTCAATAAAACCATACCCTAAACTAAAATCGACTACTTCTGGGATAGCATATAGAAGCTAAAACGTTGAAATAAAATAAATTCTTAAGAAAATTATGGCTCAATTGTAACAAACAAGCCTTAGGTGAAATTTGAATGTATCTTTGGATTGAAATAATTGTTTAACAAGATCATGATATACTTACTAACATGTTTATGATACCTGGAGAGTTTCTAAATTGGCAAATAATACATACAATGAAGGACAATTGTGCAAAGGTGCTCGGTGCTGGTGCTGTGTTGGGCACATTCCATGTTACAAAGGGTCGTTCATTAAGACCACGGAGTGGTGTTTGCCTCTCTTAACATGTCAAAACAATTCAACTTCAACTTACAGGTGTTTACCTCTTATACAAAAGACCTTCTGGGTTTTCATTATCAGCAGATAATTAATTTCTCCCCATCCAAACAAAATCAGACATCAGCCTAATATATTTTACAATATACATCCGTAATTAAGGTAAGCTTAAGAAATAAATAAGAATAGATTTGTGGTGAATATTGTTAAGCGCTTATCGGTTCGAATTGATTAACACGTAAATTGAATAATACCCTCTTTATTACCAAACTCAACTCGGATCACTACAGCTGGATAATGAACTCACTTATTGACTTCTAACTGCTAACTCACTACTCAACTACACCGACTCTAACTAACTCACTCGAGGTTCTTTGGTAGTTTAACGCGGTTCCGAAACTTTCGTTTCTTTGACCGCCGTTTTTTAGTGAACATTACTGTGGTGATAATTTTGTAAGCTGCGAAAGCCGCCGATCGAAAGCTACTCAATTCAACTCCGATGGCAGGCCTCCGTGATCGACAGCAGTCGCTCTAAAGAAGGCTACTCGGTCCACCTTCTTTAGCGCGCGCCGTCGACCGCGCTCGTGTTGTTAGGTGCTCTCTCGAGGGAGAGCTGACCGCTTTATATAGTTTTGGCTCCCGGGTTCTAGAAAAATCACGTAGATAAGGCGTTTGCCGAAATTTCTGGAACGCTTACCTGCCGTTTGTTTCGTTATCGCGGCCGCTTTCCCCTTATCAGATCTTTCTAGAAACTTTTCTTACGCACTAAATTCTATTCTAAGTTCTATTCAATCTATTTACATTGCGTTACAATATATTATTTGATTTCGTCGTTCGTTTTAAATAGTTAATGCTGTCATTCAAATCCACAGATGAGGTTCCCTCCAAATTTTCTAAAAATTTCTGCCTAACAAAGTTCAAAATTATTTATTGAAATTTTCGACAGATTAGAATTTTCTACATTTAAAAAATCAAAATTTTAAATTAAAACCAGTGGATATTTTGATCGAAAAAAGAGGACTTTCTGAAAAAACATTAACTTAACTTCTTAACCCAAATTTAGATCCTGGGATCAACGACAATTTTTTTAGATAAACAGAAATTTCCATCCCAAAACTGAAAAATTTTAAAAACAAAAGAATTTTCCAACTATTTAACTAAAATGTTTATAGAAAAATCTACATCGTAAGGAGAGTTTTATAAAAAATCCTGTTTTAACATAAAAATTTCAAAAAAGGAATAACATTTTGAGTTTGAACCCAAAATTTTTAAAAATAAAGTCCAATTTTTTTAATTAGATTAAAAGTGTTGAAAATAAGATCAGAAAAATTCAAATTTCAGACACGTCAAAATCTTGATTGTGGGAGATATTTATACATATTTTTAATGTACACAAGAAAATTTGAAAAAATAAGACAACATTTTTGCAATATTAAAAAGTAACGAAGTAAAATCTTTATTACAGTCGAATTTGGATTACTAATGCACTGAACTAAACACTGTGGCTTGTATCGATTTGAATCTCAATGCAGATGACGTCGATGCATCTTTTGCTAATCTTTTTAGATTAGTGCGCTTGAAAATGCCAGTTTTGCTGACGAAATACGTATCGCGTAATTATTTATTTAATTGCCGATGTGGTAAAGGGGTGAAACCTTCTTTGGGTCGAATTTGGATAACAAAGTATTCAAGGGGGCAGAATTGTTTTGCTCTTCTTTTGATTGAATCCAAAAAGCCAAAATATGCTTTAGGGTTGAATTCCAAACATGGAAAGGAATTTTCCCCAAAAATTACAACCTATCCTTGAAATACCTTGAAGATAACCAAGGATTAGTCCGTTCCATCAAACCTATCCTTGGTTAAGAAGGCGGTTCATCGCCATCTATCCTTGTTTCCGCATCCTACTAGCAGTGCTTTGAATGCATAATGGGGTTACCCTTTTTTTGAATTGTTTTGCTCCTCTTTTGATTGAATCCAAAAAGCCAAAATATGCTTTAGGGTTGAATTCCAATCATGGAAAGGAATTTTCCCCAAAAATTACAACCTATCCTTGAAATACCTTGAAGATAACCAAGGATTAGTCCGTTCCATCAAACCTATCCTTGGTTAAAAAGGCGGTTCATCGCCATCTATCCTAGTTTCCGTATCCTACTCGCAGTGCTTTGAATGCATAATGGCCCAGAAACCTTTTTATACGATGAAATAGAGCGGCCTCTCTTCTTAGATCCTCGAACTATTACCATAAAAGTAGATATCTGTATTCTCGATTTCAGTAATATTACGATACCACTTAACAATTTGATCTGAATATTAATTTCAAGTCTAAATTAAATGTACAATTATTTTGAAACATCCATTCAGTTGCACTGAAGTTCGCCGACGAAGTTGCGAGTAACAGCTAGTCTTTTATTTATTTAATTAATATTTCTCTCCATGTTATGCATTTGCAATTTCCACCACCGGCACTGTCTTGAAAAATAATTCATTTTGCCTTGTGTATCAAACATTTTTAAAGCGTTCCCTGTTTCTTGAAGATATTTATCTATTTCATAAAAATTATTTCATCTACTCAATAAAAATCAAAATACTGATAAGGAGACAGCCCACAACCTAAACTGATCGGTTTAGAAGCATGAAATTTCTCACATGGATTCATTATATAACGTAGGTGAGCACTAAGAAAACATTTTGGAAAATTTTTCCAACAAGGATGTCAAATAGCTGATAAAAATGTGTACGGAAGTTCCTTATTTTTGAAGTTGGAAGTATAAAAATTTGTATATTCTCCGTATCTTCTTTGCGAAGTTTCGTTAATTGCATTCTTATTGAGTAGAATTTTCTTCGCCAGTTGCTTCAAACTTAGATCTAACGCAATCTTTATTTGAGGCAATTTATAAAAGATTGCCAATCTTTAGCGAAAAAAAGTAACTGAAAATTTAGACGTGCTGAAGAAGCAACTGAAGAAGTGAAGTGAAGTGAAGAAAATGCCAGTCAATAGGAATTGAATGAAAACTTGCGTTACCCTTTGCGAGTGGATTAAACTTAAAAAAAAGAGCAATATTTTAGTCTTTGTCTTCTAATCTCCATATGGGGTCAGGAATATTTTCCTCTTGCCACTTTATCGCGCTGTTCTGTGTCAGAACTTTGCACCTCACTTGTTTATTATTGCTCTTTTTCCTCTTTAAAGATTCAGACCTTCCATGGTCGTCTCTCTTGCGTTGCAGATTTTACCTATCTGTTTGTACTGGTAGTTGCTCTTTCGCCTCTCTTGAGATCTTCAATATCTCTCATATGCTGCAGATTTTGCGTATCTGCCTTTTTTCACTTTCTGGAAACATCCTTCTAATGCACGTGTGAAGCAAACAAGTCGCTTCACACGCGAAAACTTGTTTTTCTTTCGCCTACTAGCCATTTGACCATGCCAGTAGTGTACCTAGGAGAGTTCTGGACCACAAAACGCAGGAAATTCAAATTCTGACGCATGCGCAGTAGGCTCCAGGTAATATGACACTTCCGAGGTCAAAGAACTTTAGAAAATGTGATACTTTCAAGGTCACAGAACTTTAAGGCAATACTTTCGAGGTAATGTGACACTTCTGGGGTCAATAAACTCAGGTCATATGACACTTCCGAAGTCGTTGCACTTTAAGGCAATACGATACTTCCAAAAGTCAAAGAACTGTAAGGTAATACGAGACTTTCAAGGTTATAGCCCGAGTCATAAAACTTTACGGCAATAGGATACTTTCAAGGTTAGGGGAAATGAACTGATATAGTACAAAGAACTTAAATATAGTTATATTTGACTGTTACATTATCTTGAAAGTATCATATTGCTTAAAGTTCTATGACTTCATTAATGTTATTTAACTTGTGTTGTTGCTTGTTCGAGTTAACCTCTAAAGTATCCTATTTCCTTAAAGTTCTGTGACCTTGAAAGGCCAATTTCAATTGAAATTGGTTGAAATTGGCCTCTTCATTCTTTCATTTTTTCATTCTTTCATCAAAAAAAACAATAAATGAAAAAAGGAATATGAGGAATATACAAAAATGAAAAAATGAAAAGGCCAATTTCAATTGAAATTGGTTGAAATTGGCCTCTTCATTCTTTCATTTTTTCATTCTTTTATCAAAAAAAAACAATAAATGAAAAAAGGAATATGAGGGAATATGAAAAACTGAAAGAATGAAAAGGCCAATTTCAATTAAAATTGGCCTCTTCGTTCTTTCATTTTTGCATATTCCCTCATATTCCTCTTTTCATTTATTGTTTCTTTTCTTTGTTCCTAAAGAAACCCTCTACGATGTTGGACGCAACGTCGAACACTTTTAGCAGTTCTTTGACACGGTCCAATCCCGGAAGAAGTATATCCTGTACTGACTCTGGCCGTGGAAGCCTTCGTTATCATAGGAGAAGACTTATCAGTCTTTGTTTTGGGGATATGTAGGGTCTTTTCCCGCCTTTGGAATCATCACTACCTGTGCAGATTTCCATATGCTGGGAAAATGTTCCATTTTTATTATCTAGTTGATAAATTTCTTGATTTTTTCAGTCTCCACTTCCGGGAGATTTTTTTTGACTAGATTTGAGATTTGATTTCTTCCTGGTGCTTTTTTCTTCACCATATTCTTGATTATCGTTTTAATTTCTTCCACATTTGTTTCCCTTATTGGTTCTCCATCCTCATTTGCTTCTGCTGTTTGTCTCAGAAGCTTACTTGTGCTATTTGTTCATTATTGTAATTTCTGTAGCTAGGCTGGTATTGCTCCTCCAAGTGGTCAGCCAGAGCTTCCGCAGTATAGACAGTTCCCCTTGGAGTGTGCATACAAAGGGTTTAAGTTCTTTCCTTTTTTAGAAATTTATGTAATTGTCAGAGGGAATTATCTTGCACTGTTACTTCTTCTAGTTTTCTGTCGTCCCATTCTGCATTTCTCTGCTGCTCTAAGGCATGCCTTAATGCAGTCTGTGTTCTCTTGATTTTTTCAATCTCCACTTCCGGGAGATTCTTTTGACTAGATTTGAGATTTGATCTCTTCCTGGTGCTTTTTTCTTCACCATATTCTTGATTATCGTTTTAATTTCTTCCACATTTGTTTCCCTTATTGGTTCTCCATCTTCATTTGCTTCTGTTGTTTGTCTCAGAAGCTTACTTGTGCTATTTGTTCATTATTGTAATTTCTGTAGCTAAGCTGGTATTGCTCCTCCAAGTGGTCAGCCAGAGCTTCCGCTTTTTCTTCCGGAGTATAGACAGTTCCCTTGGAGTATGCATACAAAGAGTTTGAGTTCTTTCCTTTTTTAGAAATTTATGTAATTGTCAGAGGGAATTATCTTGCACTGTTACTTCTTCTAGTTTTCTGTCGTCCCATTCTGCATTTCTCTGCTGATCTAAGGCCTGCCTTAATGCAGTCTGTGTTCTCTTGATTTTTTCAATCTCCACTTCCGGGAGATTGTTTTGACTAGATTTGAGATTTGATCTCTTCCTGGTGCTTTTTTCTTCACCATATTCTTGATTATCGTTTTAATTTCTTCCACATTTGTTTCCCTTATTGGTTCTCCATCTTCATTTGCTTCTGCTGTTTGTCTCAGAAGCTTACTTGTGCTATTTGTTCATTATTGTAATTTCTGTAGCTAAGCTGGTATTGCTCCTCCAAGTGGTCAGCCAGAGCTTCCGCTTTTTCTTCCGGAGTATAGACAATTTCCCTTGGAGTATGCATACGAAGAGTTTGAGTTCTTTCCTTTTTTAGAAATTTATGTAATTGCCAGAGGGAATTATCTTGCACTGTTACCTCTTCTAGTTTTCTGTCCCATTCTGCATTTCTCTGCTGCTCTAAGGCCTGCCTCAATGCAGTCTGTGTTCTCTGTTCAAATTTCTTTTATCCTGGGGATTAAGTGTCCTGTAAAATTTCTTCTTTTGCTTGTTTTTTTTTTGCTAATTCTTTTATATGGCGGTTATTTTTTCTATAAATCCATCTTTCCCCATACGCCGCCGAGCTGACAGCATTTAGAATATTTTCTTTTATCTTTTTAACGCTTCTTTCCAATTCGTTGTTGTTTGATATCTCCTCTATAATAATAAAGATATCAAACAACAACGAATTGGAAAGAAGCGTTAAAAAGATAAAATACAAAAGGTATCTGGAGTAGTTGGGTTTTTCTCCAGATACCTTTTGTATCTTAGCCACTTAGTTCTTTTAACTAACTGTTGTTCTTCCAATAAGCCTTCTCTTCCTATTTGTATGAATATCTGAACTTAAATCAGACTTTGTATATATTTCCATATTCCTGGTTATGTTCTTAAATATTGTAACGAAATGTAAATTGTAGAATTTAGTACGTAAGAAAATTTTCTAGAAAGATCTGATAAGGGAAAGCGGCAGATAAGCATTCCAGAAATTCGACCAACGATAAGCCTTATCTGCTGAAAACTTCTAGAACCCGGAAGCGAAAACTATATAAGGCGGACGCCTTTCCCTCGAGGATCAGTTAGTTAGAGTCATTCAGTGTAATTAGTAAGTTAGTAGTTAGAAGTAAATCAGTAAGTTCATTATCCAGTTGTAGTGTTTCGAGTTTAGTTTGGCAATAAAGTGGGTATTATTCAATTCACGTGTTAATAATCAATTCGAACCGATAAGCCCGTAACAATATTCCTATATCCAGTATGTCAGGTCGTCCTATATGGCCATAATGTGTTGGTTTCCTGGGGGCCAGAACACGTATGTTATTTTCAGTGACATATTTTTTCAGCTCTCTGCCTTTGGTATTCCTTGTTTTGCAATTCCATTGCGGATGTTTTGCATTAAAATCTTCTGCAATTAGCGTTCCTTCATTTGCAATAAATATTTTTTTTAAATCTTCTTCAAAAACTTCCTTATTCGATGGGATGTGTCCCGATGCTATTCTAATTTCTTTGTTATCTTCCATTCTAATTGTCACCATATTATACTCTAAGTGACTTGTTTCCGGCTACTCTGGAGTGAAATAATCTAGGTTTCTTTTAACTAGTATTGCAGTTCCTCTTCCTCTTCTATTTCTGTCTGCTCTGTAGATTGTATAATTTGATATTTGCATCTTGTCGCTTCCATTCAGTTTGGTTTCGCTACATTGTACTCTATTAAGAACTGCTTTAATTCTAATGTTTTATTTGTAATCCCATCCTTGTTCCAGGCTACCACTTTTAGGCGCTGGGTTTCCGTTGAGTGTTAGCCATTTAGCCGATTAAATTCAACAGTTTTTGCACCTTCTCCATGAAGTTTTTGCTTCACACAATACTCTAGTGTTGGCTTAACTTGATCTTTGTAGAGAGTAACCTCTTACCGATGTTGAAAATGTTAAAAACCTTTTACACTTCGAGAGATCCAAGACAGTAGGACGTAACTAGCGCCCTCCATGAGCAACAATAGGACAAGTAGTATTTGCCACCTCAAAAAACGTAACACAATCAAATTTTAAAATAATACTCTTTACAAGTTGTAGTCAAATTTAAAAATGAGACTCCAGCTTTAAACATCCCGTATCTATTAAACTATCAAAATTAGCGCTATTTCTATAGATTAACGACAGGATGACGAATATTTTAAACGCAAAGTTGTTAAATCACACGATTCAATATAAAATGGGCATTGTGAAGTTGGGAATTGTTTTGACATTTACCGGAGACAGTCGACCTCAACCCGTGTCTGTAATGAACATCCTGCAATGGCAGCTTGAATAGCCCAATGCTAGTGCAGTCAGTGGTTGGTGCATAGGAAACAACCGGCAATCTGACTGTCTTAGACAAATTTGTAGCCAGATTGCTGGTAAACCCGTGCGTTAGTATAATTTAAAAGATACACACCCTGGCTGTTGTGGAATCCCCACTCACCCTGTATCCCCCCAAATTATTTACCACACAGGTGAATGTGGCATCTCTTCCTTGGGCTATAGTAACGTTTTCTAATGGATATAAAAAGTCCGGTTCGAAACCCGATACTCCAACTGAAACAAAATAATTTAATTAACAGAACTGTAGATATGTAACGGCTATCGTAAATTATAACAACCATTGCCTTATTAATTGAAATAATATCGTTTCTAACGGCGCAGCCACATGTTCCCCCGTGATTGGGAATACTGGAACACATCAATATTAAAACTATATGTAACTAAAAAACATGAGACATTTTAATATTGGGGCTTTGCCTGGAATTTTTAAACATTTGGTTTAATATTCTGGGTAGCATTTAACGCAATGTACTCTCCCTATTTATCTTGTCGACGTTGATTTATACAGTCGCATTTACGTAAAACAGACTGTGTCTAGCAATACATTTAATTGTAAAAATACTATCTCTTTCTAATCTCATATTTTACTGTATTCCTTTAAATGCTCTAATGGATTTTGCGGATTTTTCGATTGCAAGAGAAGTTAAATTTATGATTTTAATTTGTCAAGTTAAAAAATAAAAAACTAGACATTTCAACACATCATCATATTATTTCGCATCTCCAACTCAGCATGATTATGATATAAAAAAGGCTTCTATTTTTTCCCAAGCCTTTTATTTTTGTTTTGGATGGCTTGCGAAACCCGAGTCGATACATAAATGTGCTTTCAATATTAAAAGTAGTATATCAAGGTAGAACAATAGGATATTGTAGAACATATAAAACATATTACGAAATAATTACATTCCACTTTGGTCACATTTATAGCGTGTGGTTGGCATTGTATACACAATACTACATGGTGCACTGTATTAAATGGGCATTGCTTATACCTGTGTTACAATTTCACGCGTTCATAATTTTATTACCACTTCCATGTGCTTGTACAAATGGTTTATTTACTGCTATTAGAAGGGTTGCTAAACAGAACAGTAAGTTATTCTAATGTTTGTTGACCTATTAATATTTTATAGCAAAAATGTTGAACAAATTTAATTTTCGGTAACAAAATGATACAAAAATTCACGAAAACATAACAAATAGTATTTTTTGATGCTAAATTACAAAATGCGCCTTTGGCATTCGAGAATGAAATTACCCGTTAGCGAACAAAAAGTTAAAACTTTTCAAAGTAGCTTAAAGAATTTTCAAAAATTCAAGACCACTCAACTCTAGCTTTTTAGAATCTGTTTACATTTTTATTTAAATTCTGAATTATTCTAAAAATGTCATCTTTTAAATTATTTTAACTTTAGTACAGGATATACTTCTTCCGGGATTGGACCGTGTCAAAGAACTACTAAAAGTGTTCGACGTTTTGCCCACCATCGTAAGGGAAAAAAGAAAAGAAACAATAAATGAAAAAAGGAATATGAGGGAATATGCAAAAATGAAAGAATGAAAAGGCCAATTTCAATTGAAATTGGCCTCTTCATTCTTTCATTTTTTCATTCTTTCAGCAAAAAACAATAAATGAAAAAAGAATATGAGGGAATATGCAAAAATGAAAGAATGAAGAGGCCAATTTCAATTGAAATTTGAAAATGAAATTACGCGTTAGCGAACAAAAAGTTAAAACTTTTCAAAGTAGCTTCGAGAATTTTCAAAAATTCAAGACCACTCAACTCTAGCTTTTTAGAATCTGTTTACATTTTATTTTTAAATTCTGAATTATTCTAAAAATGTCATCTTTTGAATTATTTTAACTTCAGTACAGGATATACTTCTTCCGGGATTGGACCGTGTCAAAGAACTACTAAAAGTGTTCGACGTTTTGCCCACCATCGTAAGGAAAAAAGAAAAGAAACAATAAATGAAAAAAGGAATATGAGGGAATATGCAAAAATGAAAGAATGAAAAGGCCAATTTCAATTGAAATTGGCCTCTTCATTCTTTCATTTTTTCATTCTTTCAGCAAAAAACAATAAATGAAAAAAGAATATGAGGGAATATGCAAAATGAAAGAATGAAAAGGCCAATTTCAATTGAAATTTGAAAATGAAATTACGCGTTAGCGAACAAAAAGTTAAAACTTTTCAAAGTAGCTTCGAGAATTTTCAAAAATTCAAGACCACTCAACTCTAGCTTTTTAGAATCTGTCTACATTTTATTTTTAAATTCTGAATTATTCTAAAAATGTCATCTTTTGAATTATTTTAACTTCAGTACAGGATATACTTCTTCCGGGATTGGACCGTGTCAAAGAACTACTAAAAGTGTTCGACATTTTGCCCACCATCGTAAGGGAAAAAAGAAAAGAAACAATAATAGAAAAAAGGAATATGAGGGAATATGCAAAAATGAAAGAATGAAGAGGCCAATTTCAATTGAAATTTTTCATTTTTTCATTCTTTCAGCAAAAGAACAATAAATGAAAAGAGGAATATGAGGGAATATGCAAAAATGAAAGAATGAAAAGGCCAATTTCAATTGAAATTGGCCTCTTCATTCTTTCATTTTTTCATTCTTTCAGCAAAAAACAATAAATGGAAAAAGGGATATGAGGGAATATGCAAAAATGAAAGAATGAAAAGGCAATGAAAAAAGGAATTTTTTTTGCATATTCCCTCATATTCCTTTTTTCATTTATTGTTTCCTTTCTTTGTTCCTGAAGAAGCCCTCTATGATGGTGGGCGAAACGTCGAACACTTTTAGTAGTTCTGTACTGACTCTGGCCGTCGAGCCTTCGTTATCATATTTTAACTTCAACCCAAAATTCCAAATCTAAATTTTTCCTAGAAATATTGCCTTATTGCTCAAAATATTGATTTCCAATTTAACCGTTTCGAAATTTCGAATTTTCGAAGTTTGCTGCCAAAGCTCAATTAGCTATTTTACAAAAAATTTTTAATATTTCTCGAAATTTTAACCTTTTTATCAAAAATTAATTAACCTTGAAATTTTAACATTCTAGAATTCGATTTTTTGAAGTGAAAACTGCTCAATGTGAGATAGGGAAAAACTTACTGACACCATCACGCTAATTTGCGTTACCAGCTAATGTTGGGAACTCAATGTAGCCTTGAATAAGACGTGTAATGGTATTAGTATCTCTCTGAAGATGATAGCTTGGCTATCTAAACGCGTTAGAACAACTTTTGTTGTATTTTTTAATCTTTCTTAGTTTCAATTCAATCAATCAATTCAATCAATTTTTTAAAAACGGCTAATCGACAGTAGGATTCGAACCTGCGACCTATCAGACCTAAGAAGCAAAATCTATCAGCTTAACCAGCTGAGTTAATTGACTGATAACAAGAATACGAATTTGAACTGGGATTTGAGGAGGCTGGAGCGAGATAGTGATAGCAAAAGGTAAATAATACTCTCAGTCAAAACTATTTCCCAATTCTTGATTTAAAGTTGTTATAGGATTTAGGTATCTCTCTGAAGATGTTATAGCTTGGCTATCGAAACGCGTCAGGGAAACCTCTGTTGTGTTTTTTAATTTTTCTTGTTTTCAGAGGACAAGATTTGCATTTCAATTTTTGAGGATAACCAAGGACCAGTCAGCTTGCAATCAAAATTTCAAGAAGAAAATAATGCAAGAAGAATGCAACCTAGACTACAAATTCATGCAGCCCTCCAGGCGTGTATAGTGAATCATAGGTAGCTGAACTACCAACAGTTTGAAACACTGCCACCTAGCGAAGCGGTTGCTCTCTAGGAGAGTTCCCAGAAGACAAGGATTCTATAATGCACAGACCAATAGGTTTGAACATTTATTAGATTCGAAGTTTGGAAACCAAATACCGGTTTCGATCTTGTTAGATCTCGTCAGTTTGGTATATCCAACTCGAATACTAATAAATGTTCCGACAAGTAAGTACTAAAACATTCACAGGCGTCGAGCGAGTGACTTTTTAGTACTACCACCTATTGGTCCATAGAGAAACTATGGCCATCGCCAGTCTAGGTTGCATTCTTCTTGCATACGACATTGTTGGCGATGGCCATAGTTTCTCTATGGACCAATAGGTGGTAGTACTAAAAAGTCACTCGCTCGACGCCTGTGAATGTTTTAGTACTTACTTGTCGGAACATTTGTTAGCATTCGAGTTGGATATACCAAACTGACGAGATCTAACAAGATCGAAACCGGTATTTGGTTTCCAAACTTCGAATCTAATAAATGTTCAAACCTATTGGTCTGTGCATTATAGAAGAAAATAATGTAAAATTAGACTTTTGAGAAAAAAATCTACATTTTGAAAAATTCCTGCATTTTTTTTTAAAGTTTAATCCACTCAGTATGCTTTCAAAGCCTACGAGTAGGATGCGGAAACAAGAATAAATGGCAGGCACGTAGCCAGGGGGGGGTCCAAGGGGTCTTCTTATATTTTTTAGAAATTTTGATAATTTATTAAAATTCCCAGTTTAAATTGAAAATTCTAAATTATTTTCTTCAATTTTACGTCTCTGTAAGCACATAACCGATTTCATTAATTTATTTTTTTGAATTCCAAGGACGCATAATTGCCGAATTCTGGTGTTTTTTCTCAAAAATGTATATGTTTTATAATGCGCGGTTAAGGCACGAAATTCAAATAAACATTAGAATTCGTGCTATTGTGCGAGTGCGCGAGGCCCCTACAAGAGCGAGGCCCCGGACGGTTGCCCTGCTTGCCACCCCCGTAGGCCGCCCCTGCTTATGGTCCACCCTGTATATTGCAACGTTTTTCTAAATTTCAATTATTTTTAGAACTTCTTACAACTTCTTTTGTAAAATTCTTTCAACTTTCTTTTAATTTTTGATTCAAATTCAACATTTCAACTTTTTCAGAGATTTCTCTCTTTTAATAAACATATTTATACGCATTTTGACATTATTATCAAAATATTTATTTTAGTTTAAAAATATAAACTTTTTTTTAACTCAAGTTTGGACTTTTAATTTTCCTTTTATTTAAACGAAATTTTCATTTGAAATTTCAACTTTTTATGTTTTTAACACTTAGTTTTTATTTAACATTTTGAAATAATTTAGAAATATCAACATTTTCAGTTTTCCATTTCGACTTTAAAATCGAAATTTCTAAACAAATGATTTTATAAATTTCGTTTATCTTAACATTTTCAGTTTAGCTAGAACTATTTTTTATAATGTTTGCTTTTTTTTGTTTAAAATTTTAAATTTTTCCCAAGATCTTTATTTTACAATTTCATTTTTTTTATTTCTTTTCTACATTTTTCGCTTTGCACTAAAAATTGTATGCTTTAATTTTTCAAATTTTAATTCTATTCACGAAATTTCTACTTCTTAAAAAAAAATTCTAATTTAAACCCAAAATTTTTGCTTCATCAGAAAATTTGCCGTTTTTTCTTAATATTTAAATTTTTTCTAAATATTTTGGTAAACTCAACATTTTTAGTTGACTTTAACTTCGAAGCTCCTGAATTGTATTTGATAAAGTTCTTTTCCTTTTTCATCCTTTTAATTTTTCGTCCAAATTTCTGCCTTTCCTGAAGATGTTATAGACTCACCCTCTTCCTTTCTAAAATAAATTTAAAGTTTCGACAAAAATCGAAAATACAAATTAAAATGGAAGCTTCTATTGAATTTTTTTATTTCATCTTTAATATCTAATATTCCCAATTTCGTCTTTGATCTGAAATTTGAAGCTGTTCTGAAAAGTTCAAAAATCACGTATTTTGAAAAAAATACTGGGTAATTCTAATTTTCGTTTTCAAAATGTCGAGATAGACTATATTTGAAAAATTTAAATACTGAGCCTGAAGTCGAACTTGAAGTCAAATTATAGTTCAAATTTCGAAGTTAAGATTGGAAATTTTACGCAAAAGTAAAAAATGAGCAAGTAAAGGACCAAGACATTTATTGATTTAACAACTCAACTTTTTTTTTAATTTAGCAATATTGCTCATTTCGAAGAAGTTTATGTCTCTAACATAAAAAAAAGGGGACAGTTGGACCCTCCCCGAATGAAAATCCTGGCTACGTGCCTGATAGATGGCGATGAACCGCCCTCTTAAAAAAGGATAAGTTGTAATTTTTGGGGAAAATTCCTTTCGGTAACAAGTTCCATAACTTGGAAGTTCTATAGAAAAAAGAGTCTTCGTAGAGAGAAGTCCTCACTGTATCAAGCTGGACCGCACAGGAATTTGCTGTCTCCGACTGTCTAGTACGCCTCAAGAATCTTGCCCTTGAGGGGATCAATCCTATTAGTTCCTGCGGGCATCTTCCATGATAGTACTTGTAGAAAAGAGACCGCACAGGAATTTGCTGCCTCTGACTGTCTTGTATGCCTCAAAAATCTTGCCCTTTGGGGGATCATTTTTGGGGGGAAAATTCTATTCGGTAACGAGTTCCATAGCCTGGAAATTCTATAGAAAAAAGAGTCTCCGTAGACAGAAGTCCTCACTATATCAATCTGGACCTCACTGTTGCTGTCTCCAACCGTCTAGTACGCCTCAAGAATCTTGCCCTTGGAGGGATTAATCCTATTCGTTCCTGCGAGCATCTTCCATGATAGTACTTGTAAAAAAGAGACAAGTCACCAACCATACGCCTGTGCTCTAGTATTTCGAGAGAATCGGTCAGACTCTCGTCATCAATCAGGCGAATCGCTCTTCTTTGAATTGAATCCAAGAGAGCTAAAGAGTGTTTTGGGGCTGAACTCCAAACGTGTGGTAGTGTTACTCCAAACATGAGAACAGTATTGGCTAGTGTTAGCCTAACTTGAGCTTTGTATAGTGTTAATAGCTGATGAGATATGAAGTACTTTTTAGCTCTAAAAAGAAAGTCTAGTTTCTGAGAAGCAGATTTGCCAAGAGAGCTAAACAGTGTTTTGGGGCTGAACTCCAAACTTGAGAACAGCATTTTAGTGTTGGCCTAACTTGATCTTTGTATAGTGTTAATAGCTAATCAGATGTGAAGTACTTTTTAACTCTAAAAAGAACGCCTAGCTTTTGAGAGGCGAATTTGGCAATGGCGCGCACATGATCGTCCCAAGAGAAGTTAGTGCTCGCATTCACTCCTAGGATAGATAGATTAGATCCCATCGGAAGGATTTTGCCGTCCATTAGTATGTTTGTTGCATTATCCCTTGATGTTTTCTTAGAGAAAACCGCAGCCTGAGTTTCTGAAGCGTTGAAGTCGACCAAATTGTTCTTACCCCATTCCAGAATAATCTCGAGATCCCGATTAATCATCTGTATTTGTTGTTCCCTTAGTCGATCTGAAGCAGCGATAGATAATGGTTTGTCGGAGAAAGGTTACTATCATCTACGTAGCTGTATATAGGATTGAAAGTTGAAGCTAAGAGATCGCTTATGTGCAACAGAAATAGAGTAGGAGACAGAACGGACCCCTGAGGCACCCCTGCGTTAATCGCAAATGTCTCGGATGAGATGCCATTGACGACAACTTAGCGAGATGACTGTCAGCGAGAAAATTGGATATCAAATGACAGAGTGTCCAGGAGGAAGACCATAAGATGTTAATTTGGCGAGAAGAGATCGGTGCCAGACTCTCTCGAAAGCCTTTGAGATATCCAATGCTACAATCCTAGCTACACCATGTTTTTCCATAATTGAGTTACAGATATGAAGAATTTAGAAGAAATCTCCAAATTGGGGTTTTGACTTAAAAATGAAAGTAAAGATGTCGACGATGAAAGCCCAAATTTGTAGCAAAAAACTAAAATTTTGGATTTGAATTCAAAGTTGCGAAAATAAAAATAAAAAGATATAAGCGCACTTTGATAATTGAAATACAAATCTTTCTTGGTTTCAGAGGACAAGATTTGTATTTCAATTTTTGAAGATAACCAAGGACCAGTCCGTTTCACCAAAAAAAAGCACTTTAATTGTTTAAACTAACGATTGGTAAAAGTTGAACTATCGTTAGTTTGGCCCGACGCGCAAGTAATGAATTGCGTTCGGGTAAACTGAAATGTAAAAGTGTAAAGGGTGAAAAGAAACGCACCCGTTCAAGTTGTAAGTTGTAATAATTTCTCTTTTCTGCATAAAGGTTTCAGCAATAAATACCATACGATAAATCTCATTAATTAGTAATTTCTAGGAGCCCATGAGGAAGCCAGATACGATCCGTATCCCAAATTAGGAATTTTACGAATTATTTTAACGACTGGGAAAAACCCCGTTCTTGGGAACCAATATCAGGCTCGCCCGAATTACAAGATTTCGACAATGGGATAAGGGTAATGGATAAATAATTATAGACATGCACTAAACTTTACCTGATCCCATTGTCGTGACAAATCAGGTTCAATGCTCCTAAACATTAATAATATTTTTAAAAATTAACTGATTTTTTCTGAGGAAGCGTCGTTCTGGGCATTGGCTCCCATAAAATAGGCTTGGTTTCCGCTGGTACGCGATTGCTTCAGCGAAACGTCAAACACCCAGTGAAACTCCATGTTTTTCTGAGCACAGTTTTGGGTGCTTAGAGTCCTTTACCATTGAATGCTCAAAAAATGATTAATTTTTATCAGCGTGTTTTAAAGTCTGCCGAGAAAATGTCTGTACACCCAGAATTGGGATGGTCAATATTGATCAGCGTGCCTAGTTTGGTGCAAAAAGCACGGATTGGATTTTACGGGAGGAAATGATCCAAAACATCGGAGTCCGCTCTGTATTTTCTAGAAAGCAGAAACTGGCATCAAAACTTTATTTAGACTGACCTTCACAGTTTCCCGATACAAATCCAATGGAAAACGTTTAAAGCGCCCTGAAGAGAGAAATCTCGCGTTTGCTCAACCTCAAGCAGCTTTCACCAAAAATCAAGGAGATATTACATTACCAGTGGAATATGTTAAAAAAAACTGGTAGAAAGCATGGCCAAGAGGTATTAGACTATTCTGGAAGGCGATGTATTAGGTAGTCGCGCTTTTATAAATTTTCATAAACTTTCAACAACAAAAAAATCAAAAAATCTTTCATAGTTCCCATAAAATTGAGGATTTTTTCTTCTTGAACAAATTTGATTAAAGAGTACTCTGTCGAGGCCTGCATGAGGCTTGGCCCAAGCGCCCCTCTTCCTCAGCGGACCTGCAAAAAACGATTATAAATAACTGGAAGCGAGAATCGATTGCTTTCATTAAATTCTTCGATAACTCGCAATATTGCATGCAAACATTTTAAGTGGGCCCCTATCGAAGGTCATTATTAACATCTTGGAATAAGTATGCAAAGAACTTCTCTTATTTATTAGAAATTGTTCGGAAAGTATTTTTAATCCTGCATCCGCCGAAAGGCTGAATTATTTAAAGATGTTATAGCTCTTGAGTTAATATTATTTCAGCTTGAAGACTTCGAAAGTTGCAATTCTGAATTAGACATTTAAGGCCAAGTTGTTTCTGCAAATGGCAAACTGCTAATAGCGTTAAGGAACAAGTCAGTTAAAGCTATCGATTATTCTGATAAATAAAAGAGAAAAAGCACGAAAAAGCGTTTCCCTAAATTTCGGGTAATTATTGATTAGAGCATAGATGAATTAAAGCACAGGTGGCCTATAAATGTATAGTAACTTTAGTTGAAATAGAACTAATTGCACCACTTTATGGAAGTGTTGTTGTGGATGTGGCAGATGAAAAATTAAAGATTAAAAGACAAAGAATAGAGTATTCAAAATGACACCGGTGTGTCGTTTCTACATTATACAAGTGCATATCCGGTTTGCAGACTCATTCTCTTATGCATCCAATACAGTAGTTTCCACTACAATACCTTCTCACTAACAATTACAAGTAAATTCTCGAAGCATTGTCGCAAAACACATTCGCAGGTTTTAGTGAAATTGCTTTTTATTTGAGGGACGGGGATATCTTCTGGCATCCTGGCATCTTGGCAAGACACACTTGTCGGCATTTCTTTAATTATCATTATCTACACTTTTATGGCTAATCCATTTAGAGTCGGCTGTTGATTGTCTTGATAGCTCGTCAGGAACGCTAATGTTGTTACGACCTTCCGAGTATCTCCCTCCCAATTCACACATGCCCCTTGCGTTAGCCCTAATGCTGTTATTACTTAGATTATATACGTCCAGCAAACTGAAAAACACTTTACGAAAGGATGACACAAAACCCAATTATGTGATTATAGCCATTTTGGACATAATTTATTGGGACTGTTAAAAAAAAAATAAAAAAAAGTAGCATTTACCACAAAACGCCATTAGATCCCAGCTCTCTCAGATCAATATTTATTTGAAATATGTTTTCATTTCTATTTTTTATTTGGACCGAGTTGACTGAAAAAGATGTTTAGATAAATGTAGCACCTTACTTATCAGAAAATTTTAGAACTAGCCCACCGATGTCAATAAAACTGTCGTTTAGGTTCGGCAGATTACACGTTTGCCTTGTCTTGTGTGTTTCTCTGAAATTATTATTTTTGAAATCTAACTCGTTTATGTACCGTTGGAAACTTGCTGTATAAAAAACACGGGCGAAAACGAACATACTATTTCGGGCTGCCGTCGCCGTTTACCGTCCACATAAGGAGGAGATAGTGCTACTAATCCTCCCATTGATACATATTCCAGAGGATAGATTTACTTCGTGGCCAGCTAGTCAAGTTTCTATTGTTCCGACTTAAAAAAAATAATAAAAGTATTAATTAAATAATCCACATAACAATTAATGATCATGCACGGTTTAATTGTATTTCATTATAAAAATTCCCTTTAACTTTTAATCAGGATTACCCGACGAAAGTTAATTATCGGAAAGAAAGAGCTATTAATAAGAGAAGAATCAAGAAAATGGAGTAGTGAGTGTTGAAGTGAATCGCCTGTTAATTATTGTGAATGTATTCGAGACGGAAATTCGCCGGTTTATAAAAGAGAAAAGAAGCTCCGGCTATGGTGAAAGTATGAGAGCTTTAGTGATAAACGCACGCGACGCATGGCTCAGCGCTCCTCTTTATTGCCGACGTGACTCGCGCTTTTTCAATTTCGTACTGCGAGAATGATTGGCGCTCGGGGTGTGATTGCCATGATGACATATCGGCTTGGACAAGGCCGTGTTTGACCGACCGTCCAACTTGACAAATGTTCACCAATGTAGTTCAGAGGAAACAGCAGGGAAATATATGCCAATTCTATATACATTTGCGATAGATGCCATATATACGTATATCACTTCCATGTATCCCGTGAAAGCTATTATTCCAAATTTACTTTGTATAGGAAAATTACAACTGTGTATTTCTGCATCTTAATATAACCTTATAAAGCGTATCTGGCGAGTTAAAGCAGGAATTTTATCTGGTTTAACATACTTATACACCTTATTCTCATTTACAATCACTAAAGTGTGCTAATCTTGCTTATGTATAAGACGGTAACGTAATATTACTGAAATCGATAATGCAGATGTCTACGTTTATGATAATAGTTCGAGGACCTACGAAGAGAAGCCGCTGGTTGAATGAAGCTCACAGAGTTGATACGCATACTTATCTCTATGATTGTTTGCTTCGTATAAAAGTTATTAAAACTTTCTGTATATTTCTGGAATATAAGTTTGGGATACAAAGCAGCCTACAACTATTCCGCATCGTAAAGAATGCCTGTACCAATTTTCGTCAAAAGCGCTTCAGTAATTGAGCCGTGAAAAGCGGACAAACAGATAAACACATAAAGTATGAAACAGCAAAAGAATATTTAGATGAGATGTATACAGTAAGAACAGTCTGCACTGATACTCTCTCTGAAGATTACAGCTTGGTAGTAGAGAATGAAGTGGCAACGACTATTATAATTGCAACAAATAACTCCAAAACCATTAAAAGCGTTGTGATGTCTCTACAAACGGTTAGGGGGAAGGGAGGAGTGCAAGAAATCCCCATATGTTACAGATTAGGTTTCGTGATCCCAGTAGTAATCTACTTCACTTGCACATCTTCAAATAAACGAGAAAATACCGTGCCATTTACACGTGGAATGCAGGGAACCAGCTAAACTGTCCCAAGCTTTGTATCCTTCTGGTGAAAATTGGGAGGCAGCATATGTTACAAATTAGGTTTTGTGATCCCAGTGGTAATCTACGTCACTTGCACATCCTCAAATAAACCAGAAAATACCGTGCCATCTACACGTGGAATGCAGGGAACCAGCTAAACTGTCCCAAGCTTTGTATCCTTTTGGTGAAAATTGGGAGGCAGCATATGTTACAAATTAGATTTTGTGATTCCAGTGATAATTTACGTCACTTGCACATCCTCAAATAAACTAGAAAATACCGTGCCATTTACACGTGGAATTCAGGGAACCAGCTAAACTGTCCGAAGCTTTGTATCCTTCTGGTGAAAAATGGGAGGCAGCATATGCTACAGATTGGTTTTCGTGATCCCACTGGTAATCTGCTTCACTTGCACATCTTCAAATAAACGAGAAAATACCGTGCCATTTACACGTGGAATGCAGGGAACCAGTTAAACTGTCCCAAACTTTGTATCCTTCTGGTGAAAAATGGGAGGCAGCTAGGGTTTATACAAAAACTGACATTTTAGAAAACCTGTTTTCGAATAGTATTTTTTCCAGAAAACCGGTTTTAACCGGTTTCGAATTTTTATTAAAAAAAATTTTTCTCGAATATTCTAAAATTGAAACACAGAACTTGTCCCCTGAAACCAAGAAAAATTAAAAAACACAACAAAGGTTGCTCTAACGCGTTTCGACAGCCAAGCTGTCATCTTCAGAGAGAAACTAACATCTAATCTTAAAATTAACCCTTATATACTAAGAATATTCACTTCGTGCGTGATCGGCCGCACCCGAACGCGCATCCAATCATACACGTCGTTGTGTCACAATTTATTATCTATCAACCTTAACTATTTTTAACAGGGATGAATGGCCTAAAGGTCCAGCGCAACCATTCATAAGGTTGTTTCCAGCCTTATGGATGGCTAAGCTCTCACATGCATTTAACATATAATTCTTATTAACTACTCTTAACAATTTGATATCATTATCTATCCTATGATCTAATTCAAAAGCATGTCGAGCCACACTTGACTTCTCAGTTCTTCCGTACCTCAAATGAGCCAAATGTTCTTTGAGTCGGATTTTAAGAGATCGTCTAGTTTGTCCAACATACTTTTGAGGACAATCCCTACATGAAATTTGGTAAATACCAGACTTATCTGTTTGCTCTACTTTATCCTTTAAACTACCTAAAAGCGAATTTAATTTTCCATTAGAAGTATAAATAACCCGAAAACCCTGATTTCGTAAAATTCCACCCAAACCCTGCGTGAGCGAGGGTTCAAATGGAAGTGAGACGAATTTAAAGTTTTTGTTTTCATCAGCTCGGAAAGTTGTAGTATTCACCAATTCACATTTAAATTTTTTCTTATTAATAATTTTATAAATAATATTTGGATCGAATCCATTAACTTCAGCTATATGTTTTATCGAATATTCTGTAATTCGAACAAAAAATTTTAACAGAAAATTTAGAGTGATTAAAAGCAGTTTTTGACTGAAATTATTTTCTGTTCAATTTTATTGATAGTAAATTTTTTTTATGCAATTTAGTAGAACAAAGAAATAATAGTTGACCAGGATTAAATAACTTTAAAAACAATTATTCGTTCTTTACGCATAATTTTCACATATAGGGATGTAAATATTTTTACAATAGTGAAACGAGTTATGCAGCAAAGGGTTCGAATAAATAAAAACAATATATTTTCATATTTTTATAATCACCATATTATTTTTTTTAAAAACAATGTTATTAGATACAGATGGATACTTATTAAAAACAATTAGAAAATATATAACTGTGTATTATATAATGTAAATTATAATCAAAGCCGAAAGACAAGAGTAAATAAAGTTTATGCATACATACTTATTAAATTTTAGTTTCAAGTTGATGTAGGCTAATATTTAAATATCTTCGATTTCCTTTACTGGTCCATTCATCTATAGTTATAGAAAATGTTTGCCCTTTATTCTTCATACAATTTAATTCATTTATAGTTTCATTTTTTATAGTTTCCTAAAACTTATAAATAAGATTCATAACTCAACAATTATTTTGTGGTAAGCAATAATTTCGTTGTTGCAATGACTCTCGTATGAACGAGCTATTTGTTATGCAATTAATAGATAGTCCATCCATTGCAGCAAGCTTTGATACAATTTCTTCTAAACTAGTCCTTTTCACAAAGTTAAGAATACAGGGCTGTGTAATTGTTTGTGAACTCGGGCCGGCATCAGATGATTTTTTCTCGGTTATTTTATCGTACACTGTTTTCAAATGATTATGTAGACTGCTTGTGCTTGATCCTTTGCAAGTAAGCATTTTATTGCAACAGGGTTTTCATCAATTTGGTACATTTGGCTACATTTGTCATTTTTAATTTTTTTTTAAATGTTATTCATACATTGAAAACCGATATTTTCTACTAAAAAACCGGTTTTCGAATTTCATAATTTTCTCCAAAAAACCGGTTTTTAACCCGGTTTTTAAAAACCGACAAACCCTAGAGGCAGCATATGTTACAGATTAGGTTTTGTGATCTCAGTGATAATCTACGTCACTTGCACATCTTCAAATAAACGAGAAAATACCGTGTCATTTACACGTGGAATGCAGGGAACCAGCTAAACTGTCCCAAGCTTTGTATCCTTCTGGTGAAAAATGGGAGGCAGCATATGTTACAGATTAGGTTTCGTGATCCCAGTGGTAATCTACGTTACTTGCACATCTTCAAATCAACGAGAAAATACCGTGCCATTTACACGTGGAATGCAGGGAACCAGTTAAACTGTCCCAAGCTTTGTATCCTTCTAGGGAAAATTGGGAGGCAGCATATGTTACAAATTAGGTTTCGTGATCCCAGTGGTAATCTGCGTCACTTGCACATCTTCAAATAAACGAGAAAATACCGTGCCATTTACACGTAGAATGCAGGGAACCAGTTAAACTGTCCCAAGCTTTGTATCCTTCTGGTGAAAAATGGGAGGCAGCCTATGTTACAGATTAGGTTTAGTGATCCCAGTGGTAATCTACGTCACTTGCACATCTTCAAATAAACGAGAAAATACCGTGCCATTTACACCTGAAATGCAGCTAAACGGTCCCTAGCAGAGAACCAGCTAAACTGTCCCAAGCTTTGTATCCTTCTGGTGAAAAATGGGAGGCAGCAGACGACGGCTGTATAATACGGTGAGAATGGGCACTATGTAGGTTCCTGTTGCCGCTGCCTATCCCCCATGTATGAGAAACTACCAGAGGGTCGAATTTGTCAGAAGTTGCTCCACAACTCAACTAGAAACGACATCTGAGTGTCCCTTTACACGCCCTCCACTTACTGGATTCGACACACTAAAACTAGTTCTCTTTTTGAAGATACTATAATCGTAATTTAGCAGTACACTGACTATCATGCAATTACCCACTACGGGGAAGTCATCAATAAGAATTCTGATATTTAAGATAATATTTCAATCCCATTTTATAAACAAGTCAACTCTTAAACTATATTTAACAATAAATACAACAAATACAGTGGAAACTTGATTTACCCCTATATTCGCATGACCACAAGTCTCTCCACGGCTTACCGTTTTACTTTTTCTTAAGAGGATCGGAGGAGCTCCTAATTACAGATTCCTTACAACTGTCTAAGATAAAAACCTTTAATACAATTATGTCGAGTCTACAACCGTGCAATTTAGCCCAAAATAAAGTCGTATGCGCTTTTCTCTGGTATAATAGAAGAATTTAATGTCAGTGCCCAAAATAAAATAGAACTACTTGTTCCTGGAACGTCGTCGAGCTATAATTTAGCCACCCCCTATACAATAAGAAATTCCAGGAATAGTTTATTAAATAAAGAAAACTTCCCTTCATAGAATTAAGAACAATGGGCCATCCCGAAATATTGCTCTTACTAAGCAAGGCCAACTGAATAAAAGAAAAAGAAAAACAGAAGCCAGACAGGATGCTGCAGCATAACAGAATTAAAATATACGATCAAACGCCAAACGTTTTATTCCATAAAATCTTATTTGTTCACAATCGTTTACAAAACAGATAGAAATTTAATACTTCTAAATATCAAATTGGGGTGAGAGTGAACGTTCGCATCGCGGCATGCGATTTGAGAAGGCCAATTTTTGGATGCCAGGTGCTGTCATGGTTTGAACTAGAAGGGTTCGAATTACTGCCACTGTAAAATGGTCAGCAGTTGTCATACGGTTCGCTTCGAAATATTTTGATTTTGATTACTAGCCTTCTCCTATCACCTCAATGTCTGAGGCAATAAAAGACAAGTGTGGTAGTGTTACTTTGGTAAAGATACCTGATAGCCTCAAGCGTGAATATGCCATTTGGAGCAACTAAATTTAAAAGATTTAACCATGTTGATGTCAATCTCTGACATGAGTGTTTATGATATAATTCTTTCATGATCCTGCTTGTCACACACACCCACAAGTGTGTGACTGACAAAAGTTTGTTGTAATTTGTAACCCAAACCTGATTTTTTTTAATCATAAATTCCTCCGTTTTTTAATAAGTCTTATACTTCATACAAGAGTGCGAGAAAAATCTGCTTGAGAAAACAGCTGAAACGATTGTCCACTTCCACTGGTCAGTTAGAAACACGCGCTGTGTATACGCGCCAAATTACAGGAAACAGAGAGTTAATAAATTGAATGAACAAATAAGTGCGAAATGTACATACAGGTTTTTTGGTGGTACGGACTGGTCCTTGGTTATCTTCAAAAATTGAAATACAGTCGACTCCCGCTAAAGTTGCACCCGTTTAAGTTGCACGCTCGCTAAAGTTGTCAGGATACGATCGTTAAGGTTGCGCGTATATTCTCCCACTCTAATTTTCGAACAACGAATTTTACTACCGAGTTTTAACGCCACTTTTGAATAAACCACTCAACCGCGCAAGTAGCAATAGGAACATATATATTTTTCGATAATGGTAGGGATTACGGGGAGTAGCAACTTTAACGGTCGATCCAGTACGGTGAGCGCAACTTAAGCGGGAGTCTACTGTACACATCTTTCTTGGTTTCAGGGGACAAGTACGAATTTCAATTTTTACATGTACAGGTATACTAATTATTTGGAAAAATCTGCAAGTTAAATACGAAATCTGAAGAAATAAGTGAACTGATTTAAGACGAATACCGACGATCTTTCTTTGAGGTACAACAGATCAAATAAGACAGTGTAATCAAACTGCAAAACCTACGAATAAAATATCTGGGGCTGTTTTTAAAAATTTGTCTTCAGTTCAGTACAAAAAATATAAATAAATAGAAGACATGGTGAAGTATGAAAGATCTTAGGAAAACTATTCTTTGGTGTGGTCTGATCGAAAGTGCTAGTCCTGGTCGTGGTCTGATAGAGAATGATGAATGCAATTCTACTGGTATATGTTACTCATATCTGTAACTCAGCTATGGAAAAACATGGTGAGGCTAGGATTGTGGCATTGGATATCTCAAAGGCTTTCGACAGAGTCTGGCATCGATCTCTTCTTGCTAAATTAACATCTTATGGTCTTGCTCCTGGACTCTGTCATTTGATAATCAATTTTCTCGCTCACACATCTCTTCAAATCGTCGTCGATGGCATCTCATCCGAGATATTTGCGATTACCGCAGGGGTACCTCAGGGGTCTGTTCTGTCTTCTACTCTATTTCTGTTATACGTAAACGATCTCTTAGCTTGAACTTCCAATCCTATATATACCTATGTAGATGATAGTAACCTTGTGTCATCTTTTTTCTCCGACAAACCATTATCTATCGCTGCTTTAGATCGACTAAGGGAACAGCAGATACAGACGATTAATCGGGATCTCGAGATTATTCTGGAATGGGGTAAAAACAATTTGGTCGACTTTAACGCTTCAAAAACTCAGGCCGTGGTTTTCTCTAAGAAAACATCAAGGGATAATGCAACAAACAAACTAATGGACGGTAAAATCCTTCCAATGGGATCTAATCTATCTATCCTAGAAGTGAATGCGAGCACTAACTTCTCTTGGGACGATCATGTGCGCGCCATAAGCCAAATCCGTCTCTCAGAAGCTAGGATTTCTTTTTAGAGCCTAAAAAGTACTTCACATCTCATCAGCTATTAACACTATACAAGCTCAAGTTAGGGCAACACTAGCCAATACTGTTCTCATGTTTGAAGTTCAGCCCCAAAACACACTTTAGCTCTCTTGGATTCAATTTAAAGAAGAGCGATTCGCCTAATTGATGACGAGAGTCTGACCGATTCTCTCGAAACACTAGAGCACAGGCGTATGGTTGGTAACTTGTCTCTTTTCGACAAGAACTATCATAGAAGATGCTCGCAGGAACTAATAAGATTGATCCTCCCAAGGGGAAGATTCTTGAGGCGTACTAGACAGTCGGAGACAGCAAATTCCTGTACGGTCCAGCTTGACACAGTGAGGACTTCTGTCTACGGAGACTCTTTTTTCTATAGAACTTCCAAATTATGGAACTTGTTACCAAAAGAAATTTTCCCCAAAAATTACAACCTATCCTTGTTTAAGAAGGCGATTCATCGCCATCTATCTTTGTTTCCGCATCCTACTCGCAGTGCTTTGAAAGCATAATGGGGTTACCCTTTGCGAGTGGATTAAATTTTTTTAAAAAGTTGCAATACAAACGCGAATGTTTGTCTCTTTTAAGAGAATTCACCGGTCAGTTGTTTTTCTATAGATTTTCTTTTAACTTCTGTCAGATATTACTAACAGTATTACCATTTGCAAAATTAAAAGACCCTGACGAAAGACACTGAAAAAGGAAAAAGAAGAACGGCATAATAAAGGACCTACGGTTGTATAAAAGGATGAGGGTATATTAGAAATGAACATTAATGCAAAACAGTGGCGTGCATACAATGAAGGCAAAAAGGCATTACCTACCCGAGCAAAATCAGAAAAAAAATATAATTACTCCTAAATAAAATTAATTTTTCAGCAGACATAGTATCTCGCTTTATTAATACTTTGTTTCCCTTTTCGATCATTAAAAAAGGGTGCAAACTTTTAAAATTAATTCAAGGTTATTGCAAAGTTAACACGAATACGGTAATATTCCAGTAAACAGTCACACTCCATCACAATATTCCCCTGTAGGTGGCCCATAAGCCAAAGGTATAGGCAGATAATAACAATACCATAGCGCTTATATTAAAATGTAAAGGCAGCACCTTTTATTTGCTTATCTGTATATTGCAGCGACATCTTTGTTACAGTGGACGTACATTACATTAGAATTTTCTATTTCGGTAAATCCCCTAGATATTAATTTATAATCCAATTTGTTAGTCTTGTTGTCAATCTCTACGTTTCGTGTGTGTTTTGTAGTGTTTATTTAGTACAAACCGAATTCATTCGTTTTATTTTATAACAAGCTTTATTCAAGACATTTAATATATACATAGTGTTGAACTGCTCTGTTACTGTTACTGTTAGTTAATTCAGGGCTTCGAACCGGAACTGAACCGAAAACCGGAAACCGAAAAAAACCGTTATTTTCGTCGGAACGAAAACCGGAATGGAACCGGAAAAAATGTCGGTTTATTTCGGTTCGTTGAATTTATATACCTAAAATAATTTTTACTTTACCTTTACGTTTGAAAGTTTTTTTAGACATTTCAATTTTTTTTAATTTTACACAAATTCATTCAATTTTAATTTCAAAATTATGAGTCTTTCAGTATTTCATTTTTCTTTAAAAATCAGATTGAAAACTCACAAGTTCCACATTTTCTAGAAAATATTAACTTTTTTTTCAGAATTTTAACTTGAATCATTTTTAAAATTTTTTGATTTTATCTTTAAATTTGGACTTTTATCTGGAAATATTTTTCTTCGTTGAGTTTAAAATAAAAAAAAATATCTTCTGTTGTAACTTTGGAATGAAGCAGTAGCGTGATTTTCATTCGAGCTAGGGAAACTCGGCTTTCCTTACAATTTATTCGCAAATTCGAGTTTTTCTTGCAATTTGAACTTTTTTTAGAAAACTCCAAATTTACTTCCTTCCTTAAACGTCAATTTTCCTTTCCTAATTTTTTAAAGTAATTATACAAATTTTAGATTTTTTACAATTTTTTCCTTCAAATTCCACTTTGATTTTAGTAATCCATTTTTTTTTCGAGATCCCAAATTTAAATTCTTATGATTTTTTACGCTGCCGATTTCCTAAAACTTTCTATAATTCCAAGATATGATTTTTTCTCAAAATTTTCGCTGAAATCTGAAATTTAACCCAGAAATTTTTAAAATTCAAAATATAATTTCATGAAAAAAATACAAAATTATATTCCAATTTAAAACTAAGATCTTGAAATTGGAGTCGGAATTTTTAGAGTAAACTTGAAATGGTGACATCTTAGAAAATGTCTAATTTAAACTTCCAATGAGTTTGTTTACGATAAAATAGTAATTTTTATTCTAAAAATTTTGATTTTTTTCTCAAGATTTCGACTTAAGCCTTGAAATTGCGATATTTTTTCAGACTCTTTAAAATTTAGGAGTCAAAATTGTGTTTTTTAAATATTAATTGTTTTCACGAAACTTCTGATATAAACTCGAAAGTTTGGCCCTTTGCTTCTTGAACTGTTTTGTCAAAAATCGATTCTCAGAATTTTAAATTTCTTTACAAACTTTGGAGCTACTGTTGAAATTTTTCCTAAAAATTTCGTCTTTAAAATTGAAATTCACGTTTTTTTTTCGGAAAATTTGTCGTTAATCTGAAAATTTTAATTTTTTCACAGAACATTCATTTTAAGAAATAATTGAAACTGCATTTTTTGTGGATTTTTTTTACTTTTACTTCTAAAATATAGATTACAAAATTCAAATTTTTGCCCAAAATGCTAGCAGAAATTAGATTTCAAATGCAAAACTGCTAATTTGAGTTTGAATATTTTAAGTTATTTTTTATTTTCAATTTTAACTTAAAATCTCGAAAGAATATCCAAATTTCAAGGAAAAAGTAAACATTTTTGGAAAAAATCTAAATTTGAGCAAAAATATACTAAATTTATGAATATACAATATTTCAAAATTAATCTCATAATTTCGAATTCTGTAAACTAAAAGCTTTCGAGCTAAGTCGAATATTCAAAAATTCCAAAAAATTATAATTGTCAACTCATAATTTCGAAAAAAATGTCTAGAATTAAAGAATAAAAGTCAACCTGTCGATAAAACGGGTTATACTTGCCAGAAAAAGACTACATTTTGTTTAAAGTCGATATTATAGAAAAATAATAATAATAAAAATCTTCAAAAGAAAAAGTTAAAATATCGAAAAAAGGTTAACCAAAACTTTCAGAAAATTTGAAATTTTCAGCAACATTTCCAGAAAAAAATTAAATAGTTGGGTTAAGTTCAATATTTCTAAATTAAAATTAGAAAGTCTAAAAACTCTTCTGTCAAATTTTGAACTTCTTGAAATTTTGACTATTTCATCAAAATCTTAATTTAAAACTTGAACTGAACTAGAAGTGGTATTTTGGGTATATAATTTAAGGTTTTTATGAATATTTCAAGTTTAAATTTTTAAATTTCTAAACCCGACATTAATATTAACTTTTTCATAAAGTTCAGATTTTTCTTGAAATTTGAGCCCAAATTGAACCAAAAATGCAAAGTTTCATCTTGAAATTTTTAAACCTGAAAAATATTTTTGTTGAATTTTAGGCAAGGTCTCAGTAGTTACGTGTTGTAATATGAAGAAAAAAAGAACATAACATTTTCTAAATTATGTTCGAAAATCAATTTTTAATTTGAAAAACTTTTGAGAAATCACAAAATGAGTCACCCGGAACTGAATCGAAAACCGGAAAAAAACTGTTATGTTTGTCGGAACGAAAACAGGAACTGGACCGATATAATTTTTTTGCCGGAACAAAAATCGAAAACCGAAACGAAAAAAATAGCGATTCAAAGCCCTGAGTTAATTGGACTGTTAGTGGCGAAAATGCAAGTGAAAATGCGATCATGGTGAAAACTTCTTACAGTGGCCAAAAAACTTTCATTTGTATAAATAACTATTTGAGTTCATTACCTCCCTAAGAATTAACCTTGAAAGTTTCATATTGCCTTAAAGTTCTGTGACTCCATATTCTAGGAATGTTAAAGTTCTTTGACTCGACCTACATATTATATATCGACATGAGTTAACCTTGAAAGTATCTTATTACCTTAAAGTTCTATGACTTCATATTCTAGGAATCTTGGCGTTGACCTTGAAAGTATTACGTTACCATCAGTGGTATTAACCTTTAAAGTGTCACGTTACCTAAAAGTTCATTAATCCCCTCTGTGAATCATTTATATAAATAACTATTTGAGTTCATTACCTCCCTAAGAGTTAACCTTGAAAGTTTCATATTGCCTTAAAGTTCTGTGACTCCATATTCTAGGAATGTTAAAGTTCTTTGACTCAACCTACATATTATATATCGACATGCGTTAACCTTGAAAGTATCTTATTACCTTAAAGTTCTATGACTTCATATTCTAGGAATCTTGGTGTTGACCTTGAAAGTATTACGTTACCATCAGTGGTATTAACCTTCAATGTGTCACGTTACCCAAAAGTTCATTAATCCCCTCTGTGAATCATTTATATAAATAACTATTTGAGTTCATTACCTCCCTAAGAGTTAACCTTGAAAGTTTCATATTGCCTTAAAATTCTGTGAATCCATATTCTAGGAATGTTAAAGTTCTTTGACTCGACCTACATATTATATATCGACATGCGTTAACCTTGAAAGTATCTTATTACCTTAAAGTTCTATGACTTCATATTCTAGGAATCTTGGTGTTGACCTTGAAAGTATTACGTTACCATCAGTGGTATTAACCTTTAAAGTGTCACATTACCTAAAAGTTCATTAACCCCCTCTCTTAAAGGTCATTAACTGACCCAAAGTCGCTCGTCATTGGTCAAAACTGGCGCATGCGCCGCAAATTGAATTGTGGCGCGAAAACCTGTTCAAGGATGCCTATTACCCCTCTACTGGTGTTCATAAACACGAAATTACCGCGACAGGACGTCTTATCCCTCTATTTAAACTTGTGTTTGGATATTTTGGTAAAAAAAAATGTATGACAGTTACAAATAGATTATTATTTTCAAAAGAACTGAAAAGTTTAATAATTTATAAAGTTTAGTTCCACTTTCAAATGTGCGAATAAGATTCTTGCTCTGTAAGTACACGAACGTTTACTTTTGTCTGTATCGGAATCATCGGATATCTAGTTGCCTACCCTGTCTCAAATGGCACTGCACGCCACTGATGCAAATATTAGGAAATTAAGTCAAGTGGCACAGGAGCAAACACAGTATTACAGGCAGCAGAATGTCGCTGAAATCAAACTAAAACAAATAGTAAAGTCAGGAGGAGGAAATACTTGGCAAAAGAAAAACTGAAGGGCAGGGTCAGGGTTAAGGTTAAGAAAATCAAAGAATGCAAATTTAATCCAAAAACATTATAAGAAAGGGAACATCAACTTGGCTATCGAAACGCGTTAAAGTAACTTTTGTTTTTTTTATCTTCCTTGGTTTCAGAAGACAAAATGTGTATATCAATTTTTGACCAAGGATCCAAAATTATGGAAATGGAAAATTAAATTAACAGTATATCGTTTCTGTAACCATAACTGATTACTATAACCTATTTTTATTCTAGTATAAATCACAATTTACATAAAATATCATGGTTGGTTTTATTTTAGTAAGAAGAAACAATATAAATTTAATATTACACATGTGAAGGCTATATCTATTTTCTCAAGGTATAATAAAGCCTATACATGTTGCGCATAACAATTTACCCCATTTAATTACCTAAACGTGACACCAGAGAATATTTCTATATTTCGAATGCCGTGTTTTCTTATGCATAAGAAGTGGCTGAAGAGTAAGGCATTTTCCACGTGCTCTAACGTCCGGGCTCACTAGTCACTTTCTTAAAACACCACACTACTGTAGAAACACACCGAAGTGTTAAATTGAAAGTGCTGACTGTTGCAATAACACTTAGAGAATGCCAATAAAATTGAATCGACTGGGTAAACTTTATAGCTTTTGATCACAGAGTAAATAATCTTCCGAGTATTTGTTTGACTGTAGGAAGTATGCAGCTCTAATATTTACTTACAGTTTGGGAGACAGAAAAATAGCTCGAAGAGAAACTAAAGTGGACACGACACAGTTAAGTAATGAAATAATTTGATTAAGGTTTGTAGCAGAGACATGTATGTTTTAACTTGTTCCAGTAACCACTGTAAAATTTTAACCTTTGAAATTATAAAAATTTTAATGATGATACCATTGATAACAAAATGGGAATATCTGTTTGTTGTGTTGGCATATGTTTGTTTACTGGAGCAGGGGAAAGGAGACAGAGACTTTCTGCGAAGGGCTTATGTTGAGAATGACGTGGAATGCCCTGCTGCACTCAGGTAGGGTGGCATCAATATTATAATTTGTCGTTGTTTTGGGGAGAACGAAAGCCTTAGACGCAGGCAAGCGGAAGAAAAACTTAGACACGAAAAGTTTCCGGGACGACTAGAGCCATGTCTTACCAGTACGTTGCCTAAGAGGAAAAGTTTTGTTTAATTTTGTTTGGTTTGACGTTAAGCTTACGTCCTGTCACTTTCATCCCGTCTTCTTTGCAGCTTGCGTCAGTTGTTCGTTGCTTTGTTGTCTCCAACAATATTTATTTTAATATTTTTAATGGTTAGTTTCGCATATTTTGTAAGTAGAGACTTTCCCTCCACATATTTACCAATAATTTTCTGTAGAAGTTCATAGAAGGGTACAAAGTCCAAAATATTTTATCCGTAATAACTCAATCCATAATTCTAATATTATAAAGTGGCGATATTCATTTCTTAGTAATAAGTAATCTCTGCAACTAGTGAACCAATCCTAAAAATTCTTTAACTGATAAAAAGCTACACTATGAGTAGGCTATATCTTATTTTGATACAAATAGTAGCTTGAAACCTCAATGGGCGGGCGCTCAATGGGCAGTAAATTATCTGGTTCAAGCTACCAAGCCGAAGCTAACCTGATGCATTGACGTTATTCTAAAATAACGAATAAAATCAAAAAATTAAACAAACAGTTCAAGTGAATAGAACAAACAGAAAAATTAAGTTACTTAATTGAAAAAAAAATCACAATAACTGCTCTATGTTGTTCATTCACCTTTTGACAATATTTAACTCTATCAAAATGCCGGAGGGTTGTTAGTGATCGAGCTTCTATTTTTTAATATTAATATTAGTTTATTAAATGTATAAATAAATAATACATATTTTTACAGGAAAACATTATTGGTTAACAAGAAACATTCATTTTAACATAGACACCTAACTTTCTCTTAAAACTAGACAAATTATTTGCACTTTTTATTTCATTTGACAGATTATTAAATAAAGACACACCCTTATAAAATAAAGATCTATATGTCGATTCTTTACTTAACAGTATATATATATATATATATATATATATATATATATATATATTACTACAGTTACGTGTTTCATAGTTATGTACTTCGTTAACATTTCTTATATTGTACATTAAGTATTCTGGCAACAATCCTTTAATAATTTTATAAATAAATACCATAGTTTGATAAAACAAATATTGTTGTACAGACAGTGAGCCCAGACAATCAAGCATCAGATCGATTGGTGTATAAACGTTACATTTCAATATTGCTCTATGACATTTGTTTTGCAGTATCTGCAGTTGTTTTAAATGGTATTTATTAGCAAAGAACAAGATACTTGGGCAGTAATGAAAATAGGGTCGAATTAAAGTATTAAAAACTTTGAGGCGATTAGCAAGATTTAAATTTTTACATATTCTGCTAAAGTATTTAACTTTACCATTTATTTGTAATACAGTATTGTTAAGGTGTTTTTTAAAGTTTAAGTCATTGTCAATGGTTACTCCTAGATACTTGATCTGGTTGACAAACTCCAAAGATTCTCCATTTAACTTTACTTTATCCGCCATCGCGTTAGAGCTCCCCATTAACATCACTTTCTTTACGTTTATTATCAGACCATTAACTCTTAACCACTCACTAACGTTCACCAAAATTGCATTCATGCGAGTTACCCCTCTTTGAAAGTCTGATTCTTCAACTGATATGAGCGTATCGTCCGCAAATAGGTTAAAGAATCAGTCGTCGCCTGTGCACTGATCGATGTCAATAATGTACAAAATAAACAACAGTGGGCCTAATATTGACCCCTGCGGTACACCTAAATTGTTAGCTGCACTTCTCGAAACATAACACAGGCCCACAAAAAAAAAGTGGTGTGTGCTGGGTGTCGGACCCACATAGTCCGGCGTATTTTTTCCCGCTGAACACGAATCTGTAGTCTAAATTGGGGGTCAAACTGCTAAAAGTAGAGAAAAACCAAAAAAACCGATAAAAATCACGATCTCGTATTTTTTTCTGTTTGATATTATCATTCTTATAATTTTCGTCTTTTCCTGACCCTTTTTTCTTCAAATGACCTGTGAAGTGGATTTCTGCTACGTTTTGTTCCTTTTTCTTGAGTTTCTCTGTGTAGCATCCAACAGTAATCTGCAAACATATTTATTCCCCACTGTCCCTGAAACCGCCGTTCAAACTCTTTGAGATCTTGGTGAAATCTTTCTCCTTGCTCTTCACTGAAGTCTCCGTTATTCTCCGGGAATTGGTCAAGATGCGAATCAAGGAAGTGCATTTTCAAATTCATTAGGCAATCTGAATGCTGAAAATTTCTTATCATATTTGCCACAATGCTTTTGTAATCAGCATCCTTGGTATTGCCTAAAAATTTGGTACACACTTCCTTGAAACTTAACCACGATGCCTTTTCTTGGTCATCCATGACTGCAACAAACCCTTCATCTTTGAATAACTTTCGGATTTCCGGTCCATCGAAGATGCCTTCCCTTAGTTTAGCATCAGATTTTTTTTTAAACACAGTACGCAGGTACGTAAAACATTCACCATCCTTTTCAAGAGCTTTGACATACTGTTTAATTAAGCCAAGTTTTATATGAAGAGGAGGAATGAGAATTTTGGCTGGATCAACAAGCGGTTTCTTTATTATATTATGTGATCCAACCTTAAATGAAGATCGTAAAGGCCATTCTTTTTTTACGTAGTGATTTTTTCGATCCCTACTGTCAAACATACACAAATAGCATGGATATTTTGTGAATCCAGATTGCTGTCCAAGGATCATGGACAAAATTTTTAAATCACCACATACTTGCCACTTATGTTCTTCGTACTTTATTTTCTTTAGGACAACTTCGAGGTTTGAATACTCTTCTTTAAGTACAGTGAAGTGGGCTAAAGGTAGAGGAGCGAATTTGTTGGTGTTGTGGAGAAGGACTGCCTTAAGACTCTGTTGAGACGAATCAATGAATAACCGCCAATTTTCTGGCTCATATAAATTTGGCTTAAATTCATCGATAAGTCCTTTTACATCAGTGCAATAGAGTAAATCTTCATTTTTTTCAAAATATTTACGGAAGGCTTCTTCTCGATTCCGATAAAACGAAACTTTAGTACCTTTTGTCAATAGATTTCTCTTTTTCATATTCGAAGCCAATATTTCAGCCGCTTCTTTTGAGAGTTTAGCCTCTCTGAATAAATCATTCAGATGTTTTTGATCGTATTTTTCCGGCTTCCGATCTTCACCAATAGGTCTGTATTCTTCATTGCTCGAAAACTCTTCTTCCTCAGATTCGCTAGAAATGTTTTCACTACTAGTATCAAACTCTTTATCAATAAAAGCTGAATTTTCAGGATCGACGTCGACTTCCATTGTGTCTAATCCACTAGTCAGACTGTCTTGTGACGTGTCATCTTCTAAACCTTTTATGAAGTTTGCAACTGGTTGTTGAACACTTGACACAGAAGGATAAGAAATTTTATCCTTATGCATTCGGCCCACAGTGTTGACATTTGTTGTGCAAAAGTAACAATTACTTGCATCAAGTGGCGTTTTCCATATCGCTGGAGTTTTAAATTTAAGATTCGCCTTGACCTGGTGCTTTTCAAATCTATTGATCATATTATAACATGAGCCACAAACAAAATTGGGTATCCAATTTTTGAGATCGAGAGAAACTTTCATATTGAAGCACTTTTCATACAAAGTCACGAAACGATCTGTTAGTTTCTTTGTATTTTTTATCCCTATGTACTTTGCACAAACGTAGCAAAAAGCATTGGGATTTCCAGTACATTTGTGATTGCCACGAGTACTAGAAGTTCCAGCAAAATTTTCAGTAGAAGAATCCATGAAAATAAATAAACCCCGCACGCTAGAATACCTAGGCCTAAGTATGAGGGCTTTCGGACTTTGACAAGGACAATGTCAACTCGTCGTCGGACACACTACGGCATCATTCTCATATTCTAGCGCTTCCCTGCAAAACAGCGCGCCTTCGCTGGCTTCGATACGCCGAAATGTTGACTAGCGAATCATTCTACACATCCCGATAAAGGGCAGTTGTCATCGTAGTCCAATCATTCCGGAGTAGCAGGTTTCTGCCGGTAAATGTACCGATTTAGTTAACCATTTCCTTATTTTTTGTCAAAAACAAAATATCATCTATGTGACACTTAAATAAGACACAATAAGTAGTGAATTAACGTATTTGCACATTACGGTTGGATATTACAGAGAGAAACAAGTAGAAACTGCAAGATGATAATATCATACAGAAAAAAATACGAGATCGTGATTTTTATCGGTTTTTTTGGTTTTTCTCCACTTTTAGCAGTTTGACCCCCAATTTAAACTACAGATTCGTGTTCAGCGGAAAAAAATACGCCGGACTATGTGGGTCCGACACCCAGCACACACCACTTTTTTTTTGTGGGCCTGTGTAATTGTTAATCCGAGTAACCTGATATCTGGATGTTAGATAATTGCTAAACCATTGGAGTGCGGGATCGCCAAAACCAAAAAGTCGCAGTTTTTCAAGAAGGAGTTTTCTGTTAATAGTTTCAAAAGCACGGCGTAAATCCAAGAATACGGTTAGAACTAGATGTCGAGGGTTGTCTAACCATTTCTTCCATCTGGAGACGGTTAGCTGCAGTGCGCTTTCACAAGAGTGCCCCTGTCGAAATCCTGACTGATTTGGAATGAGAACATTACTATTTTTTATAAATTGCAGCATCTGATTATACACAATTCTTTCCAACGCCTTTTCTAAGTACGGTAGGGAATTAATTGGTCTATAATTAGATGGATCATCAGAACTGGTAACTTTTGGTATTGGCGTAATGACAGATTCTTTCCATTTCTTCGGAAAAACGTTTGAGGTAATAGACTTATTGATAATTTCAGTAATTTTGAGCAAAAGAAAATTACCGCCCATTGAAATAATTTTGTTACTGATTGCCTCAGTCGACGTTCCTTTTTTAATAGTTTTGAGAACTTTTTTGACTTCTTCGGGTGTAACTGGCTCAATTGAAAATGGTTCACCATAAGTGCTATTGAAAACATTATACGGATATTTGTCTTTATAATGTCTCCCATCAGATTTCACTAATTCAATAATACTTTGACTCACAAAGACATTGTATTTTTCGGCTACTGTTGCCTCGTCTTGGTATATAATGCCATCAAATTTCATTTTTGTTGGATGTGACATTTGCGTGGCACCGATAGTTTCTTTAACATTTCTCCACATATGTTTGGGATCGGTGCTGTCCTCAATTTTTCTTGAATACTAACTCTTCTTTTTACGCTGGATAGTGCTTGTAACTTTGTTTCGACTTTTTCTGTATTGTTCCCAGTCAGAGCCAGTGTTTGTTACACAAGCTATTCGATAGAGATCATCTCTAAATCTTGTGAGGTCTCTTATTCACCATCGTACCACTTTTTGTTATTCTGAGATCTTTTCATTAATTTAATAGGGGCTATTTCATCTAGGACATCTATAACGTTATTATATAAGCAGTCCACCAGTTGATCAATGCATACTTGATGATTATTCATCCAATTGTTTCTAAGCAATTTATCTTCAAATACAGCATTATCGATACTTTTGAGATTTCTTACATATTCATTTTTATCATATGATATAATAGTGTTATATACGATGTATTTGTATGATACTATGATCAGAAAACTTAGGAGAATCCAACACTAATGCAGAAATGGCATGTAGGTTTGTAAATAACAGATCAATCTTAGTTTTTGATGTGGCAGTGACTCTTGTACATGCTTTCACAATTTGACAAAGTCTATAATTGTCCATAAGAGATATCAACTGTTTCGTATTATAATCATCACGCGATACATCAAAATTAAAGTCACCCCATCAAGATCAGTTTTAGATGGCTATAACGTCCATTAGTTGGCTCAATATATTGCAAAAATCTGATCTGTTTGAAGAGGGAGATCTGTATAAGCATATAATAGCAAAGGTTGTATTGTCAATTATCAATGTTACACCCAGGATCCAGATTTGGTTATTAATATTTGTGTTAATGATGATTGTAAAATTAATAGATTTAAAGATATAGAATATTACTCCACCGGTAAAACGACTGTGTGAGTCACATCTAATTAAAGAGTAGTTACTTACATGCAACTCACTATTATAAATATTATCAGTTACATGAGTCTCAGTAAGAGCAAGGAAGGCAACATTGTTGTCCATAATAAATGTTAAGACTTCATCAATTTTCGGCAAAAGACTTTGTATATTGACTATGTAAATGGTGTTGTCTAATTGCTATGATTCATAGTTTATTTTTTTCCTGATTATATCTACAACTGCTTGGTACGATGGACAATTTGGATCCCATGAATTATGATCTACAACAAAGTGGGTACCGTATTGTTTATTTTTATTTACACAGTTTGTACATTTGACCTGTTCTCTTGTACACGTATTTGACTCGTGCTCTTCAGCACAATATCCACATATCTCTTTATTTTTACAACTGCTACTTTTATGTCCGTATTGTTTACACTTGAAACATTTAATGATGTTATATGTCTCACTAAATTTACATTTACTAAAACCAACAGTTAGGTACTCAAGGTCTTTAATTTTTGCAAATGTTATGGGATCAATTTCAATACCCAAGGTAAATACATTTTTTATTGTTTTTGTTTTATAAATTAATTTAAAACAAAAATTTTTTACTGTAGAATATAACTCATTTTGTTTTATTATCATGCTTAGTAAGGCATCATTATCAAGTTCACAATCATTTTTGATATTTCTTACTTTAATTTGTAGTAATTTCTGTTTTGCTTTACGAATTTCAACATCATCTTCAAACTTCTGTTTGATTGCAGTACCCATTTCCTTCAATTTTTGTTTATCTTCGCTTTGTAAGATTAAGAACCATCAAGCTTTGAATTTCTTACAGCTACATCCTAAAATAATTTTACATCTAAGTGAGTGATTAAATCTTTACGCATAGCTCCTTTTGTTTTATTATTCTTGGATTTCATTATTAATACATCTTTAAAACTTTCTTTAAGTATGGGGTTAACGAACGTTTTAGTTTTATTACTGTTGATATTTGTGCTACCGGTTGCTACAGGTGCTTGCACTTGATCCACATCGGGTGTTGTTGATAATTTGGCATTATTCTCTTTTACAGTTGCGCTTACTGTTTGTGCATAACTAAACGATCTTCCTTGTGTTAAAACCCTTACCAGTTCAATATTGCTGGTTCGGAGATCTTTTACTTCAGTCTTTAACTTTTCTATTTCTCTTGTTAGAGGCAGAATTGCATTGGCAATAACATCCTAAATATGATTCGTTAAAACACCAGAATTCGTGCTAAGGTTGCTGTATTCTTCCTCGCAGCAAATAATTTCGTTCCCATTTAAATGCTTAATATTTTTTACTAATTTTATGCAACTAGGATGACTCAGTGAATCACATTTTATACATACCAGGCCGCTGGTCGGCATTATTTTGCACTTTTTGCATGGAAGAGCATGTGGCGCGTCTTTATCGGCTGACATGTTCTTATCAAGATATCACCATGTAATAGTTTATTTAAAGTCTGAGTTTGCAATTATTATTCTTGTGTGTATCACTATTATTGACTAAGAAGATTACACAGATCTGTTCTCTATTCATTTAACTTGCATCACAACAAATATGATTTTGGTTTATGAACTATTTACCACATTAATTCACGTACTAAAAGAACCACGATAAACGCGACTGTTGTTTCGACACACAAATTTCATCATGTTGTTGGCATAAGCCATGTTGTGTATTGTAATAATACAATACACAACATTTTTCAAAGAAAAAGAAGAATAAAAAGACAGAACGAACAGTCCACAAGAGTCATATCTGGAGACCTAGGAGGCCATTCACAATTTCCTATAGCCTCTACGTCCAATTCATCGCCCTGGATTGGATTTAAGAATGCACAGGGGTTGAAGGCCGAGGGGTAAAATTATGTTCAGCGAAGATCATGTTAGAATTAAAAATCAACTTGTTACAGAATTTTAAACTACGTAGATAATGAATTGTGTTACTTTTGACCTCACTTAAACCATCAACAGTTTACTATATACCAGTTAATTGAAATACGAGAGCAACCTTTGTTGTGTTTTTTAATCTTTCTTGGCTTCAAGGGGACAAGATTTGTATTTCAATTTTTGAAAATAACCAAGGACCAGTCCGTTCCAACAAAAAAGATATACCAGTTAAAACAAATCAAACAAACCAAATGATGTAAAAGTGAACTTTGTTGTCATTTCTACACTCCTGGCGAAAATTATCAAATAATGTCTAAAAGTTATTATTCTCCAGTATTACGGCCATGTTAATGTAACAGTAAATTACAGTCTGGGTGCTGAACCACCATTGTTCAGCAGTATTGATGTTACATTCATGTGTTTCTGTATTAGGCAACTCAGTAGCACTAAATATTTCAAAGCGGTTACTTATTTGTTTTAATTTCCTGGTGTTAGTAGGCTGCTAAACGCTTTTGTTTCATCGGTCTGAATAATTAACCACCACCTCAGAATCACAATTCGTCTACGTGTTTAGCATAACTAAAACTTCCCGCATTTAGCCAGACAGTTGTACATATTAACGGGGGCAAACTCAATAGGATCATATTACATATAAGCAGCTACAAGGGAATATTAGCAGCTTTATTAGTTAAATAATATCAAAGACTGTGCAACCCGAATTGTACAAAAGAAGATAATAAAAAACAATATTATAAAAAAGCTTCTCGAACCATCGATAAGATTTAAATAAAATAGGGTTGCTACTGTATATACACAAAGGTTGTCCTTAGGACCAATATAATGCTTTACTTTTAAATAGGTTCCGGTATAGCACTGGGATTTGTTGACTCCCTTGTGGCTACTGTACGCATTCTGTAATAACAGTCAATCTTATATCGCTCCCCGGAGTTTACTGGACAAACACGTCAAACAGCCATTCCTATAACTACAATGTGGTGATATCCCTGAATTCAATATACGCACATATTTACTTATTCTCTTAAGAACAGTTACTGTTTGCAATTTTCGCACCTTAAATCGATTCCTTGGATAACAGAATAAGAAAATAATCTGACGATACAATGGATTATTTTGTACACTAAGTCCAAAAGCTTTTATAGGGTCCATACTTCTGACTTTATATCATTTTGTATAATAGGGATTTAGTATGTTAGAAATTATAGACTGTCTACTTTTAAGGTATTTATGTCTATTATAGGTTTATTATCGTTAGACGACACTGAAGTCACTGAATTACAAGAGAATAAATTATACATGGTGCTTCAGTCATCATTGATTTTAACTACGTGTAGGAAAGTCTTATTAAATTAGGTGATAGACTGGTACTTTCAGTCGTTCGAGGTAGTACCACCCCACGTGTCACTAGGAGGCAGTGAAATGATGCTTACATTATATTTCCATCTCTGACATGTGAGTCGGTTTCTGATATTCTTCTTTCCTCATTCCTGTCCTTTCCTTATTTCCTTTCTTCATCTACTCTGATTTTTTTTCTTCTAATTATTAAAAACTGATGATGGATTCTCTTCGTGCAAAAAATTCCGGATGTAAACTACCCTCCCGTTCGGATGTCCAGGGTGGAGGGTGTACAAGGGAATCCAAAATCGACGGAAAACTTTAATGTACCACGGGCCAAGTTTCTTTCAAACAATTCATTCAAAATTCAATTCTGGAACATTCAGGGTCTAAACGCAAATCTAAACTCGGTTCATCAACACCCTTCAAAATGAAAGACCACATGTACTATCTCTGACAGAAACCCAAGTCTCCCCATCCATCCAAAACAGTCCATTTGCTTTACCCTAACTACGACTTGCACACAAAATTTAGACAGAAGAGGAGAATTTGTATATTTACGCGAAGCGACCTGTCCTGTCAACGAGAAGAACCACTGGAATCTGCTGATCATGATGTGATTTGGCTGAAAATCTGCTCCAAAAACGAAGTAATATTTGTTTGTTCACTTTATTTGTCTCCAAACGATCCCTCATACAGACAGCTCTTCTCTTATCTCTCCGTAACCTTTGATCGCCTAGAGACGAATTATCCAAAAGCTGAGGTTGTTTTTCTCGGTGACTAGGTTAAGGTTTTCTTCCCAACTGACGACGCGAGAATGGTGACAGAGGCTTTCATCATCACTTATGGACTATCGCAATTAGTTAAGGAACCCACAAGGATTCCTGATGCAGATATCCATCAACCTAATCTACTCGACCTTTTCTTTACAAATTTGTGCTTTTACGCGAAGCGATCTGTCCTGTCAACGAGAAGAAGCACTGGAATCTGCTGATCATGATGTGATTTGGCTGAAAATCTGCTCCAAAAACGAAGTAATTATTCGTTTGTTCACTTTATTTGTCTCCAAACGATCCCTCATACAGACAGCTCTTCTCTTATCTCTCCGTAATCTTTGATCGCCTAGAGACGAATTATCCAAAAGCTGAGGTTGTTTTTCTCGGTGACTAGGTTAAGGTTTTCTTCCCAACTGACGACGCGGGAAGGGTGGCAGGGGCTTTCACCATCACTTATGGACTATCGCAATTAGTTGAGGAACCCACAAGGATTCCTGATGTAGATATCCATCAACCTAATCTACTCGACCTTTTTCTTACAAATTTGTGCTTTTACGCGAAGCGATCTGTCCTGTCAACGAGAAGAAGCACTGGAATCTGCTGATCATGATGTGATTTGGCTGAAAATCTGCTCCAAAAACGAAGTAATATTTGTTTATTCACTTTATTTGTCTCCAAACGATCCCTCATACAGACAGCTCTTCTCTTATCTCTCCGTAACCTTTGATCGCCTAGAGACGAATTATCCAAAAGCTGAGGTTGTCTTTTTCGGTGACTAGGTTAAGGTTTTCTTCCCAACTGACGACGTGGGAAGGGTGGCAGGGGCTTTCACCATCACTTATGGACTATCGCAATTAGTTGAGGAACCCACAAGAATTCCTAATGTAGATACCCATCAACCTAATCTAGAGACGAATTATCCAAAAGCTGAGATTATTTTTCTCGGTGATTAGGTTAAGGTTTTCTTCCCAACTGACGACGCGGGAAGGGTGGCAGGGGCTTTCACCATCACTTATGGACTATCGCAATTAGTTGAGGAACCCACAAGAATTCCTAATGTAGATACCCATCAACCTAATCCAGAGACGAATTATCCAAAAGCTGAGGTTGTTTTTCTCGGTGACTAGGTTAAGGTTTTCTTTCCAACTGACGACGCAGGAAGGGTGGCAGAGGCTTTCACCATCACTTATGGACTATCGCAATTAATTGAGGAACCCACAAGAATTCCTGATGTAGATACCCATCAACCTAATCTACTCGACCTTTTTCTTACAAATTCACCAAATTCGTATAAAATCTCTGTGACATCACCGCTTGGAAATTCGGATCACAAGCTTGTAGCAGCCTCTCGCTCGCTTCATATACCACCTCCTTCCCAGACGCAGTCCCGTAGAGTTTGGCACTTTAACTCTGAAAACTGGGAAGAATTAAAAGACTTCTTTGCATTTTCCCATGGCAGGAAGTCTGCTTTAACTCAGACAACCCTTCCTTAGTCGCCGAATAGTGTTGGGTTGCTACATAGTAATCTGCTACTTTGTCACTGCTACTTATTGAGTAGCAGTTGGAACAGTTATCAGTTCCTAAAAGTAACTGCTACTTATGGAACATATAAGATCCTTCAGTCGCAGTCGTTACACATTACGTTATCAAAGCTACTTGCTACTTTACTCGATTAACTCCGTGTATTTTCGGTCCGTTTCCTTAAGCAATTGTAGGCTTTAATCAGTGTTTCTCTTCTATAGTCGGAAGCATCTTGGAATTCTAATGATATCATTTTGTTTTTATAATAAATAATAAGTCATGTCGATAATCATGGAGCTTATTTTTATATTTTTACCCTTTTTTGTCTTTAATTAGTTACTTTTAGAAGAGTATGTCAAAATAAAACAGCTAAATTGTATTGATACCTCGGAAAATTTTACAATTTAAATCACATGTTTACCTCTTAGTAATTTAAACGTCTCTAAAAATTCACATAATAGAAAAACATGACCAATGTTATATCCTCCTCCTTCAAGTTTCTCAAACATTAACAGAATTTATAAATGATTGTCTGCCAAATAAATTAAAAACATATCCTATCGTCTGAAATGACTGCGACTTGCAGTGATTTAGCGTAGATACCGTTATTGTTTAATCATACTGTGACAAAGTAGCAGAAACAGTTTAGTGGATTAGCAGCTATTTCTAACGGTGACAAAGTAGCAATAGCAGGTACTCTTTGTAAGTTGCTACTTGCTCCATTCCGTTCCGACTTTCAGTATACTGCGACTGCGATATGTGATCGCCTAACGCGTGTTCATAATAAGTAACAGTGACAAAAGTAGCAGCTATTTAAAATTGCTACTTAGTTGTAACAGGAGCAATTCGTAACCTATACTTGTAAATAGCAGTTTTGCCCATCACTATCGCCGAATCCATCACGGGAATTATCCTGATTGGTATGGAATGCTCAATTCCCCACTCCCAAAAGAAGTTTGCCTCCAGTAAATCTTGGTTCAGTAAAAAATGTGCTCGGGTTGTCTCCTGCAAAAATCGCGCATATCGTCGTTGGCGAAATAATCCCTCAGTCGAGACTCCGACCATATTTGTAGCTACACGAAATTCTTGTAAACAGATTATTGACGAGCCAAAAGATGATTTCGATTGTAAAATGTGCCAGAGGTTTATCAACTGTCCAAACGGTTCCAGGTCCTTTTGGGGATTTGCAAAGTCGATTGGAAAGAATTTTACATCTTCAAATGTTCCACCTTTACTCGATGAAAATAGCAATATTGCTACTATCTTTAAGGAAAATGCTGACAAGTTAGCCTAAATGTTTGCTGAAAATTCCAATCTTGATTCTCGAAACGCAGAACCTTCTATTCTTCCTAAGGTTGGCACATTGATGCGGCTGAAGTTGTTTTCAGACAACGTACAATCAGGAGCTCGACACCTCGAAAGCTTCTGGCCCCCTATTGTTCTTAAGAAGTGTGCCCCAGAGTTGACTCTTGTTCTAAGCAAATTGTTCACACTCTCTTACAACAAACGTGTATTCCCTAACTATCTGGTAAATCTGGAGTGCAGCCTGTCCCTAAAAAGGGACAAAGGAATTTGGCTAACTATCGCCCTATATCTTTGTTACCCGTTATATCTAAAGTGATGGAAAAGGTTATCAATTGAGATTCTCAAATATCTGGAGGAAAATAGAATCATCTTCCGACAGTCAATACGGTTTTAGACAACAGCGTTCCACTGGCGATCAACTGACATATGTTACTCATATCTGTAACTTCAGCTATGGAAAAACATGGTGAGGCTAGGATTGTGGCATTGGATATCTCGAAGGCTTTCGACAGAGTCTAGCACCGATCTCTTCTCGCCAAATTAACATCTTATGGTCTTGCCCCTGGACTCTGTCATTTGATAATCAATTTTCTCGCTCACACATCTCTTCAAATCGTCGTCGATGGCATCTCATCCGAGATATTTGCGATCAACGCAGGGGTACCTCAGGGGTATATTTTCTCTTCCACTCTATTTATGTTACACTATTTTTTGACAGTTTAAATAGATTTGGGGCAGTTTACCGAAACAGAACTGTGTTTTTTTAATTAGAGCACCCAAGCTCCTCCAGTCGGCCCTAATTGAACTTTCGTGAAAAGCACTGACTCCCCACTAGAAGAAACCATCACAATAATTGATATATAAATTTTATCCCCTGAAACCAAAGATTGAAATACAAATCTTGTTCCCTGAAACCAAGAAAGGTTAAAAAACACAACAGAGGTTGCTCTGGCGCGTTTCGATAGCCAAGCTGTCATCGAAATGCGTTAGAGCAACCTCTGTTGTCTTCTTTAATCTTTCGTGGTTTCAGAGGACAAGATTTGTATTCTAATTTTTTCGCTGACAGATCTCTTCAGGTCGTCGTCGATGGCATCTCATCCGAGACATTTGCGATTAACGCAGGGGTGCCTCAGGGGTCTGTTCTGTCTCCTACTCTATTTCTGTTACACATAAACGATCACTTAGTTTCAACTTCCAATCCTATATACAGCTACGCAGATGATAGTAACCTTTCTCCGACTAAACCATTATCTATCGCTGCTTCAGATCGACTAAGGGAACAGCAGATACAGAGGATTAATCGGGATTTCGAAATTATTCTGAAATGGGGTAAGAACAATTTGGTCGACTTCGACGCTTTAAAAACTCATGCCGCGGTTTTCTCTAAGAAAACATCAAGGGATAATGCAACAAACATACTAATGGACGGTAAAATCCTGCCGATGGGATCTAATCTATCTATCCTAGGAGTGAATGCGAGCACTAACTTCTCTTGGGATGATCATGTACGCGTCATTGCCAAATCCAACTCTCAGAAGCTAGGCTCTCTTTTTAGAGCTAAAAAGTACTTCACATCTCATCAGCTATTAATACTGTACAAAGCTCAAGTTAGGGCAACACTAGCCAATACTGTTCTCATGTTTGGAGTTCAGCCCCAAACTTTAGCTCTTTTGCATTCAATTCAAAGAAGAGCTATTCACCTAATTGATGACGAGAGTCTAATGGACCATAAAATCCTTCCAATGGGATCTAATCTATCTATCCTAAAAGTGAATGCGAGCACTAACTTCTCTTGGGACGGTAATGTGCGTACCATTGCCAAATCCACCTCTCAGAAGCTAGGCTGTCTTTTTAGAGCTAAAAAGTACTTCACATCTCATCAGCTATTAACACTATACAAAGCTCAAGTTAGGCCAACACTAGCCAATACTGTTCTTATGTTTGGCCATGTTCAACCCCAAAGCACACTTTAGCTCTCTTGGATTCAGTTCAAAGAAGAGCCATTCGCCTAAGTGATGACGAGAGTCTGACCGATTCTCTCGAAACACTAGAGCACAGGCGTATGGTTGGTGACTTGTCTCTTTTCTACAAGTACTATCGTGGAAGATGCTCGCAGGAACTAATAGGATTGATCCCCCCAAGGGCAAGATTCTTAAGGCGTACTAGACAGTCGGAGACAACAAATTCCTGTGCGGTCCAGCTTGACACAGTGAGGACTTCTGTTTACAGAGACTCTTTTTTCTATAGAACTTCCCAGTTATGGAACTTGTTACCGAAGGGAATTTTCCCCAAAATTATAATCTATCCTTGTTTAAGAAGGCGGTTGATCGCCATCTATCCTTGTTTTCGCATCCTACTCGCAGTGCTTTGAAAACATAATGGGGTTACCCTTTGCGAGTGGATTAAACTTTAAAAAAAACAAGCAATAGTGAAATTTAGGTTTTGACACTGGAAAGGATATTAAAGTTGGTTAAAGATACTATGGTGAAATTGGAGAATCCAATTCAACGAAACATATAATATTCTAGACTTCCCAGTTTCATTTAGTGGGTAATTAAATATAGCAAAATTATTGCTACAAAAACTGTTGCTCTAAGGTGTTTTGATGACCAAACTATCATCGTCAGAGAGATACTCTCTGAAGATGATAGGTTGGCTATCGAAACACGTTACAGCAACAGTTTTTGTAGCAATAATTTTGCTAATTAAGCTAATTAAACTTGAAAAAAAACAGAAAATAAAAAAAAAGTATTCGGCTTTTTAAAAAAGAGGGAAATCAACCAATAAACCCTAACCTAACAAAGCGTTGCTAATCGCAACAAATGATTTACAACTTCATAGGTTAACAGACGTTTGTTACGTTATCTCCCACTCAATAGTTGTAAAAATGAGGAAGATTCGTAAGAGCGCAACATCTGCGTATTATATGAATAGCGAACGAGAAAATAAAAGAACTGCCAATACATCGATCTTTAGATAAATGAAACGTTTTCTCCTGAATTAAAGATGAGTAGTTTTAAGTACGTATTTCTGAATTGAATGTTATGTGATTAAATTATAGCATGATTGATATACAAATCTTGTCCCCTGAAACCAAGAAAGATTAAAAAATACAACAACAGTTGCCCTAACGCGATTCAATCACTTTAATCTTTTTTGGTTTCAGGGCACAAGATTTGTATATCAATTTTTGAAGATAATCAAGGACAAGTCCATTCCACCAAAAATATATATAACATGATATTTCAACTATACCTTCGCAGTAATTAGTGAATAGATACGAGAAAGAAGAAAAAGAATACCTTTCTAGATTTAATATTATATAGTTTCCTTTTCATCTTCGATTAAGTATCCAAAATGAAAAATGGAAACATAAAAATGAACGACTCAAAGTGATCTTACCCGGCGGCAGTCGTCCATATCTTTTCACTTTTAGCGTTCATCCTACATTCTGGATGTCTGTTAAATCGAATGTACAAAGTAAATAAATAAAAGAAATCCACTACTTGTTGAAGCTGACAAAAATAAAAATAGTCCACGAAAGTAGCTCTTTGTGATGACATTACGTGTCAACCACTCGAGCACTCAACTTGTTGCTTCGACATTCTTTCAAAAAGTGCGTTAAATTATTCATTGCTGATTCATTTTATCGTGTATTCGTGTAAATAGATATCTATTCATTTTTTCGTTTCGCGTTTTCGTTAATATTGTAACGCGATGTAAATAGATGAAATAGGATTTAGAATAGAATTGTAGAATTTAGTAAATAAAAAAAGTTTCTAGAAGGATCTGATAAGGGGAAAGCGGCCGCGATAACGAAACAAATGGCAGATAAGCGTTCCAGAAATTTCGGCAAACGATAAGCCTTATCTGCCGAAAAGTTCTAGAAGCCGGGGACCAAAACTATAAAAGGCGGTCAGCATTTCCCTCAAGTCAGTCAGTTAGAAGTCAGTGTGGTTAGTGGGTTAGCAATTAGTAAATAATAAGTAGTCCAGTCGGCGAAGCTTTTTTTGGTACAAAATAATACAACAGCGATTTTATGATTGCAATCAATTAATAGGTTAATTCTGAGCATAAATTCAAGTTGGCGCGGTGCGGGGGCTGTGCGTTAGCCGCCATTTTGATAAACGCGTTTATGTAATTATCTCGATAATGGTTGGTCCTATTAAAAAAGTACAAGAAATCATATTTGTAGAAAAATATATGACTTATTTTTTTTATTAATAATATTTTTGTATAGGATAAATATTTTAAAAGTTACTACGTTGAATTGTTTTCTCTTTTTAGTTTTTGCTTGATAATTCGTAAACAAATAACTCTACATTGATAATAGTTATTATCAAAGTTGTAGAGCATAAAAAAATTGACACATTTTGTATAAAGCATTTTTTTCTAATGTTTATAGTTTAGGAGCTGTAATATAATAACTATCCGAGTTAATTAAGAAAACGGCGTTTTATCAAATTGTATGCGCAGTAAATGCTGACTTATCGACAGCAGATGTTATTTTAACTGGAATGTCTCATTGCTCCAATATTTACTGGACAAGTGGAGAACAGGTATAATTTTAGATCTTTTGTTATTATAGCTTTTATAAACTATGATCTTTACAAAAATGTTTTTAAAAAATTTATAGACAGTTTTATACCCTATAAATATGTTGTTGGCCAATTTGGAAGTAGATTAAGAAAAAAATAAGTGACAATTTTTTGGCTTAATAATTTAAAATATGTGTCTAAAAAATCGCTTCCAATAAAAATATTAAACTACTTATTTTTACATCAATATGATCTTTCCCATTTTTTCTTTTTTTTTTTCACAGTTACGCAGTGGGAAAAATGTATTTGAAGTATAATTCAACAGCAATTTTATGAATACAGCCTATTAGTAGGACAATCCTGTCTATGACGCCAAATGGACGCGATGTGGGACGTCGTGCGTTAGCTATTATTTTGATAAATGCGTTTTTGTAAATATTTTGAGAATAGTTGGTTTTATGAAGAAACTACAAGCAACCTATAAAGATAAAAATGTTTATTTTGGCTGCTACTCTAAAAAGTAACAGCGTTGAAGTGTTCATTTTTTAGTTTTGGGTTTTCCTAAAATTTGTAGTGTAGGACTTCTTCGACAAATAGCCGCAGATGCCTTCCTTTTATCAGCATCATTTTTCCGACATGACTTGTGGACACTAATAACAAAGATAGATTTTTCTCAAAAAAACTATCTGCTTAAACAATGAAAACTATGTAGTTCAATTATCTTTATTTAACTTACCTCACAAATTTTAAATTTTTCAGAAATTCTTTATGTACCTTCTGGCCTCTTAATTTGCTGGCAGTTAAAAGACTTTTAACATTCACAACATCACCTTTACTTAAAGTTTTTCCACAAATGAAACAATCATTCATTTTTTTACCATAGAAACGCCCTTTCAAGAAACAAAATATATTTTGTAACTGCTACCTATAGTAGTGCTAAACTCCGTTTAAGATTGAAAAATTATACAATTATCACGACCACTGCGTAAATATCGCACAAATGCGGTAACTTAAAAGATGCGGCTAAATAAAAGAGCGGCCTACCAAAATAGCAGCTTGTGCATGAAAAATATTTTGATCGCGTTAGCCTGTAAGTCGACAAATTGTATTATTTTGCTGAAGTGACTCCTTTACGAACAGACAATACTCTTTTCATCACACTTCCCCCATTGGCATATTTTTTAAATGTGATAGTTTTTAATACAGATTAATGTGATGAAACTGTTTTTTCTACAATTAATTGAAAATACAATTTTATATTGTCTCATCAAATTAACGTTTGGTGGTTAAAAGCACCTTTGGCATAAATACACATTTGATTTCTAGTACAGAATAGTTCTTTAGGTGGTGACGAAATTCGTAACTTAAAATTTATCGAGACCGTTAGATCTTCATCGCGCTATAACTCACAAACTATTAACTTTAGAAAAATAAAATATATATTAAATTTGTAGAAAATTTTATGCTCTATAACTTTGATTCTAACTGTTACCAACAAATGCTAACCGTTTTAAAACTATTAAGAAAAAACTAAAAAGTAAAAACTTTTCATTGTAATAACTCGTAAAATATTCATTTTATGGAAAAATATGTTTTATAAAAAAGTTAAATTATATATTTTTCTATAAATATGGTTTCTTGTATTTTCTTCATAGGATCGACCATTCTCGAGATATTTACTAAAACGCGTTTATCAAAATGGCGGCTGACGCACAGCCCCCCGCGCCGCGCCAACTTAGACATATGCTCAAAATTGACCTACTAATAGATTGCAATAATAAAATTGCTGTTGTATTCGTTTGTATTTTTCACCTCTTTAGCGATTTCCTCGCCGACTGGGCTAAAGTGAGTTACTATTCAGTTGAAGTTTGCCGAGTTAATTTGGTAATAAAATGGTGTAATTCACACGTGGTAATCTATTCGAATCGATAAGCCCGTAACAATATTTATTTGAGTACCAATTGCACCAGTGTCATTTTTTTCATAATAATCATATGATGGCACTCTTAATTGAAACGAACAACTGAATTCGCTTCATTCATTAGTTGGCAATCATAAGGAATGGAAGCTTGACATAAGTTTGGAAAATTTTAGGTCAGATCGAAAAAGTATCGATAGTGTAAGTCAATTTGATGAGACAGTAAATTATATCCGACGTTATCCCCGCAAAAAGTAAAGATTTCGGACCCTAGTGGATTACTCTCCAGATAGCTATGCGTTGACGGTTCAAGTTATTGGTGTTCACTTCCTACGTCACAGTTGTCTTTCCTGTTAATATACACTGTGTCCAAGATAAGGAGGACTAGTGTGGGCGTCTCTGAAACTACGAGAGGTACGAATTTGGATAAATAGGATAAAAGTTTCCCAATTAAAAACTAACCGACTCCCAGAAACATTGAATACGATTTTTATTTTTAAAGTGAATCCTATAATGCACAGACCAATAGGTTTGAACATTTATTAGATTCGAAGTTTGGAAACCAAATACCGGTTTCGATCTTGTTAGATCTCGTCAGTTTGGTATATCCAACTCGAATGCTAATAAATGTTCCGACAAGTAAGTACTAAAACAATCACAGGCGTCGAGCGAGTGACTCTTTAGTACTACCACCTATTGGTCCATAGAGAAACTATGGCCATCGCCAACAATGACGTATGCAAGAAGAATGCAACCTAGACTACAAATTCATGCAGCCCTCCAGGCGTGTATAGTGAATCATAGGTAGCTGAACTACCAACAGTTGAAACACTGCGCCACCTAGCGAAGCGGTTGCTCTCTAGGAGAGTTCCCAGAAGACAAGGATTCTATGATGCACAGACCAATAGGTTTGAACATTTATTAGATGTGTAAAGTGAATTATTAAAATCCAATTTTTTGAATTCTTACTTACTTACTTACTTACTTATTTACTTACTTACTTACTTATTTACTTACTTACTTACTTATTTACTTACTTACTTACTTATTTATGTTTTTTTTAATAGTGATGTACAAACCTTGTTCCCTGATACCAGAAAGATTAAAAACACAACAACAGTTGCTCTAACGCGTTTCGGCAGCCAAGCTATCATCTTTAGAGATATAGTAACACCTAATCTTTAAAAAAATTCTTTTCAATTTAGTAATAATAACAAAAGAAATTTGATAAGACGTCATTATCGCAAGTTTAAATAAACTTAAAGAGTATGTAATCAATCGTTCGAAAAGGTTTACTTAAGGCTTAAATTTAGACAGATCTGCTAGGTATTTAATATTAACATAAAACAATATCAAAAATCTAAAATTAGGTATTAGTATATCTCTGAATATGATAGCTTGGCTATCGAAACGCGTTAGAGCAACCTTTGTTGTGTTTTCTAATCTTTCTTGGTTTCAGAGAACAAGGTTTGTATTTCAATTTTAAAATTATATTTTTGTAGTAATAATCAACTAGCATATTATCACTGAAAGTGCCAAAGAAGCATCAAAATATGAAAATCAATCAGTCAGGAACAATATTTGTTTTTAAGCTAAAAATGAATTAACGAACCTTCCAACTGTAACATTAAAAGCATGTGACCTAGAAGTGCTGCCGCCTTTAAGAGGATATGCATGATTGCATCAACTCAATCCATAGCGTTTGTGGGGGCGTCTGGTCCCATGATCCTGCAACAAGAAAAGCAATTAGTTTCCAGGATATTGTCGGACATTTAGTATTGCGGCACGTAAGGAATCTTTCCCTCCAGCGTGGCTAGACGATGCTCAATAAAAAACATCTTCTGTCTTAATAAATCGCATGCTGGATTTTATGAGAAAAAAAAAAATGGATAATTTCGAAGCAATGATATTCCAAATCGCAATTTAATTGAATTCTAGAGGTTTGTAGTGGCCCGTGGTTAAATGTTTGTTAATCTATGCGAGTGTATGTATGCGGTGAACACAGACGGGTCCGTTTTCACATCAATCGAGCGGATTCGTTTGAAATACAGATTTCTAGCCAAAGCCCATAGAGTTTATACATCATTCTAATTAATAAATGGCAAACTCGCATACATAAGATGATTAAAGCCATCACTCACCCAGCGGCTACAGATGTACCAATTCTAATACGTTTAAGGACGTGCGGATTTCAATAGACGAAGCACGTGTTGAAATTCATAATTAAACAAAACTATCATTGTAGTTAAACGTTTCCTCTTCCTTTACGCTTTTACCTTAAATATTACCGTAACCGATAAAGGTGCTTTAAATGATGTCTCGACAAAGACACCGAAGCCATAAAAAATTGAATGAATATATATATAATTTAAATAAAAGCAATGTAGTGATTGCAATTATTAGGAAAAATGGTACCAAGAGGAAATGTTAACTGCTCTATAAGTACTAAACTGTTAGCATCACCAATGTAATCATTAAAAATATTAACGGAGTCACACTGCTTGTGATACTTTAAAAAAAAGGAATAAGGGCTGATAAAATATTGTAACGCAATGTAAATAGATGGAATAGAATTTAGAATAGAATTGTATAATTTAGTAAATAAAAAAAGTTTCTAGAAGGATCTGATGAGGGGAAAGCGGCGGCGATAACGAAACAAATGGAAGATAAGCGTTCCAGAAATTTCGGCAAACGATAAGCCTTATCTGCTGAAAAGTTCTAGAAGCCGGGGGCCAAAACTATAAAAGGCGGTCAGCTTTCCCTCGAGTCAGTCAGTTAGAGTGAGTATAATTAGTGAGTTAATAGAAGTTAATAATAAGTGAGTTAATTGTTCAATTGTGGTGATCCAAGTTAATAAAGTGGTGTAATTCACACGTGGTAATCAATTCGAACCGATAAGCCCGTAACAATATGACGGAAGAGACCCCATCGAAATATCTGTATTATGAATTAAGATTGAAACGACCACCGACTTCAAGCTAAACAAGAAGAAGAAAAGTGTGACAGTTGCGCCACAACTTGCAATCTATAGTCGGAGAAACAAACCATTGCTGACGAATACATTCGAATTTGCTATTCCGAGATATACACAGAAATTAAATTGTCGTACATGCTATTCACCGTGGTTCGATTCCCATTTAACAAAGTTAATAAAATTTAAAGGCAGTTTACACAAAAATTATAAGCGTACTCGCAATTCCAATGTATATGAGAATTTTAAATATTATAGAGCATTATGCAAAAAAATAGCTGACCAATCTTACAAAGAATATCTCTTGAACGTCCAGAATAGCATTTCCAATGATCCTAAAAAGTTTTGATCTTTTATTCAAATAAAGAAAAGGAGAACAAGAATTCCTGGTGTTATGTCTTATGGTATTGCACAATTGTCCACTCCTCAAGAGATTGTGGATGGGTTTGCAACTTTTTTTAAAAGTGTATACATAACACCCAGTAACACTCATAATTCAGATAATAAGGCTACCAAATATTTCTCTCATTTTCCTGATACAGTCTCTATTTTGAATATAACTGAAGCTGAAATATTAGAGGCACTAAAACGGTCAAAGGATAAGTTTACTTCTGGACCAGATGACATTCCCAGCTTTCTGCTGAAAGATTGTGCTAACGTATTTTCTAAACCGCTCACTATTCTATTTAATTTGTCTCTAAAAACATCTGAATTTCCGTCGCTGTGGAAACAGGCATGTGTTACTCCAGTGTTTAAAAAGGGTACTACAACGCAAATAAGCAACTACAGACCAATTTCGCTACTTTGTAACTTTGCAAAGATATTTGAGTCGACAAGCGCATACATGCATCAATAAAAAATTTTATATCAGAATCAGTATGGTTTCGTTGAGAAACGATCTACTGTAACAAATTTAGCTTCTTTCTCTCAGTATGTGGCTGAAATCATTGACCGTCATGGACAAGTTGATTGTGTGTACACAGACTTTCAAAAAGCCTTTGATCAAATTGATCATTTTATTCTCTTGCAAAAATTGCAACTTTATGGATTTTCAGACCGGCTGATACACTTTTTTATGTCATATCTAACAAATAGGGAGCAATTTGTCAAATATGGAAATTTTAAATCTAACACGTTCAGCCCAACATCGGGAGTTCCACAAGGCTCAAATCCCGGTCCTTTGTTTTTGTCTTATTCATCAATTATATTGTTCCTGTTATAAAATCATCCAAACTACTTTTTGCACATGACTTAAAATTCTTTAGTTTCGTATCTTCTAATGAGGACGTGTATTAATTCAAAAAGACATTGATGCTGTTGTTAAGTGGTGCAATGATAATCAGCTTTCTTTAAATATATTTAAATGTAATGTTGTTTCCTACTCAAGAAAAATCAATATAATCAAGCATGAGTATGAAATTAATAGTGTCATTTTAAGCAGATGTGAATCCATAAGGGATCTAGGAGTTATTATGGATAGTAGTTTTAACTTTGCTTTGCACATTACTGAGGCACTTTCATCAGCATATAAAACATATGGCTTTCTGTGTAGAAATTGTAAGGATTTTAAAAACAAGAAATCTTTAGCATTATAATTTCAGTCGCTAGTACTAACACGTCTTGAATATGGCTCCCTTATCTGGTTTCCAATATATAATACTCATATCACAGCGTTAGAGTCAATTCAAAGGCGTTTCCTCAAATTCTTGTGTTTCATTCAAGATGGTGTCTACCCAGCTAGAGGCTGTGACTATAACGTTCTTTTGCATCGCTTCAATTTTATCAGTCTACAAACCCGAAGAATAACGCATGGAATGAATTTCTTATACGAACTCCTCAATAATTGCATAGATTGTCCAGACTTACTTTCCAAGATTAATTTTTTGGTACCAAGACAGAGTGCAAGATCAAAACAAATGTTCTATTGTGAGAATAGTCGTACTAACGCTATGGGCAGGTCTCCGCTAGTGATTCTAACAAAATATGCTAATGATATTGCCGACAGTTTTGATTTCTATTCAGACAGTCGGGCCAAATTAAGAAAAACTATCGAAGAGACGTTTAGCCACATTTCCTTATAATTAATTTACTTTATCTAATAATTAGTGTTTTCTCCAGGTAACTATTTTGTATAATTGATAATTATTTATTTTTTCCTATGATCGAGTGCATCTACACCCATCAATTTTTATTTTTTATTTTCTTTCTGTAATTGGGGCCTAAACCCTGTTGAAATATAATAAACTATTATTATGTCTTGAAATTGGAAGATGTAAGTCATGATATTTTCAGCCCCGATGGCTCCGATGGCCCCGATGGCCCCAGTGGCCCCGAAAAGCATAAAAATCGGCCGATAACGATAAATAATTACAAAAAAAATTAATAGTGACATCGTTGTGGAATACCTATTTTGAAAATAATTGGGTGCAAATGTTATAAATTGACTAATACGAGAGAGATATTTTGTTGGGATCATTTCAAACGTTTTGATTTGTTGAATCTATGAGGAATGAAACAAAGTAGTTGTTTGAGTACTCAACATAAATTTTGTGGCTGGGTTAAGGTGCGATTTTGACTAGATCAGATTCATCTGCAGAAAACACCCTAAATATACAAATAATGTTACGGGCTTTATCGGTTCGAATTGATTATTTACACGTCAATTGAATAAGACCCACTTTATTACCAGACTAAGCTCGGAACACTACAACTGAATAATGAATTCACTTATTTGCTTCTAACTACTAACTCACTAATTACACTGACTGACTCTAACTAACTGACTTCGGGGCATCATCATGGTTCTTTGGTAGTTTAACGCGGTTCCGAAACTTTCGTTCCTTTGACCGCCGTCTTTTAGTGAACATTACTGTGGTGATAATTTTGTGAGCTGCGGAGACCGCCGATCGAAAGCTACTCAATTCACCCCCGATGGCAGGCGTCCGTGATCGACAGGAGTCACTCTAAAGAAGTCTGACTTCGGGGGAAAGCTGACCGCCTTATATAGTTTTGGCTCCCAGGTTCTAGAAAAATCACGCAGATAAAGCTTATCGTTTGCAGAAATTTCTGTAACGCTTATCTGCCGTTTGTTTCGTTATCGCGGCCGCTTTCCCCTTATCAGATCTTTCTAGAAACTTTTCTTCATGCACTAAATTCTATTCTATCTATTTACATTGCGTTATAGAAGCCCGCATCATAAAATTAAAATATTTCATTTGTTTGTTATTGGGACTTAAAATAATTATTACGAAAGCTACTTTCGTTTCCCATTGTGCAAAATTTTAACTATAATTAGTTCAAATTGCCCCATATTTCTATTTAGCGTTCAATGGCGGTAACCTGTAAGCCATAATTGGTTATTTTTAGATAACAAATTTGACATGGTCATATTTATGTGTCCGTTATTAAAGTAGATGAGTTCGATGTCCGATATATGTGACAGGAGCCAACAGCAATGCTTTTCCGATTTCCGTAATTTACTGAACGAACGACCCACCCATGCAATGAATCTCGGGCTCAACCCTCTCATACATGTATGATGTACATGCATCGTCTGCAAGGGGTGGACGTTTCCTTTTCTGGTAGCTGCGAGGTCCAAACATAAAGAAATTTTAGTATGCGCATTTAGAGGTGTCAACCGACCAGAATATAGTACAGCTGATAAAGAAGCGAACCTGTCACTCAAAGACTCCTGTTACAATACTTTCTCAATTTCCGCAGAAGTGATGTGACATTCCATCACGATGTCACAGTAAAGTAAATTAACAAATGCTGCTTGGCTTTTAAGTAATTCTTTCTTTAAGGCTAGTTCAGTTTGCGTTTCCAACTTCGACATTAATATTATCTTCACTTCCCTGCTCATTTAATTGTTGGAGGAATGCCGCAAAAAGTTACGCGCTCATGAAACGTTTAAAGAGTTTTATTAAGCGCCAACTTAACACTTGTTTTTATTAATTCCAGCTGCAGCGAAAATTCCGCAATACCAATATCCTACTTGAAACAAATTCCTGGTTATACAAATATTTCAAGAGAACCGAAAAGCGGGCTTAAAATTTCAACAAAAAATTATTCATCTGGAATATGTTCTACGCCTAGATATCGATAGCTTGCTTTTAGTTTTTGGAATAAATAATAATCAGCCAAAAGGGTTACCACCAAAATCGATTGTTTTAATAAGTTTTTTACTGTTCTTGAATTTTGACAAACCAACACTTAATTTTGATGGATGGGACTGATCCTTGGTTATCTTCAAAAATTGAAATACAATCTTGTCCCCTGAAACCAAGAACGATTCAAAAACACAACAAAGGTTGCTCTAACGAGTTTCGATAGCCAAGCTAGCACCTTCAGTGTCACTGTCTCTATCTTTATCTCTCTGAAGATAATGGCTTGGCTATTGAAACGCGTTAGAGCAACCTATGTTATTTGGTGGAGCGGACTGGTCCTTGGTTATCTTCAGAACTTGTCCCGTGAAACCAAAAAAGATTAAAAAACACAACAAATGTTGCTCTAATGCGTTTTGACAGCCAAGCTATCATCTTCAAGAGGGATACTGACTCAGCAACGTTTGTTGTGTTTTTTAATCTTTCTTGGTTTCAGGGAGACAAGTTCTGCATTTCAACCTATGTTGTGGCTTTTAATCTTACTTGGTTTCAAGGGACAAGTTTTGTATTTCAAACGAAATGATGGAGGATGTGGGGCTGTTATTATCATTATACAGATAAACACGAAAGTTGTTTCATTGATGCGATGTTCTTAAGCGTCTTATTATTTTTATCAAATCAATCACGTTGTGTAACTTCTAAAGAAAGTATTGATCTTGTAGTAAAAATGAATAGAACTTGATTTGTGACAAATTTAATGTAGTTTATTTTCGTAGAAGTAATGGTATTCTTAGTGGTTTTCGAGATTTGCGCAAAAACTTGAAATAAATGACATTTAAATCCCTACCATCTCTCGATTCATCCCCCACCCACGGTAATTATTTCGGCTGATTTCATTAATTCGTTAGACTCGCTGCAATTCAAGTCACTGTATAGAAAATTAACTAATAAAATGTGTTGAAAACTTAACAATTTTTCGCAAAATTTATGGTTATTAATCTTGATAAGGAAGGTAAACAATCGATAAAATTGTGTTTTCAAAATTAGTAATTTTATTAGAATTTTTACGACCCCTGTGTCCTGCACATCTGTCAAGCGAACCTATTGGATAGTACAGCCTTAGAATAGTTATGAGATTCGTAACCATACTCAAGGGGGGTAAACCTTTTATCAACTACCTCAAACAGAATATGGGATATATCAAGAACTTTGTATGTGTTTTATATATATTAGCATGCGGACTCAAAGATAGCGCACTACAAAAAGCTTTCCTGCGTGCCTTAAAATACGTGTGTATAATAAATCAAATTCATCTCTATATCAGAGTTATGGATTTTAAATGGTGCACTGATTAATATGTTAAAATATATAAAAGTATCTGTGTATTTATTTTGTTTTATACATAAAAGCTATCTCCCTCCTTTTCAACTCCTTCATCTACCATATGTTTTTGGCTTACATTTATTAATGATTCTACCAAAGGGCACAAAACATTTTCTTAATTTTTTATGGTTTTCAGGTAGTAAATAAACCTTCTGAATTGAAATTTTTTCAGTGTCAGGATGGCCATTACTTAAAAGGCAAGTTCAAGTTACAGATTGTAAAGTGGGTTACAATACATATTTCTCAAAAGCCGGGATACTAAACTTGGCAAGCTGAATAAATGTTCTGAAGGCAGCATTATGCGAATACATGCTTACGCCTGCCTATCTGAAGTCACCAGCACGTTTTCGATGAATGTCTTGTGCTAAAGAACTCAAACCGATCTCGGGGCAGCGTTCATAAATTTATTTCCCTTTGAAGACCCCATGTGATAAGTGGTTTCTAATGCTTTATAATATTATTAAAATGTGGTGCCCTGGAAAAACCAACACTTGGTGTTGGTGGATAAGTAAAACTGTTAAAGAGACCGTCGGGTTGCTTGTTATTAATATAAAAGGTCTTTACGAACGTTTAGCTCTTTTTAATTTACCCTTAGTTTGTATAAACAAAAGCAGTCAACCGGGTTAAAGCTTTATTTATTTTGAAAAAGTGGCACTATCAAATTTTAATATTAATGTTGCGGGCTATCGGTTCGAATTGATTATTAAACACGTGCTGAATAATACCCACTTTATTATTAAACTTAACTCGGATCACTACAACTGAACAATTAACTCACTTATTATTGACTTCTACTAACTCACTAACTACACTGACTCTAACTGATTGACTCGCTTCCGGGAACTAGAAGTTTCGGGCAGATAAGGCTTATCGTTGGCCGAAATTTCTGGAACGCTTATCTGCCGTTTGCTTCATTATCGCGGCCCCTTTCCCTTATCAGATCTTTCTAGAAACCTTTCTTATGTACTAAATTCTACAATTTACATTTCGTTACACTGCCTCCCCCTTGAAACTGATCGTCCAGATCAGTTCCAATCAGTCACTTTGCCACTATACTTGCACAGTCTATTCAGGTGTACCACTTTCATCTTAGTCCTGGGGCTACGCTGGATCCTGTATACCAAGTCGTTGATCCTCTTCAGTACTTTGTACGGCCCTTCCCAAGATGGTGTAAACTTCAGCAAAACTTTTTTCCTTCGCTGAGGGTTGTACATACCAATTCGCCCTCACTGAAACCACCATGGTTGGCATTCACGTCATACCTTGTCTTCATCCGGTCCGTCGCCAAGTTGATCTTCGTCCGCACCAGGGCATGCGTCTGCAATATCGCTTCCCTCAAGTCGTCTACGAAACCAATCGTCTCTCCGGGAGTCCTCCTTGGTGATCCAAACACCAATTCACACGGAAGCCGCAGTTCCCTCCCGAAGATCACTTTTGCCGGAGTCTGACCTGCAATTTCATGAGTTGCCGCGCGATATGCCATTAGAAACAATGGTAGATGTCGGCCCCAGTCTGTCTAATGCTTGGAAACGACCTTTGAAAGATGTTCCTCTAAGGTCCTGTTAAAGCGTTCCACCATTCCACCAGACTGTAGATGAAGAGGTGTCGTTCGAGTTTTCTTTATTCCAAGAAGACGCAACACCTCTTGGAAGACCCCCGATTCGAAGTTCCTTCCTTGGTCCGAGTGTAGTTCCAAGGGAACACCGAATCGGCAGATGAAGTTGTCCACAAGAAGCCTTGCGACTGTGGTAGCTTCCTGGTTCGGGAGAGCATAAACTTCAGGCCATTTATTGGAGTAATCCATGGCCACCAGGATGTACTTGTTTCCATCATCCGATGCTGCAAATGGTCCCGCCACATCGATTGCAATTCTTTCAAATGGAGCTCCCACATTATAGTGCTTCAGGGCCCCTTTGATTCTTGTACGGGGACTCTTGGATGCAGCGTAGGTGACGCATTTCCGACACCACTGCTCGACGTCCTCCCTGCAGTTAACCGAATAGAACCGTTTCCGAATCTTCTCCAGGGTCTTGTTCATCCCTAAATATCCACCAGAGGACCCATTGTGCACCTCCCACAAGACCTGTGGAATATTTTTCTGAGGCACCACCAACTGCAAGTTGACGCGCCTTCCTATGTCCTCTTCACCACTCCGTCCTCTACCTGGAGGGATTTCCATTGAGTCCACAAATTCTTAAGAGCTGGACTCTTGCGATTCCGGTCTAACTTCAGCTTCTTTCCATTCCAATAAGGGTCCGATATCAGCGTCGCTCTTCTGTAGCTCCCGAAGACCTTCAAGAGTTCATCCGTCTTCTGGCTGCACAGACGTGACCCTTATATTCACCATGTCTTCATGGTCGTCAACTCGTCTGCAGTGTTTGCAGTCCCCACAAGGTCTTCTGAACAAAGCGTCAGCGTTGTTATGCTGTCGTCCCGATCGATAATGCACCTTGAAGTGGTACTGTTGGAGCCTTTCCAACCAGCTAGCCGTCTGTCCCTCTGCGTTCTTCATACGGAGTAATCAAGAAAGCGCCGAATGATCTGTTCTTATGAGGAATTCTTGCCCATACCAATACTTGTGGAAGTGTTCCACGGCCATTACTATCGCAAGAAGTTCCTTCCTGGTATTGCAATACTTCCTCTCCGGCTTCATCAGGATTTTGCTGTAATATTCGATGACTTTTTCTTCACCGCCTTGAACTTGACACAGCACAGCCCCAATTCCGACGTTGCTGGCATTGGTGTCCCCTTCTGCTGAGTATAAGCCAAAAATAGAGCTTGTGCACAAGGCGGACTTCAGTTTTTCGAAAGCGGTATCACAATCGGGAGTCCAGACGTACGGCGTTCTTCCTTCCGTTAGCCGGTGCTTCAAAAAAATGTATACACACTTTGAACTTCCATAGAAAATTTATTTACCGTTCTACAAAGTTAAATTTCAGGAAAATAGAAAGCTGAAAGTCCAATGTAAATGAAACATAAATAACAAATGTTAATACTGTTCAAATTGGTGACCTGCAGCATCAATACAATTCTGAGTACGAGTCACCACAGATTCTGTACATCGTATCAAAACGTCCAATGAGATTTCTCTACACACTGCTTGAATCTCATTCCAAAGAATGTCTAGGTTACGTGGTTTACGTTTGTACACCTCATCTTTTACTGTGCCCCACAAGAAGAAATCCAGTGGTGTAAGGTCTGGAGAGCGTGCTGGAAACTCGATTGGCCCCCTGCTTCCTATCCACTGGCCCGACAAATTTTGATCCAGGTAAGCTCGTACGTCCCTGTGATAGTGCGGCGGAGCACCATCTTGTTGAAAATAAAAATCATCATTACCGTATAATGCACGAATGACAGGAAATATGGAATCAGCAAGCATTGTTAGGTAATTAATACCAGTTACAGTGCCTTCAAATCGAAAAGGTCCAATGAGTCCCCTTGAAGACAAACCGCACCACACATTTACACCAGGCAAATTTACAGCTTTTTCAATTGTAATGTGAGGATTTTCTTCACCCCAGTAAACACAATGTGCCTATTGACAGTTCCATTAAGTTTGAATTGGGCTTCATCCGACCAAATGATGCTACCCATAAATCCCGGTTCACGTATCACCATCTCCTGAATCCATTCACAAAATTGCAACCTTCGATCTGGATCGTCGTCATTTAGCTGTTGCACCAGCCTTGGAATGTAAACACGATACTTGCCTCTCTTCAGAATGCGTAGCACGCTGCTAGCACTTACATCACTTTCACGTGCCCCTTGCCTTGAAGATTTGTTAGGAGAGCGTTGAAACAGTTCCAAGACTGCCGTTGATGACTCATCACTTGTAGCTGTTCGAGGCCGACCTGAATGACCTTTATGCACATCACACACTGTTCCATGAACTTCGAATTTGTCTCGTATGCGTGTAATTGTTAATCTTGAAGGTGGTTCTGTATCATACTCCCTTCTCCACTGTCTTTGAACTTCATTTACATTCTCAAACTTCCAGTACCACTTAATAACCTGCTTACGTTCTTCAAAACTCAAACGTACGTCCCCCATGTTGATATTACAAATTCCAACTGATAATATAACATAGAGGGACGATTATGCTGGCACCTGGCGAAGAAATATAACATTAGCCTTGTAGAGCGGGAAAACTACAATAGTTTAAAGTGTTTCATTTACATTGGACTTTCAGCTTTCTATTTTCCTGAAATTTAACTTTGTAGAACGGTAAATAAATTTTCTATGGAAGTTCAAAGTGTGTATACATTTTTTTGAAGCACCCTGTATAATACTTCTATATGGCCAGTTCCTCGTTTCTTATGGGAAAGACTTCTCTTTCTCGCTGACCTTCACACGCATTAATGAGTCGCAATGCGCAAGTGTTACAAATCATCTGTGCATGGCCAAAGTCAGTTGTGCACGGCCAAACATAAACACCCGTTTAACCCGCGCGTAGCGATTGGTTTATTTCGTTCAATTCATGCGCAATACTCGCCATTTATCCATGTTCCATCTTTATCGGATTTGGTAACAACAAACTCGCGAAGAGAATGGGGAGCTGGCCATATAGAAGTATTACATATATGATGTAACGGCGCAGCGATGATGGCGAAATCTTTCACAAATCTCCTGTAATAGGTGCATAACCCAAAAAACTTCCTTAACTCCTATTTATCTTTGGGTCTTGGCCAGTCACGAACTGCTTGGGTATCGCGTGCCACAGTAACCTTGACTCCTGTCTCCACCGTTGCCTGCACATTCCTTCCATCCACGCTGGCTTCCACCATCAAACTCTCCTTGGTCCTTTTTACCTGTTGATGGGAAGAGTTTTGACGACTGGTTTCTTGACATTAGCTACTGAGTTTCTCTTCTCGACGTGTTGTTTTCTTAGTGTGGGGCTTGTCGCCTTCTTGGGGGTTGACCGTAGTCCTTGCCCCGGTTTGCCACAGCTGTAACATGTTATGCTTTTGCTGGATCGACCTTTAAGAGCTCCCAGCACTTCTTGAATGCTCGCGTTCATTTCCTTCATGCTAGCGTTCGTTTCCTTCATGTTATCGCTTATGATGTTCGCGATATCAAGGTCATACGCGGTCTCTTCGATATTGGCCTTCCTTATTCCCCCTAACGCTTCTGGCTCTGAAACGTTATAAGCAGCTTCAACCTCCAAAGCTCTAATCAGTGCCTCCCTTGATGTTCGGAAGTTTGACAAGCGCATCACTCCCTGGACTTCTGGGTCTCTTATTCCTTTTATAAAAATTCTAGCTGTGTAAAGTTCCAAAAATTCAGTTGGTGCTATTGGATAAGCGGCATAAGACAGTCTTTTTACGTCAGCCTCGAATTGTTGCAGCGTTTCATCACTTTTCTGCTTCCTTACTAGTAGTTGCGACTGGGCCACTTATGGCAAATGATGGTCTCCAAATCTCAACTAGAAAGCCCTAACTAAATCTTCATAGTTAGCTAGTTCGCGGTCAGATAGAGCTCGGAGTAGTTCCAGAGCTTCTGCGCGCAGGGAAACCACCAATGAGGTCGCCTTTTTTTCTTCCATCCATCGATTGACTCTAGCAGCAGTTTTGAACTGTATTCGGTAGACCTGGAACGATGTTTTTCCATCGTAGGTCGGAGGTTTCACCTTTTAGGAAGAAATAGCAATTACACTTTCGGATTCGTGTTGTATGGCTTGTCCACTTCATGTTATTTTCGATGTTGCTGATCTTCTTCTGTGTTACATTTTCCAAATCAAGAAGCTTGTTGTTGAGTTTTTCTTTTACTTCTCCAATTTCTTCCCTGACTTCGCCAATCTCTTTTTGCATTTCTTATTTTATTCCTGTAATTTGTTCTTTCACTTCTTCTTTCATTTTTGCAACGTCAACTCCCATTTTTTTAGTTATATTTGCTAATAGAATATGCAATTCTTGTTTGTCTGCATTCCTTTTCTGCTCTTCTTGTCGTCTCCGTTCTTCCTTCTGTTATTTTTCCTGTCGTCTTCGTTTTTCGTCTTGTCGTCTTCGTTCTTCCTCCTGTTCTTTTTCTTGTCGTCTTCGTTCTTCATCTTGTCGTCTTCGTTCTTCCTCCTGTTCTTTTTCTTGTCGTCTTCAGTCTGCCTCATGTTCTTTTTCTTGTCGTCTTCGTTCTTTCTCTTGTTCTTTTTCTTGTCGTCTTCGTTCTTCCTCCTGTTCTTTTTCTTGTCGTCTTCATTCTTCCTCATGTTCTTTTTCTTGTCGTCTTCGTTCTTTCTCCTGTTCTTTTTCTTGTCGTCTTCGTTCTTCATCTTGTCGTCTTCGTTCTTCCTCCTGTTCTTTTTCTTGTTGTCTTCATTCTTCCTCATGTTCTTTTTCTTGTCGTCTTCGTTCTTTCTCCTGTTCTTTTTCTTGTCGTCTTCGTGCTTCCTCCTGTTCTTTATCTTGTCGTCTTAGTTCTGCTTGGTATTTAAACACTGCTAATAACGCTTGCATTTGTTGTTCCATTTTGGCCGATTTTAATCTTCTATCCATAAAGCGTACTAGAATGTTCAAGATTTTATTTGAGGCACCTCGTAAAACTATTTAATAGTTTAAAACGTCCGAGATAAAGTCAACTGCGGGACCACTTGGTGAATTTTTCCGAGTAATGAAGCACAATAATAATCACGCTTCTGACACCAGATGTTGCGGGCTATCGGTTCGAATTGATTATTAAACACGTGCTGAATAATACCCACTTTATTATTAAACTTAACTCGGATCACCACAACTTAACAATTAACTCATTTATTATTGACTTCTACTAACTCACTAACTACAATGACTCTAACTGACTGACTTGAGGCATCATCATGGTTCTTTGGTAGTTTAACGCGGTTCCGAAACTTTCGTTCCTTTGACCGCCGTCTTTTAGTGAACATTACTGTGGTGATTACTGACTCGAGGGAAAGGCGTCCGCCTTATATAGTTTTCGCTTCCGGGTTCTAGAATTTTGGGCAGATAAGGCTTATCGTTGACCAAAATTTCTGGAACGCTTATCTGTCGTTTGCTTCATTATCGCGGCCGATTTCCCTTATCAGATCTTTCTAGAAACTTTTCTTAGGTACTAAATTCTACAATTTACATTTCGTTACATTAATAAACCTGATTCATCAAACTTTGAGTATTATCAAAGATAACAGTGCTACAGCACATTAAATAACAATACTTGCAGGAAAATATATATTTTAAATAACAGTTAATAATTAAATGTCATAAAGATTTCAAACAACCAAAAAACACCCTCTAATGTTTGGTTGGAAGAAGACTTGACAAATATTATTGAAAATAATAATTTGACGCAACAAAATTGTTAAATTAGGGCCTGCAAAATCCTGATATTTTTCTGAGTAATAAATACTAGTTCTTCTTCTGAAAACAGAAGCAAGGAGTCAAGTATAAAGAAAAAATATTAATGTTGCTCTGGCTAAGTACTTTTGTATTCTTAAAGAAAAGAAAGGTTACAAATATTGTTTTTTTTTTCATTTGATATATTTATATTATATTTTTATATTTATTTAATAACTTTCATCATTTTTCAAGCTTTAAAATACCTACATAAATCCCTGAAATGCAAGTTCTCTTTTTCAAATGCTGAAGTGTGCCGTACTTCGGAGAACGTTTAAAATCGTAGAGTTAATTTTAAGCTTAGCGAAAAGACCATTGTTTGGAGCCAATTAAAATTGTTATTCGGCGTAGTAAGCGTTATTACGAAATGGGTTGGTTAGAGACGAGACGCAGGAATTTCAATTAGAATTTGTCACTTCTTAAACCGCATTAAAACAACGGAGTTTCGGTAGTAAAAGAAGTGAACTGTTGTCAATAATCGCATATTAGGGGTTGCGTGCAGACTAACGCAAGAAGATGCCAATCAGGAACGAAATTCACACCGTTTTCAACCTCAGCTCACCTACTATGTCCCTAATTACACGCGCGTCCTCGATCACATAAAAATTCCAATTTAGATAAAAAAATTCCCTTTATGTTTCTATTACAAACATTATTTTACCACGAAACTGTTGCTGAATATTTAAATTATTTTCGAAATGTTAAATACGATCATTCGGACATTAACCAAAGAGTAAACTGTACTAAAACTTTAGGAACAAAAACTAATCGTATGGTTCTGTGCGACATTCCAAAAAATACTACTACTAATACTAATACTAATACTAACTTAAGAAAATCGCAAAAGCAGAAACGGTTTTTGAAAATAATTTGAAATTTCAAGAAACAGATCAAAATTTCAAAAAAATTTAAATGTGGAGAAAAAATCAAAAATTTTTCAAAGGAGACCAACATTTGTCATTCATATATTAAAAAGGCAAATTTTGTGAAAAGTTGCGAACTATAAAAAAATTGAGATTGTCGAAAATTGTCGAGATTCCGAAAGTACGAATTTTGAAAAAAAATGGCGTATTCAGGGGGCGGGCGGGGGCGCCCCACCATGCCCTATTCTGCCTACGTCGATGTGAATTTTAATTAAATCAAATGCAGAATTTAGTTTTGGTGTCCTTGCTTATCTTCAGAAATTGATATACAAATCTTGTCCCCTGAAACCAAGAAAGATTAAAAAACACAAGAGTTGCTCTAAAGCGTTTCGATCGTCTTCAGAGAGATACTGTCTCTATCTCTATGAAGATGTTAGCTTAGCTACCGAAACGCGTTAGAGAAATTGTTGTTGTATTTTTACTATTTCTTGGTTTCAGGGACAAAGCTTAGTAAACACATTTTAAAGAGGATTAGAAATACCTCTTACTTAATTTTTAGTAATAGTTGCTTCTAGATAGTTATAGAAAATTTGGCTCTAATGATTCATAATTATATCAATCAGAATAGACAAAAGTAGAAGTTATTCGTTTCACAGTCGTTCGTTTAATATATTGAGTGTTTCATTTTCGAATCGTTTATGTATTTCATCTGTTGCATCGTAAAATATAAGAAATTTGTATGAGGATCGACCAGGGTTTTATTTTCGTGATACTCACTCCAATTCTAGCCTTCCCAAGTAAATAAATACAGTTATTGAACTAGCAAGCGGGCCAAACTCGATAGCCCGAACGGCAGAACTCCGTGAGAGAAGGGATTTAGAGATAAGTTGCTGAGTAGACGATAAGAACACGTGCAGACTTGTTTACACCTACCTATCAACACCTGATGTCAAAGCTTATTCCCTAGTTCCGCTTTCTCGCCAAGCTTTACAAATAAAACAGGTCCTTTTATAAAGATGAGTAAATAAACTCTCATTAAAAATTTATATCGACATTATACTCGAATCTCTCATTTAATATTCCCTCTATGAAACATTCTGTTATCTTTGATTTGCTCCCTGTATAATTTACCTAATGAAATGCTTTTAATTATTGACATAAAAATTCTGCAAGCTCTGTGTGACAGTTTTAAGCTGAGGCTTTGCGCTAGCCCAACAAAGCTCTACGACAAAGCGTTCGATATTATAACAAAAAGGATAAATCGAAATAAAAAGCGTTGCCAGTTAATAGGCTCATTAAAATCCCAGTTCACATCAAATTTTTCTTGGGGAATATATTTTCCATTATGTATCCATTATTCAAAAATATACACTATGAATAACAAAACTATAGAGCTAGCTCGTAACTTATTTTTTAATGCAAGCGCGAAATATTTGTGTGATGATAACTCGAGAGAATGCTAATAATTAGAACGGCGAGTTCAGAATGGCAATTAATATTGTCATCCTGAAGGCGTTTCTAATTATTAGCATTCTCATCAAGTTCTCATCACACACACACAGGCACCATATTTGCTGTTTACACTGAAAATGACTGATGAAATCAAGACATAAAATTAGTTGCAATTTTCTCAATGTATTTAAACAGGACTTTGAACCGGAACTGAACCAAAAACCGAAAAACGAAAAAATCCGTTATTTTTCTAGGAACCAAAACGGGAACAGAACCGGAAAAAATTACGGTTTATTTAGTTTCGTTGAATTTGTGTGTTCTTAAAATAATTTTTACTTTACCCTAAAGTTTGGGATTTTTTTAGAAATTTCCTTTTCAAAATTTTACACAACTTTCATCTCAAAATGACGTCCTCTGGTATGGTGGACATACTGAATTAGCCGTGCTCTGATGTTTTGAAATTGGCCTTTTCATTCTTTCATTTCTGCACACTCCCTCATATTCCCCTTTTTATTTATTGTTTCTTTACTTTGTTCCTGAAGAAGCCCCCTACGATGGTGGGCGAAACGTCGAACACTTTTAGTAGTTCTTTGACACGGTCCAATCCCGGAAGAAGTATATCCTGTACTGACTCTGGCGTGGAAGCCTTCGTTATCAAGTCAACATTTTCAATAAAAATTGAATTCTTTAGAAAAGTCGAAACTTTCAAAAAAGTATATAATTAAAGTATCCTTTCTCATTTTTCGCTTACCTGAAAGCGCGGGTATCAACTATTTTTTTTTTTATAAAGTGTGAGATTTTTTTATACTTTGAACCAGTGGCGGCCAGTGCTAAGGTTTGCAGGTTTGCGCAACCTCCAAAAAAACGCTGGGATAAAAAAGAAAGTAAATTGTTCTTTATGTTGTTTATTTTATTTATTGATAACAGATTTATGGTTACCAAACATACTGTTGACTATAGCGGATTCCGCCGATTCGTAAGGGTTTGACGACATTATTGGGTCCATGGTTTGCAGTCTAGCCTGCTTAAAATACTTGCCCATAAGCAAGCATTAGGTTGTATTTGTGGGTGCAAACCAAATATTGATTCGCTATTATAATCTGCAGTGGCGGCTAGTAGCTAAAACTAGAGGGGGTGCTGCGACGGCGTTTGTGTTAAAATTGTGTAAAAGCTAATGAGTTCAAAAAATTAATAACATAAACCACCTCTGTTGCTTCCCAATGAAACTCCAACTAGAAATCTCAACTTTAGGAAAAGTCGAAAATGCAAAATTTCGAGGAAAAATTGGAATTTTGTGATTAAATAATGAATTTTGTCTGGTTTTTTAGAAAGTTTCCTGAGCTTGAAATATATATTTTTTAAAACGATATTTTTTTCCTTTTAAATATAATCATTTTAAGAAAAATGTCGAATTAAAACTCAAAATTAAAGAAATAGTAAGAAAAATTTCTATTTTTAAAATTGTTCGAATTTTTGAAACAAATTTCGAAAAAGAACTTGCAGTTCAATTAAAAATAAATTCCAAAAATGTGGATTTTAATTACAAAGGATCGACTTCAAGCTGAAATATTTGATATCTGAAGCTTGTCTGGTAACTTCAAAATCACTAGAAAAAATTTAAGTTAGAACATTAAATTGTCAATTAATTTTTTTAAAGATTTTTACTATTTTTAATTTGGAAATTTCGACTTTTCTAGAAATGTTGACTCATTTTTGAAAATTTCAATAATTCCTACTTTAAAAGTCGAAATTTTGAAAATATATTTGACAATTAATTTATATTTAAAAATTGTTTTTTTTTTCATTGCTATTTTTTCAAAAATATTATGTAAAAATAACAAATTTCAACTTTTTTCTTCAAATGTTGTCCGCTTTTTCTCCAAATTTTGAGCTTAATCTTTAAATTTTTATTATTTTTTAACGAAATTTGACGGACTTGACAATTCCGGGAATAAATTTAACAAATAAAAATAACAGTTCTAGAAAAATTGGAAATTTTGATTTAGGATTTTCTTTGGTTCTATAATAGTGGTAAGTTTTTTTTAGCGAAATATCAAATCGCAAAAAGTTGAAATTTAGAAGGTTTATGTTTCTTGAAATTCAATATTTTTCTCACAATTTAATATTTTTCTCAAAACTTCTAAATATTTCTGAAAATTCAATATTTTTCTGAAAATTCAACATTTTTGTCAAAATTCAACATTTTTGTCAAAATTGAAAATAACTTTTTTTTTAATTTCTTCGTTTTTTCCCAAAATGTTGACATTTTTGGAGAAACTTCATGGTTTTTTTCTGAACATTTTTTGTTAAAATTTCTATATAAAGAATACAGGAAAGCAATTACTAAACACGTACTTAATCGATTTTAAAAATGTTAACCCGAAGCGGGGTGAAAAAGGATATTGAACATTAAAATTTAAAATTTTCTTTTACAAGACAAAAATTGGGTTTTGAAAAACAATTTTGTTCGAACAAGGCAACATTTAAAAAGTCGAAATTTTCGAAAACCTGAAAAAAAATTTCGAAACAAGACGCATTTTTAAGTCCTAAGGGGATGACAAATGGTATTATTGAATATTAATAGATGTCGGCAGTTTCTAAAATAATTTTTGCTCAACAAGACAAAATTTTGAAATGTCGAAATTTCCAAAAAAAATTGAAAATTTCGATAGTTAACATATTGAAAAAACTGTAAAATGTTTTAAAAAAGTCGAAATTTTTAAAAAGGGTCTTATTTTTTAAATCAGGACGAAATTTTAAAAAAGGTCCAAATTTAAAAAAAAATCGAAATTAAAAAAAAATTTTTCAAATAAAAGTCGAAATTTAACGAAAGAGCCGAAATTTCGAAAATAAGTTATAGCTTTCAAAAAAAAGTCCTTTCAAAAGAAAAATCAAAACTTCGAGAAAAGATCGAAAAAATAACTGGAATTTTTAATAAAAATGAAAATCATCAAAAATCAAAATTTTCCATATGTTGGAAAATCAAAATTTTCCAAATTTTGGTAAATCGAAATTGTCCAAAATTTGGAAAAAACGCCACATCAGAATAGTTGAAATTAACCGGAAAAAATCGAACTTTTTAAAAAGGTCAAAATTTTGAAAGATTCAACACTTAAAAAAAGTTTAAATTTCCACAAAAAGTAAGTATTTAAGAAAGCAGTAGGTTTTCAAAACAGTAATATTTTTGTAAATGTCTAAATCGTCAAAAAAGTTAAAATTGGGAGAACAAATCAAATATTTGAAAAACGGTCAAATTTCAAAAAATAAATTGTAAAATGCGGAAGTTTTTGAGGTTGACATTTTGCAATTAAATCGAAAATGTCAGAAGTGCCGAAATTCTCACAAAATATCAAAATTTCTAGGAACATACGAACGAAATTCTTAACAAAAGTGAAAATATTCGAATGAAGTCAAAATTCTGAAATAGGTCAATATTTTAAAAGATTCCAATTTTCGTAGAAAGAAAATCGAAATTTCGAGAAAAAATTTGAAATATCTGTACAAAAAAGTCGAAATTTTAGGAAAATAATCCATCGGTTATTAGTTTTTTTAAAGAAAAATATCAAAATGCGGAAGCAATGGAAAATTTTCCTAACATTTCTTGGTTTCTTTCCAAAACTTTGACATTTTTACAGAAATGGAGGGATTATTTTCTAAAAGTTGTTAGTCAAAATTATAAAATAAACTTTAAAATGTCAAAATGCCGTGGAGATTCTAACATTTTTAAAGCAAATTAGAGGAATATAAAAAATTAGAAGTTGAAATTTCCAGAAAAATTTTAAGAACAAAATTTGCTGCAAAAGTAGTTTTAAGAAAATTTATTGGTATTTAGGAAAATAAAAACTTTCCCAACAAAAAAAAATGAAAATATTAGAAAAAAATAAAAAATTTCTACAATATAGTAGAAATTGCAAAATCAGGTAAAAACGGGAAGATTTGGTATTATTTTTTTAGAGAAATAACAAAATGCGAGAAGAGTTGAATATAGATTGTTTCTTGAAATTTTCATTAGTTTCTCAACATTTTGACACTTTTAGAGAAATTTAACCTTTTTTTTCAAAATTTCAATTCTTTCTCGAAATATTAATTTCTTTATCAAAAGATTTAGAAAAATTAATTTTTGAAAATGCGTTTTTCATCAACATTAGAAATAAAATAGATTTTAGAAAGAAAGATGAAATTTGTATAAAAGAAATCAGAGAAAATTTAAAATTTCTATAAAAACGTGTTAAGGAAAAGTTCTCAAAAAAAAACCAACAGTTTGAGACAAAAACTGGAAAGCTGAATTGGGGGCGCTGCAGTTACTCAGTGCATATACGCGAGCCGCCACTGATAATCTGTCATCGGTCAATAGTGCGAGTCTTGAAACACAAATAAAAATGAATTCAGTGCAAAGTTTAATTGCACAGCCATTCTGTAACCGATCTATGTCGAAAAAACTGGAAATTAAGCGACGTGGATGACCTATTCCAGACTTGAATATTGTGCAGACCGTGTTTTGTAAAAAGCGAAGTTTTAACAGAAGTAGTTAGCGAAGCTAAAGCAGTACCTATGTGACATTGTTATTTGCTAAGCTAAAGAACGATTCAGCTTCACTGGCCATTTAATTGCAGCAACCTTATTTTTTTCTAAAAAGTTTAACCAACATAAAATCACTTTTCCCGAAAAGAATTTTAAAGAAACCGCTAAGGTTTATCAATTTTTTAATTTACAAAAACTAAGAGCTGAATTATCTGTAAATTACGAAACAGAAAAGTGTTAATCGGCTTTTGGTTTACTTGTACTCTATAACATTATTTGAGAAAACAGTGAGCTTAGTGAAACTCTAAATCTTTTAAAAATCTTGATAACTATCCCAATGGCTTCTGCTGAAGCAGAGTGGTGCTTCTCCAGTCTGGAAAGAATACTTTAAAAACAAATACATTATGCCAGGAAAGATTGTCCGCATTAACGATGTCTTTAAAGAAAAGGACTTAATTTAAGGAATACTCGACTTCAGTAAAAAGTTATTAATAAATTTGCAGCTGCCAAAGATCGTCTGTCGTATGGACTTCCTCTTCTTTTTCTTTCTGTTTTTGGCGAATATAAAAAAAGGGAATTTTAGCAATATACTATATATGTATAACATATATCAATTTAAAATCCTAAATATCTCTTAATTCCTCCAGTTTCGGCACATTTTTGCAAATGTCTCTTTGCAACCCCCAAATTTTATTAGCACCAGCCGCCACTGCTTTGAACTCAAAATAAATCCAGAATTCAGAGTTTCAGCGTGAAATTTTTAAAGTCGAAAAATCGAGAAATATTTTCTTCAAATTTTAAAGCATTACCATAGTAAGTTACATGCTGTAATACTTAAAAAAAAAGAAAGAGAACATTTCCTAAATTATGTTATACAATCAATTTTTAAATCAAAAACTTTTAAAAAATGAAAAAATGAGTCACCCGAAACTGAACCGAAAACTTGAAAGAAAACGCTGTTTTTGTCGGCACGAAAACCGGAACCGATGTGACTTTTTTCCCGGAACGAAAACCGAAAACCGGAACGAAAAATATAGTGGTTCGATGCCCTGTATTTAAACATTAAAATGGTTTTCACCTAGGAAGGCTTATTTGTTATGTTAAGGTAATCGTTGAAATTGAAAATAAATATATTTAATTGATTATTTAAATAGCTGAAGCAATTTGATCCTGTTCTGGTTGTTTAACAAGGGAAAATAAGGAATAAAAGAGTGAAAACTTAATGGCACATCAGTTTCAGTTGTGCTCTGCAGGTAGTCAGAATATCATGCCAACGTGATTTCATTAACAATCGCGTGATTAATAAAGGATGTCTTGTCAAGCTCACCGCTTTAAAATACCAGATTTATTATTCTGATTTCGATAATCTTAAACGCTACCCTTATTTCACTTTCAACTGTAAGTTGACTTACGTTTACATTACAAATAATGTTTAATAGTAAACCGAGCCACTCTTTTTATTTATTGTTTGATTTGTGGGCGACGCAATAGAAAATCCAAAAGTAAATCCATATTTTCTTCACGAAAATTTCAAAACATGTAGTAAACATCGATATATTAAAAACAAAAGCAGAAGAATACACGATGTAACGATTTGTAAGACTGATATATCACTTGAAACAGCGATTCATTTGTTGGCATTACAGAGCACAACGTTTATAATCCGTGGTCGCACAGTGCATTGCGTCTGCAGATGGTTGCTTTTCTCAATCCGTCGACGTTCTTCCTTCTCCATTAATGCCGAATTCTTTACAATATCCGAAATCGATACTAGCAACTGTACATCATCTTGTTGTTTCCCTGCCATGAGTAAAACTTGTATCAGGGAAGTCAATAATTGGAACTTCTTATTACTATGAAATTGATAACATTTCCAAACTATTTAATTTTTTGATGTTAATAATGTATAACCTTCGGATAATGGTAAAGAGTATTTAAGAAGAGAAAGGGCCACAGATACACGTGATTAAGAGATGGCTACTTAGAAGGCAAAGTTGTCGACTTATAGAAGCAAATAATGGAAAAAATATATCTCGCGAGGTGAAGCAATCTTCACATAACCATCTTAATTGAAGAATAATTTTAATCAATAACCACAAGTGGCATAAAAATGTATTTAACAATTATTACATCGACTACTACGAGAACTAATTGTATCGAATGGAAAATGTCATTACTAATGGATTTTTCCCAAAATAATACATTTTTTTAAACACGTGCAGGATCAGATACGTTGAAATATTTATCAGATTCGGAATTGAGAGTAACACTTCTGTTCGCCTCTTATTTATTTTATTGAATTTACCAGGCAATTAAGCAAAGAGTATTTAAATTCCAAAAACTAAAAACAACTCGTTGATCTAGATAACATTTTGGAAAACGTTCACGGGAAATTTTGGCTTTGTCAATAAAGATACATTGGTGGTTAGTCTACTTGTAATGCACATTTTTATGGTCGTCCTGCTAAATCCGTAAATGAATTATTAGCTCGACTAGGGCTTTTATTGGCATTAAATTCATAATAAAATGGGCAAATCTATTAGCTTTTGTGTTACATATAAATATTTGCCTCATGTTTAATATTAATTAGGGAGATAAAACACGATTTTACATATGTAATTTAAAACAATTTATAGCCTTCTACCTAATAATCTATGATTCTATCGTTTGTCACATATTTAAAATATACCTTATACATATTCAACGTTAAAGGCATTCATCACGTGTTTCATTAAAAAAATTGATATAAAATTAACACATTTATTTGTTTATAATTAGGATTCTTCCGAATATATATTTTATTTGGACAAAGAACCAGATCTTTTCCCGATAATATTAAAGTCCAAAACTTAAAATTGCTCTTATTTATTTTGGGACATAATACACACAAAAATATCAAGGATTTATTTTTCGTGTGCAAAATTCGAAAGAAAGAACCAAATATGAACTGATTTAGCTCGCTAAATAGATGTTAATATATTTACGTTAATGTTACCAGTAGGGATTTGGCCCAAAAAAAGTTTTGTAATTGTTTGTAAAAGTGACTTACAGACGAATCCAAACAACCTATTAAAACACACTTTGTATTTTAACAACTGAAATTATATCGCATAAACTGAAATAATATACTTTTGTCAATTCTATATTCAGGTCCATGGAAAACTCTAAATATAAAATCTGAAGCTAATGAGAACTAAATAGGTTTAATTACATATTCCTTTATGGTTTACTTCAGCTACAATTATAAAGTATATGAATATGTTCAAATTAATTTCTCGCTTCACTAACACATTAGATAGTTTATTTACGACCTGCTCGGAATATTTGATCAGTTACCTTAAACTTTCAACTCATTACGAAATGTGCACAATCCTGGTGACGTCAATTTGAAGTAACTCTCATCTAGAGTACAAGTTTATAAATTTTTAATCTGAAATACTATAAAGAGAGAACTTCAACTCTATTTTGTTTTTTTTTTGATGGAAACGGAACTGGTTCTTGGTTATCTTCAAAAATTGAAATACAGAACTTGTCCCCTGAAACCAAGAAAGATTAAAAAACACAACAAAGATTGCTCTAACGCATTTCGACAGAAACTCAGTTTTTCGCTGAAGATGACAGCTTGGCTGTCGAAACGCGTTAGCGCAACCTTTGTTGTGTTTTTTAATCTTTCTTGGTTTCAGGGGACAAGTTCTGTATTTCAATTTTTCAACTCTATATAAAAAATACATGGAAAGATGAAAGCAATAACTAAAAACCTCATTTAAGAAGTCCTAAGAGAGTAAATAAAGGTATTAATTGGATTTATGAAAAAAATCCCAAAAAAATTTTTGAAGCTGAAAATTAGTTTTTCAAAAACAGTTTTGGCCCAACAAGAAGAAATTTTAAAAAGTCAAAATTTTAGGAAGTCGAAATTTTTAAAAAAAGTCCTGAAAAACCTCGAGAAAGTCAAAATAGTGAAAAACAGTAGACAAAAAAAAGTCGATATTTTTAAATCAGGACGAAATTTTAGAAAAGGTTCTGATTTTTAAAAGAAAAACGAAACATTCCAAAAAAAAGTCGAATTTCTCTAATACGAGTCGAAATTTAAATAAAAAACCGAAATATCGAAAATAAGTCTTGATTTTCAAAAAAACAGTACGAGAAAAACTTTTTGGAAGAAAATTGAGAATTTAACAAGAAAAACAAATTAAAATTTCTAGATAAAAATCATAAAAAACCAACATTTTCAAATAGGACCGAAATTTTGAGAAAAAATATCCTAAAGAAAGTCGAAATTTTGAGAAATTCGGAATATAAAAAAGAAGTAAAATTCTCACAAAAACTAGATATTTTAATAAGAAGACATTTACAAAAAATATTGAATTTTTTTAAGTCAAAATCTTGCAAAAACAAATTCTGAGAGAACAAAACACATTTTTAAAAAATAGTCCAAATTTCAAAAAAGTGGACATTACGAGAAAAGAATCAAAATTTCAGGGTTGAAATTCTGCAATAAAATCAAAAATTTTAGAACAGATAAAATTCTCCCAAAAAGTAAACATTTCTAGGAAAATACGAGCGAAATTGTGAACTAAAATCAAAATTTCAAAGTCAGAATCTTGAAAAAAGTCAAGATTTTGAAAAACAAAATCAAAAATTTCAGAAGGAATAAAATTTTCCCAGAAAGTGAAAATTTTTCCCAAAAAGCGAACATTTGTAGGAGAATACGAACGAGATTGTGTATAAAAGTGGATATTTTCAAAAAAGTCAGAAACCTGAAAAAGTTAAAATTTTAAAGGACTCTTACAAAAGTCAAATTGTTACAAAAAATAAAAATCTTTAATGAATAGTCTCTGTATCGTCTTTGCGAAGTTTCATTAATTCCATTCCTGCTGATTGTAAGAAGTAACTTGCGAAGAAAATGCCAATCAGCAGGAATGGAATCTTTACTGAAGACGAAATTTTTAAAAAATACTTCAAGCTGAAAATTAGTTTTTCAAAATCAGTTTTGGCCCAACAAGACAAAATTTTAAAAAGTCAAAATTTGAAAAAGTTGAAATTTTCAAAAAGAGTCCTGAAAACTTCGAGAAAGTCAAAATTGTGAAAATAGGTAGTCAAAAAAAAGTCGATATTTTTAAATCAGGACGAAATTTTAAAAAAGGTTCAGATTTTCAAAAGAAAAGCGAAGCATTTTTTAAAAAGAGTCGATTTTTTAAATACAAGTCCAAATTTAAATAAAAAGCCGAAATATCGAAAATAAGTCTTGATTTTCAAAAAAACAGTACGAGAAAAACATTTTGGAAGAAAATTGAGAATTTAACAGGAAAAACAATATTAAAATTGCTAGATAAAATCATAAAAAACCAAAATTTTCAAATAGACCGAAATTTTGAGAAAAAAATATCCTAAAGCAAGTCGAAATTTTAGGAAATTCGGAATTTAAAAAAGAAGTAAAATTCTCACAAAAACTAGATATTTTAATAAGAAGACATTTACAAAAAATATTGAATTTTTTTAAGTCAAAATCTTGCAAAAACAAATTCTGAGAGAACAAAACACATTTTTAAAAAATAGTCCAAATTTCAAAAAAAGTGGACATTACGAGAAAATAAAAAAGAGAGAAAAGAAAAGAAGAAAAATTTCAAGGTTGAAATTCTGCAATAAAATCAAAAATTTCTGAACAGATAAAATTCTCCGAAAAAGTAAACATTTCTAGAAAAATAGAACGAAATTCTGAACTAAAGTCGAAATTTCAGAGAATCTTGCCAATCTTACAAATGGAATTTTCAAAAATTATCTAGTATCTCTCTGAAGATGACAGCTTGGCTGTCAAAACGAAAGAAGAGCACCCTTTGTTGCGCTTTTTTAATGTTTCTTGGTTTTAGGGGACAAGATTTGTATTTCAATTTTTCTAATTTAAAAAAAAGTCAAAATATTCGAAAGTCAACGTTTCGAGAAATTATTGAAATCTTGAAACAATCGAATCGAGAATTTCAAATAAATATAAATCTTCAAAATGGGTGAAAATTTTCAAAAAAAATGGAAATTTTGAAAAAGGGTAGAACGTTTTTAAAAAAAGTGAAACTGTTTTAAGGAGTCATAGTTTTTAATAAAAATCAAAACTTTTGGTGGAACAGACTGGTCCTTGGTTATCTTCAAAAATTGAAATACAAATCTTGCCCCCTGAAACCAGTTTTTAAAGAATAGTCCAAATTTCAAAAAAAGTGGACATTAGAGAAAAGAACCAAAAGTTGAAATTCTGCAATAAAATCAAAAATTTCAGAACCGATAAAATTCTCCCAAAAAGTAAACATTTCTAGGAAAATCCGAGCGAAATTGTGAACTAAAGTCAAATTGAAAAAAGTCAAGATTTTGAAAAACAAAATCAAAAATTTCAGAAGGGATAAAATTCTCCCAAAAAGTGAAAATTTCCCCCAAAAAGTAAGAATTTCTAGGAGAATACGAACGAAATTCTGCATAAAAGTGGATATTTTCAAAAAAAGTCAGAAACCTGAAAAAGTCAAAATTTTAAAGGACTTTTACAAAAGTCAAATTTTTACAAAAAATAAAAATCTTTAATGAATATTCTCTGTATCGTCTTTGCGAAGTTTCGTTAATTCCATTCCTGCTGACTTGCGAAGAAAATGCCAATCAGCAGGAATGGAATCTTTAATGAAGACGAAATTTTTAAAAAATATTTGAAGCTGAAAACTAGTTTTTCAAAACCAGTTTTGGCCCAACAAGACGAAATTTTAAAAGTCAAAATTTGAAAAAGTCGAAATTTTCAAAAAGAGTCCTGAAAACTTCGAGAAAGTCAAAATTGTGAAAATAGGTAGTCAAAAAAAAGTCGATATTTTTAAATCAGGACGAAATTTTAAAAAAGGTTCAGATTTTCAAAAGAAAAACGAAACATTTTTTAAAAAGAGTCGATTTTTTAAATACAAGTCCAAATTTAAATAAAAAGCCGAAATATCGAAAATAAGTCTTGATTTTCAAAAAAACAGTACGAGAAAAACATTTTGGAAGAAAATTGAGAATTTAACAAGAAAAACAAATTAAAATTTCTAAAAAAAATCATAAAAAACCAAATTTTCAAATTGACCGAAATTTTGAGAAAAAATATCCTAAAGGAAGTCGAAATTTTAGGAAATTCGGAATTTAAAAAAGAAGTAAAATTCTCACAAAAACTAGATATTTTAATAAGAAGACATTTACAAAAAAAATTGAAATTTTTTAAGTCAAAATCTTGCAAAAACAAAATCTGAGAGAACAAAACACATTTTTAAAAAACAGTCCAAATTTCAAAAAAAGTGGACATTACGAGAAAATAAAAAAGAGTGAAAAGAAAAGAAGAAAAATTTTAAGGTTGAAACTCTGCAATAAAATTAAAAATTTCGGAACAAATAAAATTCTCCGAAAAAGTAAACATTTCTAGGAAAATACGAGCGAAATTGTGAACTAAAGTCGAAATTTTAAAGTCAGAATCTTGAAAAAAGTCAAAATTTTGAAACGCAAAGGTCAAAATTTTCACTAAAAATAAACATCTTTAATAAAAACGAAATTTCAAAAAAAAAAGTCGACATTTTTAAATCAGGACGAGATTTTAAAAAAGGTTCGCATTTTAAAAAAGAGCAAAATTTTCCAAAAAGGTCGAATTTTTGAAATACAAGTAGAAATTTAAAGAAAAAGCCGAAACTTCGAAAATAAATCCCAATTTAACAAAAAACTAAAACGAAAGTTAATAAAAAACATTTTGAAAAAAATTAAGAATTTTCAAGAAAACAATATCGAAATTTGGTAAAAAAATCATATTTTGAAATAAAAGTCAGAATTTTTAAAAAAAATTTTGGGAAAAAGCTATTCTAATAAAAGTCGAAATTTTGAGAAATTCAGAATTAAAGAAAAATAAAATTTCCAAAAAAAATAGATATTTTAATAGGGTTGAAATTTTCAAACAATAAGAATTTTTTTAAGGTGAAAATCTTTAAAAAAAACCTGACAAACAAAACAAATTTTGAAAAACAGTTCAAATTTCAAAAAAAATGGATATTAGGAGAAAAGAACGAAATTTTCAAGGTCGAGAATTTGCAATAAAATCAAAAATTGTAGAGTGGAAATACCAAAGGGACTAACAAGGAAATGTCGCGAAGTGTCCGGCGTCGATTTTGCTAATTTTTGGATATGTTTTAGAGGACCAAAATCTAAGAGACACGTATTTCTTTTATCGGCTGATAAACGGTTTTAAGGGTAGTTTTACCCCCTCAAAGTTGGGGCAAAAAATGCAGATTTTGCTGTTTCTCACATACCAAAAATGATATTCGAGTCGTTTCTTTTTCCAAAAGTTTTGTTTTGACGAGAAATAAAAAAAATGTTTTAAAATTTTCCCACCCCCTCGTGGGGGCAAACTACCCCATTTAGAAGTTTTTTTAATTAAAACAAAACTTTTGGAAAAAGAAACGACTCGAATATCATTTTTGGTATTCGAGAAACAGCAAAATCTGCATTTTTTGCTTCAACTTTGAGGGGGTAAAACTACCCTTAAAACCGTTTATTAGCCGATAAAAAAAATATGTGTCTCTTAGATTTTGGTCCTCTAAAACATATCCAAAACTTAGCAAAATCGGCTCCGGACCCTTCGCGACCTTTCCTTGTAAGTGCCAAAAAATTCGTTTTTCAGTTTTTACTTTAAATGGGCAGTAAATGTCATCGCCAACATTCCAACAAAAGCGTCAAGGGCTAATCCTTCTTGTTTGGCTACTAACTTAAATTAATGAATTAATTAACTTAATAAATAATACATCATAACAAAACGTTTTCCTCCAATAACTCCAAACTCTTGTTTCTTGTTTCTTTTCTTTATTCCTGAAGAAGCCCCCTACGACGGTGGGCGAAACGTCGAACACTTTTAGTAGTTCTTTGACACGGTCCACTCCCAGAAGAAGTATATCCTTATTTGGTACTTAGCCCCTTTGGTATTTCCACTCTACAATTTCAGAAGAGACGAAATTCTCCCAAAAAATAAAAATTTGCCCCAAAAAGTGAAAATTTTTAGGAGAATACGAACGAAATTCTGAATAAAAGTCGATATTTTCAAAAAAGTCAGAATCCTGAAAAAGTCAAAATTTTAAAGGACCTTTACAAAAGTCAAGATTTTTTCAAAATAATTAAATTAAAATAAAGTCGAAATTATCAAAGAATTTCTTTTCAAACTGAAGTTCGAGCTGAGTTTTTTAATTTCTCATAATTTTGAACAACAAAAATTCACAATCTCCAAAAAAATGTCCTAAAAAGGATTCAAATTCTAAGAAAAATTTGAGATATAAAACAAAAAGTCTTTTTTTTTAAAAAAAAAGCCACAATTGTCGATAAGAATAAATTTTTAAAATGAGTCAACATTTTTATACCCTCATTTCTCCCCCCCTCAAATCGTCAAGATAAGAATAAAGAATTTGCATACAAATATACATTTTATATTGGTCGAAATTCGAGCACAAGCGTTGCTAGTATTTAATAAATGTTTATTAAATTAGTTATTAAATCAAAAGCACAATTTATAATTCTTTAATGAATAAACTAAGTTCAAGTAGTAAAGAAGATTGTCGCCTGCATTACTGTCAGGATGAAAGTGGCAGAGCAAATGAAGTCCCAAAATAGTATTTGGCAAATTTCGAAAGGCTGACTAAAATTAATTTCTGTGTTCTCAGGCATCAATTCCTGCCACCCCTTCAATGACATTTATAAGTCAGAAGTGTATTGTTATCCAAAAGTAACCGCGCGCAATGGAGTTCGAGTAGTTAAAAGCTGTGCGAAGGCTCTCATCAACTCCATCCCGAGGGACAGAGCTCTTTAGCGCTTTTGTTCACGAAACAGGCGGGACGCTATGGCATAGGCTCCGCTCTATTCTTTCCTGCCGGTACACTTCTCGTACCGTCTTTGGAATACTGATGGCCCAGAGACAACGATAAGGTGATATTCATTCTATTTATTGATTACGTTCAATCGTTTATATTCCACAGTTTTGAACCGAAAGAAACACCTGAGTCTAGATTGGGCCCTTTCTCTTTTCCCTATTGAATAACAATGTGTTGCACTACATACGTTCCGCAATGACTAGCCACAGCTCTGTCCAATACGATTCTACTCCAAAGGAGTTGATAATTTAACCCTCATGCATTGAATGCCGAAGTTCTCAATACATAAACTTCAGCAATTTGTAAACAGCTAGAGAAATTCTGAATTGCAATGAATTTAAGGTTATCTCACACTTTCAGCATCGAGACCGCTGATCTTGTTATCCAGACCATTGAAGTATAAAATGGTAACAATGGATCACTACATGACATTTTGGTAACTTGCAAACTTTACCAAAAATCATTCAGTTATCGTTAACACCTTGATACAACGCTCTCTCGAATTATAGGGATATTATGTCACGACGCTAAGAGTCGAATGAAAAATTCTTTCTTCAATTTTATGGCTTTCGAATACATGGTTAAAATGAATGACGTTATGACTGAAACACCCTCCAAATCCTTAATGTGATCTCATTAAACAATTTAGAAAAAACTAGTATAACTTTGCATAACCATTTTTGTTTAAGTTGAATATGATCGGGGTCGTTTGGTCAAATTATGGTGAGTAACCCTCTACAGAAATTATGTTTAAAAGGGGATGCATTAGCTTTACTTTAAAATCGCACAAGAATTAAAGGAATGTCGAGGTTAAAGCTAATAAATATCTTGAAAGTCATTAGCTTTAAAAATACAATTTTTTAATTACATAAAAGGAAATCCATCTCATTCGAAGTAACCATAAACGTTAATTGGTTAGGTATTTTATAAATATTTTAGCCACAAATTACAGTTTCATGTTTTGAGTTTTCAAACTCGGCATTAGGTTTACGCAGTTTTTACAAGGAAGTGATTAAAATATGGCGAGTGTTGGTTATTATTGCGGACGTTAGTAGGTTCCATTAATCATCGATGATAATAATTTCTGGCATTTATCAAGGTTTTCCGGTTTGCGTTGTGCTAAACTATATGTTTTGTCTAGCGCGTTGGCACTAATGATTAAATGATTGACCGGGAGAGTAGCTGTGGCCTGTCACTGACAGCAATCATTTTCCAAGTGCTAATGAAGAGTTTTTTGACGACGAACGCAAACCCTCATAGCTCATTGGCGACGTCGACTCGTCTGATAGTACAGATTATTGCTTATGACAGCTTCCGCACGGTCATTTATAAGCGCAAGGTCAATTAGATTTGCATGGTGCTCGCCATGTCTAAAACTGTCACCAGAATCAGACTTGATAATTTATTTTGTTTGAGCGCCCTGCTCTCGATAAAAACCTCAACTGCAGCACAACTGACACCAAGCCGAATCTACAAATTAATATTGGCCCCCAAAATAATAAATAAACCAAAGATTTAAATACACTTGACCATAATTTAAAATAACTTAGGCAGAGAGTTTTGAAAAATCTATGTGTATTTATAAAAGTTGATGATTTAAAATAGATACTTCATGGATATGTGAAATATAAATCAGTCTCACCAGATAACGCTTCATAAATAAAACAAGATATAAAAGCGCTAAGTTTACGCTCGTTCTTCCAGTAAAAGGAACGCATAGTCCTCTTAAATAACTTCAGGATACAATTTTTTTTAGCACTAGTTTCAGTAAAAGTATTAAGTTTTTATAAAAACAGCATAAAAATCTTTAATTGTTATCTCTTTACCTTAATAATCGTGGTTACTACATCAAATTTATCAATTAATAGATGAATTATGAATAAATAATTGAGACTAAAGCAATAACAATCTAAAACCCTATGAGAAGCCTTTGCTGTAATACGTGTTCAAAGGTGGACGTTGGAAAAATAATTAGGGAACCCTAGTGTGATTCAGACTTAATTTCATAAACATCCAAGGAGGAAATTATGGCGAAGAATGTGTAATATTGCTTGGATCTTGGATTTAGAGTTCTGAGCAAAGACATAAATTCAAGCACGCAGCTCTTCTAATATGAGTTAGAAGGGCATTTCTAGACGCGTTTCTAAATCAGTCTGATTACAGATTGCAAAAGGCGCTCGCTCGTTTACTAACTCCCGGCCCGTTACTTTTATAACTACTTGCCAAGACAATGTAATTAAATGGCATCCATTTGTAATTTCGGAGCGGCGTGCAGGGAATGTAAACGGCGGAACATGAAGAAGGTGTGACTGAGCGGCTTTGCTACAATCCCATCGGTATGCTGACAAAAACAACCAGCTGCTCTGTCAATACTCCTGCATCAAGAAGAATAATTACGGGAAATGCCGAGTTACATTTGCATGCCCGCCAACATAGGTCCCCCTTATAAACACATATCCATCGTCGACTTGTGGACCTCCACTAAATAGCGTTAGCAAAAACACAAAAGGGGTGACCCCTTTTTTGACATCACGTCAGGTCATTTATCAAAAAAATCGGCCAAACACGGCCAAGAATACAACTCTTTTAATTAATACAAGTCAGATTATTAAGCAAAATCGGTTGCTTGAAATAAGCATCGCAAAGAGGAGGATCAGAATAAATAGGCCAAATGTAAGAATTTTCAACTAAGGGGCGATTTTATGCATAATTTTAAATGTTCAACATATTTCATTAAGTAAATGAAAGGTAGTGGGTGAGACTTGAATGCCGTGCACTTAGAAACCTGAATCTGTTTATCTTTAAAATAAAATGAAAGCAGTAATTTCATTAGCCCATTTTGAGCTGGAGGCGCTTTCAGAAAATTGACCCGCGCATCAGTCTTGCGATACATTATGGACATTTATAATCTCATCCGGTAGCTAAGTGCAGAGAGAGTTAATATTGTCTTTATGGCCTACAAGAGATTTACGAAGTTACGAATATCTCGCATATTACATTCCGCCAGGATCCAAAGGTGACTTAGTTCACACCATCCGGACGCTACTTTAAAATATTCCGTTTTGTGCAAATTCTCTCTAGAATTCTTTATCTTCGTCCGTCGCATTTAAACAAAGAGCTTGAGAAAAAGGTGAATGTTTCAAAGCACTTTTCGTTTAGTAAATGTCGAAAAATTTTAACCAACGTTAAAGATGAGTACGATATAAATGTTACATACCTATTGAGCACCGCTCAATAGCAAATCCGTACTAAAATAATTCGTTAATCTATATATAAACTATAGACATATATAAACGCATATTCATCCAACGAAATAAATAAATTTATTATATTAGTCATACACGAATTTAGGAATATGCAACTGCAGGGGGACACCCACCAACACACAATGAGGTTTTTTTAGACGTCAAAAATATTATGGGCACGACATAAAAGGTTTTATAATACCTGCATAGGGACCTCAACTAGTGTAAAGTACAGACTAATTCGCACCTAAAATTATAATCTAAAGCTGCCATATTAATGAAAAGAGAGAGTGGAAAGACAGAGAGAAGAGGAAGAGAAAGAGGAAAAAGAAGAGAAGGAATAAAAGGAAGAGGACGAGGAAGCGAAAGTTGAACAAGAAGAAGAATCGAGAAGAAAAAAAGAAAGAGGGAGAGGAAGAAGAAGAGAAAGGAGAAGAGGAAGAGGAAGAGAAAGTGGAAAAGAAATAAGGAGAAAAAGAGGAAGGGGTAAAGGAAGAGGAAGAGGGATAGGAAGAGCAAAAGGAAGAGGAAGGGAAATAGGAAGAGGATGGGAAAGAGGAAGAGGAGGAGAAAGAGGAAGAGAAAGAGGATGAGGAAGAGGAAGAGGAAGAGAAAGAGAAAGAGGAAGAGAAATAGAAGAGGAAAAGGAAGGGAAAGAGAAAGAGGGAGGAGAGGAGGAGAAGAAGAGAGGAAGAGGAAGAGGAAGAAGAAGAGAAAGAGGAAGAGAAAGAGGGAAGAGGAAGAGCAAGAGCAAGAGGAAGAGGAAGAGGAAGAGGAAGAGAAGAGGAAGAGGAAAAGGAAGAGGAAGAGGATGGAAAAGAGGAAGAGGAAGAGGAAGAGGAAGAGAAAGAGAAAGAGAAAGAGAAAGAGGAAGAGAAGAGAAAGAGAAAAGGAAGAGGAAGAGGAAGAGAAATGGAAAGAGGAAGAGGAAAAAGAGAGGAAAAGAAGAGGAAGAGGAAGAAGAGGTAAAGGAAGAGGAAGAGGAAAGCAAGGAAGAGGAGAGAAAGAGGAAGAGAGAGAGAGAAGAGGAAGAGGAAGAGGAAGAGAAAGAGGAAGAGGAAGAGAAAGAAAAGAGGAAGAGGAGAGAGAAGAGAAAGAGGAAGAGGAAAGGAAGAGAAAGAGAAAGAGGAAGAGAAAGAGGAAGAGAGAAAAGAAGAGGAAAAGAAGAGGAAGAGGAAGAAGAGGAAGAGGAAAGGAAGAGGAAGAGGAAGAGGAAGAGGAAGAGGAAGAGGAAGAGGAGAGAAGAGGAAGAGGAAGAGGAAGAGGAAGAGAAGAGGAAGGAAGAGGAAGAAAAGAGAAAAGAAGAGAAAGAGAAAAGAGAGAAAGAAGAGGAAAAAAGAGAAAGAAGAGGAAAAAGAGAAGAGGAAGAGAAGAGAAGAGGAAGAAAAAGAGGAAGGGAAGAAGAAAGGAAGAGGAAGAGGAAGAGGAAGAAAAAAGGAAGAGGAAGAGAAAGAAGTGGGAAAGAGGAAGAGGAAGAGAAATGGAAGAGGAGAGGGGAAGAGAAAGAGGAGGAGAAACAGAAAGAGAAAAAGGAAAAGAAAGAGAAAGAGGAAGAGGAATAAAAAGAGAAAGAGTAAGAGGAAGAGGAAGGGAAAGAGGAAGAGAAATGCGAAGATAAAGAGCAAGAGGAATCGGAAAAGGAAGAGGAGAGAAAGAGGAAGTGGAAAAAAATTGAAGAGGAAGAGGAATGAGAAAACGAAGAAAAAAAGGAGGAGGGAAAGAAAGAGGAAGTGAAAGGAGAAGAGAAAGAGGAAGAGGAAGAGGAAGAAAAGAGGAAGAGGAAAAGAAAGAGGAAGAGAAAGAGGTAGAGGTAGAGGTAGAGAAAGAGAAAGAGGAAGGGGAAAAGGAAGAGGAAGAGGAAGAAGAAGAGGAATAGGAATGGAAAGAGGAAGATGAAGAGAAAGAGAAATAGGAAGAGGAAAATGAAAAGAAAGAGAAAAAGGAAGAGGAAGAGGAGAAGAAAAAGAAAGAAGAAAAGAAAGAGAAAAAGAAAAAGGAAGAGAGAAAGAAGGAGAAAGAGAAAAAGAAAGAGAAAGAAGAAACGGAAGAGAACAAGAAAGAGGAATAGAAAGAAAAGACATTAACTATTACCGAAACCTCTGAAATTGCACCATATATTTAATACCAACATAATTGGTTTCTAATAGATGTCGGAACGATTGAAAAAGCTACATAAAAATAACCTTATCTTCCCGCCGTAAATGACATTAGTCACATTTCTCAAATTTCAACCTATTATGCCTTTGAATCACTGCGAGCAGAATGCGGAAATACAGTTAGAAGATGATGAACCGCTTTGGTAAATAAGGATAGGTTAAAATTATCGAAAGAAATTTCCTTCAATAATGAATTCCATAACTTGCAAGTCCTACAGAAAAAATAGTCTCCATAGATAGAAGTTCTCTCTTCGCCAAGCTGGATCAAACAGGAATTTGTTGTCTCCGAAGGTCTTATAGGTCTCACGAATGTTGCCCTATCAGTACCTGCGAGCATCTCCCCTGAAAGTACTTGTAAAAAAGAGACAAGTCACCAACTATTCACCTGTGCTCCAGTGATTCGAAAGCCTTTGTCAAACTCTCATCATTAATTAACCGAATCGCTTTTCTTTCAACTGAATCCAAAAGAACCAAATTCTGTTTTCGAGCTGAACTCCAAACTTGAAAGCAGTATTGCAGTGTTTCCCTAATTTGAGCTTTATAGAGGGTGAGCAGCTGATGAAATGTGAAACACTTTTTAACTCGAAAAAGAGACCATCGGACTTTACAATGGCTCGTACATAATCGTTCCCGAAAAAATTATAACTCGCATTCACTCCTAAACTAGACAGGCTAGATCCCATATGGAGAACTATAGCGTCCATGAGGATGTTATCGCTTGAAGTTTTTTTAGAGACAACAGCGACCTGAGTTTTTGAGACATTGAAGTCAACCAGATTTTCCCCATTTTAAGGACAATCCCTATTAATCGTCTGTATCTGCTGTTCTCGTAATCTATCTGAATCAGCAGCGAATAATGATTTGTCGGATAAAACTACTATCCCACTATCATCTGCGCAGTTATATTTCTCCATCAACAAAAATCGTACCCTGCTATACAATTAAACAAATAAGCGATATACGGGGCTGCCAAACTGATATTTTATTTCTTATCATCTTCCATTTTCTTATTTGTTAATCTGTTGTAATATTTTCCCATTTTAAAACGATTATCTCGATTTCGTTAATAATTGTTTCCTCTCAGACTGCAAGAAAATAGATATTCTCTCAAAAATTTAAGGGTTGTTCCATTTATTGCCACTGTATGAGTGAATAATAAATACAATTTCAGGAAGAATTATCATAACCAATTTCGTATGCAAGAAGAATGCAACCTAGACTACAAATTCATGCAGCCCTCCAGATCGAAACCAGTATTTGGTTTGCAAACTTCGAATCTAATAAATGTTCAAACCTATTGGTCTGTGCATTATAGAATCCTTGTCTTCTGGGAACTCTCCTAGAGAGCAACCGCTTCGCTAGGTGGCAGTGTTCCAACTGTTGGTAGTTCAGCTACCTATGATACACGCCTGGAGGGCTGCATGAATTTGTAGTCTAGGTTGCATTCTTCTTGCATACGATATTGTTGGCGATGGCTATAGTTTCTCTATGGACCAATGGGTGGTAGTACTAAGAGTCACTCGCTTGACGCCTGTGAATGTTTTAGTACTTACTTGTCGGAACATTTGTTACCATTCGAGTTGGACATACTAAACTGACAAGATCTAACAAGATCGAATCTAATAAATGTTCAAATCTATTGCTCTGTGTACATTATAGATTAACCAATTTGTTTTATTAATTTTTAGAAGTTGACAAAATAACTTTTTATGTGAAATAATTTGTAGAAAATTAAACGAGTTCCCACTGGCCTATTCTTATACTCGTTGTAAAATACGTACCCCTGGCAGATTCTCAGCTAAGAAACTTATTAGATGCGCTTGCAATTTAAGCCTTTTCTCATGGCTACGCTAGACGTTAATCGACTTCTCAGCTTTGAAGCGGTTACTGACAGAGGGTGTAAGAAAACTCGCTTTTGCCCCCCAAAACAGATATGAATTGTATTTTAGCCTTCTTTAATTTAATCCCTTTCCTTATTATACCAAATTAACCATCCAGTTATTTCCATAAATAACTAATTTATTTTCTGTCCCATAAAAGAAACTATTAAACGTCCCAAGTCTTATCAAGAAGATAATAACTCTTACGTCTTTTTTTAGAAACACTTATTTAATCAATGCCACGTGCCATTTAAAAATTGGAATATATTAAGATTAAATTGCAAATAAGCGCTAGTATCTATTAATGTTATTATAAAATATAATCTGCAATTAGGACCGCATCTTAGACTTCTTTCAAAATAAATTTTCCCCTTCGTATATTTTTGGAGATTGAAGAACCGAAATAACTGGCAATTTATAAAGATTTACGCTATAATCTATTTGGCCCAGGCTTTCCACTAAGTCTTCGATTGATTATTTTAGATATTTATACCAATTTGTCATTACTTTATTAAATTTGCTGATTTTATAACAGATCATTCTACAATGAAACGGAAATGATCAACATAGCCTTGCAACGACAGCATAATGAAATTTGTCATGTGTTGTTTGGCTAAATTGAATAATGTACAATAGATGTTTTAGCAAATGAACAGAAATGTCTCCTTTTCATATTTGTTTGCTTTTCATTCCTGATATATGTTTCATCAATAATTTACCCACCGATAAAATTTTAGAAAATGGATTGGCTTAAATTTGATAATAACCATTAGCAACAAAAAATCTGCATTTCTGAAACGCGTATATAAGTGGATTTAGCCTTTTACATAAACCTAAAAGAAAAATGCAAATGTAGCATGCCACAAACTAGAAAAATAATATACAATAAAACGTGATAAAACAAAAATAAGGTTTTATTTATAGATGAAATTTAACTTCTTTAGAAACAGGTTGTAAAGTTTTGCAACCATACAGTACATTAAAATTCTTAACTGAAAATAATATCCCACAAACTGTTGTTTTTTCAAATCGTAATCACAAACATAAAAACAAAAATACTAAATTCCACTTTACAACCCTAACCTGATTAATACGAAAGTGTTTTGGTAAAGCACGTAGTAAATTTAAGATGTTTTACATTTGTAATATTAAAACTAGTGAAGGGAATGGATCCGCTCTTAACCACTTCATTCTTTAGTACCCTAAGGGCGTTCAAAAAATTTCATAAGAGAGGTATTTCTGCTAATAGAAACAATGAAGAAAAATTGGCTTAACGCAGGCAAAGAAGGGGAAAGATGGGAAAGAATTTCCCCGGAAAACAGATATTAACAGCGCTAAGATATTAATGCTTACTTGTTTTAAAAGAATGCAAATATTGAACAGTTTTAAAAGTAAATAGTTACGAGAAAAAAGCGGTTAATTTTAACATACTTCGTAAGCAAATTAGAACATTTTGCCAATCCAAATTTGTTGGCTATTAAAATAATTTTGTTTGAAAATATAGGATTGCTTATTTTATTTATGAAATTAAAATGAACTAACCATTTTATCAAAATGTAGATACATTATGCTCCCACCCCTAAATAATATTATGATAATATATTATCACAAACTCACCCAAATTGACTTTATTAACCATATTAATTGGTAAATATAAATTTACCATCGGTTCACCTAAAGATGTATTGGCCAATATAGGAAGCGTTATTATTTGAAATTGTTTACGTAGTCAAAGCGCGTAATTTGAAATTGGGCATCCATCTCACGGTCGATTCTCTTACCACTTCCGTTCCTTGTTAAACACTTCAAGATTATTTCGCTTCATCCAACAAAACTTCGTTTTCTTTTTAGCTCCAAAACCAACCGAAACATGTTGTAATTCCGGCTGACCACTAATCAGATTTTTTCACTAATTTCTATACAGTCGATGTTATAACAGCATCTGCTACTGCCTACTTCGGAGAACTAAACCGATTCACCAAACTATCACATCGCGGGGCGAACAATATTTTATGGCAATATTTTATACTAGCGCGGTTGTGACAAATAATGAATAATTTTGCTTTAGATTAATTTCCTCTTTGTACGTTATACTGCCAATTTGAAACCTATCAAAGCGGCTACGACTTTATCGGTTAAGAAGTTCATTGTTATTATTGATTGATGTGTCAGTGTGTGAAGCAGCCAAAGTATGTAAGTAAAGAATAGATATAATTATTTGCCTAATTGGTCTATAGATAACTTTTCAGCCACAACAAATTGAATACAACGTTAATATCAAAGGAATCTTAATGAATGCATGTTTGAATTGATTAATAAACGATTTATCAAAAGTTCCAGGCATGGAAGTATTCAGGATTCAAATCTTTCTTACATCAATTTTTTTTTCTTTTGGGTTGTCTTTAGGCTAATTAAAAACCAGAATATGGAAGGTCAATATATGTATAGTAGACGCTTTAAAGAAAATGATTCGGCATAATTCGAAATACTATTAAAAAAAATTGGTCACAAGCGAATCGGATTCGCACACTATGGTTCCGTACCAATCAGTTCTCTTCTCTTGTCGTCTCTTCCGTTCCCTTCCCTTCTCTTCTCTTCTCTTCTCTTCTCTTCTCTTCTCTTCTCTTCTCTTCTCTTCTCTTCTCTTCTCTTCTCTTCTCTTCTCTTCTCTTCTCTTCTCTTCTCTTCTCTTCTCTTCTCTTCTCTTCTCTTCTCTTCTCTTCTCTTCTCTTCTCTTCTCTTCTCTTCTCTTCCCTTCTCTTCCCATCTCTTCCCATCTCTTCCCATCTCTTCCCATCTCTTCCCATCTCTTCCCATCTCTTCCCATCTCTTCCCATCTCTTCCCATCTCTTCCCATCTTTTCCCATCTCTTCCCATCTCTTCCCATCTCTTCCCATCTCTTCCCATCTCTTCCCATCTCTTCCCATCTCTTCCCATCTCTTCCCATCTCTTCCCATCTCTTCCCATCTCTTCCCATCTCTTCCCATCTCTTCCCATCTCTTCTCTTCTCTTCTCTTCTCTTCTCTTCTCTTCTCTTCTCTTCTCTTCTCTTTTCTTCTCTTCTCTTCTCTTCTCTTCTCTTCTCTTCTCTTCTCTTCTCTTCTCTTCTTTTCTCTTTCCTAATTTAAGACTTCGACACTTCGATGTAAAAGCATGGGTTCGCAAATCGCAAATCAGAGTGCTGTGCCACATGCTGACGACTAATGCCTCAATTACTGTTTTTCGTGTTATTAATAAACAATTTTAAGATGACAACCGAACGAAACAGACAGCATTACAATCACAAAGTACCGAAAACATTTCCACTGATCACTTTGGCGTCTACATATCTCAATACAAAAATTGCCAACTACCAAACTTGTTTTGGATGCCTTTTGCTTCGGTTACCAGCTATTGTAAAAATGATAACACTTTCAAATAAATCTGTATTACTATCATAAAGTATTTTCTTTGCCAATTAATGCGAATGGAATAACTATTAGAAGACTTTAGACAATTTATCACAAAGACATTATTGTTTCCATTTTACTTGTATTTTTTCTTCAGTTTAATATTTTACAATGTTATTGATAACGCACGAATAAAATCGATATGTAAAAACTTTGGAAAGTCATGAATAAGTAAAGAAATCCTGGTGTTAAAGCTCTACAACTGATAAAACAGAAACAGTTGGTCCGGACGATTTCTGTCGGACATCCAAGCGAGTTGGAGACATCTGCGTGTGTGCTTAACGGAACGAAAAGTAAGCTATTACGCGAAACATGCGGTAGTTTAACGCCAAGAATAGAAGCTTGCAAAAAGTTTCCAATACGCCGGCTGCAAACCTTGCCTAAATTAGGGGCATTATATTAAGAAAGCTCCACACATGAACATCCTTATCTTTATTTTCAAAAGTTATTTTCTTTTCTTCGGAAAATATTTCTCCACCAGAGCATTCAAATAGAGCTCATTTGAAAAAATGATTAGGAAAGATTACTTATGAGCAAAATTCTGATGAAATAAACTTAGAATTTTTTTGGCCGAGTTAACTCAAACTTCAACGCTGACGCATGTATAAGGCATGTCTTATTAATAATAGGTCATGTATTTCTAAATTTTCAGAACGCTAATTTATTTCTAAGTTGTTGATTATCGGTAAGGGTTGAAAAAGGTTTTGCTCTCATAGTACATTTGCATTGTCACGCAATATCCATACTCCAATAATATTATTTCGAAAAATGATGTTTGAGTTTCCGAATGCGAATGCTGGTTGATTGTAGCGCCCCTCGTGTTGCGTTATTATTGAAATGTGTAATAAAAGTCGGCATCCAAACGGAATAAATTTAACTGGTAAGTCGATAATTGTAACACAGGCTATCAAACAAAACGACTTTAAACCTATATGCAAACGGAAAAGAGCGCATATGTTTGGAGGGGCCGCGGGTGCAAAAAGGAAGACATGTTCGGGAAATTAATGTTTGGGGCAAATGTTGAGGGAGAGCCCCGTCTGGCGGTCCGCGACCGTCCGACAGCAGCGAACCGCGCATACAGGAAATCAATTTAACGACTGAAGAGTAGAGATGCCGTAAGCCGTATAAAGGAATACGTTATTGGCGTTAAGATAGACGACCGTGTTGATTGCGAGACCCGACGCCCTGCCACATTCCTCTACGCGTATGTAGTACATTCTGCAGGGAGACGTTTTAATAACACGTTTAAAAATAAAACACCCACCAGCAAGCGGGAAAATTAAAGCCTTCCAGTAGCGCATCCGCACCGCAACTCATACCCAATACAATAGACCTCACCTTTGTGAGCGCTCCAGCAACCAATTTCTTATCTAGCAAGAATAAATCCCCAAATTATATCACGCTTACTTGATATTAAAAATCTTACTGACAACAACTGATACATCAATATCAACAACATGTTAACTAACAGGAACTATGTTTTTGAAATACATAATATCAGAATTGGATTTAAGGGCATGCAACGTATCTAACTGCACAGGTTACAAGGGCCCCCACAAACACAGAATGAGCTTTGTTTTAGTCGTCAAAAATATCGTGGGCACGACGAAGGTTTTATAGCCCTGCATATTATTGAATTGTTAATCATTCTAGTTTATATTTTTTATTAATGTAAATTTTAATTTATTGTAAAACTTTCAATTAGGGGAAAATGTCCGTGTCATAAACTATCCTTATGATAAAAGCTTATGACCTACAAATTGTGCCGTTTTATTTGTGGTGAATTATTCACAGCGATCAACAAGTGTATTTATTGGTATGCATTCACTTATAACCAATAAAAGCTAACTTACAATTGAACTATTATAATCCAATATACTGGGTGTAAGATTGAACTTTTCAAATTCTGCTAACTCTCAAATAGTTGTGTGTAAAAAAATTTATAAAAAACCATTAAGACAGTATGAAGGGGAAGTAGAATGGATATATTAATAACTATGTAAGTATTCAAATATTATCACTCCAACCCCTAAAAACTTTAATGGGGTTATACCACTAGTGGTAAATCAAATGAAAAGTAATAACCAGTATAATACCACAAAGAAGACCGCATTACGTGTTCGGTGGTTCGATTTGGAAGATGCCATGAATTGAAACAGTTTATTTCTACAAAGAATCGAAACGTAATACAACAACGAATAACAGTTATGTCAAACGAAGAAGTGAATTATGAGCATTTTTAAAATATTTTTCTCGTGACTTAAATGGTAGATTTTGTGTGGAAATTACCTCCAAAGAGTTTTCATCGGCTAATTTCAAAGATATAGCAAAGAAAAGGTAACTAATCTTTAAAAAGAAAAAATTAAGAGATGCGTGATCTAAATCATAAATTATGATTTCACGAGAAATGATATCGACTCTTCGTTGAATATAATGATTCCATGAAATTTTATAAATCACATTGGGTTGTGACAACGTTTTATAAGAAGAAAATCTACCACCTTTACAGTGGAAATTGGGACGAATAATGGAGTTATTCCCAGGACAAGACAGGATGGTGCGCGTAGTGTTAGTGAAGTCAGTAAGTGGGTTCCTGAAACGTGCAACTAACAAATTGTACATCTTACCATTCGATGAATGAATAAGCAACTAATCATGTTATCTACTATATTTGTTGTATTTAGTACGTTTCCTGTTTGACTATTCACATTATTAGTATAGTTGTTAGTTTACATATTTATAATGATCTTGCATTTCCATTAACAAAACAGAGTTAATGGAACAAATTGAATCCTGAATGTAGGATTAACATTGTATTTTGTCATGTGTATTCTCTATAAAATGTATGTTCTACCAAAATATAGAGACTGTTGTATCTTCTTTTATAACAATCTTACTACATGAATTAATATATTGTGCTGTAATATTCATAATCCATTAAATGTAAAAATATGGCAGTATAAAATACGTGGATTGGCATAGAATGATGTGCCTGGAGAGAGTCAGAACGAAGACTGTGATGTCTTTGTATCACAATAACGTTGATGTAAGATGAAGCACTTTTTGTTATAAAGTATTAAATATAACTACATCCAGAGCGATTGGTTAGCAAAGCTCAATAGGGGGTGAGTTGGAGGCAAACCTGAACAAGAAAAAATCTAATCAACGTATTATCGCATATTGATAGTTTCGGAGATAGAGATGGAGATGTGTTAACCAAGTCAATAATTTTGTGCAACAGTAGCGAAAAGTGTACGTTCTATTATATATATTATTATATATTCTGTTATAATATGAATTATAAACCCAAAATTAAATTATAAAATCTTCATAAATACCACCGTCCACCTTGAATGGATCAAATGAGGATTGCACGAGTAGATCGTTGAAGTGAATGACGATTTTCGCTTATGAGTACTACACAATTGACAGTACGATGCCCCACTGTGTTCAGTTTTATTGCATCAATTAATGATTTAGTCCAAAGGTAGTAATCAAAGAAATTCCAGCCTGTTGAGCTTAGTGGCCAACAAAACCTGAATCAGAATTCATATTTTCACTGAGAAACTAAAGCATCATTGTCAAGGATCTCGGTGCTACTCCTGCGTAAATAAGGCAAATTAGAAAGTAGGTTTGGCTAAGCATTGAAAAGGAAAATGATATAAACGAACACTATAAATAAATAAACTGTTATTTATTTATTTAAACAATTCATATTATTAAAGTGCATCAAATCTGGGTGTGAATTTGGATCGGACGCCTTCATAAAAGTAGTGCTATATATCCTAATCATACATTATAAAAGAAGAATCTTTTAGATCCGCTATCTGCATTATATGTAAATATGAGGCCCTATACATAAATCTGCGATCCTGCGTTACCTAATTGTGAACGTAATTCAAAGGGAGCTGGTGATATGATAACCTAACCGCAGACAGTATTTTCCAGTGCACCTTCCTTCGGAACTAATATCTTTTAATAAAACTTGGGACTATAAAAGTGTTGATTTATTATTAGTTTAGGCGATTATACCTCACAAATTTTTACTGAAATTTGCAATGTTATAAGAATGTATAATTAGAGCATTTGTCATCATTACTCTTTTAAGGTGGTGAAATTTCAACGTTTCCCATTATGAGAAAAATGGCGTGATAATGTCCTTTCACCTCCACAATTCATGCTTAAACTAAGAATATCTGCACCTAAATTAAAATTAAATTCCTAAAATTGCACTCAAATTTTGTTAGAATTCATAGATCCGTATAAACGAGTTAACGTCCCTCTGCTTCATTGGCATTAGTTTCTCAATTTTTCAAAAATAACGTCCAGAAGAACATAAACATCACTAAATATGCGCAAATTGATGTAAAAAATTACACTCATTGTTCTTTTTCTACAGCTAGAGGTGTGTCCATGGATGGTATATTTATAGACGACAAAGCGGAAGCTCATCATCAGTCTCTTGATGAAAGTATGGGTGCTGTAGGTGTATCCATGAAGGGTATTTTATAGATGACAAAGCGGAAGCTCATCACCAGTCTCTTGATGAAAGTATGGGTGCTGCAGGTGTATCCATGAAGGGTATTTTATAGATGACAAAGCGGAAGCTCATCACCAGTCTTTTGATGAAAGTATGGGTGCTGTAGGTGTATCCATGAAGGGTATTTTATAGATGACAAAGCGGAAGCTCATCACCAGTCTCTTGGCGAAAGGATTTTTTCTTCTTCATGTCCACCGGAACATCCCAGGATAACTGCTGTTGCCATCTCCTTTGCAAGAGTAGAATTAATATCTTAGTCACAATTTCAGCTTAAACGTCCATTGTCTTTATTAATAGTTGATGTATTTTTGACGAGGTTACCAGGTTTAAGTAGAGTTACCAAAAAAGCGAGTTGATTTCTCTTACGTCAAAACCTGGTTCGATTATGAGCTGACTTCCATTTAGACATCAAATTTTTGGATTAGATATACCTCGAATGTTGCACCCAACAGAAATGAGCTGTAAGTTAAACTAGATTATGCAGTGACGATGCAACGTCAATGTTCCATTTATTCCATACCAACAGAATCTTTGGTGATCTATCGGCTTCATGTAGGCTAATTTGCAAGAATGGCCTTACATATATCGGAGATAACAACGATTAGGTTTCTCTCGGAATATCAGCAAGATCAAGGATGAATTCAATATCAGCAATATCAAGGCTAATTCAAGAACAGTTGCCAAAAAAGCATCGGTTCTAGCGGGTTAATTTATCTTACATCAAAACAGGCTTCGTCGATGAGCTGGACTTCCATTCATGCGTCAAATCCTTGGATCAGATATATCTAGAACGTTGCACCCAACAATAACAAACTGTAAGTTAGACCAGAAACTATTCTACAGTGATGATGCTGATGATGATGATGATGATGATGATAATGATGGTGATGGTGATAGTGATGATGATGATGGTGGTGATGGTGATGGCGATGGCGATTGTGATGGTGATGGTGATGTGATGGGATGGTGATGGCGATGGTGATGGTGGTGGTGATGGTGATGATGATGATGATGATTATGATGATGATGATAATGATGATGATGATGATAATAATGATGATGATGATGATGATGATAATGATGATAATGATGATGATGATGATGATGGTGATGATGATGATGATGATGATGATGATGATGATGATGATGATGATGATGATGATGAGGATGATGATGATAATGATGATTATGATGATGATGATGATGACGATGACGATGACGATGACGATGACGATGACGATGACGATGACGATGACGATGACGATGACGATGACGATGACGATGACGATGACGATGACGATGACGATGACGATGACGATGACGATGACGATGACGATGACGATGACGATGATGATAATGATGATGATGATGATGATGATTCCATCTGTTCCATATCGATGAAATCTTTGGTAGTTTATCGGCTTCATGTAGACTTATTTGCCCTAAGGCCTTCGTCGGCCAAAAAGAACTAAGCTCTCTCTGAACCTTAAGGAATAACTTATTCGTCTTCAAATCTTACTGTGGGGCCAGGAATTCTTTTCTTTTGCCCTTTCATCTCGCTATTCTGTTGAAGAACTTTAGCTTCCCTCGTGTTGTTGTTTATTCTTATTGTTTCTCATGTTGCAGACATGTCTGTCTTTCTTGAGTTGCAACTATTACATCTGACGTCTGTGGACGTTTTCTTCACGCGTGTGAGACTTCTAGTCATTTGACCTCGGGGAAACCACACAAAAACCTCAGGTTAGTCTTGTCTTCATATCTATGTTGAGATGTCCTCTTGATTTATTCGATTAAATTGAGAAGTTTCTGAATCTTTTCCAAGAGTCTATTAATTCATTTGTTGCTGCTCCTACGCTGTTAATCTGTTGTTAAAGATAATGCTTATCTTTGCCGTTCTTGACTTGTTTCTTTTTGTTTTCGATGTCTTACTCTTTGCTGTCCTCGCCTTAGCTTTAAGGAATCACTTCAATAGAAATGATTTCTCAGAGTGATTCCTCAAAGTGATTCCTAATAAAATTAGCCTTCTTTTATAGGATAGGTGTAAAGACCTTCGATCCGATTCCCTCGCGAAGGCGTCAAAGACAGGTTCTTTGATCTTTGATCTTTGATATTAGACTATGCCACTTTATAACTGGTCTGTGGGCAAGGTAGTGCCAGTTGCTTTGCCTTTGCTCTTTTTGAACTTCTTCTTGGTAGTTTCAGCGTCCGTATGCAAAATTGACAAATCTGCCTTTATTTCGCCCTCTGTGAAGTCTACAATATTTTTAACAACTAAAAAAGGTTCTTTGCCAGATTTGGCAGATCTTTGCAGTGATGCCTACTTTATTTATTATGACAAAAGACCCGATTCCTTGAAAATGAGCTGTATGATTTAAAAATCTGTCGCCTTTTAGTTTCTTTGTCGTAGATGCCAGTTTTCGCTTGGCGATGTCCATTCTTCGCTTGACGATGTTGATTCTTCTCTTGGCGATGTCCATTCATCGCTTAACGATGTTGGTTCTTCGCTTGGCGATGTCCATTCTTCGCTTAGCGATGTCCATTTTTCGCTTGCTGATGTCCATTCTTCGCTTGGCGCTGTTATAATTATTAGTTAGTATACCATGGAATCCAAACAAATAGTTCTATTTTTGTATTTAAAGAAAAACAATCAATTCGAAATTGGAACAATGCTTTTCACCTCTAATTCTTTAATAATAATTGATTTACATTATAATGCCCATGGTTTTATTTTATAGAGCAAACAAATATGTTATATATTATGAACTATGAACTTACGAATAACTCTAGAACCAGATAACATAGAATCACTAATAACTCTAAAATGTAATAACTGAATGAAACATCAAGCTATTGCCTTATTAAACTTTAAGATATGAATATTCAAACTAACTTTGCTAAATATGAAATATAACCGCTGCTTTACAGTTTATCAGGCATGTGTTAAAATAATTAACTACTACCTACAAAAACCCTTAAACTTAGAAAAGCAAATAAATACAAACTTGTAGTTGCAAAACATCTCTGAGAAACAGCAACAACTCTATTAAGCTGATTGTTCCGGTCAAAGAACTAACAATCTAAAAATCTAGAAACAGAAGTAAGCAAGCAGATGTTATAACTTGAACCGATACGATACGTCGAAATTACAATATTGTAGGATTACGAGAAATACCTTTGAGGAAAATTTATTTGTAGAAACAAACCGTTTTATTTAATTATCACTCATTTCTCTTTATGCTTTTGAAGTTACCGAAGAAGAACGATTTCTACCTTTTTAAAAGCTGTAACGTTAAGTGAATTTTATGGTGCTTTATCCTTAACCATAACTCTCAAAACCTTCATTTGTAAGAAGTGTCTAATTTAACGGACTCTAGTGTTCCTATTAGATTTTACTGTTCGTTAATACTCAAAATGTTGTCAAAAGAGCTAATTGTGCACTAAATGGCTTGTATACCTTTCTTTGGGAGGTTACTTCGCAAGTTCATCGAGGTTTAAAGACTCTACTAGCAAAAGCACGTACATTACATTACAAATACTTATTTTTCGAAACCTTTGTTGGCATTCGAAGTGTATATACCAAACTGACCAAATCAAACTACGTTGCCCATTTAACTGATTTTTCGTCTCCACCAATTAAAAAGCTACCCATGTTATCGTACATTCTGTGCATAAAAAAAGATTAAGTTTTCATGTTTGACAGCTGCGCAATAAATTGTCTATTAGAGTTCAGTTTGGAAGTTTATTGAGTTTCACGTCCCACCGAATCAGCTTTAATATTAGGTATTGTTACAAAGGTTTGCATGCAAAAAGCAAGTTTTAAAGCTTCAGCGTAAAGCGGAGTAAATTAATGTTTGTTTGTCACTTGTAGACGTGTCGAACCAGCGGCCGCTATGTATTTGACTGATGCGAATTGTTCTGGAGTGCAATTCTATAAGAAAAGGCAACTCTAAAATCTCCTGCTGATTTTACTTTTCCTTGGTTAAATAACCAACAATTCTACCTAACCTTATACAAGTCACTATTGAAATTAAGAGAATTGATTACATCCCAATACTCCGCATGCCGAATTTTTTTAACCAATTTCGTTAATTCTTTAAATGAAGATCAAGGAACGTTATTGATGATATAATTGGTATTAGAAAATATATACAAAAATGAAACAAAATTGTTTTATTGAAATGAATAGAAGGTCTCTCTCGTTTTTATATAGCTAATAACAGAAGGCAGAGGTTGTATGTGTAATATATAGCCCCTTAAGCGCTTGCTCTTCTCAATGCTTTTACAATATTGCAATTGGAGGGTGCCAAGTGCTAACTTTTCGCCAATTTATAATATTATAATTTACATAAGCGTTTATCTGGGCGAGCATAGGGAATGCCAGAAAATATCTTTACATCTAATACGCACTCCGAACAAAAGCAAATTTGAGGGACCGAATTAAACAAAACATTGCGGTAAGCTTAATCTGCGTTAATTCCTAAAATAAAAATGTTTAATTGAGACAAGTACTGCAGATAACTACCGCAGTTATACTCGTATTATATATGCAAATGTTAAATAATTATTTGAAACAATATGCTTTTTTTTTGGTGCCCTGAAACCAGGTAAGATTGAAATACCGAACTTATCCTTTGAAATCAAGAAAGATTAAAAAACACAACAAAGGTTGCTCTAACGCGTTTCGGCGGCCAAGCTGTTATCTTCAGAGAGAAACTGAAGTAGATGTCAGCAGTTATTAGTCTAATTTTAGTAGTTACCTTAAAGTAGAGATTCCGTTTTATAGACCGGGAAGCCATAAGTTTGGTGGAACGGTCTGGTCCTTGGTTATCTTGAAAAATTGAAATACAGAACTTGTCCCCTGAATAAATAGTTTTTGAGACGCTGTTTTAATTAAATAATTTTTAAATTGATAATTGTAAATATGTCACGTGGTACCAGGGGGTAGCACAAATTTGACCACCTGTGATAAGGACGGAGGAGGGTTCCAAAAGTCATGAAATTCTCTCTGAAAATGATAGATTGGCTTTCGAAACGCGTTAGATTAAAAAATCTTTCTTGGTTATGGATTGTTTATTTGTAGAACGAAATTCTTGAACAGATTTTCATTTTTTGACATACTAGGCGTTCTCCTTCTCCTTCTCCTTCTCCTTCTCCTTCTCCTTCTCCTTCTCCTTCTCCTTCTCCTTCTCCTTCTCCTTCTCCTTCTCCTTCTCCTTCTCCTCCTCCTCCTTCTTCTTCTTCTTCTTCTTCTTCTTCTCCTTCTCCTTCTCCTTCTCCTTCTCCTTCTTCTCCTTCTCCTTCTCCTCCTCCTCCTCCTTTTTCTCCTTCTCCTTCTCCTTCTTCTTCTTCTTCTTCTCCTTCTCCTTCTCCTTTTCCATCTTTTTCCTCTTCACCTTCTCCTTTTCCTTCCCCTTCTCCTTCTTTTTCTCCTTCTTCTTCTTCTCTTTTTCCTTCTCCTTCTTCTTCTCTTTTTCCTCCTTCTTCACCTTTTCCTTCCCCTTTTCTTTTCTTCTCCTTCTCCTTCTTCTTTTCCTTCTCCTCCATCTCCTTCTCCTCCTTCTCCTTCTCCTTTTCCCTCTCCTTCTCCTTCTTCTTCTTCTTCTCCTTCTCCTTCTCCATATCCATCTCCTTCTCATCCTTCTTCCCCTTCTCCTTCTTCTTCTCCTTCTCCTTCTCCTTTTCCTTCTCCTTCTCCTTCTCCTTCTCCTTCTCCTTCTCCTTCTCCTTTTCCTTTTCCTTCTCCTTCTCCTTCTTCTTAACCTTCTTCTTCCCCTTTCCCTTCCCCTTCCCCTTCTCCTCCTCCTCCTCCTCCTCGTGCTCCTTCTCCTTCTCTTTTTCCTTCTCCTTCTTCCTCTTCTTTTCCTTCTCCTTCACCTTTTCCTTTTACTTTTCCTTATCCTTCTCCTTTTTCTTCTCCCTCTCCTTCTTCTTTTCCTTCTCCTCTTTCTCCTTCTTCTTCTTCGTTTTCATATAAGAAACACAGATCTGTATTTTTCTATTCTGCAAGGGAAGCAATGGTTGCTTACTTTCTAAATTATCGCATTATAACAATAACACGATAACGTGATAAGCATCTATTGATCTATGTAGTCGTAAACCATTTGGTGATAGCAGCGCAATGGCAGGAAAGGTTTATAGGTTGATTTGTCTCTTTTGTTTTCTGTCTTTACTAAGTATTCCCAATACGTGGTTAAAATTAATGATGTTATGACTGAGACACCCTCTCTATTTAAATCTGTGTTTCTCTTTACTCCATTTTGTTTCACGATTTCAACTAAAATTCCGTTGTATATATTTTATAGTCATTTGGTTAAACAGTTTCATTAGACTGTGAACACATTCATAAAATATCTAACTTTGATGTAGTAAATTACGTGTACCTATAAATCACCCCTTACCACCCATCACCATTAACTGTTATTCCATATATTTTGATAGTCAAATACATAACTCAACAACTTCGATGACACGAGCGATAGAATATAATTGCTTATGCAGTTTAGGATTTTATCAGCATGATCAATACAAATTGCACAAAAACAGTTATTATTTCTGATCCATTCATCACATCCTTTGCTATAATACAAATATATAAAGGACATGACAATTTTATCCAAGAGGATATCTGAAATGTGAGCAACTTTGAAATAGTAACCCAGTTAAAAATTACTCAAAGAATTAATATTTTTTCCAAAATTTTATAAAAATGTAAAACTTTTAAGTTCATATTTATTAATTTATTGTAAATAAGTTGTTAGGAATATGACAAAAAAGTTGATATATTTCGTCTCACATATATTTTTTGGCACAAACGGAACACTGCACTAATTGTATTTAAAAACAAATGCCTCATGTGCAAATGTCACTTTTCTTTCCACTTTTTTCCCATTTTACGGCATCCTTGCGATATTTAAAATATTCACGTGCGCAACTTCGAAAAAATGCTAACTTATCATTCCGTATTAATACGATTGTCCTTTTAAGCGAAACAAGGTGTTACCCTCTTATAACGCTCTCGCTTATTACGAACTTCCGCTCATAACGAACCAATCTATAGGGTAGGGACGGATATTATTTATCGTTTAATAGGAACTTCGTTTATAACGAACTTGGTCCCTTGAGATTCGCATCTCAAGGGACCGAGTTCGTTATAAGCGAACATCACCGAATTTATATTATTAGATCAATTTTATGTCAATATCAAATAATTTTTAATTTATCAAACTTCTTCGAACTATAAAAAAAACACATTTAAAAAGTGATAATTTTTCCGGAAGTATTTGGTGCTCAAATATATATAAACAAATGGGTTAACAGTTTACTTACTGCAGGAAGTTAAATAGGTAATGAACTTTCTTTGGCGGGCGGCGTGACGAGGTTTTGGCGGCGTACGTGAACCGTAGACGTATCGGCAACCCGCGTTTTAGCCTTCGCGAATACTGTCTAAACATTGAAAAGCACCGCGTGCCTCCACGCGATCCGCCGCGACGTGGGCCGAGTAGACCATCGAGTATGTGGGAGCGGCGTTACACCACGCCTCTCAAACACTAAAACAAATGCGACGAGGATTCAAGTAACTGTTGCTCTTGCAGAGAAGAACCGAGGGAAGCTCCCTTACGGAAATCTGCACAGGAATGCAATTTCATCAAAGCACACAGCGCTGTTGTGTTGTGAGTCCAGATCACAGAGCCAGGCCAGCCACATGGAAAACAAAGTTATAAGTCGTGGTTACGTTTTCATTACAACTGGCCCCCCCGCACCCATTCTCTTTTCGTGCTAGGCTGGATATCCGCCACTACATACGAGCGCGTGTCCCACTTGCGCCTCATTTCAAAATAATAAAAAATTTCCGCAAATTAATTTCCTTTCAAATACTGTTGAATATTCCACTATTGTACAATCTATTAAAAAGTTCCAATAACATTTGTATGTCTCTTTATGAAAAAAGTAATTGAATTGATTGCTAGTATTTTGTTCTTCAGATAAACAGAAATCAGTCTAGTACTACTGTAAGATAGTTGCGACTAGTACATAGTACTTGGGGAATCATTTAAATCCAAGTATTGCTGTAAGGGGAAGATATAAAAAATAGGAATTGAAATTTAAATAAAACGATAAAACAAATTTTCAAAATCGCACCCAATTAAAGCGATGAAGTAGGCATTTACCCTGTTCGACCGATTGTCTTATTGGAGAGCACTCTCGTGTCTTTTGACTACTGCGCTCTTAATAAAATGGGAAATTCAAAGCAAGAAAATAAAAAACCACTCGCGGCGATGTCACGAGGAAACGGTAAAAAAGACTGAAAAGTTAAGATGATGGCTTTAAGGTACCCATAAGATATTCTTTAGAAGACATCCTTAAGGAGATATTCTGAAGATATTCTTTAGAAGATTTTGATAATCCTTAAACTTGATAATCCTTAAAGCCTCAAAATAAGAAGGAAGTACAAATTAATTCTATGATGAGAGTTGTTGGGCGTCTCTGTGTCGTCTTCGGAAGCACTTCATGTGCTATCCCCAATTATCGGGGCCATCTGAAGCTTCTCTTCTCTTCATTTCTCTTCTCTTCTCCTCTCCTCTCCTCTCCTCTCCTCTCCTCTCCTCTCCTCTCCTCTCCTCTCCTCTCCTCTCCTCTCCTCTCCTCGTCCTCATCCTCTCCTCTCCTCTCCTCTCCTCTCCTCTCCTCTCCTCTCCTCTCCTCTCCTCTCCTCTCCTCTCCTCTCCATCTCCTCTCCTCTCCTCTCCTCTCCTCTCCTCTCCTCTCCTCTCCTCTCCTCTCCTCTCCTCGTCCTCTCCTCTCGCTCTCCTCTCCTCAGTCCTCTCCTCTCCTCTCCTCTCCTCTCCTCATCCTCTCCTCTCCTCTCCTCTCCTCTCCTCTCCTCTCCTCTCCTCTCTTCTCCTCTCTTCTCCTCTCTTCTCCTCTCTTCTCCTCTCTTCTCCTCTCTTCTCCTCTCTTCTCCTCTCTTCTCCTCTCTTCTCCTCTCTTCTCCCCTCTTCTCCCCTCTTCTTCCCCTCTTCTCCCCTCTTCTCCCTCTTCTCCCCTCTTCTCCCCTCTTCTTCCCCTCTTCTCCCCTCTTCTCCCCTCTTCTCCCCTCTTCTCCCTCTCTCGACCTCTTCTCCCCTCTTCTCCCCTCTTCTCCCTCTTCTCCCCTCTTCTCCCCTCTTCTTCGCCCTCTTCTCTTCTCTTCTCTTCTCTTCTCTTCTCTTCTCTTCTCTTCTCTTCTCTTCTCTTCTCTTCTCTTCTCTTCTCTTCTCTTCTCTTCTCTTCTCTTCTCTTCTCTTCTCTTCTCTTCTCTTCTCTTCTCTTCTCTTCTCTTCTCTTCTCTTCTCTTCTCTTCTCTTCTCTTCTCTTCTCTTCTCTTCTCTTCTCTTCTCTTCTCTTCTCTTCTCTTCTCTTCTCTTCTCTTCTCTTCTCTTCTCTTCTCTTCTCTTCTCTTCTCTTCTCTTCTCTTCTCTTCTCTTCTCTTCTCTTCTCTTCTCTTCTCTTCTCTTCTCTTCTCTTCTCTTCTCTTCTCTTCTCTTCTCTTCTCTTCTCTTCTCTTCTCTTCTCTTCTCTTCTCTTCTCTTCTCTTCTCTTCTCTTCTCTTCCTCTTCTCTTCTCTTCTCTTCTCTTCTCTTCTCTTCTCTTCTCTTCTCTTCTCTTCTCTTCCTTCTCTTCCTTCTCTTCTCTTCTCTTCTCTTCTCTTCTTCTCTTCCTTGTCTTGTCTTCTTCTTCTTGTCTTGTCTTGTCTTGTCTTGTCTTGTCTTGTCTTGTCTTGTCTTGTCTTGTCTTGTCTTGTCTTGTCTTGTCTTGTCTTGTCTTGTCTTGTCTTGTCTTGTCTTGTCTTGTCTTGTCTTGTCTTGTCTTGTCTTGTCTTGTCTTGTCTTGTCTTGTCTTGTCTTGTCTTGTCTTGTCTTGTCTTGTCTTGTCTTGTCTTGTCTTGTCTTGTCTTGTCTTGTCTTGTTTTGTCTTGTCTTCTCCTCTTCTGTTCTCTTCTCTTCTTCTTGCTAACCTAATGAAACCTGCACTATCCCATCCACAAATAAAGAAACTATAGTATCTGGAGTACCCAGAAGGCCCACGAGATCCCCTATCTTTCTTAGGCGGAAAGGTCCTCATAAATAGAATTAAACGGGGACTTAATTAAAGCTTAATCTGGGTCTTTACCATCGGAACGACATAAGAAACTGATTGTACTTAAATTTTACCCCACTCGCCGAATTCATTACCGAAACTCTCGTAGTAGAGACGGAATGCTCAATTCCTCATTCTCAACAGCAGTCTACTTCAAGTAAAGCTTGATTCAGCAAAAGACCTGCTCGATCTTTATCCTGCAAAAATCACGCACACCGTCGTTAGCAATGCTGCATTAACGTATAAGCTATACCTATACAAGCTACAGCTTAGGGCCCTTATCATCTTATAGGGTCTCCAAAAATGTCATAATTGGACATACAATGTTGTCCAGAAGAAGTTGTAGGGAAAAATAGGGCTGAGGATCTTTTGTTTCTTTTCTTTAGCCGTCGATAAAATTGTTGGTATAAGGAAAGCCCATGTACACAATAATTGCTTGATGTGAAGAAGTTTTTTTTGTCACCAAAATTCTTGAGCCCCGTCGAAACCAGAAATTCTGAAGGCAGTTTCATGAATTTTTTTGCTCGGCAAAATTTAAAATTAATATTTATTGGCAACACTGGCCCCTTATCTCAAATAGCTTAGGGCCTTAACAAGTTTAAATTCTGCCCTGGTCGTTGGCGAAATAATAATCAGGACACGAATCACTTTTATAGATACACGAAATTATTACAAACAGGCTGCTGACGAGGCCTACAGTGATTTCGTAAAATGCATCAAAGACTCATCGATTCTTGGAAACGGCTCTATATCCTTTTGGGGAAAACTGAAATACAAATCTTGTCCCCTGAAACCAAGAAAGATTAAAAAACACAACAAAGGTTGCTCTAACGCGTTTCGATAGCCAAGCTATCAGTCTTCTTCTCTATCTCTATCGAAACGCGTTAGAGCAACATATGCTGTGTTTTTTAATCTTTCTTGGTTTCAGGGTTTGGTGGAACGGGCTGGTCCTTGGTTATCTTTAAGAATTAAAATACAAATCTTCGGAAATTGAAATACAAATATTGTCCCCTGAAACCAAGAACGATTAAAAAACACAACAAAGCTTGCTTTAACGCGTTTCGATGGCCCAGCTATCATCTTTAAAGAGATACTCATCATCATCATCAGTATCTCTCTGAAGATGCTGGCTATAGCTTGGCTATCGAAAAGCGTTAGGGCAACCTATGTTGTATTTGTTAATCTCTCTTGGTTTCAGAGGTTTGTATTTCAATTTTTGAAGATAACCAAAGACCAGTCCGTTCCACCAAAATTATAAATTGGCAATCTAGAAAGGATTGCCAATCCTTAACAGAAGATCAATTATAATAATTAAATCTAGATTTCTGGAAAAAGCAACTGGCGAAGAAAAAGCCAATGAGCAATGAATGACATGAAGACAACTTCGTAAAGAAGATACAGAGAATGTCTGGATCAAAATCTGGAAATTGAAATAAAAATATTGTCCCCTGAAACCAAGAACGATTAAAAAACACAACAGAGGTTGCTCTAACGCTTTTCGATAGCCAAGCTATAGCTATCCATCTTTAGAGAAATACTGATGATGATGATGAGTATCTCTTTAAAGATGATAGCTTGGCTATTAAATAGCGTTAGAGCAACCTCTGTTACGTTTTTTAATCTTTCTTGGTTTCAGGGGACAGGATTTGTATTTTAATTTTCGAAGATAACCAAGGACCAGTCCGTTCCACCAAAAAATAAAAATCCTTTTGGGGATTTGCGAAATTGATCAAAGAGTACTTCATCTCTGCGTAACCACCATTACTCGAGGAGAACACCATTGCAACACCTTTTAAGAAAATTGATGGCATGCTAGCCTCAATATTTGCCCAAAATTTCAATCTTAAATCATAAAAGGTAGAACCTAAGAGGCGCTTCCTAGAAGTTGGTACATCAGTGCCTGAAATCGTTTTCAGACAAGCACAATCAGGAAAATTCTTTGCGAGCTCGACACGTGGAAAGTTGCTGGTTATGGCGTTGATGAAATCCGCGCTATTGTTCTTAAGAAGTGCACTCCTGGGCTGATTACTGTCTTAAGCTAGTAACCCTAGCATTCGCATGGTCATGGTTTATCGCGCTTCTGACTTCTAAATTGGAAAATTTTCCAGGAGGCCACTGTCACTTTTTTTGAAAATTGGTTTCTTTTGTAATAAAGTCGTTCCATGCCTTAATATTTTGTGAAATTTTTTTTGTACTGAAAAATTCCTGTGAGGTATTAAATTTTCAAAATTTCGTTAAGTTCTAAAGAAAGGCTCTGCAGCTTCTGAGGACAAATTCGGTGTATCGTTGTTTGAAAAAACATTGAAAGGGTCCAGCAGGATTCCGTTTAATGAATAAAATGTGTATTTCTGAAGGGTTCATAGGGTCATTCGCCATTGTTTTTGGTTTTTGGAGAAGGCTCCTCAACAGAAGAAGTCGTCCATCCGCTTTTATCTTTACAAGGGTTTTAGATTGAAAAACAAATTTTTGGTGAAAATTCTCCTGAAAAGGAGAATGTCTGCGTGGTTTTATAGTGTCTATAACCATTATACTTTTTGGGTTTTGACTTTTTGAAATGGATACTGTTGAGTTTTCAAAATTTTAGATTGCTGTATTTGGAAACTTGGATTTCCAGAATTTTTCACAGCCTAATTTCTTTTTGTTTTCTTTGAAGAATATCTTTGCGTTCTACATTTTTTATCTGGCGCTGGACTCTCCCTTTTTTTTTGGAATTAGGGATCATATGATCTGGCGTTGATAGATTAGCATCGTCAGATGTAAATACTGTATTTTGTATTTATAGTAATCTAAAATTTAATATTTTGGCGTAATTTTCAAATTTGCCAGATTTAACACTGGTGCTGTTTAGTTTTTTGTCAAGTGGCGCTCATAGCAGATAAAAAAGTTGTTTGTTATTTCTATGAAAAAGAAAATTTGAAAATCTGGACCCGCGAACCCGACTAGCACTTTGAGCTAGTACATATTTATATTTTTTGCAAAGTGATGGGTGACAACCCATTAGTAATTCATTTCAAATTTTGTCACCTAGTAAACTTAAGGGTTTTTCTTAAGGTGCTTTGTTATTGCTATTTAGGAGAATTATTGTGTAAACACCTGGGTGGCAATGGATAGCCGCAATAAAGGCAACAATAGTCTTCGACTGTTATTTGAAGAGCCCACCCTTTTCGCGTCGCCACGTCACGCATGTCTTAGCCGGTTAATAAGTAATCGTGTTATGGAGATGCATCCGGCCTGCCCAAAGCCAGAACCGGAGCACTATTCGGCTATATTACTTTCAAGCTATTCATCACGAGGTGTTAAGGACGTTTATCGCTGTTTCTGTTTCATCTTACGTTCATTACTCCGGCCTTACTATATTAAGCATCTCTGGCAACCGCATTGTTGCCCTGTCTGTCGCCCACATCCCTCACTTGCCCCCTGTAACCCCTCGCGGAACATCAACCATGTCCCGGGCGCTTTCCTTGTTTTACCCCTGCCCACTGAAAAGCGCCTGTTTACTAGTGCCGACGGCTAGTTCAACATCCTGCCAATTATTAATTAGTCCACTCACACGCACTTCACTGCTTGCCCTATAGAAGTGCCCATCATTTTATTGAAACTGTATCGGAAACGTATATTCTTTCTTATTATATCGGCTTTAACGTGAGGTATCTTCGATAATGTATAATCTTTAACCACATGGAGTTTTCAATACACAGAAATTGAAATAAATCTTTTTGTTACCTGACGTTGAAAATTTGATCAATGTATCCCTTTTCACACATAAATTCAGTATGGGCATTTCACTGTTTTTGTTGCTCCATTACAACTTCGGAAAACACTTTTTGTGTAATATCCTTTGGGAAGCTTGCACAGAACGTGCAAAAATTTAGGACATCGTTACGTTGTAAAACAATTAGGAAAATTAATAGTCAAAATGTAATTAACAACAGAATATGTAAATTTATAACACTTACTTTACCTCAAGAAGACATTAGCGTCAGGATTGTAATTCACACATATTAGATTTGTCGATTAAACGAGTTGCCTTTACTTACTGACTACTTTAGATGTGTACATTTTAAATGTAATAATTTAGTAAATAAATAGTTGTAATTATACAATATATTCTTTAAGGAAATGGTGCATCAAATTTATGAGGAGAGATTATATATGAGGGCACAATGTAATTAGAGGTACGCCCCTGGTGTCCGGCTTTTGAGTAAAGCGAACTGGCTAGGCTATCAAGTGTCACGTTGATGATAGGCGCCGGAACGGTCCCACCACCGCTACTGTTCTAAACATCGCGACATTTAAAGGTCGAACTGTTATGTCTCTACATCGATGCACCATTGTTTAGTCAGTTTAGTGTCCCATAGAATATTAGGAATTTTTTGTTTTGTCCATCTTGAGAAGGATATCACTTTTTAACTGCATATGACTCGATATGCAACCCCGGCGCCTGCACCAAAATGCAACATATTAAGATATTTATGAATAATACAATTAATGAGTGTTTACGGTCAAGTTTGTTTAAAACCTGTTAATAAAATACATAAAAACAATTGACAAATTCTTGAAAGGGGATAATTCTGATGTATTAATAATGATACATTGTAAAAATCCGTCAAACGTCATCCGCCCGAGAAATGGTTTACATGTTTTACGCAAACTATAAAAACAAGAATAAAATAAAAGGCCTAAAAATTAGTCATAGATAAAATTAAAAATTAGAATTAACTTAATTGGACAAAGCTGAAAGAAATTCGCGGCATTGGACACCGATGTATTTGAATTCGTCAGCATAACAACGCGGAAGAAAAATAAACAAAGGAAATGGAAGGAAGCAAAAAAATGAATTAACTGTTGCGCATTACTGCCAAGGTAAAATGAAAACGAAACATCCATATCTGATTGCTACTTTTGTTTTATATTTTTAAGCCCGATTACCTTTTTTTTATTTATGGGTCTCATTTTTTTGCTCCTCTCTACTGCAACTTTTTTTTGTTTTTTTATGTAGAATTTAATTATATTTCGGATAATGATTGATCGGATTGATCGGATGGAATGATTGATGTACTTGTCCACTGAAAAATTAAAAACACAACAACACTTGCTCTAACGTGTTTCGATAGCCAAGCTATCATCTTCATAGCGTATTTTTCTAAAGCTGTTCTTGGCAACTTAAAATATGTCAGCTGGCAATACTAAATCTACTAATTACCATTACTAGTATAAAACGTTATCTCGTTAATATTATTAACGTTCCTGGTACCTGATAGACTGGTGAGCCTGTAAATCCCACAGTAAATCTAGGTAAAAGACGGGCAGTTATTTGCAAAAATAATTACACGCAGAAAGCTATAAATTTCGTTATTCCTTGAGCAAAAAAGCTTGTATAGAGTATATAGAAAGACAAGAATGACAGGGTGCCCCGTTCGATGGCAAACTTGAGCGGAATAGTAATGTTGTTTCCGAAATGTGCCTCCAAGCAGCGTCAGTATTCCTCTTTGGGCTCCTAGCTACTATTTAACGGCTTGAATGCGATACGTTACTGTTGGATTTCAGCATTTTGTTTGATAGGAGAGTACGCAGCCCACATAATATAGAAGCTGAACCATGATCGACTAAACTCCACAAGAAATGCAAGTAATTAATCAGTGAAAAGATGTTTTTTTCTATTTTTTTTTAACCATTTCGAAAAATATCAAGCTAATGGAGCCGAGTAAGTAGTAAAGTAAGTAGTAGGTAGTAGATGTGAGTATTAAGTTAAAGTAACTGTTTTTAACGGACCTTAACCATTACAAATTTTTCTTCAAATTTATTCCACGTGTTTTTTGTTTGGTGATAAATACCTAGCACCCAATGACCCCCCTCCAAATTAAATTATTCCAAAACAATATCAAATTTTAATATAGCTTGGCTGTCGAAACACGTTAGAGCAACCTCTGTTGTGTTTGTTAATCTTTCTTGATTTCAGAGGAGAAGATTTGTATTTCAATTTTTGAAGATAACCAAGAACCAGTCCCTTCCTTCAAAATTCAATTTATTCAGTTAAGTTATAATTTTAAAAATGTGGAAATAGTTGATGAAAGAACACAGACACGTTATAAGAATCGTTAAGTTAAACGCTTCAATTTCTTTAAAACTTCTAGCAATCGTAGTTCTTAGGGGAGAAGTTTCTCATTTTTTCAACCGCACCAGTTTAATTCTTCTCGCGCCACAGACTGTGATAAATAAATTTGTTACGGACTCCTTTATGGAGCTGTAATCATATAAAAAAGAAATACGGCATATTTTACGATCGCGGGAACCTACTGCACCCCATGACACCGGAAGCATAAATGTCGTATTGGACCTATTACCTCAACACGAGATTGGTGATAGGCGCAGAAAAGAAAACAATAAGATGTATCCGTATATTGTAAATTAGATCCACGAGGCCACGGTGCAACAGCCATGCATATGAATTACGCATGATTTTTTCTTTCTCATAAAAGTAACAATTTCACCGCTATAAAGAAATTTTTATTTCGACGGGGTAAATTGATACACAAAAATAACGAAAAATAAGCAACATATTTAACACCGTCTGATTTGAAAGCAAAAGAAAAATATTTGATATCGTATGGGGATAAATGGTCGAAGGGACTCGACCATATGTCGCAAAAGTTCAATTTTCGAATTCTATAGCATCGCTTATCGTTTTATAATTGGTCATAACCAGAAATATTGGTTTAGCTGCATTGTGACAATTGGTGAGATCTCTCTAGTAAGTCACGATTTCCATTACGGGCTATATACATTGCTATGGGTACACATCGCGTCGAGCCTCAGAAACGTGCCATTCTCCAAGCAGACGTGTATTTTGTTTCCTTTAAAAATCCGCCACCTAAAATATAGAGTGCCGTTGATATTATTTTTAATCTACTATCTTATCGATGATCCCTAATTTAAACAGTAGCTGACTTTATTTTCTATTTTATATTTAAAAATGGAAAGCATAACTTCATTAACTTTTTGACAACATCTTTTAACGTGTCGCCTATAAAAATTGTTTTGGACAGCTGATCCTGACAAATCAGGTTCAGCTGCCGACTCGGAAGTGTATTCTGATATCTGATATGTTCGATTTTGTCACTATACTATACACTATGTCATTAACCTAACATATACATGTCGAAAGTGTATCTGGCTCTCTCTCTCTCTCTTAGATATAGAAGGGTTTATTTTTAATTTTCAAATTGATATATCAAAAATAAATATTTCATAATTTAAGTTACCTTCAATAAAAGATTGGCACCTTCTTGATACCTTCTCTTAATATTGGCAATCTCCCGTAATTTTGGTGGAACGGACTGGTCCTTGGTTATCTTCAAAAATTGAAATACAAATCTTGTCCCCTCAAACCAACAAAGATTAAAAAACACAACAAAAGTTGCTCTAAAGCGTTTCGATAGCCAAACTATCATCTTCTTCTCTATTTCTATCGAAACGCGTTAGAGCAACCTTTGCTGTGTTTTTTAATCTTTCTTGGTTTCAGGGTTTTGGTGGAACGGGCTGGTCCTTGGTTATCTTTAAAAATTGAAATAGAAATCTTCAGAAATTGAAACCAAAAACGATTAAAAAGTACAGGATATACTTCTTCCAGGATTGGATCGTGTCAAAGAATTACTAAAGTGTTCGACGTTTCGCCCACCATCGTAGGGAGCTTCTTTAGAAACAAAGAAAAGAAAAAATGAAAAGAGGAATTTGAGGGAATAGGCAAAAAACGAAAGAATAAAAAGGTCAATTTCAAAACATCAGAGCGCGGTAATTCAGTATGTCCACCATACCAGAGGCGAAACTCTTCTGAATTGAAAATTGGTACAAAGGATAAGAAAGTTTAGACAGAAGAGCACGGTAACTCAGTATGTCCACCATACCAGAGGCGAAACTCTTCTGAATTGAAAATTGGTACAAAGGATAAGAAAGTTTAGACAGAAGAGCACGGTAACTCAGTACGATTGAAAAACACAACAAAGGTTGCTCTAACGCGTTTCGATGGCCAAGCTATCATCTTTAAAGAGATACTCATCATCATCATCATCATCAGTATCTCTCTGAAGATGCTAGCTATAGCTTGGCTATCGAAAAGCGTTAGGGCAACCTCTGTTGTATTTGTTAATCTCTCTTGGTTTCAGAGGTTTGTACATCAATTTTTGAAGATAACCAAGGACCAGTCTGTTCGACCAAAATTATAAATTGGCAATCTATAAAGGATTGCCAATCCTTAACAGAATATAAATTATAATAATTAAATCTAGATTTCTGGAAAAATCCACTGGCGAAGAAAAAGCCAACGAGCAATGAATGACATGAAGACAACTTCGCAAAGAAAATGCAGAGAATGTCTGGATCAAAATCTGCTAAGATTCTATTTTGAGTCATTAATTCTTTACTTAACTGAAGCACTTCTTCTACCAGACTCATCAATATTAACCCTACATTTGTTTCTACTAAGCTATACTAAGCTAAGCCACTCAACTCAGTGACCACATGGGTACAAACTTACAGTAGTTTGTACAACAAGAGCGGATATGATGTCCATAGTTTAGTAATCATATTTATTTACTTCGTTCCTCAATGGTAGTAGAAATCCATCACTCCTGATATCACGGGAACGTACTACTCTCTAGACGCTTTTTCGACCACCGTTTTCCACGATCGTGCACTATCCTCCTTCTACCTTCTACTGGTATAATCCGTGCTCGTATCGTACAAAACTTCTATACACGAATACTGAAACAATAGGTACATAAAGCAGGTTTTAAAGTTAACTAACTGTAGTGTTTACCTGGTTGCATACGCATAAAAGTAACATTGTCTTTTCCACAGACATTCCATTGACCCTCATAATGCTTCATCTTGCAGTCACTAAATATGCATTGGGAACAGAATATAAATATGTATGTAATTAGATTGAAATAAATGTTAATGCACCAAGATATTAAGTTAGTTCAAGATATTAAGTTACTTGATACAAGTTCATCGTCAATATTTTTCTCCCACTACGTCGCCACAACTCAGGTCTCGGAGAGCGAAAGTGTCTACCCATGGCTGGCTGGTACATGGCCATGGTAGTATTTACCTGTCGTTAAAGAACTTCAACCGCGCAGTTGGGTGTGCTTTATTATATGTGAACAAAATGTCACGAAAACTATTAAAATTTCTAATATTATTTGATAACACATCTTTACTGTATTTCCCAGGACAGTTTCTATCAGGCAGAGTTCTAATTGAACTTCAGGATGACACACCAACGTTGGGTAAGAATTTTAATGAAGGCTGTCATGCACCTCGCGACAAAATATATACAATAGATATTCTATTTTCTTTCAAATTCTATTATGGGGCTGATTTATTACTTATTTTCCTTTTCTTGTTTGTGCATTATCTTTAAAATCGCGATTGGCATGTAAACTAGTACGAATGTGAGACAGAAGATCAAATACGCCGTGGGTTATACAACACCTACTTATTATTATGCGAAACAAATGAATGTTTATGAATGTAACTAACCAAAAATAGGCATGCCGAAGGTGATGATTACTCGGTTATATATAGCTTATATTTTTAATGAAACGCTGTTCCCAATTTTTAGGAAGTATTTTCTTTAACAGGAATATTTATTAGCTCTAACTTTCCTCGGAGAGAAATCTGCATTTTTAACTAAAACTGTGCTATGTTTGTTTTGGTTATGACTTATGCTAATGAAGAAGGAAAGCAAAACTTTCATTCCCTAAATTGTTAGACGTAAAAACTAAACATCAAAATCGGTTTTCGTGGTGACCTGTAATGCAAAAATTTTATTTTAACTGAAACCGTATTTCTATTTCAATGTTACAAGAACAATACTGGAATGAAAACGTCCAATGAATAAAGAAAAGACTTCATTTACAATTAAAGTAAAGGAACAATGTTACCATATCAATGAAACTACCTAAGGTGGTGTAAGTTCCATCTTCTATCGGTTTCTGGTACTTCCTCCCCCATAGTTTTCTATCTTTTGCCATCTTCTTTATACCTTTAACTTCTTCCTGCTTTTTCTTTAGACCGCTCTTCCTAGGATTTTCCAGGTCTTCCTCTTGTCGCTTTTGTTTCATACACTCTTCTTGCGAGTCTCTCCGGTCGCTTTTGTTGCATACACTCTTCTTACACATGTCTAAATCATCTGAGTTTTCTGCTATTTTGTCGTTGATTGATTCAATTATTAAATGTTGTTTGATTGTTAGTTTTGTCTCTTCTGTTTTTACCTTTGATTTCTCTTAAAAACCTCATCTCCATTGCATTTATTCTTATTTTATTTTTTTTTTGTAATGATCTGTCATGTTTGTCATGTACTGATCTGTGATGTATTTATGTATGTGTTTGTGCTCAAAATTTACATTGGTTATAACTAGATCAGTCTCTATGTATAACTATGTGATTCATTGCTCTTTTTGATACTTTTTCCTTCGATTCCCATTATACCTTCTAGTCCACAATTTTTCCCTACTCTTCCATTTAAGTCCCCTATTACCATAGTATTTTCCTCTGCAATCTCAATTTCTTGTTGAAATTTCGTGTGTTGCCTCTATATTAATTTCACGTCAGTGCCTTTGATAGTTAGTTTTGCTTGATTTTGTGAGATTCAATTTTTCTTACGTTTTACTTCCAAGAATGATGCAAGGATTAAAACGAATGCAAATACTGCAACCTAGACTACAGTAATGCAGCCCTCCAAACGTGCATAATGGATCATAGGTAGCCGAACTACCACTAATTGAACCACAAACGTTTAGCAAAGCGGTTGCTCTTTACGAAGATCCCAGAAGACTAAATTCTAATGCACAGACCAGAGACTAGCACAGACCAATAGGTTTGAATATTTATCAGATTCGTGGCTTCCAAACTCCGACTTTGATCAATGTTCTATTGGCTTGTACGTTAGAATTAAAACGCATAATCAAAGAAACGAACTGAATCAAACGCATAGAGCAAAAAATAGCAACATTGAACACAAAACTAATGCCAGTAGCATATGCTGAAAATTTTAATATTTGTACAATTTGGTATTCTTTTCTCTTTCCTCTCCTTATTTTTTCAATTTATGTAGAAGTATACATTTTTCTGTTTTTGCCCTTGATTTCTCTTAGAAACTTCATCCCCATTGCATTTATTCTTATTTCATTTTGTTTTTGTATTGATCTGTTATGTCTGTCATGTATTGATCTGTTATGTCTGTCATGTATTGATCTGTGATGTATTTATGTATGTGTTTGTGCTCAAAATTTGCATTGGTTATAACTAGATCAGTCTCTATGTATAACTCTGTTATTCTTTGCTCTTTTTGATAGTTTTTCCTTCGATTCCCATCATACCTTCTAGTCCGCAATTTTTCCCTACTCTTCCATTTAAATCCCCTATTACCATAGTATTTTCCTCTGCAATCTCAATTTCTTGTTGAAATTTCGTGTGTTGCCTCTATATTAATTTCACGTCAGTGCCTTTGATAGTTAGTTTGGCTTGATTTTGTGAGATTCAATTTTTCTTACGTTTTACTTCCAAGAATGATGCAAAGATTAAAACGAATGCAAATACTGCAACCTAGACTACAGTAATGCAGCCCTCCAAACGTGCATAATGGATCATAGGTAGCCAATTGAACCACAAACGCTTAGCAAAGCGGTTGCTGTCTAAGAAGATCCCAGAAGACTAAATTCTAATGCACAGACCAGAGACTAGCACAGACCAATAGGTTTGAATATTTATCAGATTCGTGGCTTGCAAACTTCGAATCTGATAAATGTTCTATTGGCTTGTATGTTAGAATTAAAACGCATAATCAAAGAAACGAAATGAATCAAACGCATAGAGCAAAAAATAACAACATTGAACACAAAACTAATGCCAGTAGCACATGCTGAAAATTCTAATATTTGGACAATTTGGTATTCTTTTCTCTTTCCTCTCCTTATTTTTTCAATTTATGTAAAAGTGTACACTTTTCTGTTTTTGCCTTTGCTTTCTCTTAGAAACTTCATCTCCATTGCATTTATTCTTATTTCATTTTGTTTTTGTATTGATTTGTTATGTCTGTCATGTATTAATCTGTTATGTCTGTCATGTATTGATCTGTGATGTATTTATGTATGTGTTTGTGCTCAAAATTTGCATTGGTTATAACTAGATCAGTCTCTATGTATAACTCTGTTATTCTTTGCTCTTTTTGATACTTTTTCCTTCGATTCCCATCATACCTTCTAGTCCACAATTTTTCCCTACTCTTCCATTTAAGTTCCCTATTACCATAGTATTTTCCTCTGCAATCTCAATTTCTTGTTGAAATTTCGTGTGTTGCCTCTATATTAATTTCACGTCAGTGCCTTTGATAGTTAGTTTGGCTTGATTTTGTGAGATTCAATTTTTCTTACGTTTTACTTCCAAGAATGATGCAAAGATTAAAACGAATGCAAATACTGCAACCTAGACTACAGTAATCCAGCCCTCCAAACGTGCATAATGAATCATAGGTAGCCGAACTACCACCAATTGAACCACAAACGTTTAGCAAAGCGGTTGCTTTCTAAGAAGATCCCAGAAGACTAAATTCTAATGCACAGACCAGAGACTAGCACAGACCAATAGGTTTGAATATTTATCAAATTCGTGGCTTCCAAACTCCGAATCTGATAAATGTTCTATTGGCTTGTATGTTAGAATTAAAACGCATAATCAAAGAAACGAAATGAATCAAACGCATAGAGCAAAAAATAACAACATTGAACACAAAACTAATGCCAGTAGCACATGCTGAAAATTCTAATATTTGGACAATTTGGTATTCTTTTCTCTTTCCTCTCATTAATTTTTCAAATGATGTAACAGTATACACTTTTCCTTTTAGTTAAAATATACCCATGGTCAACATGTTAATAATGTTGTTGTGGAGTAGACCAACATAAATCAGACATTGATCGACAAACTGGTTTGGTTGAATTAGTTTCGATTTTTGAAATAATAATGTATCTCGATTTGATTTTTCATCTTACACCTTACTCATACTTTAAATTGAAATCGATGGGACTAAGCTATCCTTAACTGGAATCAGTAATAAGAATGAGGTTTAGAACAAAATAATATAATTTAATACAATGATAAGAAAACACTTGAGGCAAATATTAACTAAGCAGATCAGAATATACCTGGATTAAGATGTAACCAAAATGGGTTTTGCAAAATTATCAAAAACAGAAAGCTTTATAATTTCATTAAGTCGTCCGTCAGTTTATTTTTAATTAAAAATTACTTAAGGGTTATATTTTTTTAACTCGCTGTTCCTTACGATGTATCGCTTTCATTTTAATATAATTAAAACCCGATGGCTGGAAATAACTTTTCTTTGATGAAAATGTATTTTTAAGTATCTTAAAGTATGTGCACCTTTTTATTTTCTTCTGTGGCGCACTGTAATTGACGTGCGTTGACATTTAGATAGAAAGTCGTAAGAGCAAACCTCAAGTTCGATAACACTGAATTTGGCTATTTCCGAAATTGAAAATCTGCTCGTTCTATCAGATGTTATGTGTGGAAACAAAACTCAATTCTCCAGCGACTATACAAAATCTTATTGCTTTTAGAATTATTCCCATCCGCAGCAAAACATGTTTGAAACAATCGGGCCTTTGGTATACAAGCTGTCGTATACTGGTTGGAAAGCTTCTTCGACAAGGCTTAATTTAATATCTGTCATATTGTAAATTATTGATCAAAATCGCTAAGCTTATCAATTTTTAGCGAACTATCAGAAAGTTCCTTATATTGTCTTTAGTAATTTCTGTAATATAAAATTAGAAACGTACATCACTTTGTTACGTTACTACCAAAAACTCCAGTTTCATTTTCAACGCACCATCTTTGAATTGAAATTAAAAAAATTATGCAAATGACATTGGAATGATTTTATATTTATTTTGGAGAATATTCGATAGATTTTGAATTAAAAATTAGATCAGTCAAATGACAGACGTGGTTTTGTGGGTAAATCGTAAATCGTTTCTTGGAGATCTAATTTTCGATGACATGCTCCCACAAAATTCTCGTAAGTTCAACAATCACGCGAGTGACGTTGATCTCAAGATCGGTTGTGATTTGTCGGTATGGTTGCGTGTTTTAACGTATCCCTACAAAAAAAACCAGTGGCGTTAAATCACAGGATCTAGCTGGCATCTTTTGAAATAAGGTTACCAAAAATTGGTTCTTCAGGATGGGATCAGCAAGGTCTCAGGGATTATATGACATTCAATTTTTTAAACTCACGTCATTGATTGAATATTCTTTAAAAAAAAACAAAAATTAGTATCGTCCCTAATATGGTTGCCATACTGAGTTATCGTATATATATATACTTAATGGATGTATAGTTGAAAAAGGAAACGTTCCCTTTAAGTCTGTATTTAAAACTATTTTTATCAGTGGCGGCTCGCCACTGGTTTTAATGGGGGTGCTGCGACAATGTTTAGCGTTTTAAAATGTTTAAATTTTCTAATGAAAATTTCGACATTTCAAAACGTTACTTTTCGAAAATTTTAGTCATTTCCAAAATTTTAAATTTTTGGAAAACTTAAAAATTTTGACTATTTTGTTCATTTCAATTATTTTCAAAATTTTGACATTTTTTGCAAGCTGTCGATCCTTTATTTGAAAATTGTGATTAATTTTTAAGTCAGACATTTCTTAAAACCTTTTATTGAAATTGTCGACTAATATTTCGTAAAATGTCGACTTCCTTTTCGAAACTTCGACTTTTTTTTCAAAATTTCGACTCTTTTTGAAAACTTGACTTTTTTTTTGAAAAGTTTACACTTTTTTAAAATTTTATTTATACATTTTTTAACCATTTCCTATTAAATCTTCAACTTTAAAGAAAACATCCTTTTCAAAATTGAACTATTGAAAATTTCGACTTTTTTCAAAGTTTTAGCTTTTTAAAATTTCAACTTTTTTGATAATTACGAATATTTCGATAATTTTGAGTTTTCTACAATATTCAAAAAATTCAGCTTCTTTGAAAATTTAATTAAAAACTCGGTAAATAGTTTTAAATGTCGATATTTTTCCAAAAATTCGTCCTTCATTGACATTTCTAAAATTATCGAAAATGTCGACCATTTTAAAAATTGAAATCCTCATCTTCTTTTGAAAATTTGACTTTCAATGAAAATTTCAAAGATTTTTAAGATTTGAGTTTTTTTTTAAAATGCGACTTTTCTGATAACTTTAGCTTTACTTTGTAAAAGTGGTAATGTTTTTTTATTTACCATTACATTTCTTAGAGAAGAATTTCGAAATAACACTCGAATTTAAAAAAATTAATACCAAAAATTTCTATTTTTAAGATTGTGCATAGTTTTGAAACAAATTTCAAAAAAAAACTTGCATTTTATATACAAATAAATTGCCAAAATTTGAATTTTAATCACAAAAAATTGGCTTCAAGCTGGAATATTTGATTTTTGAAATTTCTCTGGAACTTCAAAATTACTAGAAAAAAATTAAATTAGAACAGTAAATTGTTAATGAATTTCTTTCAAAATTTTAATTAATTTTAATTTCGAAATTTTGAGACTCTTCTAAAAATGTTGATTCTTTTTCTCCAAAATTTCAATGATTCCCACTTTAAAAGTCGAAATTTTAAGAATATTTTTGACAATCAATTTATTTCAAAAAAACTTTTTTTTCTTTAAATCTGTTATTTATTTTTGAAAAATGTCGTTTACTAATAAAAAAAACTTTTTCTAGAAATATGATTTGCTTTCTCTTGAAATTTTGAGCTTAATTCTTAAATTTCGATCTTTTTTTTATCGAAATTTGAATTTTAAATATGAACTTGAGAATTTCAAGAATAAATTTAACATTTCTAGAAAAATTGGAAATTCCGATTGAGAGTTTTCTTTGGTCCTACAGTAGCAGTAATTTTTTAGAGAAATATCAAATTCTAAAAAAGGTTGAAATTTGCAAGGTTCATTTTTTCTGGAAATTTCAATATTTTTTCCAAATTTTTCTCATTTTTATACAGATTTGAAGTTTATTTTCCCTAAACTTATACCTACCTAACAATTTTTAGTTTCTTATCAAAATTACAAAATAAAATAAACTTTAAAATATTAAAATTTCGTTAAAAAACTTTTAAATTCTCAAAACAAATTACAGAAAAATTTCTACAAGAAAAAATATTTTAAAGATAAAATTTCCAGGAAAAGTCGAAATTTCAAAAAAAAATTTGTATAAAATGTTTAGAGAAAAGCACAAATTGCTTAGGGAAAAAAAGCAAAATGTCTAATAAGTTTCAGTTTTTTATCAAAATTACAAAATTAAATGAATTTTAAAATATCAGAAAAATATTTTGGGGAGAAAATATGCCGCGAAAATTGAAATTTCAAAAAAAATTCTTTGTATAAAATGTTTAGAGAAAAACACAAATTTCATAGGGAAAAAAAGCAAAATTTCTTAGAGAAAAAATCGAAATTTGAAATATCTTTACAAAAAAGTCGAAATCTTTCGTTTTCTCAATATGTTTAAATTTCTATAGAGCTTTCACGGTTTTTTCCAAACATTTTTTGTCAAAACTACAAAATAAAATGAACTTTAAATTGTCGAAGTGTCGTGAAAGAACTTCTAAAATTTTAAATTTTTAAAGCTTTAAAATTTAAAATTTTTAAAGCAAATTAGAGGAACAAAGAAAAATCTGGAGAAGTTGGAATTTCTAGAAGAAATTTTAAGAACATCACTTTCAGGAAAAATGGGAATTTCGAGAAAATTTCTTTTTATAAAATATTTAAGAAAAATGGAAAATCAAAATTAAAAAAAAAATCGAAATATCTGAAAAAACTCAAAATTTTTAAACAAAATGAGATTTGAAGTAAAAAGACGAAGATACCGTATTAACTTATTTTTTAGAGAAATAGTAAAATGCGAGCTGAGTTAGTTGGATTAAGATCTTTTCTTGAATTGGAATTATTTTCTCAAAATGTTGACATTTTAAAAGAAATTTGAGTTAACATTTTAATTCCTCCTCGAAATATTGATTTCTTTCTCAAAACTTTTACAAAAACTAGTTTTTGAAAATGTGATTTTGATCAAAATTAAAAATAAAATAGGTTTTTAAATGTCGTAATCTTGTGAAAGAAACCTAAATTTTCTAAAAAAAGAAATCAGAGAAAATTAAAAATTTCTACAAAAAAATTGTGTAAGTGAAAAGTGTTCAGAAAATTTTGATACTTTCGACTTGTTCTCAAAATTCTCCCCTTTTTTCAAACTTCCAAAAAATTTCGAGTTTTTATTAGTTTCGACTTTTTTCTTGAAATTTCAATCAATTAATTGAAAGCTTTTCTCGAAATTTCGAGTTATTCTTAAAATTTAATGTTTTAAATTTTGTCGAATGTTTGAAAAAGAGGGAGAGCTTTGAGAACAAGCAGAAGTATCAAGAAAAAACTCGAAATTTTCAAATACAGGTGAATATTGAAAAAACAATTTAAAATTCGCGCTCGTTTTTAGAAATTTTGATTTGTTTTTGATATTTCGAATTTTTCTCATAATTTGTCGCTGTCTCGAAATTCCGAGTTTTTCTGAAAATTTCGATCATTTTCCCAAAATTTTGATCTTTTTTTGAAATTTCGATCTTTTGTCGAAATATGATCCTTTATTCTTCATGGTAGACCCTTATTGACCGGAAATATTATGTTTTTTTTTTCAATTTTTCAAATTGGGCCGAAGAAATGTTAAATAAATTGAAAAAAACATGATCCTTTATGTTTTTAATAATCTAAGCTTACTCCCTAACATTTCAAAATTTCGATTTCGTAAATGCCTATTCTTCAAAATTTTCCTGCTTTATCAAAAGTTCGACTTCCTGTGTGAAGTTCTGAAAGTTGGTTTTCGTGGAAATTCGTCTTTTTCTTGAAAATTCAACTCTTTTTTTCGAAAATTGTTTTTTTTTAATTTCGATTTTATTCGCTAAATTCCACTTATGTTTCAAAATTTGACTTCTTAAAAACTGTTTGCTCGAAATTTCGCCTTCTTTTCGAAATTATGTTATTTTTCCTAACATTGAGTCTTTTTTTGAAAACTTCCTACTTTTAGAATCTAACCTTTCAGAAATTTAAACTAGTTTATTAAAATCTGCCTTTTGCTCGAAATTGTGATCTTTATCTCAACATTTTGATCTTTATCTCGATATTTAGATTTTTTTTTTCCAAAATTTGTTTTTTTTTGGAAATTTTAACTTTTTCCTGGAAACACATCTCAAAAGTTCGCCCCTTTAGATACAATGCGTGTTTTTTTTTTCGAAATTGCGACTTTATCTCATCAAATACTTTATGGTTCTGAAATTCTCATCAACTTTTTTCTTAAAATTCGTTTTGATATTTTTCTCAAAATTCGGCTTTTTAAGAAATTTCGGGTTAATCTCAAAATTCAATCTTTTCTATTCCTGGAAATCTGATTTCTTTTCCCTCGAAATTCGCCTTTTTTTCAAAGTTTCGATTTTTTTTTCAAGATTCGTCTTTTGATAAACGACTTCTTTCAAGAGTTGACTTTCTGTGTGAAATTCTTACCAACTTTTTCCTTAAAATTCGTAATTTTTTCGAAGTTTCGATATTTTTCTCAAAATTCAACTTTTTAAGAAATTTCGGGTTAATCTCAAAATCCAATATTTTCTATTCCTGGAAATCTGATTTTTTTTCCTCGAAATTCGCCTTTTTTCAAAGTTTCGATTTTTTTTTTCAAGATTCGTCCTTTGATAAACGACTTCTTTCAAGAGTTGACTTTCTGTGTGAAATTCTTATCAACTTTTTCTTTAAAATTCTTATTTTTTTCGAAGTTTCGATATTTTTCTCAAAATTCAACTTTTTAAGAAATTTCGGGTTAATCTCAAAATCCAATCTTTTCTATTCCTGGAAATCTGATTTTTTTTCCTCGAAATTCGCCTTTTTTTCAAAGTTTCGATTTTTTTTTCAAGATTCGTCTTTTGGTAAACGACTTCTTTCAAGAGTTGACTTTCTGTGTGAAATTCTTATCAACTTTTTCCTTAAAATTCGTAATTTTTTCGAAGTTTCGATATTTTTCTCAAAATTCAACTTTTTAAGAAATTTCGGGTTAATCTCAAAATCCAATCTTTTCTATTCCTGGAAATCTGATTTTTTTTTCCTCGAAATTCGCCTTTTTTTCAAAGTTTCGATTTTTTTTTCAAGATTCGTCTTTTGGTAAACGACTTCTTTCAAGCGTTGACTTTCTGTGTGAAATTCTTATCAACTTTTTCCTTAAAATTCGTAATTTTTTCGAAGTTTCGATATTTTTCTCAAAATTCAACTTTTTAAGAAATTTCGAGTTAATCTCAAAATTCAATCTTTTATATTCCTGGAGACCTAATAAAGTCTTTTAGAAAAATTATTAGAAAAGTTCAAAATCACATTTTCAGAAACGAGTTTTTGAAAATGTGATTTTGATCAAAATTAAAAATAAAATTGGTTTTTAAATGTGGAAAGAAACCTAAATTTTCTAAAAAAAAGAAATCGGAGAAAATTAAAAATTTCTACAAAAAATTATGTAATGAAAAGTGTTTAGAAAATTTTTAGAAAAAAACTAGTAAGCGAAACTGGGGGCGCTTCAGTTCCACAGTGCCTATACGCCAGCCGCCACTGATTTTTATATTAAAACTAGATGGCGTCATGTGAAATAAGTCAGCGGTTACAAGAATGTGTCGCAGGCCACTTTTTTCACAACGAATAAATGCCCTCTATCAAAAAAATGTGAATGTGATTTCTTAATACCTCTATAATATACTGTTCCATTCAAGAATGCCAAAGTTTGGTGCAGCACTCTATACGTAGTCATCCTATATACATGCAAGTAATTTTTGCACTAATGATGCATCTATTTAACAAATCTAACTAACTAACAGACTTAGCCGGCTTAGCCTGTGCGTGTGGGAGCATGAACGTTCACACAGCTGTTTCCCATAATACGTAGGTGAGCACTAGGAGCGAAAAAAAAAAGGAAACATTTTTAAAAATCAGATCGAAAATGTGAAAAAAAGGTCATAATGTTTAAAAAAACTCAAAATTGCGAAATAAAGTCAAAATATGTTTAAATTTTAAAAAAGAAAACTTAATAACGACAGAAATGAACAAAAAAGACTTACAAAATAATCAAAATATTGTATTATATAAAACACCAGAATTTTGAAAACAATTTGACTTTTCAACTAAATTTTGGTCCTTGGTTATCTTCAAAAATTGAAATACAAATCTTGTCCCCTGAAATCAAAAAGATTCTTCTTTCTTGGTCTTGGATTTGCAGAGGAATCTTTCTTGGTTACAGGGGGACAAGATTTGTATTTCTATTTTTTCAAATAAAGTAAAAACTTCGAAATGGAAATTTTCAAAATTAGGTCAACATTTCGATAAAAAGTTGAAATTTTGTGTCGAACGATAAATGTGAACCATTTGAAAAGAGTGGATATTTAAAAATGTCAAAATTATTAAAATAACTCGAAATTTTCAATAAAAACGAATTCTTCAAACTAAGGTTATTCGAGAATTCTTCAAACAAAGGTAATCCGAGAATTCTTTCTCTTCTTTCACGCAGACGAAAGCGCTAGTACCTCAATGAAACCTAAATCACAAAGTGATAAGCTACCTCAGACCGATAGCACAAGCTTGATTGCGAACAAAAACTTCTATGATATAATCGATATCCAGCACTGTAAAGAATCTGCAACCGTGATTGCATTTTCAATGAAACTTGCTCTGCATTAGATGAGAAATAAAAAATCGGGCCGTACGTAGATAAATAATGTAAAGCATACTTTAGAAGTAAATTACTTGTTTTATTAAATGAGCTAGTATTCCTTTTTTACCTCGCCTTATAAATAATTACAAAGGTCTAGTAAACCGTGAGGGTGGATCTGTATTCGACTGGTTTCAAAGCGTTTGTTGATTTTAGAGGCAAAATGGTTTATCGATAAGCAAATTCGTATTCGCTTAGAGAAGCACCGAAATTACTATAGGGATCAAATAACTGGAATATTCTTTAGGGTCAGTTGAAGATAAATAAGATGAAAAATTTGTTAGGGTTTTTCCAACATGCGCAAAAATTGTTTGCTTTAAACCAACCCGCAAAATCCCGAAACATGTAAATTCAGTTTAAAACAATTAAAAAGGAGTTGAATCCGGATTTTCGATTCGCTTGCCGATATTATTAAATGCTGAAATATTTTATATCATTCTGAATTATTTATAAACGAAACAGTTGATTTAATAATTGGGAAATTTATGTAGAATGTCTGAATTATCCACACTGTTTCAAAGGATATCATTAGTCCTTTAAACCGTATTGTAGATTTATCCAATTCTTTAGATGATTTTAAAATTATTAAACTTTTAATTCCATCGTATAATTCGGCCTACACATTTAAAATTAATTTAATATCTTCTAAAGGAAATATTTTGCTTGTTTTTAGCCATACTTAAAAGAAGTATGATATCGTTGGTGTTTCTAATTGAAATTAAAAGTTTTATAGCTGGAAGGTAAAATGTTTCATGTACTAAATTTTGCTTTTAAAGAAGTAATTTTGTTTAAAATACCTGAAAAGATTTTTTCTGTAAATCGCTAAAGGCCCAAGTACTCTCGTTTATTTTAAGTAATAACTAACATGTTTTCCAAAAAAAAACTGAATTAAAACTTTGCATGGGCGTTCATTTCTAAGCAATAAAAGTATAAGTAACTTTGTTTTTACTGATGGAACTTTGGAGAGGAAACATTTTAAGGTTTTTATACTAAATAAGTCAAAAACTTACAAGTAGCGATTTGTTTCTAAAGCCTTGATTGTAATTTAAAAATTCCGAAGACGTGTACTTTCCTATTTAATCAACTTAGCTAATAGATCGTTGAACAAAAGAGTAACGTGTTTGATAGACATTTTCTCGGTTCTAAATTCACTATAGTGAGCAATTCAACAAAAAATCAATTTAACCCAGCAAACACTTTGAGTAAATCGATGAGTAGTTATTTCTTGAGCATAGCATCACAGAATTTTTATCAGTATCATATTTCCGAAGAAGCTCACCCCTTTAACCATCTACAATTAATGAATAATTACGCGATACGTATTTCGTCTGTATCGGTTTGAATGTCATTGCAGATGAACTTGATGCTTCTGCAGATCAGTTAATAACTTAAGAATGCCAGTCGTGCTGGCGATATACGTCACGTATAAAACTAGATTAGATTATACAGGGTGTTACAAAAGTCCGGGCCGCTACTTCAGGAGCATATTCTACACATTAAAATATGAAAAATGTTGAAATACATTTTTTTCTTTAAATTGCCTCCTAACGGAGATATGACCATTTAAAGATGGCGCCCCTAAAGTGGTTTTTTTACTACAAAAAGTTAACGGTTAGTAGCAAAGTCATGAAATTGGGCAAGCAGTTAAAGAATTGGATTAGGCATATTCTCATGTAACATATTTTTTAAATAAGCAGTAGCGTGGTGTGTAGGGGGTTGCCCGCGATTATTTTTTGCCGTAACTTTTTTGTATTGCAATATTTCGACATAAAAGTGCCATAATCGTAAAAAGCAATATTTTTTATACAAAAAAGGTACTCTTTCTTAAAGTCGCTAAAAGTAACCGTTTCCGAGAAAAAAGCGTTTAAACAAAATTGTTGCATTTATTAGAATTCGTTTTGCAAATTTCTAATTTATCCACTACTAACTGCATTGATATAAAAATAGTACAAAATTAAGAAAAAAAAAATCAAAGCAAGTGTTCGAAATTACTGCCCCCTGCAGCAATACATTGCTCGGCTCGTCTTCTAAGGGAACTTCTTACTCTTTCGCAAATGCCTGGTGTATTGTGAATCTGGTTGAACCCATTTTCAATTCGTTCACGAAGATTATTGATATTGTCAACTGGTGTGGAGTAGACGATCTGCTTTAGATGTCCCCATAAGTAGAAATCGAGTAGGTTGAGGTCAGGAGACCTAGCTGGCCATGGTATCGGACCTCCTCGACCTATCCATTGTTGATGATAGTTGTTATTCAAAAATTCCCTAGCAACTGCACTAAAATGGGCAGGTGCCCCATCGTGCATTATCCACATTCGCTGCCTTGTTATGAGTGGAACATTTTCAAGTAACACGGGTAACTCTGTTTGCAAAAAATGTCTATATGATGCTCCTGTTAACCTATGAGGTAAAAAAACGGTCCAATTATATAGTCCCCTATTATTCCTCCCCAAATGTTAAGTGAAAAATGTTGCTGATGTCTCGACTGAATAACTGCATTGGGATTTTCAACTTGCCACTGATGCATGTTGTGAAAGTTAAGTATCCCGTTTCTGGTAAAACCCGCTTCGTCCGTAAATAATATGAGCGATGGAAAGTTCTCATTTTCAGCGATCTTATGCAATAGCCAGTTGCAAAATTCTATTCTTGGAGGATAATCAGCAGCAAGTAACCCTTGCACTCTTTGAAAATGATAGGGGTAAAATTGGTAAAATTTCAAAATTCGCCAGATAGTTACGTGATTTACTCCTTCGGCTAAAGCAAGTTGTCTAGTGCTGACACATGGATCTTCTTCAACTCGCTGAAGCACACGCTCCTCTAAATTAGCAACTTCTGCGTTTGGCCTTCCAACACGTTCGCCTTTGAAAACAAAATTTCCTGTTTCACATAAACGAGCATGAATTTTCTGGAACAATTTTTCTCCTGGTAGGTGTCTATTAGGAAAACGTTCAGCATAAAGCCGTCTTGCTTCAGCACGATTACAATTTACAAGCCCGTACATTAAATGCATATCGGCCATTTCTTGATTTGAATAGTCCATTTTATCAAAATAATGAAAAGTTAAAAAACTACTACACTTACTATTGACAACAAAAACTGCTAAAGTTTACAGCTTACGACCAAATTTTATCAGTGACACAACGTCAATCTCTGGCAGATATTGTCAAGTACAATTGTTTTCTTTACGATCAGTTTGCATGACCAACTTATTTTTTCTTATACAAATTAGTTAGAATTTCGAAGACGGGATAGGATTATTAAAACGCCTTTTTCTCGGAAACGGTTACTTTTAGCGACTTTGAGAAAGAGTACCTTTTTTGTATAAAAAATGTTGCTTTTTACGATTATGGCACTTTTGTGTCGAAATATTGCAATACAAAAAAGTTACGGCAAAAAATAATCGCGGACAACCCCCTACACACCACGCTACTGCTTATTTAAAAAATATGTTACATGAGAATATGCCTAATCCAATTCTTTAACTGCTTGCCCAATTTCATGACTTTGCTGCTAACCGTTAACTTTTTGTAGTAAAAAAACCACTTTAGGGGCGCCATCTTTAAATGGTCATATCTCCGTTAGGAGGCAATTTAAAGAAAAAAATGTATTTCAACATTTTTCATATTTTAATGTGTAGAATATGCTCCTGAAGTAGCGGCCCGGACTTTTGTAACACCCTGTATATGGGTCGTTTCGTGTTTCTCTTCGTCCACCCCGCACCTCGACGTAAGAAGATCTTTTGTGTTGGATCTATGTAGTTCCCAGGTTCAAACTCTTGTAGAAGTTTATTATGGACCTGGGATTGAGTTTTTCCACATCTGAGGGGTCTAAGGACGCCCATCCAAATTGGAAGTGCCTTTTGCGCGCAAGCGCATCGCACTTGCATAGCCCATGTTCTGCAGCTTCTGCGCAAAAGCGACGTAGGTCTGTTTCAGCCTGACCCATTTTCTTGAGGTGGTACCTCATAGGGCAATGTCCTGTTAAGAGGCCGGTTAGGATCCTCAATTCAGGTTTGCTAAGTTCTAAGTAGACCTTTGTCTTTTCAAGCGTTCCAGATATGAATCTTTTCGCCTAGCGTAGTCCCGGATATAGGTCTCCAGTGGGAGAGTCTTGACTTTGTTTCCCATTTTTTGACCTCATTGTTGATTTGACTTTTGGAAAAACCAAAAGCCGCTTCAGGTCCAGGAAATGATGATGCAGATCCTTCTCTAGCGAGTTGGTCCGCAGCTTCATTTCCTTGTATTCCTTTGTGCCTTGGTACCCACTTAAGTCTGATCCTGTTGTGTTTAACCAGTTGGTTTAACGTTTGTTGACAGTACCAAACTAGGATTTGACAAGGCAGCTGCTGAGAGCCTTTATTGCCGCTTGGCTGTCAGAGTTAATGTAGATCTTTGTTGCTTTCAGTCTTCTTCGAAGACACTCGTAGGCGCAAAGTTCTATTGCTTGTATTTCAGTTTGAAAGACAGTTGGGTCTTTTCCCAAGGCTTTAGAAAACCTATAGTTAGGGCCATAAATTCCCACTCCAGTCCCATGTGCTGTCTTTGATCCATCTGTAAACCAGTAAACCAGATGGATAATTTGTGTGTTTCCTCAGGTACTGATTGAGCGTCAGTGTGGCTATCTAAGTCCACCTCAAAGGAATGATCAAATTCGTACCTGGGTTGCATGTAATCAACCGATTTTGCCAAAATCACCGGGCTACATTCCTTGAGGATTCCCATGTGACCAGCGAAGTCTCCTTCTTTAAATTGTTTTAATTGGTGTAATCTTGAGGCTCATTTGATCGCTTCCCTCTTCACTTCGTATAAAATTAAAGTAAACCTTATTTGGAATTGGGTGCTTTAGACCATAACTACTTCATTTTTAGTTGTACGCTCTAAAATGTTTGAATATCCTGCCAGCAATATTAACAGGATATTCAAACAGTTGTTAAGACAGTTTTCTCTTTGTGGGGTAATCGTAGCCAAGGTTGATAAAATTCGATGGCTTATAGGAGCGCTCAATCAAGAAAGTCCCAACCCTAACTAACTTCCCCTTCATTGTAACTGAATCAACCAGGCACGTAGCCAGGGGGGGGGTCCAAGGGGTCCGGACCCTCCCCGAAATGAATATTCCCCAAAAAATTTACGATCATACGAATTGAAATATCAGTAGAAAAACGGCTGATTGTATATTTAAGCATGTAAATAATTTTCGAAATTGCCAACTATTGAGCTTATGATAAGCAAAATAGCCATGTAGACATTTTAATAAAAATTGGCAATGAGCTCAAGCCTTCCCAATACATGCACCAACCCTTTTACAATTTAATATTGACACTTAGCAGTAGGGTACGTTCAGTAATTTTAATTTTTTATTATCCCAAATTTCGACATTCTTGACATATGTATGCATGGAGTAGAATTTTCGAGAAAAAAGTCGAAATTTTGAGTTTAAAGTCGACATTTTACAAAAGCATAGGAAGGCATTGATTAAAAAAAATTATATTTAGAAATTTCGACACTTTACAAAAGCGTAAAAAGGACACTGATTATAAAAAAAATGTTTAGGGATTTCGACTTTTTTTGTAAATAATTCGGTTTTTTTTAAATTTCAATTTTTTTCTCGAAATTTCGGCTTTAAACTCGAAATTTCGACTTAACACTCGAAATTTCGACTTTTTTTTCAAAAATTCGACTCTTTTCTTGACATTTCTACTTTCTTCTTAAAATTTCGAGACTAATGTCGAAATTTCGACTTTAATATCGAAATTTTTTTCGAATAAGTCAAAATTTCTACACTATGATCAAATTAGGCAGATGACAGTTGCGTCCCACCACTCCTCTTTCCCAACAATCTTGACTGTTTGTAGTAGGGTGCGTTCAATAATTGCTATTTTTAGTTAGCAAATTTTGATCTTTTATTTATAAATTTCGAGATGAAAGTTGAAAATTCGAGAAAAAAATCGAAACTTCGTGATTAAAATGAAAATTTCGAAAAAAAAGTCGGAATTTGAAAAAAAAAAGTCGAAATTTCGAGAAAAAGGTAGAAATTTCGAGAAAAAAGTCGAAGTTTGAGAAAAACGTAAGTCGAAATTCCGAGAAAAAAGTCGAAATTTGAGAAAAAAATCGAAATTTCTAGAAAAATAGACATTTTGAGTTTAAAGCCGAAATTTCGAGAAAAATGTCAAAATTTCGATATTAAGGTTAAAATGTCGAGAAAAAAGTCGATATTTGAGAAAAAAGTCTAAAATTGAGAAAAAAAAAACGAAATTTCGAGAAAAATAATCGACATTTTGAGTTTAAAGCCTAAATTTCGAGAAAAATGTCGAAATTTCGATATTAAGTTTAAAATTTCGAGAAAAAAGTCGATATTTGAGAAAAAAGTCTAAAATTGAGAAAAAAACAAAATCTCGAGAAAAAAGTCGAACTTTTCAGATTAAGGCCGAAATTTCGACGAAAAAGTGGAAATTTGAAAATAACGTCGAAATTTCAACAAAAAGTCGAAATTTCGAAATATTTCGAGCAAAAATTCGAAATTTGAGAAGAACGTCGAAATTTCGAGAAAAAGTAGAAATTTCGAAATATTTCGAGCAAAAAGACGAAATTTCGAAAAAAAAGTCGAGATTTGCGAAAAAAGTCGAAATTTCGATAAAAAAAGGTCGAAATTTTGAGTATAAAGTCAAAATTTTGAGAGAAATGTCGAAATTTCGATATTAAGGCCTAAATTTCGAGAAAAAAATCAAATTTTGAGAAAAAAGTCAACATTTCGGGAAAAAAGTCAAAATTTTGAGAAATAAACTCGTAATTTAAAAAAAAATCTAAATTTCGAGAAAAAAGTCGAAATTTCGAGCTTAAAATCGAAATCTGAGAAAAAAAAGTTGAAGTTTCTTAAAATGACATTTTTTTAATCGATGTCTTTTCTACTCCTTTGTAAGATTTTCGATTTAAAAATTGACATTTCAACTTTTTTTAGAAATTTTGACTTTAAACACCAAATTTCGACGTTTTTTTTCGAAATTTTCACATTAAAGTCGAAATTTTGACTTTAATCTCGGGATTTAAAGAAGAAAAAGTCAACATTCCGTGATAATTTTTTTTCAAATTGATGTTTTTTCTACTCTCTTGTAATTTTTACTTCAAAAACAAAGTCGATTCTTGATCGGTGATAAGTTAAATACGTAAACTCAAAATAGATATTAGGACATTTTTCCTTGGTAAGTTTCACGTTTTTATTTGTCAAATTTATATAATGTTAAGGTCACTAGATTTTATTCTTCACTTTCACTAATTAACAAAATGAAAAAAAAAATAAAATAAAAGAAACGAATACGTAAAAGTAATTGATGTATGTTCTTATATTTTCTGAAGAGTGAGGGGGGGGAGTTGGACCCCCCCGAACGAAAATCCTGGCTACGTGCCTGGAATCAACCAAGGATCAACAATACTAAAGTGTTTACGTTTGAATAAGAAAACTTGGAATAATTAAAAATTTATAAATCGATGAAAATTTTAACTAAATTGTTGTTTACTTTTTATTCTTTTTTTTTTTTAAGTTTAATCCACTTACAAAGGGTAACCCCATTATGCTTTCAAAACACTAAGAGTAGGATGCGGAAATAAGGATAGATGGCGATAAATTGCCTTCTTAAACAAGGATAGGTTGTAATTTTTGGGGAAAATTCCTTTCGGTAACAAGTTCCATAACTTGGAAGTTCTATCAGTAAGACCCGGAAAAATGGAGCAAGTAAATGACAATAATGCGCATTTACATGCCCTATGTTTTTTTCAATTTATTTAACATTTCTTCGGCCTAGTTTGGAAATATTTAAATTTTTATGATTTGTTGGCAATTTTATAAACAGTTTTTGAAATGCGACTACTGGGCCGAAGAAATGTTAAATAAATTGAAAAAAACATAATATTTCCGGTCAATAAGGGTCTACCATGACGAATACATGCCCTATATTTGAACAAAAATATGTAATACAATTTTGCCTTTGCCCTGCACCTGAGTTTACTCGGTGTTTCATGTTGGAAGCCAGACAACTCATGGAAAGTTTCCAATACTGTAGATGTATTTTACATGAAGGTGTCAAATTCGTTGTAACAAAATATTTGGTCACCTATTCAATTTCAATAGTCAAGTGTAGCCACTGCAATTAAAGCGGTAACAACCCTTTATTTATTCCTACACTGTAAACTCCACACCAAAGGTACCTCATGGCACATATATGTAACTAACATTTTTTTGTTATAACTCGTTTTGTGGATTAACTCAAATGTATATATGTTAAAAGTAAACGTTACTTCAGCTCCGAATTATTTTAATTTAGTTTTCCATTTTATAAATGATATTTTCTAGGGTATTCCCCTAATTAATTATCCTATTATTATCTTTTTAGGTTTACATTTCCACGTAGTGGGAGAAGGAGTTGTACGAGTTCGCACTCCTCGTCAAGAGAGGGTCTACGATCGAGAAAATTATATAGATTTCCGTATGAGACTCTTGGGAGAACCTGGTTTGTAACCTTTTGTAAACACAAATTTTAAATTTTCCGTTATTACATTTCAGCGCTCCGTGTTACATATTTTTATACAAAAGACAGCGTTAGTTTTGCTGTATTATTTTTAAATTATTGCTACCAAAGAATTTATTAAATTAGCATAAAGTACATCAGTAAATAATTTGTTTCTTTTAATCACAAACTTAAATCAATAATATCTTTTTCAAAATTGAATTCGTATTTATTTGGACGATTTTCTTGGTCGTCAAAAATCTTCTGGGATGCGTTATATTTTTTGACAGCTATAAATAGGTTTGGGGCAGAATACAGAAGTAATTAGGGGTACTGTGTTCTTTTAATTAGAGCACCCAAGCTTCCTCCAGTTGGCCCTAATTGACCTTTCGTCAAACGCCCTGACTCTTCATTAGAAGAAACCATCACAATAATTGATATACAGCGTGTCCCACTAGTGCGGGAAAGTCCAATAACTATGTTAAAATGAGGAATACTATGGATTATTCTTTTTACGGTGTTCTCACTATTTCTCGAAATGTACAACTAAAAATATTTTCAACTACACAGGGTGTTCTACTTTTCCTGGCCAGACACCAACTTTTGATTTTTAAATGGAAACACACATTTTTTATATTTTTTTTCGGATTTTACATCAAAAATAAAGGGTACTTTCTGTAGAATAGTCCTATTCGAATATTCACGTTTTTTGAGTTATCTCTCTTGAAAGGTTTTTCTAGTCGATATTGGCTGCTTACATTATTTGATACTAACAGGTTAGACTAAGAGCTACTATGCCCATTTTTTTATCAGATGTTTAGTAAGGACGACTCTTCCGAATCGTGCTCCAAAAAGTGCCCCGCGTTATACAGGGTGACCAAAATATCATGTCAAAATTGACAATTTAAAAATTGAAAAATTTCGAAAATTTTAAATGCAACACCCTGTATATTTTCATACCACGAGATGCAGAATTAAATTCTCTACAACTTTGCTACACCTGCTCATATACCTAAATTCATTAGTTTCTCATGAAATCTCATTTTTATGAAAAAATGCGAAGTTTACAAATAGTTTATTTGTAAGATAACGTAGTAGGCACCTGTCAAAGGATAATCAATCAATAAACAGTTACCATGAGCTTCTCCTACGGCGTATACCATATTTATTAATTCTTCTTTAGAGTAATTCATTTCACAATTATTAGTGTAACTTTTCTATTGAACTTTATGTCACTCGAAAATTTGTATGTATGTATATTTCTCATTTTAACATAGATATTGGACTTTCCCGCACTAGTGGGACACGCTGTATAAATCTTATCCCCTGAAACCAAATATTAAAATACAAATCTTGTCCCCTGAAACCAAGAAAGATTATAAAACACAACAGAGGTTACTCTAACGCGTTTCGATAGCCAATCTATCATCGAAACGCGTTAGAGCAACCACTGTTGTGTTTTTTTAATCTTTCTTGGTTTCAGGAAACAAGATTTGTATTCCAATTTTCTCGCTGACAGATTTCTTCAGATTGTCAGACGCAAAGGTACCTCAGGGTCTGGCACCGATCTCTTCTCGCCAAATTAACATCTTATGGTCTTCCTCCTGGACTCTGTCATTTGATATCCAATTTTCTCGATGACAGATCTCTTCAGGTCGTCGTCGATGGCATCTCATCCGAGACATTTGCGGTTAACGCAGGGGTACCTCAGGAGTCTGTTCTGTCTCCTACTCTATTTCTGTTACACATAAACGATCTCTTAGCTTCAACTTCCAATCCTATATACAGCTACGCAGATGATAGTAACCTTTCTCCGACAAACCATTATCTATCGCTGCTTCAGATCGACTAAGGGAACGGCAGATACAGACGATTAATCGGGATCTCGAGATTATTCTAAAATGGGGTAAAAACAATTTGGTCGACTTCAATGCTTCAAAAACTCAGGCCGCGGTTTGCTCCAAGAAAACATCAAGAGATAATGCAACAAACATACTAATGGGCGGTAAAATCCTTCCGAGAGGATCTAATCTATCTATCCTAGGAGTGAATGCGAGCACTAACTTCTCTTGGGACGATCATGTGCGCGCCATTGCCAAATACGTCTCTCAGAAGCTAGGCTTTCTTTTTAGAGCTAAAAAGTACTTCACATCGTATCAACTATTAACACTATACAAAGCTCAAGTTGGGCCAACACTAGCCAATACTGTTCTCATGTTTGGAGTTCAACCCCAAAACACACTTTAACTCTCTTGGATTAAATTCAAAGAAGAGCGATTCGCCTAATTGATGACGAGAGTCTGACCGATTCTCTCAAAACACAGACGCAAAGGTACCTCAGGGTCTGGCACCGATCTCTTCTCGCCAAATTAACATCTTATGGTCTTCCTCCTGGACTCTGTCATTTGATATCCAATTTTCTCGATGACAGATCTCTTCAGGTCGTCGTCGATGGCATCTCATCCGAGACATTTGTGGTTAACGCAGGGTGCCTCAGGGATCTGTTCTGTCTCCTCCTCTATTTTTGTTACACATAAACGATCTCTTAGCTTCAACTTCCAATCCTATATACAGCTACGCAGATGACAGTAAATTTGTGTCATCTTTTTGCTCCGACAAACCATTATCTATCGCTGCTTCAGATCGACTAAGGGAACAGCAGATACAGACGATTAATCGGGATGTCGAGATTATTCTGGAATGGGGTAAGAACAATTTGGTCGACTTCAACGCTTCAAAAACTCAGGCCGCGGTTTCCTCCAAGAAAACATCAAGAGATAATGCAACAAACATACTAATGGACAGTAAAATCCTTCCGAGGGGATCTAATCTATCTATCCTAGGAGTGAATGCGAGCACTAACTTCTCTTGGGACGATCATGTGCGCGCCATTGCCAAATACGTCTCTCAGAAGCTAGGCTTTCTTTTTAGAGCTAAAAAGTACTTCACATCTTATCAACTATTAACACTATACAAAGCTCAAATTGGACCAACACTAGCCAATACTGTTCTCATGTTTGGAGTTCAGCCCCAAAACACACTTTAGCTCTCTTGGATTCAATTCAAAGAAGAGCGATTCGCCTAGTTGATAACGAGAGTCTGATTGATTCTATCGAAACACTAGGGCACAGGCGTATGGTTGGTGACTAATCTATGTATCCTAGGAGTGAATGCGAGCGCTAAGTTCTCTTGGGACGACCATGTGCGCGCCATAGCAAAATCCGTCTCTCAGAAGCTAAGCTTTCTTTTTAGAGCTAAAAAGTACTTCACATCTCATCAGCTATTAATTCTGTACAAGGGCAACACTAGCCAATACTGTTCTCATGTTTGGAGTTCAGCCCCATAATTAGCTCTCTTGGATTCAATTCAAAGAAGAGCGATTCACCTAATTGATGACGAGAGTCTGACCGATTCTCTCGAAACACTAGAGCACAGGCGTATGGTTGGTGATTTGTCTCTTTTCTACAAGTACTATCTCACGGAAGATGCTCGCTTGAACTAATAGGATTGACCCCCCAAGGGCAAGGTTCTTGAGGCATACTAGACAGTCGGAGACGGCAAATTCCTGTGCGGTCCAACTTGACACAGTGAGGACTTCTGTCTATGGGGGCTCTTTTTTCTATAGAACTTTCAAGTTATGGATCTTGTTACCGAAAGGAATTTTCCCCAAAACAACCTATTCATGTTTAAGAAGGCTGTTCATCGCCATCTATCCTTGTTTCCGCATCCTACTCCCAGTGCTTTGAAGGCAAAATGGGTTTGCCCTTTGCAAGTGGATTAAACTTAAAAAAACCAAGGACTACTCTGTTTCACCAAAACCCTGTAACCAAGAAAGAATAAAAAACACAACAAAGTTTTGTATTTTTTAATATTTCTTGGTTTCAGAGGACAAGATTTTATATCAATTTTTTAAGATAACCAAGGATGAGTCCACCAAAATACCAGCTGAATTACGCAATCAGAAACCTAGGGGGCCCGTAAAATCGTTTCTGAAGCATTCCTCGAGCAATGCATTCTTCACAGTTCCTAATAAAACTCGTTTATGTAATTTCGTTTGTTTTAGGTCAAGGACCATCGGTACTCTCCCCTGGTATCCATAGCTTTCCATTTAAGCTGGGTTTACCTCTTGGTTTGCCATCAACTTTCCTGGGAAAACACGGTTGGGTTCAATACTACTGTAAAACGGCGTTAAGGGAGCCCAATGGGTTAACCCACAAGAATCAACAAGTTTTCATTGTGATGAATCCCACAGATTTGAACTTGGAGCCTTCCGTTTTAGGCGTAAGTAAAATCGCTTAGATCCAGCATGGGCATGTTAACTTAAGTTATTCACATCACATTAATTTAGACTATTTCGGGACAGGAGACTTTCAAATGTGAAGTAGAACACAAATTTGGTGTCAGTTGTGTGGGTTCTGGTCCAGTCATTTGTAAGGTATCACTTGATCGAGGAGGGTATGTTCCTGGGGAAAGCATAGGTAAAAATGTAGGGATAATTCTTGTTTTTATTAAAATGGTTTTTCTTCAGGCGTCTCTGCTAGTGTTTATAACAAAAGTAGAGTTACCATCAAATCTACGAAAGCAGCGTTAACTGAAACTATAACATATATGTCTCGAGGAAAAGTAGTTCAGTCGGAAAAAAGAGAACTTGCTTCGCTTACTAGGGGAAAGATTCGACCTGGAGAAAAAGATGAATGGGTCAACGAAGAACTGTATATACCGCCTTTGCCACCAACTAATCTAAGGGGGTGTCACTTAATAAAAATTCAATATGACGTTTTCGTAGGTTATCAAATTTATAGCTTAATATTTAATTAACAAATTATTTTTAGTTTATAATACAACCGAAAAGTCTCCAAAAAGAAGTTAAAGTTCAATTACCTATAGTTATGGCAACGTATCCGTTACGTTCCGAGGACGATAACGCAGCATATAAGTCTGGCACACACTATCCATCAACATTACCTATATTTAGACCTTGGTTGGAGGATAAACCCGCATTAGATTAAATTTATATGTAATCAATTTGAATTCGTACTGTGCCAATAAATAGCCCACGGATTGAACGGAAATATGAAGATTATAGGATTTTCGATCAAATTCTGTGAAATTTTATTTTTAACGTGATATCGCTGTATTTTAGAAATATGGAATTTATTATATCCAAGGATTACTTATTTATAAAATATGTATTACTAATTATTTATATATGAACCATTAAAATATTTTTGATTTGATTTTAAATTGTAACATAAACTAGAACTAGTTCTCTTAGTCCAATATTGTTTAACCATGTTAGTTCCCTCCTACTTTCAGTAGTCCATTATTGTTTTATTATTATTAGCGTTGACATTTTGTTATTCTCTAAACGCTATGCAGAGAATGAACCATCCACAGGCCCTAGCATCTCTTACAAACTGTTAAAATGCCTCTCAAGAAAAGATCATTCAAACCATGATCCTATGACTCTATAGACCAATAGGTGGTAGTACTAAAGAGTCACTCGCTCGACGCCTGTGAATGTTTTAGTACTTACTTGTCGGAACATTTATTAGCATTCGAGTTGCATATACCAAACTGACGAGATCTAACAAGATCGAAACCGGTATTTGGTTTCCAAACTTCGGATCTAATAAATGTTCAAACCTATTGGTCTGTGCATTATAGAATCCTTGTCTTCTGGGAACTCTCCTAGAGAGCAACCGCTTCGCTAGGTGGCAGTGTTTCAACTGTTGGTAGTTCAGCTACCTATGATTCACTATACACGCCGCCTGGAGGGCTGCATGAATTTGTAGTCTACGTTGCATTCTTCTTGCACATGACCCCACGAGTTTATGCAACTAAAAAATGATCCAACATAAATGAAATATGAAATCCATGGATACAACCAATCTTTTTATTTCAAAATGTTGTCAATTGCATCTTTTAAATTAATTGTTCCAAGGGTTCAATTTTTTTATCACTGAAAGTACATAATACGAGACAAAACGAGCATGTACATGGTGTGTGATCTTGTGAGATTCAGATACCCATCTAGAAAAATTAGAGCAGAGGTAGTCAGCGTTATATTTTGCCGGCCATTGTATCGTTTTTGAAAATAAATTGTTCTTACCGCCACCGAAAAATGGGCGAGGATAGTTGACCACCAAAAAGAAGGGCTTACCCTTCAAAATTAAATATATTTTCGATGGATTATTCACTTGAAGAGTAAAGACGAGACCTTAGCATGTGATTTTTTATGTTACTCGTCGTATTACGTTCAGTTTCCTTGTCAAAATAAAGTGTCTAAATTCATAACATATTTTTAATCGAAGCAACAACGCGTAACATCAAATTAAAATGTAGTTAAGCAAAATGTTATAAAAAAAGGTGAAATCTAAAGGATTTCGTAGCATTAGACATCGATCATTTTAACGCATCGAAGAAACCATTATTCGAACTAATTTTCTGTATTATATGTTGTGTTTTATAGGAATGAAAGATCTGGCTGTTAATAAATCTAAAAGCATATCTACTACTTTAATCGTGATAAACCTGTCCGAAAGATAAAGTGATTATGAATATATTATTACCAAGGTATATGACATTTCTAGATAATTTCAGCTATCGCATCTATTAAAAAATTCTTCATGGTAGACCGTTATTGACCGGAAATATGTTTTTTTCAATTTATTTAACAATTCTTCGGCCCAGTTTGGAAATATTTAAATTTTTTTATGGTTTGTTAACAATTTTCTAAACAGTTTTTGAAATGCGACTACGTGATATTTAAATTTATTGAAAACGTCACTTCATGACAGATCACAAATTAAGAGGTTAGTTTATTATTAAAAAATGTACTGATTGTTGAAAAACTCTGGCATTTATGACACTAGCTGACGTTAATGTGAAACTTCAGGAGGACACTGGGCAAACCAAACCGAGAGCCATAAAAATCAGTAGTTATCAAGAATTTAAATTTTCTTAATTACGAGTATTATAACGAAATGTAAATTATAGAATTTTTTACGTAAGAAAATTTTCTAGAGAGATCTGATAAGGGAAAGCGGCCGCGATAATGAAGCAAACGGCAGATAAGCGTTCCAGAAATTTCGGCAGACGATAAACCTTATCTGCGGGAGTTTTCTAGAACCCTGAAGCGAAAAACTATATAAGGCGGTCGCCTTTCCCTCAAGTCAGTCAGTTAGACAGTGTAGTTAGTGAGTTAGTAGTTAGACGTCAATAAGTGAGTTCATTATTCAGTTGTAGTGTTCCGAGCTTAGTTTGGTAATAAAGTGGGTATTATTCAGCAACGTGTTAAATAATCATTTCGAATCCGATAGCCCGCAACAGTATGGGGAGACAATACTGGGGCAAATCCCTTTCTAACTGATGATAGTCTTTTTATAAATTATTAGAAAACATAGTCTCCTTAGACAAAAGTCCTCACTGTGTCAAGCTGGATCGCACAGGAATTTGCTGTCTCTAGAGACTAAATAGACTGAACGTTTCAATGTTGTCTCATGCGTACAGTTGAAGCTAAAATCCGGGGAAGTGGGGAGGTGCATTCCACTACTCTTTGATATGGTCGGATTAAGTAAAATTTATAAATACGAAACTTGCCGCGTAACGGTTCTAACGATTTAGATGAAACTTTAGAATTAGGAGCTTTTGGACCAATAGAATAATTTTTATAAGTGCTTTTTGGTAAAGGTTCAGGAGAACTATTTTCTAAGACATCTTGGTTTAATAGTAAAATAATTTTCTTTCAATACGCGACGCCTGTGTACAATATTGTTAAGCCGGTGCTGTAAACACGTCATGATTGCAGTGAAATGGCGAAGCGCGCACGCCGATAATTGAATATTTATATATTTTATTTTTACCTACCCAAAGAATGAAACTCTTGATTTTCCTTCACTAATGTGTTCACTGAGGTTTCAACAATGATCCACAATACACTTCCCCATATTTACAGCCCATTTTCTTTAAAAAAAAACCGATGTTATCTTCGCAAAGGTCTGTCAAATAATAAGAGGGCATTGCGAGCTAGATGGAGCTAGGCTTTCGCCAGGCTTTCAACTGGCTTCACTGCTTATCGTGTTAGGTTCAGTCTATTTAGTCTCTGGCTGTCTCCGACTGTCTAGTACGCCTCAAGAATCTTGCCCTTGGGAGATTAATCCTATTAGTTCCTGCAAGCATCTTCCATGATAATACTTGTAGAAAAGAGATCGCACAGGAATTTGCTGCCTCCGACTGTCTAGTATGCCTCAAGAATCTTCCCCTTGGGGGGATCAATCCTATTAGTTCCTGCAAGCATCTTCCATGATAGTACTTGTAGAAAAGAGACCGTACAGGAATTTGCTGTCTCCGACTGTCTAATATGCCTCAAGAATCTTGCCCTTGGGGGTTAATCCTATTAGTTCCTGCGAGCATCTTCCATGATAGTACTTGTAGAAAAGAGACAAGTCACCAACCATACGCCTATGCTTTAGGGTTTTGAGAGAATCGATAAGACTCTCGTCATCAATTAGGCGAATCGCTCTTCTTTGAATTGAATCCAAGAGAGCTAATTTTGGGGCTGAACTCCAAACATGAGAACAGTATTGGCTAGTGTTGGCCTGTATAGTGTTTTGAGACATTAAGGCGGAGGATGATCGAATGCGTAAAAAAGATCTGCAAATTAGCTCTTTTCTCTAAACTAACATATAAGTGGAGACAGAAGGAAATTGTTTTAAACTGGATTGTGCTTTCCACGAAGTTGTGAATAACGTGTTATTTTATGTGTGTGCAACGCAATGTTTTATATTGTGTTTCTCGGTTATTTTTCTTTGGAATTCCCAACATTTTTATACAGTTTATTCGCGATTGCCTAAACCAATTCCATCAATCAGAACAGAGGCGGCTTACAAGACGCGAGAGTCGATAATTGCCAGGGAGACAGCGCAATTAATTTATCTTTCCTCTTTTCTACGAACAATCACAGTCCCCCAGTATGAAGTTCTACCTATTAACATATGCAGGGCCGGTCCAAGGCATGATGCAAGTGATGCCCAGCATCAGGGCGCCACTGTAAGGGGGCGCCTTACAAATTTATGCAAATACAAACATAAATTAGAGGTGAGGTGATTTATCGGATAAATATTCCAAATTTCAAAATTATGATGTCGACAAAATATGAATAAAATATATAATTTAGTTGATGCTTTGTTAAACTTTCTATCGTTTACTTTTATGGCATCTTTTCGTAACTCCAGGGGAGGGTGATACTGATCAACGAGAGAAAGGTATCCTTAAAGTTATAAAAATTTAATACAGAAAAAAGCACAATGCACCATATCGCCATTTCGCCTTAGTTCCGAGCCGAGTAAGTACTAATTCTGCTAGTTTTTCATTGCGTCTTTGAGCAAGAAAAAAAAGCAATTCCAGTAGATTGCTAAAACTGTTCACTTTACAATCACCCCATTCTCCCATATGGCAACTTATATTTTATTACAACTCTCAAAAAACTTCAAAAGGTGTTTTATTTTAGTTTTCCCCAACAGTTAGAATTTTTCTTGGGGCGACAGCAAAATTCAGTCCTTTAGATAAGATAGTATGTTCGTTATCCGATAGTGGACGAGAAGACAAATTGACTACTGTTTTTGAGACTGAACTATAAGTTTTGACCTTGGGACTTAGGGATTCGAATTTCTTCTTGTGTTTCTTATTTTCTAATTCACAAGTTTTTCCGGACTGATTATAGGGATATGGCGTCGAAATGACTCCAATGTTCAACCGACAACCTACTCAATAGTTTCAGATGGAGCCCGAGCAATTGTCGAGAGATCGAAGCCAAATCGTGTTTAATCCTTTCAATCATATCCCGGACAAGGGACAAACCAGCTTTATGAAGAATTTTGAATGAAGAATTGGTTCTAAAATTATCTTTGATTCTAAAACATTTTGGAATTAAATTGTGATCCCTGCAACGCGACAGAAAGGTTAGATTGGAAATAAGTTTAGAAAGTTTATGACGAAGTTTAGAGAATAGAAGGGTTTTGCAAGAAATTTTCTCCCCGTAGAGGTTCTGAATATGATAACGAAGGCTTCCACGGCCAGAGTCAGTACAGGATATACTTCTTCCGGGATTGGACCGTGTCAAAGAACTACTAAAAGTGTTCCACGTTTCGCCCACCATCGTAGGGGCTTCTGCAGGAACAAAGAAAAGAAACAACAAATGAAAAGAGGACTATGAAGGAATATGCAAAAATGAAACAATGAAAAGGCCAATTTCAAAACATCAGAGCACGGTAACTCAGTATGTCCACCGTACCAGAGGCAAAACTCTTTAACAATTTAAAATTCATTTCATGTTGTAGTTTTGACAACAAATGTTTGGAGAAAACCCTTAAAGCTCTATAAAAATTTTAACATTTTGTAAAAAACAAAAAATTTCGACTTTTTTGCAAAGATATTCCAATTTTTTTTTCAAATTTCGATTTTTTCTCTAAGAAATTTTGCTTTTTTTTCCTATGAAATTTGTGTTTTTCTCTAAACATTTTATACAAAGAATTTTTTTTGAAATTTCAATTTTCGCGGCATATTTTCTTAACAAAATATTTTTCTGATACTTTAAAATTCATTTTATTTTGTAATATTGTTGATAGAAAAACTGAAAATTATTAGGCATAAATTTAGGGAAAATAAATCTCAAATTTGCATAAAAATAAGAAAACCTTGGAAAAAATATCAAAATTTCAAGAAAAAATGTTATAAAAAGAAATTTTCTCCAAATTTTCATTTTTCCTGAAAATGTCGTTCTTAAAATGTCTTCTAGAAATTATAACTTCTCCCGATTTTTCTGTGTTCCTCTAATTTACTTCAAATATGTTAAGTTTTTTCACGACTCTTTAACAATTTAAAGTTCATTTCATTTTGTAGTTTTGACAACAAATGTTTGGAGAAAACCCTTAAAGCTCAATAAAAATTTTAACATTTTGTAAAAAACAAAAAATTTCGACTTTTTTGCAAAGATATTTCAATTTTTTTTTTCAAATTTCGATTTTTTTCTCTAAAAAATTTTGCTTTTTTCTCTAAGAAATTTTGCTTTTTTTTCCTACGAAATTTGTGTTTTTCTCTAAAAATTTTATACAAAGAATTTTTTTTGAAATTTCAATTTTCGCGGCATATTTTCTCAACAAAATATTTTTCTGATACTTTAAAATTCATTTTATTTTGTAATTTTAATGAAAAACTGAAAATTATTAGGCATAAATTTAGGCAAAATAAACTTCAAATTTGCATAAAAAAGAGAAAATCTTGGATAAAATATTAAAATTCCAAGAAAAAATGAAGCTTGTACATTTGAACCTTTTTTACAATTTGATATTTCTCTAAAAAATTGCTACTGCTGTAGGACCAAAGAGAATTCTGAATCGGAATTTCTAATTTTCCTAAAAATGTTAAATTTATTCTTAAAATTCCCAAGTTCGAATTTAGAATTTAAATTTCGATAAAAAAAAACGAAATTTATAGACTAAACTCAAATTTTCAAGAAAACGCAGTTGACATTTCTAGAAAAAGTTATTATCTGTAAACAATATTTTTCAAACAAAAACATTTTAGAAATTAAATAAAAAAATTTGTTTGCAATAAATTAATTGGTAAAAAAATATTTTTATAATTTTGACTTTTAAAGTGGAAACTATTGAAATTTTTGAGAAAATGAGTCAACATTTCTAGAAGAGTCTCAAAATTTCGAAATTAAAATTAATCAAAATGTTGAAAAAAAATCCATAAACAATTTACAGTTCTAATTTAATTTTTTTCTAGAAATTTTGAAGTTCCAAAGAAATTTCAAAAATCAAATATTCCAGCTTGAAACCAATTTTTTGTGATTAAAATTCAAATTTTGCCAATTTACTTGTATTGTATATAAAATGCAACTTTTTTTGGAAATTTGTTTCAAAACTTTGCACAATTTTAAAAATACAAAATTTTGTTATTAATTTTTTAAAATTCGAGTGCTACTTCGAAATTTTTCTTGAAAAATGTAAATTTAAAACGAAAAATATTACCACTTTTGAAAAATAAAGCAACAGTTATCAGAAAATGCTAATTTAAAAAAAAAAAGGCAGATATTTTGAAATTTTTATGGAAAGTCAAATTTTCAAAAGAAACCTAGGATTTCGAAAAAAATTTTTAATTTTTAAAATGGTCGACAATTTGAATAATTTTGGGAATGTGAATGAAAGACGAATTTTTGGAAAAATATGGACATTTAAAATAAATTGCAGAGTTTTGAATTAAAGAAGCTGAATTTTTTGAATATTGGAGAAAACTTAAAATAGTCAAATAATTCGTAATTATCGAAAAAGTTGAAATTTTGAAAAGGTAAAATTTTGAAAAAAGGTCGAAAATTTTAGAAGTTCAAGTTTGAAAACAATCTTTTCTTTTAAGTCGAAGATTTAATTGGAAATGTTTAAAAAAATGTATAAACAAAATTTTAAAAAATGTATAAACAAAATTTTAAAAAATGTATAAACAAAATTTTTAAAAAAATAGAACTTTTTTAAAAAAGGCAAGTTTTCAAAAAGATTCGAAATTTTGAAAAAAAAATCGAAGTTTTGAAATGGAATCGAAATTTTACGAAATATTAGTCGAAAATGTCTATAAAAGATTTTAAGAAATGCTTGATTTGAAAAAAATCCCCATTTTTAAATAAAGGAAAAGCTAAAGTTTCGAAAAAAAGTCGAAAATTTCAATAGTTCAAGTTTGAAAACAATCTTTTCTTTCGAGTCGAAGATTTAATTGGAAATGTTTAAAAAAATGTATAAACAAACTTTAAAAAAATAGAACTTTTTTTTAAAAAAGTCAAATTTTAAAAAGAGTCGAAATGTTGAAAAAAAGTCGAAGTTTTGAAATGGAATCGAAATTTTACGAAATATTAGTCGAAAATGTCAATAAAAGATTTTAAGAAATGCTTGATTTGAAAAAAATCCCCGTTTTTAAATAAAGGAAAAGCTAAAGTTTCGAAAAGAAGTCGAAAATTTCAATAGTTCAAGTTTGAAAACAATCTTTTCTTTCGAGTCGAAGATTTAATTGGAAATGTTTAAAAAAATGTATAAACAAACTTTAAAAAAAATAGAACTTTTTTAAAAAAGGCAAGTTTTCAAAAAGATTCGAAATTTTGAAAAAAAATCGAAGTTTTGAAATGGAATCGAAATTTTACGAAATATTAGTCGAAAATGTCAATAAAAGATTTTAAGAAATGCTTGATTTGAAAAAATCCCCATTTTTAAATAAAGGAAAAGCTAAAGTTTCGAAAAAAAGTCGGAAATTTCAATAGTTCAAGTTTGAAAACAATCTTTTCTTTTGAGTCGAAGATCTAATTGGAAATGTTTAACAAAATGTATAAACAAACTTTAAAAAAAAATAGAACTTTTTTTAAAAAAAGTCAAGTTTTAAAAAAAGTCGAAATGTTGAAAAAAAAGTCGACAGTTTACAAAAAATGTTAACATTTTGAAAAAAGTGGAAAAAAATAGTCAACACTTTTGAGTTTGTCAAAAATCTTAAATTTTGGAAAATGACTAAAATTTTGAATAATTCAAACATTTTAAAAAGGCTGGAATTTGCAACAAAGTGAGAATTAAAATAAAAGGTTGAAAATTTCCAAAAAGTGCAGATTTAAGAAAAGGTTAAAATTTTTAATAAAGAAAGTCGAAATTTGTTGACAAGGCAAAAATTTTCAAAATCTTTCAAATTTCCAAAAGAAGTCAAAATTTTGTAAAAGAAGGGTCGTGTGTTTTTTAATTCTTTCTTGGTTTCGTGGAACAAGTTTTGTATTTCAATACTTCAGTACAGTTTATTGGCTTTTTCTTCGCCGGTCACTCCTTTCACAATCCTAAAAATAAACTGAATAAAAAAATATGAATACTTCGCAAATAAATTACAGAGAATAACTTCAGTACAATTTAAATGTCTCAATTGTACGCATTTGTTTGCCACCAAATTCTTAAGAATTTAGCAAATAATTCATGAACAAATTATAACGTAAACAAGAGTAGATTCAAATTAAGCGTCATAGACGATAAGATAGTTGACTCCTGACCCCCCCGATAGACATCTTTAGTTAATTAGTTTCAATTGAACTGCACGCAATCATCTCATAACTTAGTGCAACCATGATATTTAGTGGCAGTCGTTCCGTTTTATACTTCTGTTGCGTTTTATTTTTAGTATCTGCAGAAGGTAAGTATACAATATTATCAGCAAATCACGTCAATTACATCCACAATCCACAATCTTAAATGTATTATAATTTTAGATGCTTCGCTTCAAGATTCGACCAAAGCAATACAAGCAAGTCAAAAAAAGCTGAGTCAACAAATTTTAATTCTTCTGGAACATTATAAACAGAAGGACCCCGTTGGAATACCTGGGGCACCTATTCCAGATCCGATGGATATTCCACCCATGAAGCATACTCTAGCAGTGGGGACTATGAACTTCAAAGACGTAAAAAGCTACGGCATGTCAAAATTTCGCATGCAACACGTCAAAGTAGATGTCGCCGCCATGCAGGTTGAAGCTGCATTAACAATCGACAAACTAAACGTTTTTGGAAATTACACATTACGATCTTGGTTTTCAAGCGCTCAGGGACCATTTACAGTAACTCTAACGCAAGTTTACGTTAAAACTTTAGCCCGTTTAGAAGTACAAAGAAACGGAAGGTTAGAAGCTCAGGATATGGATATGGATATCCAATTTAAAAACATAGAAATGGATTTTAAAAATCTTGGATTTTTAGCCTCTATGTTTCAAGGGATGATGAACTCTGTTGGAACATTTATTTTTGATTCAATTAAACCATTTATCTTAAAAGAAGTGAAGACAAACGTTAGGAAAGATGTCAATAAGCAAGTGAGCAAAATATCACAGAAGTTTCCAAATTCGATTTCGCCATTTGACCAAGGTATAGCAGAGCTTAGGAAAGAGATAAGAAACAGAGGTTTTGATCCTTATAAAGTAAATGATTACAATACCAGTGTTGGCATTTTTGATATTTACATGACACATACTTGGGTCACTGGCTTATCTTCGGTGCACAGAGTTGGCAACATAACGTTTGAAATTATGAATAACACCGTTCTAGCAGTCATAGAGACAGGAACTCAAAAACTGGAAGGAACCAGCCATTGGGAAGTTGCCCTCGTTTCGGGAATTGTATCTAGAGCCGGCACAGTTGCTTTCACTGTTAATTATTTTAAGGTATATGTTTTTAAGTATTTACTAAATGCAAAATTTCTAATAATATTAATAAGCAATTGCGGAAACTACCTGAAAAATTTCTATGGTCAAAAATGTCTACCAAAAAAAGCTTGGCTTTGGGAAGAACGTAAAATTTTGGACAAAAACCAAAACCTTATAAAACAGTTTCAAGTCTAAATCCGGCCCAACATTTACTGAATTTGTTAAACTTTCCGATTTTAAATTCACAATTATTTATTATTTATTTAGTATTTGTTATTTTAATTTTTCAGTCAAAAAAAAGATCTTATCTTTATCAAAATTTCTTATCTTTATCAGTTCTTTTAAGACAACTTTTTTTACACAAATTAACTTTTTTAATTTCTTATTTTGTATTTTAATTCAGAACCTCTAGAAAATATCGAAATGTTCAGAAAAATGATAAACATTTTTAGAAATAGACCAATTCTCGAGTCAAAAATGAAAATTACCAAAAAAAAAACCGAAACAGAATTCTTAAAATTTCGGCTCCAAGTTCCATATTACAAATTGTCTGGACAATCTCAATTTTTAAGTAAGAATTCTGAATACGTGTTTCGTGCTTTACTTGAAAATGCATATTTTTGTAATTTCAGATTTTCCTCAATCAAGAATTTTTTCCTACCATACTTCCAAATTTTATTTTTATAAATTGTAGGGTAATCTCGAAAGTTGAAATTTTTTTCTCACAATTTGAAGTGTAATTTTTTCAAATCTTCGGTTTTAAAACCTGTGTACAAAATTCGAATTTTTCAAAAGTATTGTTACGGGCTTATCGGTTCGAATTGATTAACACATTGAATAATACCCACTTTATTACCAAACTAAACTCGGATCACTACAACTGAACAATAACTCACTTATGTACTTCTAACTACTAACTCACCAATTACACTGATTCTAACTGACTGACTCGACAGGGAAAGCTGGCCGCCTTATATAGTTTTGGCCTCCAGGTTCTAGAACAATCCGGCAGATAAGGCTTATCGTTTGCCGAAATTTCGGGAGCGCTTATCTGCCGTTTGCTTCGTTATCGCGGCCGCTTTCCCCTTATCAGATCCTTCTAGAAACTCTTCTTATGTACTAAATTCTACAATTCTATTCTAAATTCTATTCCATCAATTTACATTGCGTTACAATATTATCTAAATGGCATTGGAAAATTCTATCTGTTGTGGACTGGAAAATGGTTGAAGCTGTATGTTAATCAATTATAACCAAACAGGTTCATGTGAGGGTATTTGATGAACAATTCTTTTGAATTGAATGTGAAATGGGACTCATAAATCAAATATGTCCACCTGTTAAGGATTCAATAATATCCTCTGGGTTTTTTTATAAATCTTGGCTGCTTATTAAAAATTTTAACTTTTCATAAAAATGTTGACGTTTTTCACAATTTCGATTATTAAAACTTTTCATTATTTTCTCAAAATTCGTCTGCTTTTCAAAATTTCGGTTTCCCGAAAATTTGGAATTTTTTCGAAATTTCGTTTTTTCAAAATTTCGATTTTTTTAAAAATTTTGAATTCATCAAAGATTCGATATTTCCTCAACACTTTTTTAAATCCACTTTTTTTTTTAATTTAGCATTTTAACAAAATCTAGTCTCAATTTTTTCGAGTTCGAGCTTTTCTCAAAATTTCGAGCTTTATCTTTAAAAATTTGAATTTTGTTTGAAATTTTTTAAAAAATTTCAAAATTTTGACCGTTTAATTCCTTTAAATTTCAGTTTTATTTATTTTTTAAATATTTCAACATTTTTAAAATCCCTTTATTTTTAAAATTTCAAAATTTATTGGACATTTCGCTTTTTGATAAATAATTTCGAATTTGGCTTTTGAAAATTTCGGAATTTTTTAAATTGTCGATTATTTTTTTGCTTGAAAATTTTGACTATTTGCAATATTTTAATTTAGATTTTTCAAATCACAAAATTCTTCCAAAATTCCACTTATTTTTAAATTTTCCGACTGACTCAGAGTAGTCCCTAAAGCTGACTTCACGCGTACACTTTTTGATGATTAATGTGTTGCCTATATTTCAGAGATTGTTTGGCAAAAATAATCGGAATAGATGTTTTCATAGAGAAAGGTTAAGAGTGTCAACTCTGTGCTTTTTATTTTGAAAACGGCCATCCCACGCAGGGACCGGAACTATTGCCATAAAATTAGAAACCTGTATTATCGACTGCAGCCACGTTGCAGTTACCCTGCATTACCGGCTTATAAATTTAAATCCAAAATTAATTTTAAACTGTTTTGAAATGTCCATTCAGATGGATTGCACTACTGTTTTTAAAAATTAAACAAAAGTGACCAACGTGAATGGAAATTTCAAAACAATTTCAAGTATGAGGTGTAAAAAAATAAACTGCCATTTTAACATTAAATATTTTTATTAAATATGTATATTCATACATGTATATAAGTTCATATTTAAATATTTGTAATAATTTTAAAATATATTTATCAGTTCAACTGCTAAAAGTTAAATATGATACAGATAACATAAAATACTGGATAGTGAATTTAATTAAAATAAATCAAGTAAAGCAGCGAAAAGTTTTTCCACATAATTTCTGGTTGATTTTTGTTGAAAGTTTGACACCTTTTAGGGTACAATTTTCTTACTACGAGGGGGTGTGCCTGCCGAAACAGATCGATTTTTGTTTAAAAGATTGCAACATTTTACTCGGTTTTACATTTTGCTCACTACAGGAGGTCAGAAAAAACCTCAATTCTTTTTTTTTCAGATGAAACATCTTGAATCCCTTGGTTGAATATCTAATCATCAAAGACAAAAATAAAAAAAAAGTAGCTTTTAATGTTAACGAGGTCCATGTATGCTCCATTTGCATGTTGACAAAGTCCATACTGACAATAAAATTTCTAAGATTTTTTCAAATATCTGGAGGCATTTGTTCGGGCAGTAGTAAGATATTTTGGATACATTTATTTATCACTGTATTTTCACTGTAAAGTAGTAAAAATAATATTCTCATTAGAAAGAAAGTATCATATATAATAGACTCTGACATATTATTAAGCAAACGATCCAACAAATTCCTGCAGATATTTTACAATACGTTAGAAGTGAATTTTAGCATCATTAACTTTGTCAGTGTGCAAACAGTGTATATTCGGATTACATTAAATCTTATTTTTTAAAGTGTTACCTTTTTCTTATTTTTGCTTTTGGTAATCACAAAACTGTTTATTGTTATAGTCGCCATTTCTGTAAACATTTCGGCAGCTTGGGATTCAGCAGTTTTTTTTCCGAAGTCGGGGATGTCATTTCGATTGATACTTCACTTCCACAAATAAATGAAATTTTCTACTTACTAGTAACGTTCGCAGAGATCACTTACCTTATTTTCAACACTATTTAAAATTTTGCTCGAAGATGACTGATGTTCTCGTCCTCCATTCCATCCAAATCCAATGACAGTTAAATTTGTTTACGTTCTCAGACGCCACCGCACACAAATTTAGGAACTATACACATATATTTAATTTACATATATATGTATAAATGGGCGGTAGTTCCGGTCACTGCATGGGAGGGCGCTACAAACAGTATATTTGAATTTCGTGCCAAAGTAGAACCCCCGTGGATGTTTTCTATATTATTTTTATTACTATTTAAAAATTGAACAAAAATTGACATAAAATATAAAAGAATCGCTCTTAAAACAAACGACAACAAATCAAAATATTTCATAGGTTAGGATTTTTTTCGATTTTTTTCTCGAACTCTCGACTTTGATATCGGAATTTCAACTTTTAAACTCGCAATTCCGATTTTAAACTCGAAATTTCGACTTAAAACTCGAAATTTCGATTCTGATTTCGACTTCAAACTCAAAATGTCGACTTTACACTCGAAATTTTGACTTTCATCTCGGAATTTCGACTTTCATCTCGGAATTTCGACTTTCATCTCGGAATTTCGACAATAACCTAGAAATTCAGACATTTTTCTCGAAATTTCTAGATGAAAATCGAAATTTCAACTTTAATTTCGAAATTTCGAAAAAAAAACGAAATTTCGAAAAAAAGACGAAATTTCGAAAAAAATACGAAATTTCGAAAAAAAAGACGAAATTTTGATAATTTAAAATAGAAATTACTAAACGCATCCCACTGCCCACTGTCAGTAACGGTGGGAAAGGGGAGTGGTGGGACGCAACTGTCACATGCCTAACTTAACCATTTTTCAAAATTGCAACCCTTTGTGAAATATCGAATTTTTCAGAGCTTCCGCATTTTTGGAAATCTTATTGAACATTTTTACATTTTGTGAATTTAGACTATTAAACTGTTAATTCAAAATTCGTCAGTTAATTTCGACTTTTTCAAGTTTGAAATTTTTAGAAAAGAAATTTTAAAAAAATTCAAAATTTCGGAAAGTCGAAATTTTCGAATAAGTTGAAATTTTAACCGACGAATTTTGAATTAACATTTTATAAGTCAAAATTCATAAGATTTAACAATTTTGATTCTTTTGACAAAATTTTCAAAATTCGTTATTTTCTCAAAAATTCGCCTTTTTTTGAAAATTCCGACTTTTATACAGTTTGGCATTTTTACAAAATTTTGCCTGACTTTTTAAAAACAATTTTATCAAAATTTCAACTTTTTGAAAAATCTCATTTTTTTTTTGAAAAATCTCAATTTTTTTGAAAAATCTCAATTTTTTTGAAAAATCTCAATTTTTTTTGAAAAATCTCAATTTTTTTGAAAAATCTCAATTTTTTTGAAAAACCTCAATTTTTTTGAAAAATCTCAATTTTTTTGAAAAATCTCAATTTTTTTGAAAAATCTCAATTTTTTTGAAAAATCTCAATTTTTTTGAAAAATCTCAATTTTTTGAAAAATCTCAATTTTTTTGAAAAATCTCAAATTTTTTGAAAAATCTCAATTTTTTTGAAAAATCTCAATTTTTTTGACAAATCTCAATTTTTTTGAAAAATCTCAATTTTTTGAAAAATCTCAATTTTTTTGAAAAATCTTAATTTTTTTGAAAAACCTCAATTTTTTTGAAAAATCTCAATTTTTTTGAAAAATTTAATATTTTATGAAAAGTTAACGTTTTTCAAAATCTAGACTTTTTATAAAATTTTCGAGGTTTCTTAAAATTTTAATTTTGTTTCCAAAATTTGTGCTTTCTTAAATGTTTTGACATTTTTAAAATTCTTTTATTTTTTATAAATTCTGGTTTCCCCGAGATTTGAACCTTTTCTTTAAACCCGAAGTTTGGACATTTTTTCTAAAATTTTGACCTCGGTAACATTTTAATTTTTTCTAGAAATATTCAGTTCGAAATTAAAAAAATTGAGAAATTCAAGTTTATACTCGAAATGTTTGCAAAATAATTTCCACATTTTTGGAAATCTTGTTGAAAATTTTTACGTTTTATGAATTTCGACAATTAAAATGTTAATACAAAATTCGTTAGTTATTTCGACTTTTTCAAAAGTTTGAAATTTTTGGAAAAGAAATATTCAAAAAAATTCCAAATTTCGGAAAGTCGAAATTTTCGAAAAAGCTAAACCGACGATTGAATTAATATTTTAAAAGTCGAAATTCATAATATGTAAAAATTTTGATTCTTTTGACAAAATTCGTATTTTCTCAAAACTTCGCCTTTTTTTGAAAATTCCGACTTTTATACAGTTTGACATTTTTACAAAACTTTTGCCAGACTTTTTTAAAAACAATTTTATCAAAATTTTTAAAAAATCTCACTTTTTTTGAAAAATTTAATATTTGATAAAAATCTTAACGTTTTTTAAAATCTAGACTTTTTATAAAATTTTCGAGGTTTCTTAAAATTTTAATTTTGTTTCCAAAATTTGTGCTTTCTTAAATGTTTTGACATTTTTAAAATTCTTTTATTTTTTATAAATTCTGGTTTCCCCGAGATTTGAACCTTTTCTTTAAACCCGAAGTTTGGACATTTTTTCTAAAATTTTGACCTCGGTAACATTTTAATTTTTTCTAGAAATATTCAGTTCGAAATTAAAAAAATTGAGAAATTCAAGTTTATACTCGAAATGTTTGCAAAATAATTTCCACATTTTTGGAAATCTTATTGAAAATGTTTACATTTTATGAATTTCGACAATTAAAATGTTAATACAAAATTCGTTAGTTATTTCGACTTTTTCAAAAGTTTGAAATTTTTGGAAAAGAAATATTCAAAAAAATTCCAAATTTCGGAAAGTCGAAATTTTCGAAAAAGCTAAACCGACGATTGAATTAATATTTTGAAAGTCGATGTAAAAATTTTGATTCTCTTGACAAAATTCGTAATTTTCTCAAAACTTCGCCTTTTTTTGAAAATTCCGACTTTTATACAGTTTGACATTTTTACAAAACTTTTGCCAGACTTTTTTAAAAACAATTTTATCAAAATTTTTAAAAAATCTCACTTTTTTTGAAAAATTTAATATTTCATAAAAATCTTAGTGTTTTAAAATCTAGACCTTTTGTAAAATTTTCGAAGTTTCTTGAAATTTTAATTTTGTTTCCAAAATGTTTGCTGTTTTAAATATTTTGACATTTTTAAATCAATCCTTTTATTTTTTATAAAGTTTTCCCAAGATTTGAACCTTTTCTTCAAACCCGAAGTTTGGACCTTTTTTCCAAAATGTTGACCTCGTAACATTTTAATTTTCTTTAGTAATATTCAGTTCGAAATTTAAAAAATTGAGAAATTCAAGTTTTTATTCGAATGTTTACAAAATAATGACAATTTTGCATCTACGACTCCTACTAATCAACTGAACTAGTTTTATTGTTAGAAGCGGAGGGCTAACTATCTCGAAGTATCTGGGTCAATACTTTACATTAATGACAACAGAATCCTCTTATTTTAACAACCATTTATTTTTTCAGGTAAAGGTTGCCCTTAGTCAATCGACAGACACTAGTAAGCCACCTAAACTGGAAGATATTCAGCTAGAACTGGGGAATATTCAAGCTCGTTTCGATGGAGCAGGTACTATGGATTACGTGATTGAATTTGGAATAAACGTCATCCCGAATATATTGAGATATCAGATAATGGACGCTTTAGAATCTCCAATAAAGCAGCGAATTCAAGAAGCTCTCGACAATGTCGTTTTGGAGAACATAATTAAAGAAAATATCGACAAATTAGACGATCCCCGATTGTTAGAGAAATTTCTGAAACAATAAAACAAGATTAATTTGATTTAATAACTTATTTTATTTTATATAAAATAATAGAGAAATGTACATTATGTTACAGAGTACAAAATATAATTAAAAATATGAATAGTAATTATAATAGGTACAATAAAGTAGATAGACTACCATCATCCTATTGGTGACTGAACAGGAACTCAGATTCAGGCTGTAATTAGATTAAAATACTAAATAAAATGTCTTTATAGGTTGCTACATAGATGATCTCCATTCACAATTACTTTATTTAATAAGGCAATTTAGTTCCATTATTTAACATACATTTAATATCAATAATTAGACAATTATCTTATTCTAGAGTATCGATAGATTAAACATAAAATGAATTGGACTAGTCTCGTATGGTTAGAACACACTGAAATACCTCACCAAAGTCAAGAATCATACAACGTCCCAATTTGACGTCCCGGCAACTGAGTAAATAAATATCGCTATCTTTGGTAATTGAAACTTAATAATTATTTCACATTAATGTAACGCCGAGCGTTCAGATCTTGCGAAATAAATGTGATATGTAGTCCCTATATTCGACATTAGCACTGCGTAGTGGCGGCACCGTTAGTTGCACAACCACTGACGAAGCCATTGGCTGTAGCACTGGTAATAGTGTTTCTGCCGTCCACGGTAATACTGGGAAAATTGTGAGTATCCGAACCGATGTCCGCATCCGAATCGTCCGAATTCGTATCCAAAGACGAAAAGTTTTCATCTAAATCGGCCGCGGCGCGCAACGGCGTGCTGGGATCGTCTTGCGAAGGCGACGGCGTAGGCCGCGAAGTCCGAGCCTCGATACCCGCGGAACTATGATAGAAAGACACTTGTGCGAAAGAAGGGCTCGCGTCTTCTAACAACATCGAACACAACTTCAGGAACGTCGGTCTAGAGGAGGAAGTGCGCTGCCAACAGCACCTCATTAACGTATAAAGTTTATCGGGGCAATTTTCAGGTCTCTCCATCACACCTCCGTCGATAACATACCTCAAAACTTGATCGTTCGATAAACCTTGGTACGGTTGCGATGCTAGCGTTGCCATTTCCCATAGAACCACACCATAGCTCCACACGTCACTACTACTAGTAAATACACCGTCTTTTAGACTTTCAGGAGCCATCCATCTCACTGGTAATAAGCCTTTTGTGCCTTTTCTATAATAGTCAGTTTCGTAAATATCACGAGTCATACCGAAGTCTCCGATTTTAACAGTCAAATTCTCGGAAACCATACAGTTTCTAGCTGCGAGGTCCCGATGAACGAATTTTTTGGCAGAAAGGTAGGCCATTCCGTCGGCTATCTCGATAGCCATTTGAAGAATTTGCCTCAAAGAGGGAGGTTGCTTAGATTTATCGTAAGTTTCCGCGTCGGGACGATGCGAACGCAGGTAGGACTTCAAATCACCGTTGGCCATCAATTCCATAATCACAAGGGTGGGTTGACCTTGCGAAACAACCCCTAGCAGTCTTACAACATGGGCGGTATCGAAAGCTTTCATCACTGAAGCCTCATTTAAAAATTCCAGTCTTTCTCTGTAAAACTTTCGATTGATTTTGGTTTGTTAAATTTGTGGACAACGTACCTGTTTGTGGCATGCTCATTTACAGTTTTAACGGCGCAGCGTATTGGAGGTTTTCCTCTAATCTCGTAAATACCCTCATAAACCATACCAAAACTACCCTGACCTAACTCTTCCTTGAGAGTTATATTTTGACGAGGCACTTCCCATTCGTCCGGTACATATACAGTCGGCATATACTCCGGATTGATTGTTTGTATTAATCTTAAGCTATCTCTTTGTAACTTCTGTCTTCTATAGCAATATAAGGAACCAATAATAAACTGCAAAACAAATTACTTTATTAGTGGGCGATTTGAATCTCAAAGCAGATGACGTCGATGCATCTTTTGCTAATCTTTTTAGATTAATGCGCTTGAAAATGCTGGCGAAATACGTTAATTGCGGATGTGGTAAAGGGGTAAAACCTTCTTTGGACTTGCTCCAAGTATATAAATCTTGGGGCCAAAAAATTTAGAAACTTTTGTAAACAAATCGAGTCGCTTTTTCAAATTCTGTTTAGGTTTTAAAATGTCTCTCCATATTCTTCATGGTGAACTCTTATTGACCGAAAATATTATGTTTATTAATTTGATTCAACATTTCTTTGGCCCAGTTTGTCTCTATATATCATTATTTGTAAGAGTTAGTCAAAGTAGAAAGTTCGTTTTATCCCATTTGGGAATTTGACGCGTATTTAGGTAAAATGGATGATTTTGAAAGATATTAATTTCGAAAAAACGTCAAAAGAGTCGCACGGCTTTGCATAGGTGGACGAGCACAGTTTTGTTTTAAATTTAACGACGAAACAACCCTGGAAATTTTGAATTTTCAAAAAACAACTCGATATTTGAAACAAATTAAAAATGCTTAAAAAACGTTTTTAGCAATTTCAACAAAAAAAAAACTCGACCGTTTTACCAAGATGCCAAAAACCCCAAACTCTTGAGAAGAAATTCAGAGAGAAAAGTCTAATTTTCAAGTTCAGTTTTATAACGAATAAAATAAAAGTCAATGACTTCAATTTTACACTTTGACTCATCCAATGAAGACTGTGTAACTCAATTTTGACACTTTTTAATTTATATACATCGAAGTAGTTTTCATTGAGACTATTGTATATCAATAACTAAAGTATTTTCCAACCAAATTCACAGTGAGATGCATTGGTAGTATCTAGGATTCACCCAGTAGAAGATTATTCCAGTTTGAATTATCACATATTAAAAAACTTTTTACAATTTTTAAATTCCACATTTGTCTGCCAAATTTCAAAAAATGTATTTTAAACATACTGATTTTTCGTGATTATGTAAACGTACTGATTTTTCATAACTACGTAAACGTACTGATTTTTCGTAACTACGTAAACATGAAATATCTCGATAGAGCACATAATTACTGCAGTCTTCGTTGTATGAGTCGATTTGATGTGTCAACTCACCAATGCTAATAAAGGTAAAATAATGGCCAACGCCAAAGTTAAATTAGAATTAGATTCCTCGATAGAAAAATATATATACGGACACCACTTTCCATCACCAGCCAACGACCTAGCTTTAACTTTTAAGCTGTAGTTTCCAGGGTTTAGCTTAATAGAATACATTTTACCCTGGCCTACAAATTTACTATGCGTAATACATTCTTCAGTCGGTTGAGCATTTTCAATATCCATCCGTTTATATTGGATTGTATAAGTTAAGATCATGCCATTTGGATCAAATAATTCATCCCATTTTATCGTAATCATTTCCATGCTCTTATTCGCGATTGTAATTCGAAAAATATCATCGGCACCATCTGAAACATTTGTACATCAGCAACGTTTTTGGACTGGCCCTTGGTTACCTTCAAAAATTGAAATACAAATCTTTCTTGGTTTCAGGGGACAAGATTTGTATTTCAATCAGTAACGTTGTTAATTACCTTTCAGCTGAGTTCTTTCGGTTTTAATTGTGGTTCTGCTGCATGTTCGCTGCTCATCCGTTGGACCTTCTTTCTCTCGACAAGCTTCAACTTGTATGTCATAAAAAGTAAAATGGTGTAATCTATCAATAACAAGCTGAGTTTTCCCGTACACTGTAAAATTAAACGTCTGCCAAGTGTCCCTTCCTGTAAATTATTGTGATTACTATAACTTAAACGGTTGGAAGACCAGAAACATACCATTTTCAGTCGTGTTGGTAATGTATTTGCCCGAGTCACCCGACACGTCCCTCTTACTTGTCTTCCTGAAAAATAAAACTCTATTGAATACACCCGAGCAGATAAGCTCACACAGAGGCCCATCCAAAAAATGGCAATTTGTAATTTCCACTTTAAAATTGAATTTCGAAATTTTCATAAAAAATAAATTTCGAAATTTTCACAAAAAGTAAATTTCGAAATTTTCACAAAAAGTAAATTTCGAAATTTTCACAAAAACAAAGGTTTCTCCCTTTGTATTATGGAAATGTTTACAGCGACCGTACCATACTGCTGAGGTCAAAGCGGGCCGTGTTACGCGATCTATTTCTAGTTGAATTTCCGTATCGCGTGGATGCCGTTGATAAGCAACGGTAGCCACGCTAGGAGCAGAGTTCCGAGCGCACCAACTTATTTAAATTTCCTTATAATGAAATAAAACATATGCGTGCTTTATTCTTAAGTCACCTACAATTACAAGTTAATTAGGATACCATTATTTGGTGCTTAAAAATGTGATACATCATATTCTTTTACATTAAAAAGGAGACAATAAATCACTCATTTCTCGAGGTGCGCGCGCTCTTGCGCTCTTTACGAACAGCCGCCACTGACCATAGCACGTTCGGCTGTCTCATTTGATTACGCCTGCCTGTTGAAACCCAATCACCGCCGGTGAGGCCCCCCAGTATGACTTACTTTTTGATGTAAACTTCATTGTGGAGATCGTTTTCAAAACTAATTCTAGAAGACTGCTCCTTTTCATTTATTGTAGGTTTTGACTGTTTTTGATCACAACTGCAAGTGTTGTTATCGTTGGTGGAAGGGACACTAGGCGTAACTTGTTGAGGTACTGGAGGTTTTGGCACCACACCAGCTAAAAAAAATATGTACAATTATCTCCGTTAATGCAAGAAGAATGCAACCTAGACTACAAATTCATGCAGCCCTCCGGGTGTATACACGCTTGGAGGGCTGCATGAATTTGTAAGTCTAGGTTGCATTCTTCTTTCATACGACATTGTTGGCGATGGCCATAGTTTCTCTATGGACCAATAGGTGGTAGTACTAAAGAGTCACTCGCTTGACGCCTGTGAATGTTTTAGTATTTACTTGTCGGAACATTTATTAGCATTCCGAGTTGGATATACCAAACTGACGAGATCTAACAAGATCGAAACCGGTATTTGGTTTCCAAACTTTGAATCTAATAAATGTTCAAACCTATTGGTCTGTGCATTTAATAGTATCTCCGTTAAGCTGAAACGTATCAACACTTACATTCGCAGAAGTTCCTCGTCAGATCTGCTCCACCATCTTGATGCTTTTCCCCTGTTACGATATAATGAGTTACATTTCCATGTGGCTCAGCCGGTGGTTTCCATTCGATTGTAAACGAGTGACTTGTTTTATTAATTACTTGGAGATTCTGAGGAGATGTAGGTTCTAAAAATATACAAAATTGTATTCATATATACGCAAAAAAAATAATACTCACGAGATGGCAAAGTACGAAAGTACGATATATTACTCTGAGCACCATAAAGTTCAGTCGCTATTGTATAAGTCTTGATATAAAATGCATACTGAGTGTAGGGTTTCAAATGTGTTAAAGCATGAGTTACTTTGGAATTATGCTCTTCAGGAATTGCAACGTCATCAACTCGCCACCTTTGAAATCAGAAAAACGTGACTTACTTAACAACAAAAAACACAACAAAAAAACAAACAAAACACAACAAAAAACAAACAAAACACAACAAAAAACAGACAAAACAAAAACCAAAGAAAACAAAACCTACCCATCTCCTCCACACGCATCTCTACCGTCAAACAACGTTATGTTTTGCACTGGTGCTTCAATACAGTAAACGATATACCCCAAAAGCTTCCGCGGATCTCCTTCCATAATGAACTGATTCCACTCTAGAACGGCTCCCCTCGGATCAATTTTATTTATGGTAACATTGAGATTTTTTATGTTACAGGCAATTTTATCACCGTTTGAATTTCGAGCGACTTCCATCATGGTAGACGGGGGATCAATTTTCGTTTTATTTTCGAGTTCTTCAATTTTTTGCAAACATAACTTGGGATTAAAATGAAAAAATAATCTTCCTCTCTCTATCTCGAAAGTTCTATTAGTCCAATCCCACAAATACTGAAGATTTTGGTTATCGAGAACAACGAACACAAACCTACGATTTAAAAACTAGAACTGACAATTCGTAAACAGTTAGTAATCTTACTTTTGGCTTTCGAGACTATTTCCCCGAATTTTTCTTAAATTTTTGAGGAATGTCAGAGAAACTAAAGGAAAAGATCGAACTATTTTCAGATACCCATCAATTTCCTCTATCATTCCAAGATTCTCCTCCAGGAACATTAACCACGTTTCCTAAAATACATGTGAAGGTGGCAGTCAAAAATTATTTCATTCGTCTTACTTCCTCCTCGAATTTGAATTTCGAGAGATCCATCTATATGAGTGCAACCTCGAAGTTGCTTAGCCATAGAGATGCTATCGACGTTTATTCCAGGGCAATGTTTACGACAGTTACCTAAATAAGAAATATGATCGAAGGTTTCGATTTTTATTTTTACATCAACATACCTTGACATTTTGTACATGTAGTGCCGTTGGACATAAAATTAGTTGGGCAGTGTAATACACAGGTATTATTAAATATTTTATATGTAAGTTCGTGCTCAGTCAAATGAGTAGTCAGGGGTCGAGGCATTTTTAAACATTCTTCTTTTGTAATGCACCGTCTCCCTAGAAACTGTAAAGAGGAAAATGTATAAATAATTCTAGTTACAACGCACTTTAAATAACGCAGTCACGTGTCATGTACAGGGAGCGTTGATTAAACGCAGGGAGCCCCCTCCCTCCCTCTATGCCGAAGTTTCTAAAAAACGAAACCAATTTACAGAAAAAAAATCCGATTTTGATGAAAAGAAGTCGAAATTTTTGAAACATCGATTGATTCAGTTGGTCGTGGAACATAAGCTTTTGAGTGCTTAAGATGTTTTAGTCCAGTGCACCAAAGCGACTGAATACATTTTGCTTGGGAGCTCTCTGCGCTTAAAAGGTTAAATTCTGTACATATACAAGGTGTTTTCAAGTAAGGTGACTTTATATTTTTATAAAAAAATATTTATTTATTCATCAACATTTAAACTGTCCCCTTTCAGAGTAATCCCCCTCAGATACGATGCACTTGTGCCAAAGCTTTTTCCAATCTTTAAAGCACTTCTCATAACTTTTTGGTATATCCTTGAGCTCCTCTAGCAATGCAGTTTTTACTTCAGCAATGGTTGCAAATCTCCGTCCTGTCATAGGTCTTTTAAGTTGTGGGAACAGGAAAAAGTCGCAGGGGGCCAAATCCGGTGAATATGATGGCTGAGGCATGATTGTCGTGCTGTTTTTGGCCAAAGAACCTCTCACGGGCAACGATGAATGAGCAGGTGCATTATCGTTATCATGAATTATTTTTCCACAATTCGGGACTTTTTTTCGTATTGCTTCTCGCAAACGATGCATCAGGAGTTTTTACCTCAAGGTCGTACGTTCAATAACGAGTATTACCTTGAAGTTATTTCAAGGTAATACTCGTTATTGAACGTATGACCTTGAGGTAAAAACTCCTGATGCACTACGCCATGGTAATCGAAAAAAAACAGTGACATTTGATCGGACTTGACGTGCTATTTTGCGATCTTGGCTCTCCTGGGTGCTTTCATTGGGACGATTGAGCTTTGGTTTCGACGTCATAACCATATACCCATGATTCGTCACCAGTTATGACCCTTTTGAGCTAATCAGGATCATCACTGACGCCATTCAAGAGCTCCTGAGCGGTGCTCATACGACGGTTCTTATGATCAAAATTCAGAAGTTCGCTGACACACGCCGCATGCCCAAAACATCCAAAAAAATTACATGACACGAGCCGACTGATATGCCAACATCCTCAGCAACTTCTCTTATGGTAATTCGACGATTTTTAAAACCAATTTTCTTCACAGCTTCAACGATAGCTTCTGTTGTTGATGTGCTGGGGCATCCAGAGCGAGGTTCCTCTCCTGGGTGCTTCCATTGGGACGATTGGGCTTTGGTTTCGACGTCATAACCATATACCCATGATTCGTCACCAGTTATGACCCTTTTGAGCTAATCAGGATCATCACTGACGTCATTTAAGAGCTCCTGAGCGATGCTCATACGACGGTTCTTATGATCAAAATTCAGAAGTTTGAAACAAACTTCGCTGACACACGTCTCATGCCCAAAACATCCGAAAAAATTACATGACACGAGTCGACTGATATGCCAACATCCTCAACAACTTCTCTTATGGTAATTCGACGATTTTTAAAACCAATTTTCTTCACAGCTTCGACGATAGCTTCTGTTGTTGATGTGCTGGGGCATCCAGAGCGAGGTTCCTCTCCTGGGTGCTTCCATTGGGACGATTGGGCTTTGGTTTCGACGTCATAACCATATACCCATGATTCGTCACCAGTTATGACCTTTTTGAGCTAATCAGGATCATCACTGACGTCATTCAAGAGCTCCTGAGCGATGCTCATACGACGGTTCTTATGGTCAAAATTCAGAAGTTTGGAACAAACTTCGCTGACACACGTCTTATGCCCAAAACATCCGAAAAAATTACATGACACGAGTCGACTGATATGCCAACATCCTCAACAACTTCTCTTATGGTAATTCGACGATTTTTAAAACCAATTTTCTTCACAGCTTCGACGATAGCTTCTGTTGTTGATGTGCTGGGGCATCCAGAGCGAGGTTCCTCTCCTGGGTGCTTCCATTGGGACGATTGGGCTTTGGTTTCGACGTCATAACCATATACCCATGATTCGTCACCAGTTATGACCCTTTTGAGCTAATCAGGATCATCACTGACGTCATTTAAGAGCTCCTGAGCGATGCTCATACGACGGTTCTTATGATCAAAATTCAGAAGTTTGGAACAAACTTCGCTGACACACGTCTCATGCCCAAAACATCCGAAAAAATTACATGGCGCGAGCCGACTGATATGCCAACATCCTCAGCAACTTCTCTTATGGTAATTCGACGATTTTTAAAACCAATTTTCTTCACAGCTTCGACGATATCTTCTGTTGTTGATGTGCTGGGGCATCCAGAGCGAGGTTCCTCTCCTGGGTGCTTCCATTGGGACGATTGGGCTTTGGTTTCGACGTCATAACCATATACCCATGATTCGTCACCAGTTATGACCCTTTTGAGCTAATCAGGATCATCACTGACGTCATTCAAGAGCTCCTGAGCGATGCTCATGCGACGGTGCTTCTGACCAAAATTCAGAAGTTTTGGTACAAACTTCGTCGACACACGTCTCATGCCTAAAACATCCCAAAAAATTGCATGACACGAGCCGACTGATATGCCAACATCATCAGCAACTTCTCTTATGGTAATTTGACGATTTTTAAAAGCAATTTTCTTCACAGCTTCGACGATATCTTCTGTTGTTGATGTGCTGGGGCGTCCAGAGCGAGGTTGGTCGTCGGCTTCTTCTAGGCCATCTTAAAAAGAGTTTGTACCACTTGTAAACATTTTTTTTTAATTAGAGCAAATTCACCATACGCAACTGTCAACATTTGAGGTGTTTTAGAGCACTTGATTCCATTTTTCACACAAAATTTGAAGCAAATTCTTTGCTCTATTTTTTATAATAATAGAAAATCGCCGAGAACAACAAAATACGTCTAACATTTTTATCTGTCAAAAACAAACCAAGTATACTATATACTTGAAAGTATGAAACATATGTTCTTGACATGTGTACCAATACAACGACAACAACAACAACAACGACAACAAATCGATAATCGAATGTATGTTGCCCACGAAACTTGAAGTCACCTTACTTTTTGAACACGCCTAATACATATTTACATTATTATAAATAATAACAATTTTATTTGGAATCTTCTTACCTCGTAAAATCCTGCTGGACACTTATCTACACACCGCCAGCTTTTGGGGTCTACAATGGCAAGATTTCTACAAACTGTACACTCGGTTTGGTTGCGATCTGAACAGCTGCCTAGGCATTGTTGGGCGCAACACCGTCCCTTGCTGTCGCAAGCTCCGTTGCATAGGGGCGGACAAGTTTTCTGACAGTACTGCCTATTCCAGCAAAGATGGCGTCTATTACCATCATAGTCATCCGAACCGAGCTTGTTAGTTGCCCTTGGGCAAACCGAAGATTTGTCAATTGATTTATCGCTAACTTGCTTCTCGTCATCTCTACAAATAGGGCATTCGTTTTCTGGTTTGATACTTTTGATGAAATGACTGGCTTTTTCCGTGTTTGATTTTTCTCTGGCTATAAGCTCCCAGTCTATAGAGTCGATAAAACATAAAGATGGATTTTTGTCGATGCGAATGTAACCATTGATAATATGAGTGAGTGAGTGAAGGGCGATTTCTTGAAGACTCGACATTTCATACACCACAAAAGCGTAATTATAAAAAGTTGTATATCCATGAATCACCGTGAGGTTTGGAAACAACTGACCTATACTACGCAGTCCGTTTACTCTATATAATAATAAATAGTCCGTTATTTCTGTTAGCATAGGAAAACTTATAGTAGATAGTAATGTCTCATTTACATTGTCAAAAAGTAATATCTGCACAAAACCTTCCACAACACGGCAGCCATCTAGCCTCTTGAATGTTTCCAGTGTATTTCTAATATCCACGCTGTGGCATACTGAAACAAATTAATTAAGATAAATATATGTTATATGTGGCTTTGACCTAAAATGAACCAACCGCTCGCCATATAGCCCTGATCTAGCACCTATTGAGTTTTACATTTCCTAAAGTAAAATCCAAAAGAAAACTTATTTCTGTACCACAGCGACAACTACGCGATCCTTAACAGTGGCGGAACTCAAGTATTGGGGTTTATCTCCAATTTGACATGTTAAACTTAACACAAATCGCGAATTTTGACCTTTTTTCAAAACTTCGATCTTTCGAAATTTCCGTGGTTCGAAATGATATTTTAAGAAAAACTGGAAATTTTACCTAAACTTGTTTTATTTTTCTAAAAATTCTGAGGTTTTGAAATTTGGATATGTTTTCTGTCAGTTTAGGGGAAAGTTTGTACGTAATAGTAAAAATAGTTTATATAATACAATTTAAGATAAGATAGATGATAAAATAAGTTGGTATTTGTTAAATATTAAGGATTGTGATTTAGCATGCTATTGATAAACAAGGAACTGTGATTTAAGATATGTGGGGGAAAATGAGAGGTCGATAAAAATCAAGATTACAATTTTAATTAAATGGTACAGCTCAAAATTTGTAAGAAATGAAAACGTGCCAAGTACCGCAAAATGTGATCTTTTGGAAATTTCCATTTTTTTCTTAAATTCTCAACATACCAGTGGCGGCTGGTGCTAAAAAAAATTGGGGGTTGCAAAGAGACACTTACCAAAATGTGTCCGAAATTGGAAATTTTAAATTAATCTGGAATTAAGAGATATTTAGGATTTTAAATGATATATGTTATACATGTATAGTATATTATTAATTCCCTGCTATAATATGCACAAAAATCAGACATTCACTTATTGGAAGCGGAAGTCCATACGATGATCTTTGGCAGATGCAAATTTATTAATAATTTTTGATTGCGGTCGGGTATTCCTTGGATTAAGTCCTTTTCTTTGGAAAGCATAGTTAATGCGGACAATTTTTCCTGGCATAATGTATTTCTTAAAAGTTTTTAATTATTTTCAGGATGGAGAAGCACCCTCTGCTTCAGGAGAAGCCATTGGGATAGTTATAAAGATTTTTGAAAGCATTTAGAGTTCCACTAAAAATTTACTAAGCTCACTGTTTTCTGAAATAATGTTATCGAGTACAGAAACAGATTTCAATCCAAAAATGGATAAATTCTAGTGGTTTTTTAAAACACTTTTCGGGAAAAGTGGTTCTATACTGATTAAATTTTTCAGAAAAAAATAAGGTTGCTGCAATTAACTAAACATCGTCTGCAGAATATTTAAGTTTGGAATAGATCGTCCAAGTTGCTTAATTTCCAGTTTTTCCGACACAGATCGGTTATAGAATGGTTGTGCAATTAAACTTTGCACTGAATTCATTTTTATTTGTGTTTCACGGCTCACAACATTGGCCGACAACAAATTAAAATAGCGAGTTGATATTTGGTTTGCATCCACAAGTGCAAACTAATGCTTGCTTATGGGCAACTATTTAAACGAACAAAATATGAGTTAAGGCGCAGGTGCATATGTGGAAAGCAAAGTTTGCAGTCTAGCCTGCAAACTCTGCAAACCGTGGACCCAACAACCTCGCCAAATTCTAACGAACCGGGGGAATCCGTTATAGTTATGTTTGGTAACGATAAATCTGTTATATTGATAAATAAAATAGACAACAATTACTTTATTTTTTATCCCGGTACATTTTTTTGGAGGTTGCGCAAACCTGCAAACCTTAGCACTAGCCGCCACTGCAACATACAACTTCTAATGGGCGATCGACTTCCTCGTGAAAACCGCGCTTTCATGCGGAAGAGTACAGTCCTTGGTGCCGGTAATATCAATCCTGCACCTACAATTTTTGATTCAGTGATATTAAATGATACAGCTCAAAATTTGTAAGAAATGAAAGCGTGCCAAGTACCGCAAAATGTGATCTTTTGGAAATTTCCATTTTTTTCTTAAAGTCTCAACATAAAACTTCTAATGGGCGATCGACTTCCTCGTGAAAACCGCGCGTTCATGCGGGAGAGTACAGCCCTTGGTGTCGGTAATTATTAATCCTACACCTACAATTTTTGGTTCGGTGATTTTAAATGATGCAGCTCTAAATTTGTAAAAAATAAAAACGTGCCAAGTACCGCTTTCATGCGGGAGAGTACAGCCCTTGGTAATGCCAATCCTAAAAAACGGTCGTCACCTACAAAGGGTTTGTGTCGTTTATGTTTTGCGGAAGTTTATCGCCTGATAGTTAAGAACTGCCTCCACCCCATCACCTTTGCTACCACCCTTTTACTCATTTGTCGAGAGTCGCTCTCGCCAACCTTTCATAGAAAAATAATAAAAATATATATAAAAATAAATAATAAAATCAACAATTTTTGCGGCGCCCTAACTTCTTAACGGAAGCAATATCAGGGTATTGGAGAGGTAATAATGCAACTAGCTTATTTATTCGGTTGTTTCATAATAAATACAATTAAGTCAACTTGAATTACCATATTTCATTTTTGCTTTATTATTATTATTATTATGCTTCACTGTGCAAAATAAATTTCGAGTAATCACTAGATTACAAACGCTTCACATTAAATTTGGTTAATCTATATACACTCTACATTTTTTCCTTGGAAACGAGTTGGAAACCAATTGTCTTGCTTGCTCTGTTTATATTTTTGAGTCAGTTGTTTCTAGTGTTAAATGCATTCGGCAACGTTTTTATTAAATTTGAAGATTTATCCATAATGCTGCATCTATAATTAGAAATTAGTTGTTACATATTCTGCTAACAACAACGTTAAATCGTTTAAATTAGCAGATTTTAATCCATGTTCATGCTCTAAGCCAAAGGATTTGAAGTCATGTCATATATCACCCAACTATTCATTAAAAATGTATGCACTAGTTCTAGTATTGGTTGTTTATTTATTATTATGTTTTTTCTCACCATTACGCCGAATTATTCTAAATTTCTAAGATCCAATAATATTAATGTTGCACACAGCAATTATAAACGTAATATTTTTCGGAATAGGACGAACCGTAGCCATGTTTTAATAAAACAAAATGTGAGAATGTCCATTGTGTAGTAGTAGTATGGCTTAGTTTTCTCAGTCTTTGTCAATGCAAAACGTTCCGCTACTAAAGAGAGGAGAGTTTAGAGTAGAGAAAGAAAGTCGTGAGACTGAAGAGGTCTAAGGAATGTGGCCGGCGGGAATGCAGTTTAACGTTTGGAATTTGCGAGTCTCTGGTGTTTGTGCAACCTAAAGAGGTTACTGACCACCTGAAGGACATTAGTGTTATTCAAGAACAATCAATTAAGAGCTAAGGATCAAAGATTTACCTCACATGTATTTAATGGACCAGTTACTGCCGATTCCATCAACTATATATCAAATTCAGCAACTCATTTTAATAATGATTTTTTTTCCCTGAAACTTGTTTTATTAAAATATTTTAAACTGCTTTTCTACGCTTAAACAAATATTTTATTTATTTAATGTTTGTTCTACATTTACCAAAATTAATAATGTATGTGTTTTGTATACACGTTAAGCTTTTTTTTTATTACTTGATGACGTAAAGTGTTGATATCAAGGATCTTTTATTAATCAATCGAATTATTACAGTCCAACAGACTAAATATTTCCAACAGCTTGCTAACGTTTAAAGCAATGAAACTTAATAACACTCTTCGTGATTTATTCTACTTTTAATTAAATTCTTGTTACACTTAAATCAAAACAATATTGTGAACTAGTCCGCTGACGCTTTATTTATTGTTAAGGATTCGAATTCTAAATCCGTATATGAAATAATCAATGTTATTCAAAAATTGCATTATATTTTATTTACATAAAAGCATTATCAAAGATTTTTTGTTTTAGAAGAAATAATAAACATTTTCATCACTAACAAACCTAACACTACTTCCTATATCTTCAACTAGTCAACTTCGGATATAATGAACCACCAAAGGGATCCTGAAAATAGTTCGTTATAGCCGAAGGTTCGTTATATTCAAAGGTTCGTGATAAACCACGAAACGCATACTTTCTTATGGAGCTGTGGATCGTAATTTTATTCATTATAAGCGTCATATGCGGAGTTCCTTATGTCCGAAGTTTTAATTTAATAAATCTTTAAGCATTGACTGTCAACTGCCACAGACAACGCACAGTCTAAACGGGTGGGTCCAGGAACATGAAATTTCAGACTGGTATTTCTTGTAGGACGAAATTTCATACTGGTATTTCTCGCAGTACGAAATTTCATACTGGTATTACTCGTAGTACGAAATTTCATACTGGTATTTCTCGTAGTACGAAATTTCATACTGGTATTTCTCGTAGTACGAAATTTCATACTGGTATTTCTCGTAGTACGAAATTTCATACTGGTATTTCTCGTAGTACGAAATTTCATACTGGTATTTCTCGTAGTACGAAATTTCATATTGGTATTTCTCGTAGTACGAAATTTCATACTGGTATTTCTCGTAGTACGAAATTTCCTACTGGTTTTTCTCGTAGTACGAAATTCCATACTGATATTTCTCGTAGTACGCAATTTCATACTGGTATTTCCCGTAGTACGTAAGTGAGCACTAAGAGCGGATTTTTCGAAATTCAGCCTCTAAAATAGTAAAAACGGGCATTAACAAGTAGTCGATTTTTATGTAATGAATAATACACAAGACTGTATTTCAAGTTGCCTATCAGCGTTGTTGATCAATGATCATACGAATTTAGAATTATATCCAAATGTTTGCAGGTGATCACCGCGTATTTTTTTCTTTTTAGGAACTCTTTTCCTCCGAGTTCTAAAAATTTAAGTTTTAAACTCGAAATTTTGGTTTTAATTTTGCATTTCCGATGTTTTAATCGAAACATCTTCTTTATAGAGAGTTGTTCCAAAAATACCCGTTTAAAATATGCAATTTTCAATTTGTCGAAATTAAACATTATTTCCAAACTCCTAAGTTTTAGGGAGTAGATGGAAATTTCGATTTTAAAATTAAGGTTATAAATTTTAGAGTTTTAAAGAAGTTGGGATTTTTCAAAGGTCAAACTTTCGAAAAGAAGTTGACATTTTCGGAGTAGAAGAGGGAAAAGTCGACATTGTGAAAAAAAGTGGATATTTTAACATGAAATTTTCGAAATAAATCAAAATTTTTAAACAAAAATAGAATTCTTTAAAAAAGTGGGGGGTTTTAAAAAACCGACATTTCAGGTAGATGAAGGAGCGAGTGTTAGTAATACATTGACACACTTGACATCTGCTGCGGTCTAGTTCTGTTAAATTAAAACGAATGACGCAAAACTGACGTCTAAGCTTAATAATTCCTAACTATCCAGGTAAAGATAATTATTTATCTTCTATTCTTTGCTAGAATTTACAGCACTCGATCAATCATTCTATAAATTAGCTAATTTCATTACATAATTTTGTAGACATATAGTATAGATTTCAAGTCCTATCGACAAATTAAAATTAAAAGAAAATATTCCCTAAATGGGAAACTTGGGGTGGATTACAAATTTCTCAAATGTGCTACTAATCTAATTGGCAACAGTCGCGACCACACCGCGGAATACAAATAGGGAATTATCGCCATTAAAGGATGTGGTTAACAGAACAATATTTAAAAAAAAAGAATCATTACATTATCCATTGCTATTTCAGAAAAAATAAAGACATTGCTTCAAATTACATTACGGCTGATTAAAAAGTAATTCTTAATTATTATTTAGTAAAGGGGATTTAAAAAATGAATTATATTTACAAGTAGTTTTAAATTAGAAACTAAGTTCACCATACACACTCTTCATTTTAAGGACACTCGCGTATTCGTTGCGTGTTCGTCGCGTGTTCGTCGCGTTTTCGTCGCGTGTTCGTCGCGTTTTCGTCGCGTGTTCGTCGCGTGTTCGTCGCGTGTCCGTCGCGTGTCCGTCCGCCTGTCCGTCCGCCCATCCGTCCGTCTGTCCAAACGTCCGTCTGTTCATCAGTCTGTTTGTCAGAGGTTTTTCTCGAAAATTATGTAACCTAGAAACCTGTAACTTGGCACAATGGATGGGTCTTGATAACACGCACATATATCACCAGTCAACAACTAGGGAGGCTTAGATTGGTTTCAATTAATATTTTGCAGTGAGGTATCATTTGACAAAGTTACCTCTGAAGGTCTTAAAATATTTTGTTTTATAATTTCTGCTTCAGTGGTCTTAATGATACACCTCGAAATTTGCAAAAAAATGGAAACGTACCAGGTACCGCTTTCATGCTGGAGAGTACAGCCCTTGGTAATATTAATCCTAATAAGAAAAAGTCGTCACCTACAAAGCGTCTGTATAGTTTTCGTTTTGTGGAAGTTGGATCGCCTGATAGCTATTAAAGAAGTGTCTCTACCCCATCACTTTTGCTACTACCCTTTTACACATTTATCGACAGCCGCTCTTACCAACCTTTATAGAAAGTAAGCCTAATAATATCAACAATTTTTACAGCGTTCGACGACGCCATAACTTTTAAAATGGAATTATATCAGGGAACTGAACTAGCTTCTTTATTCAGTAGATAAGGAATTGCACAAAGATTTGTTGGGTTCCCCTTTGATTCCATAGTAACGTGAGGTTTCTATCTATCTAACTAGACTAAAGCTTACACGTAACAATAAAAATAGTTTATATAGTACAATTAAAGATAAGATAGATGATAAAATAAGTTAGGTATTTGTTAAATAATCTTTAAGGATTTTGATTTCGCATGCTATCGATAAACCAGGAACTGTGATTTAAAATATATGGGGCAAAGTTAGAAATTGATTAAAACGAAGTTAAAAGAGCATATTACTCACTTCAGATATAACAGACATGAAAAATAAAGTGGCGCCTACACATTATACACATAAGACAAAAGATTAAAAATGTTTCACATTTAATTTTTTTATCTATGTCTAATTTTGGTACTCCATATTTTAATTTTCATTTTCCGTTTTCTGCGTTAGATCAACAATTAACTTAATGTTTGTCAGGGGTCATTAGTTGACATTTTAAGAATTTAAATACTACAACTATTTTTTAGAAAATTTCCATTTATTAAAAAATTTTAATATTTTCCAAATAGGGCCTCGAATAAACTTAATTTGTTAAAAGATTGATATTTAATTGAAAGAGTAATTTAAAATTATTAACAATCAAGCTGTTACAAATAACAGATGTGTGCCAAAATTTTTACATCAATTAGGGATTTTTTTTTTAATTTGCTATTCCCTTGTTTTTTTAATTTCGACTCGTTAAAAATTCAACTTTCTTTAAATATTTTAATTTTTTGAAAACTAACTGTTCATGAAAATTTCGACATTTTTCATAATTTCAGTGTTCGGGATCACTATCAGGTCTTGATAGCTCCGATAAATGAAACGCGTTTTATGTAAACTTAACGACGTTTATTAAGTGAACTGACATCGCCGAGATCTAGGGATGCAATTCTTTTGTACAAAACCTACAGACTACTTGAAAACACCAAGTTTTACCCCACATGTGTTCTATTGTTCTAATAGGGTCGCTAGTCAGTCCACATGCTTCCGGTGGTCAAGTGGCGATCTGACCATTTCTTACACTTAATATCTTAGATAGCTAACATTCAGCTTTTCAATAATTTTAAACTTCTTCCAAAATAATTTTCCTTCAAAATGCATCACTTTGTCAGAATTTCGACTTATTCGAAATTTTTTATAAATACTCGATAAATTTGAATTTTCAAAAGAATTCTTTAGTAGAGAATAAAAATGATAAAAGATCGGAAATCCGGAAATATTAGCTGTAATGCAGTATAGGCGGCGAATAAAAATTAATTAAAATGTAAATAATGTACTTACTTCCGGACCCATTATGATGGTCCCTTGAGGCGAGATCCTGCGAGAGAGTGGAGGGGGCGAAAGCGACTATGAGAAGTAGCAGAGCAGGAGTACAGAAATACCACCAGGACTGTTGGGTGTGCCGTCGTCGATTCAGTCTCAGGCAACTACAACAGTGGCGCTGAGGGCCTGTTGGCAATGGTATAGAGCCGATTGTGGCCATCAGAGGCATGGCCTAGACATGGGACTGCGGAGGCCCTGACAAGGTTCGCGCCGTCGTTAAATCTTACCAAATTGCAGTGAACTTGCGGTGATGTGGCGAACGACGGCGATGTAAACATGTTATTCACGGTCGGGCAAACTGTCCCAAAACGAATCCGAATCTGACGGAGGCCACATACTTCAACGCCGCTTTGCCTCTTTTCTTACCTGAAATATGCAATTTTTATTAATGAACTATCCCTCAATAAAATCGATACGGATTTCGTCGAACGGGGAAAATTATCCCCGCAGGAATAACAAAACTAAATCCAAGAAACTCAATTTGAAACATCCTCTGCAATTCACCAGAAGCTGATTACAAAGGTCCTTCGGTCTTCATAGAGACTTCAGCATAATTAACAAGATGTTGCAAGTTCACAGTTTATGTAAAGTATTTACTTTATTTCATTATACATAATTCACGTTAGGCTGCAGGACAAAATGACATCCTTCGACGAAAAGTTCGTTAAGTATAAATCAGTCAGGTTTTTCGTCATATACACAAGTCTTCAATTTGACAACTCACTTTATAGATCAGTATTTGATGATTCCTAAATTAAATTTGTTTGCCAGAATGTCGAAAAAAAATTGTCGAGATTTACAAAATTCCGAGAATTTTTAACTTTCCAAAAAAGTCGAAATTTTCGAAGTCAACCGACTGAAGAAAAGTCAAAATTATTAGAATCCAAATTATTGAAAAGGTCGAATTTTTCTACAAAAAAAAGTCGAAACTTTTGTTTGAAAATCTTTGACTAAATAAAAATTTGAAAAAATGTCAAAATCTTTAAAAATAAGATTTTCAAAAGAACGTTAACAATGTTGACATTTTGAAATTTTTAAAAAGTTGCAGGTGCCAAAAAAAGTAAAAATTTTTTATAGGCTGTTTACAAAAATGAACATTTTTCGAAATTTTGAAGAAAAAACGAAAAATAAAAATTTTGGAAAAATATCGAAATTACAAAAAAATCGATTCATGCAACACGTTAAGGAATGTAGTGGCCGTGACAACAGTGGGTGGGATCGGGTGAAATATTAGTTAGTATTAATAATTAATTAATTAATGTACAATTAACATAATAATACTAAAATATTACTTATTAATTAACTGATATTAACACGGGACCGTTTAGTATCAGTAATCTTTTTTACCAAAAAGTTTATGAAAAAGAATTAAAAATATAGCTTTCACAGAAATAACATTGTATTTGGCATTAAAAATGGTAATTTTGGTGTCTTTTTGGTGACGCATGTAATTTTTCAATCAAAATTTACATAAATGACAAATAATGTGTACAACAATTAAATACAATTAATTAGTCAGACCTTTAATATTTTTAATAAATATATTATTTTTTTCACATAATCAACAGGTTTTGTAAGCTTACCAATTGATGCCATATTTTATTTTAAAATTGGTCGAGTAACCTAGCGCGTGATACAATTATACTAACCAATTTTGATAAATTGGTTTCAAACAAATATTAATCCAATATGAATATTTATTTACGAAATCAAGTCGCTTTAAACATAAAAGTCTCCTAATAATATTTGTGAATTAACCAATAGTGTGTATGCACAATTGATATTTATTCAATATACTATAGAAGTAAACAACAACAATACAAAGGTCAACTGTATTGTAGTTAAATGCATGTGTAACTGGAATAAAATTAACTCAACTTTCCGCACATCAGTTTCGATGGGGATAGTAAAAAATAAAGCGATCAAATACCTCGTTAATATTCAACATATTCAAATAAATTGCATAAAAATTTATACGGACGCAAAAACAAATCAAATTTTTAAATTTGAAATATGCATACTGAAGTATTAAAAAAAGAATTATTTCCATTCATCGATCTTGTTATTCCAGTACACGACCGGTAAGTTTCAGAGTCCTCAAAAATAAACCTCAAAGCTATTCTATTAAATAATGACAATTTATACGAGCATGTTCATGTATTTTTTCTGGAGCAAATAGCGAAGGTATTTTCATAGAACGACAAACTATAAAATTAATAAAATACACAAAGTGAAATGCAGTTGGAAAAAACTAAAAAAAACCGTTCATAAATAAGTTCCTAGGGAATCAACAACCCAGAATATAGTAATGTTGATTCCATGTAAAATACAAACAAAACAGATTGCAAGATGAGCATAAAAATTTACTTTTACATTTTCACGTAATTATTTTCCGGTTAACCAAGCAACGTGAAAGGTTATGAAAGGAATAGGATATTAATGAAATGGAAAAGCGACAAAAGTATAAAAAATATTGGTATGAGGAACTTTGCATTTCATACCAAGGTAGTTTCGGCGACTGGAGAAGGGTTATCTGAGTTGGAGCAAACCTCTTTCCATGGGAAAGATGGTAAAAAGTCTCGTAATTATTCCCAGTTTGCTGAGAAGGAGATGGCATATGAAATCAATACAGAATACTGAAAATCATTCTAGATTGAAATAACACAAAGCTAATATCACATGATACTTTTAAGGCCTTGTAAGAACGAGGATCAAGCTCGCTTAGAGTCAAAGTAAGCACAAATTCACGTCATTCCAAAGTCACGTAAGTCTAGGGTCACTTGAGCTCAAGGTAAATAAATATTTTATAAGAACATCCACCTTTTCTTTAAAATGTTGATAATATTCGTTGAACTAAGGTCTTACATTTGGTAAGACCAATTTTTTTGAAACTTGGAATTTCGACCTTTGCTTCGAAACTTCTTCCCCTTTTGTATCTCAAAAGTCTACGAAGACCAGGTACGTGAGTCTAAGGTCGCGCTAAAAGATGTCAGGCCAAGGTGATATAGGTCACTAAGGTTACTGCGATAAAAAAAAATTGGTTCAATTCAGAATTACGTGAGTACGAAATTGCGTTGGCTCCAGGTAATCTCAATCATGTGGGTTTAAGGTCACGTGATTTCGAAATCATGTAAGTTTAGGGTCACATAAGTTTCGAAATCATGTAAGTTCAGGGTCTCATAAGTTTAAGTAAATTCAAGGTCACGTGCGTTCAAGGTCACGTGTGCTCAAGGTAGGATAGGGGTCACAAATCTAATTTAACCACAGTTCAATATTACGTTAGTCCAAGGTCGCGTGTATTCAAGACCAGATTAGTTCAGTGTTGTGAGTTAAAAGTCACCTAGTTTCAAAGTTACGTGAGCTAAATATCACTTGATCTCAAGGTCGCACGAGCTCAAGATCACATGAGTTCAAGATCACACGAGTTCAAGATCACACAAGCTTAAGATCAGGTGAGTTTAGGATCACGTGAGCTCAAGGCCACATGTTCAATCAAGCACGACTCAAGGTCTCTGATCTCAAGGTCGCGTTAGGTCAGGGTCACCTGAGCTTGAAGTATCCTGAGTTCATAATTAGGTTATCTGAAAGGCACGTGTGTTCAAGGTCATGTTAGCTCAAGGTCACCTAAGTTAAGGTCATATGAGTTTAAGATCGCACAACCTTAAGATCAGGTGAGTTTAAGATAACATAAGCTCAAGGCCACATGTTCAGTCATGTGGATTCAAGATCATCTCATCTCAAGGTCGCTTTCGGTCAAGGTCACGTGATCTTAAAGTCGCTTGAGTTCAAAATTTCGTTATCTGAAAGTCACGTCATGTTAGCCCAAGGCCACCTAAGTTAAGGTCATATGAGTTCAAGATCGCACATCCTTAAGATCAGGTGTGTTTAAAATAACATGAGCTCAAGGCCACATGTGTAATCATGTGGATTCAAGATCATCTGACTCAAGGTCGCGTGAGCTTAAAGTCGCTTGAGTTCAAAATTACATTATCTGAAAGTCACGTCATGTTAGCTCAAGGTCACCTAAGTTCAAGGCAGCGTAAACTCAAGATCAGCGCATGCGTGACCTTCATGTGAGTTCAAGGTCGCACGTGTGACCTTCATGTGAGTTTAAGGTCGCACGTGACCTTCATATGAGTTCAAGGTCGCCCGTGCGACCTTCACGCGGGTTCAAGGTCACTCTCATGTAACCTTCACACGAGTTCAAGGTCGATCGTGTGACCTTCATGTGAGTTCAAGGTCACTCTCGCGTAACCTTCACGCGAATTCAAGATCGCTCGTGTGACCTTTATGTGAGTTCAAGGTCACTCTCGCGTGACTTTCACGCGAATTCAAGATCGCTCGTGTGACCTCTATGTGAGTTCGAGGTCACTCTCGCGTGACCTCTCGCGTGACCTTCACGCGAATTCAAGGTCGCTCCCGTGAACTTCATGTGATTCAAGGTCACTCTCGCGTGACCTTCACGCGAATTCAAGGTCGCTCGTGTGACCTTCATGTGAGTTCAAAGTTACTATCGCGTGACCTTCGCGCGAATTCAAGGTCGCTCGTGTGACCTTCATGTGAGTTCAAGGTCACTCTCTCGTGACCTTCACGTGAGTTCAAGGTCGCTCGTGTAACCTTCACGCGAGATCAAGGTCGCTCGCGTGACCTTCGCAGGAGTTCAAGGTCGCTTACGCGACCTTCACGTGCAGTTTTACGTGAGACGAAGGTCACGTGAACTCAAGGTTACGTGAACTCAAGGTTGCGTGAGCCCAAGGTCACATGGACTAAAGGTCGTATCAAAACAAGATAGCGTGAGGCAAAATTTCCTTTTCAATTGTAAACCTACGTGAGTAACCTTCACGTAAGTTCAAGGTCACTTTCACGTGACCTTCCCGCGAATTCAAGGTTGCTCGTGTGACCTTTATGTGAGTTTAAAGTCACTATTGCGTGACCTTCGCTCGAATTCAAGGTCGCTCGTGTGACCTTCATGTGGGTTCAAGCTAATGCGTGGCCTTCGCGCGAATTCAAGATCGCTAGTGTGACCTTCATGTGAGATCAAGTTCACTCTCGCGTGACCTTCGCGTGCGTTCAAGGTCGCTCGTGTGACCTTCACGTAAAGGTCGCTCGTGTGACCTTCACGCGAGATTAAGGTCGCTCGCGTGACCTTCGCGTAAGTTCAAGGTCGCTTCACGTGAGCTCACAATAACACGTGAACTCAGTGTTACGTGAGACGAAGGTCAGGTGAACTCAAGGTCGCGTGAGCCCAAGGTCGCGTGAGCCCAAGGTCACATGGACTAAAGATCGTTTAAAAACAAGATAGCGTAAGGCAAAATTTCCTTTTCAATTGTAAACCTAGATAGAGCATTTGGGAGAGACAAGCGTTTAAAAATTTCGAAAAGTTTCACCTAAATTTTTTAAATGTCGAAAATCAAATCTTTAAATAGCATTTGAAAACCACTCCACCATAGGGATTTTGACAAGTAGAATTCGAATCTTAAAATTTGAGCCGAGACTTTTCGTGTGGAACGAATTAGTGTATAAAATTTTGAAAAATCTCTTCTGAAAAATCTCTGAAATCTCTTTTAGAAAAACGTGCAAAAATTTCGATTTTTCGAAACTCACTTTGTTACATTTTTACAGTTTTCGGGAATCCGAATCTAAAAATCAAATTGACCTAAGTCGTTTCGTTTTGAAGGTATAACCGTTTAAAGTTGCGAAAGTTCCAAAGTTTCATGAAATTTTCCAGTGACCATTAGAGTAATCAAATAGCATCTAAAACGACTCTATCGTGCAGCTGCTGACACGTAAAATCCGAATCTGAAAACCAAACTGAGCTAAGACTCTTCGTTTAGGAGCTATGACCATTCAAAATTTTGAAAAAGTGTCTAAAAGTCTCCCCCCCTTCTTTCAAATTATGCAAAAATTTCAATTCTTCGAAACCCGGTTTATTGCAATTTTATACAGTTTTCGGAACGTAGAATCCAAATATGAAAACCAAATTGATCCACGACTTTTCGTTTTGGAGATATAACCGTTTAAAATTTCGAAATTTCCAAAGTTTCACGAAATTTTCCAGTGACCGTTAAAGTAATCAAATAGCATCTAAAACCACTCTATCGTGCAGCTTTTGACACATAGAATCCGAATCTGAAAACCAAATTGAGGCACGACTTTTCGTTTGGGAGATATGACCGTTAAAAATTTTGAAAAATGTCCAAAAGTCTCCCCCCCCCTTCTTTCAAAATATGCAAAAATTTCGATTCTTCGAAACCCGTTTTATTGCAATTTTATACAGTTTTCGCGACGTAGCATCCAAATCTGAAAACCAAATTGATCCACGACTTTTCGTTTTGGTTATATAACCGTTTTAAGTTTCGAAATTTCCAAAGTTTCACGAAATTTTCCAGTGACCATTAAGGTAATCAAATAGGATTTAAATGTTCGTGCAGCTGTTGACACGTAAAATCCGAATCTGAAAACCAAATTGAGCTACGACTTTTCGTTTGGGAGCTATGACCGTTCAAAATTTTGAAAAATATCCAGAGTCTTTAAAAACATGGAAAATGTTCAATTTTTCGAAACTAGATTTGATACAGTTTTCGGGACGTAAAATCCGAATATGAAAACTAAATTGAGCTACGACTTTTGGTTTGGAAGATATAAGAGTTTAAAGTTAGGAAAAAAGTTCAAATGGTCCCTCCTTCTATCAAAACTTGCAAAAATTTCCATTTTTCGAAATTGAGTTTATAGCATTTTCATAGAGATTTCGGGACGTGGAATAGGAATTTGAGCTATAACCATCCGTTCACGAGATACAAGCCCCGAAAATTTCGAAATTTTCGCCAAATTTCCGAAGGTCGAAATTCAAAAGTTATTATTTAGGATTTAAAAGTACTCTATCAGTTAGACTTTGACCCGTAGATTGCGAATTTGAAAACCAAATTGAGCTACGACTTTTGGTTTGGAAGATATGAGAGTTAAAGTTACGAAAAAAGTTCAAAGGGTCCAAAACTTGAACAAATTTCCATTTTTCGAAAGTGAGTTTATAGCATTTTTATGGAGTTTTCGGGACGTAGAATAGGAATTTGAAAACCAAATTGGGCTACGACTTTCATGTAAAGATTGTCCTCAAAAGTACGTCGGGCAAACTAGACAATCCCTTAAAATCCGACTGAAGGAGCATTTGGCTCATTTGAGGTACGGAAGAGCTAAGAAATCAAGTGTGGCTCGACATACTTTAGAATTAGATCATAGGATAGATAATAATATTAAACTGTCAAGAGTAGTAAATAAGAATTCTATGTTTAATTGAAATACAAAACTTGTTCCCTGAAACCAAGAAAGATTAAAAAAGACAACAAAGGCTGCTCTAACGCATTTCGACAGCCAAGCTATCATCTTCAGAGTATCTCTCTAAAGATGAGAGACACTCAGAGAGAGATGCTCTGAAGATGATAGATACAGTAAGTTAACGTTTGAAAAAGTGAAACTAAAAAAAATTTAATTAATAATTCTGTGTTAAATGCTTTTGAAAGCTTAGCTATCCATAAGGGTGGAGACAACCTTATAAATGGCTGCGTTGGGTCTTTAGGCCATTCATTTCTGTTAAAAATAGTTAAGGCTGATAGATAAGGAATTTTGACACTAAGACGTGTATGATTAGATGGGCATGCGCGTTCGGATGCGGTCGATCATGCACGAAGTGAATATTCTTAGTATATAAGGGTTAATCATAGAATTAGATGTTAGTATCTCTCTGAAGATGATAGCTTGGCTATCGAAACGCGTTAGAGCAACCTCTGTTGTATTTTTTAATCTTTCTTGGTTTCAGGGGACAACATTTGTATTTCAATTCTTTAAATAAACAAAATATTTTCTTTTTGAACAACCAAGTTTTTCTCTTTGAACAACCAAAAATTGTATGCTTGTGAAATGTTGAAATTGCCAGAAAGATCACGAAGTTTTATTCCTGTGAAATGTTGAAATTGTCAGAAAGATGGCAAAAGAAAATCGAACAAATTAGAAAAAAATATTGATTAAAGTGCCATTCTTCAAATAATAAGAAAATAGATTTGTTCAAACTGAAAAAAGGCGAAATTAATTACCGAGCTAATAATACTACCAAATCAAAAGGGTAACTAAGGGTACATTTTATTTAATCTAAATACAAAACTAACAAGTAACAAAAACCATTATTGCCCCCGAGGGCACATTATTCCTTAAAGATAAATAATTAATTACTAGTGTTGCCCAATTAATTATTTTAACACTAGATGTAACAATGTGTACATGTGACTGACATTTTAAAAAGGTCCGCATTGTTCTAATAATGATCTAATTTTTTTATCAGGTAACCAAATTAATAAGCAATAAAAGCGAAATAAATGTTGGAAACAACGTAAAAGATTCGCACTTGATTATGTGTCATAAAACTGTTATTAATGTCTAATCAGTTCAGGACTAACAATTTGTTCATGGTTATCAAAGAGTCAAAGACCATATGTCTTTGATAACGAACTAATGGTTCGAAATCGATCAATCATTAATAAACATGTGACCAAATATGAACTTTTTACGTTATTATTGTTCCTTATTTTAAGCTGCTGTATTATGTATAAAATGTTTAAAAAAAAAATACGTTTGGGACGCATTGTTACGCAGTTGGATTCACCAACTTTTTCCTAACCCGAAATTTTCAAATCTTTAAATTCCAAGGTATATCATGTTACAGATTGATAATAATTTTGGACATCGTAATTTTTTCAAAGAAAATCAACGCGACGAACAAAATGGACTCTAGAATTTTAAGAATTTCTTTTATATTAATTAGGACTAGTTTAAAATGTTTCCTCCACAACTTCGAACTAAAACTACAAGCTAGGTTTTATAAATTTTGATTTGGTTTCTCAAAATTGATCACTTTTTCAAAATTTCGATTTTATGGATTCACACGAAATCCGCACCGCTTATAACGAAGAAATTTATGGTTTAAAGCTCCATACGAGTGTATGTATTTCTAGTTTGTTTATAACGAATTATTTACAGTGGTGGTTCGTTAAATACGAAGTTGATTGTAATTTATAAAAAATACAAAATAACTTTCGAGATCAATATTTACCCTTACAATTTAAGAACTTATATCAATATGACAACCACGCTTTTCACTTGCCTATGCTTTTTCTTTTAAGTTCACAAAATTACTGCTTTCAAATGAAACCACTTCGTACTAACACATTCGACAGATATGGCTATGATTCATGAAGAAAATATTGACAGAAGGCGTCATATTATCACGAAATACTCGATGCGGCATTTCATGTAAACAAAATGTTGCCCCCTTCATTCTTAATTCTTCGAATATATGAATGAAGCTTGGAGATTTTGATAAACTTTGAGATTGCCCCAGCCACAAGCATAATTACCAAACTCCACTTATCTAGACATTGCCTGCGGATTTGGTTGAAAAATCATCTTATAAAATACCAAAATGGTTAATAATAAAAACATTTTATAATATATAAATTATATAGCAATAATTAAATTATATAGCAATATATAAATTATATAATAATATATAAATTATATAATAATATACCAAAAGCTAGAATCAATATCTAAGTGGCTGGCACAAAATACTAGACACGGAAGTAAACTTTTTTCAAAAATAAAAATAAACTGCAATCGTTCTTTCATTTACTCGACAAATATATTTACAATTCTTTAAGCAGATATTAATTTCCGCCTTAACGTTCGTCACAAGTCAGAAGTTGATTAAACATAGTTTAAAAAGTTCTTAATTAGTTGTACTGTTTAAATATCCTTGCAGACAAAGCGTCTCACATCCTAGACGTCTACAGGAAAAGGAAATTGCAATATGGAACGCAATAATGATCGAAGAATAAAAATGTAAATTCATATGTAGTATATAATGCAGCCCACAAATCGTAAAGTCGGAATTATAAGCTAACAAAGTAATAATAAACTAGTTGGTAAATAAAATGACTCACCTTTTTCACAATTTGAAAACGTATGGCAAAACATTTTATAAATTCCTTCGTTTCTTATTGGCCATCCATATCTCTGAAACAAAAAAAAATTGTAATTACCACTTGTCATAGATTATGGGCTTCCTTAAACACTAACTCTGTAAACTTGTTGACATATCAAATTGTAGAACGTAATAAAATATTGGCATCATTACGGATAATGAACAAAATGAAGGTCTTTGTTCATTGATAAAAATAAGATGTGATTTTTTTCATTTTCTTAGCAAATTAAATGCCAAAGTAACTTAGATAGCGGCATACAGAAATAATAATTAATAGCACTACACGGTATTGCAGGTAGTTTTTTCAGCGCTTGTAATAAATAGCATTCAACTACAAAGTAACCAAAATGAATTTACCAGCAACTTAAAACATATTAATTCCTATTATATTTAATTTACTATTGCTTAAAATAAATTAATACCAGAAACTTGCGTATATTAACGGAAAATTGCGTAGACCTTTACTGTATTATACAATTAAAATGAACTGATAACACTTATGTGGAATTTTTTTAAATTTGATTGTAGTTTTATAATTAGGTATTGATAATTTTCAAGAAACGATGTTTACTACTAACACTGGCCATAATTTATTAGTATTACATCGTGTTAAACATGTAATGCACCGACTCTAGTAGCGAAAGTTCTATCTCTAGTATATTATTGTCTTAATAATTCGTGACAAATAATTTACAGCTACGTAGTCATTGTTAATATGACATGAAATCGTATCAGTCAAAGGAAGAATTTATTTTTCTTTTTAATTCAAGTTAATTTGTAATAATAATTCAAAAAGGTAAAATTGTGTGCGTCTAAATATTAGTAAAATGTAATAAAATAACTTTTATAAAAATTAGCTAATTAAATCGAGATATAAAAAGGTTATTAATACTAAGAGCAAACATTCCTCGAATTAAGATGTAAATAAAATACAATTTATTTTACTTCAACAATACATCAAAAAATAGTACTTGTGTTTATAATGAGCTCGTTTAATCTGACGGAGATATGCAATGTACAAATTAGGAAGTATAGATATAGTTTTGCTACTAATGTTATATACGTATTTTCGCTTATCAAGATACATAAAAAAGAAAACTTAATTTTATAGCAAGCGAAACAATTATTCCATTAATCATTTGCCACCTATGTAAGTCCATAAAAAGTTGATTGTATTTTCAGTGTTAATGTACAAAATTTTCTTTGTGCTCGACGATACATTAGCTTAATCTATACAATGTAAATATTTATATATTTATATTTAATTATTTATCAATCAACTGTGATTTAATTGACCCCTTCATAAACCCGACTAATTCTAATCATATTACAATGTAACGTTTTCAACCATAGAATCACAAGAAACAACCGCAGTAAAATTAATAACTGAAGTGAAAAGATACAGTCAAAATATTTTATTAATAAAAACATATCAATATTTATCTAATTATTGGTATTTTTCTCTAAAATAAAATACCTACTTACGATCCAGAGAATAAACACTGCAGAAACAAAAGACAAGGTCATTAAACTAAGAAAATACGCAAAGCAGAACTACCAGCCCTTTGATCACTGAACTTTGTCATACCAAAACGAGTTAACTTCATACATTTAAGGTTTACGTAGTGCGCACGTACATATAGGGGAGGAAAGCAACCGTAACCCTCTTCTTTATCCAATGTATTTTTAATGCCTAAAGATCCCAGCTATTTATTCAATCATACTACTAACCAAATTACACCAAGCGTACCATCAAAAATAACTACAACGTCATAATTCGAAAACAAAATTCACCGCCGAGCGAAGTAATGATCAAAAAAGATAAATTTTTAAAAATAAAAATTCGAGGATTTTCCCCAAATAGAGTATCCAGTTTATCTGGATAATTTTTACACACACCGTATACTTGCTAAAATGGGAAATAATCTTTATAGAAGTAACCTCCGCATAACCCATATTTACCTCTAATAATGCTTACACTTTTAGTTGTTTAGTTAGGCTAATTGCCAATGCGGTTAGAAGGTATTCTAAAGATTTATTAACTTTACGACATATAAACATTTCAATTAAAACGCACAAGGAGTTCTTAAACTAAAAAACGTGAAAACCAAAGTCTAAATTATGTACTTAAATGAAAATTAAGCCATAAAGACAAACTTATTGTTCTGATATAAATGGTCGTAAACATGAAATATCTAGGCAATTTATATCGCCATTAAAACGCAAAACTTTTGCATCGCAATATGTACAATACTTCAATATTATTGAAATTATTGAAAATTCGCGCAGATACTTACATCGCCTTTATTATATTATATGTTACCGAATGCAATAAAAACACTAAAACACTTAAGGCTTTAATACACACATACACACTGCTCTAGATGACAAAGGTAAATGATATGAATTAAGATCATAGTCTTTCCTAGCGCGACAGCAATGAAAAACAATTAAAATTAATTTTTGTGTATTAGGTCAAAGGGCAATTGAAACCTTATTAGGAATGCAGATTGTCAAATAGAGCAGACAAAAACATTTTTATTACCTGATCCATATTAAGTCTCATAAAGTTAGAATTGACGTAGTAATTTTAATTAAGGTTGAACGAGAGATCACGATATTTAACTGGATAATTAAAGAAAATATTCATAGAAAATTCATAGATAATTATAGTCAAATTGACATTATTACCTTTCTCTGATGGCTAACAACGTATACAAGCAGTATTTAAACTTTCTGGATATTTCTGGAATATAGGTTTGAGATAAAAAGTAGCCTGTTAACTATTGCGCATTTAAGCGAATCTTAACAAATCTTAGCCAAATTTGCTTCAGTAATTGCGCCACGTTAAACGTGCAAAGAATATTTGTTGATGCGACTAACTATTTTTCTCAAAAACAGTAATTACCCATATAGTCCCTTCAAGTTAATTGTTTATTACCTTAATCCAAAAATTGAAACAAATGTTGTTCAGTCTGATTTGATGAATTTTTCCTTCTTGATTTCAAAATATTTTACAGTCAAAAAAGCAACCACCGCGTTAATATCTTTGATTTTCTCTGACTTTTTTCCCTCGAATTGTTTATTTTAATCGCACTTTCTTTGTTTAATAAAGATTTGAATCCGAAATAGTTTTAAACTGAATACCGATGCTGAAAGTCGAACTAGACACTAATAAATCTATAATTATTATTCACTGACAAAAGAAACTCCTTGTAATATTATTATCGATTATTACTGGCGAAAAGTAATACTTTAATCTAATGTAAGAGAGGAGTTATTTATTGGTTTCAGGTTGAATGTGCCAAACTGACGAGGCCTAATAAGTCCGAAAGACGTCTTTGACTGGACACAGGTCATGATTGAAAATGAGAAGGTGGAGGAGGAGGGAAGGAGCATGAGAAAAAGGGGGAAGAGGAAGAAGCGGAAAACAAAAGAAAGAAGCGATGGAAGAAGAGGAAAAGTAAAAGATGACTAAGAGGAAGAAAAGAAAGAAGAGGACGAAGAGAAGAATGATGAAGAGGAAGAAGAAGAGGAAGAATTTGAGGAAAAGGATGAAGAAGCGGAGGAAGGGGAATAAGAGGAAGAAATCGAGGAAGAGAAGGAAGAGGAAGAAGAGAATGAAGAGGAAGAAGCGGGGGAAGGGGACGAAGAAGCAGTGAGGGAAGATGAAGAATAAAAAGAGAAGGAAGAGGAAGAAGAGAATGAAGAGAAAAAAGTGGGTTAAGGGGACGAAGAAGCAGTGAGCGAAGATGAAGAATAAAAAGAGAAGAAAGAGGAAGAAGAGGAGAAAAAGGAAAGAGAGAAGGAAGAGGAAGAAATAGAAGGTAAAAAAGAAGAACAAGAGGAAGAAGCATAAGAGGAAGAAGCGCAGGAAGAGGAAAAATAGGAAGATGAAAAAAAGGAATAAAAATAAGATGAAAATGAGGAAGAAGATAAGGAAGACGAAGAAGTGAAAGAGGGAGGAGAGGAAGATAGGGAGAAGGAAGACAGGCAGAGGAAGAAAAGAAAGAGAAGAAAGATGAAGAGAAAGAAGAGAAGGAAGAAAAATAGGAGGAAGAAACGGGACAAGGGGAAGAAACTTGGAAGGGGAAGAAGCAGCAGCGAGCGAAGATGGAGAATAAGAAGAGAAGGAAGAGGAAGAAGAGGAGAAAAAGAAAAGAGAGAAGGAAGAAGGTGAAAAAGAAGAATAAGAGGAAGAAGCTGAAGAGGAAGAAGCGCAGGAAGAGGAAAAATAGGAAGATGAAAAGAAGGAAGAGAAAGAAGATGAGGATGAGGAAGAAGTGAAAGAGGGAGAAGAGGAAGATAGGGAGGAGGCAGGCAGGCAGAGAAAGAAAAGGAAGAAGAGGAAGAAGAGAAGAAAGTTGAAGGCGAAGAAGAGGAGGTAAAGGAAGAAGACGAAGATGAAGGGGAATAGAATAAAGAAGCGCAGGAGGAGAAAGAAGAAGCGAAGGAAGAGAAAGAGGAAGAAGAAACGGGGGAAGGCGAAGAAGCAGCGGGCGAAGAGGAAGAATAAGAAGAGAAGAAAGAGGAAGAGAAAGAAGAGGAGGAAAAAGAAAGAGAGAAGGAAGAAGAGGAAGAAGAAGGTGAAAAAGAAGAAGCACAGGAAGAGGAAGAATAGGAAGATGAAGAGAAGAAAGAGAAAGAAGATCAAGATTAGGAAAAGGAGGAAGAGGAGGATGGGGAGAAGGAAGACAGGCAGAGGAAGAAGAGAAAGAAGCGGAGGAGAAGAGGAAGGAGAGGTTGAACAGAAGAAAGAGGCAGAGAATAAGGAAGAGGAAAACGAAAAAGAAGAGACAAAAGACGAAAAAGAGGAAGAGAAGACAGAGGAAGAAGAAGAGATGAAAAACGGAGAAAGAATAAGAAGAGAAAAAGATGAAGAAGTGGAAGAGCAGGAAGAAGAGGAAAAAGAGAAGGAAGATGAAGAAGAGAAGGAAGATAAAGAAGAGAAGATAGAAGAAGAAGAGAAGAAAGAGGAGGAAGAGACAAAAAAACTTGGGAAGGGGAAGAAGAGAAAAAGCGGAGGAAGAGGAAATAGATGTGGAAGACAAAGAAGAGAAGGAAGAGGAAGGAGAGAAGGAAGAGGAAGAAAATAAGAAATAGGAATGGGAGGAGGAAGAAGAAGAAGAAGCAGAAGACGAAGAAGCAGAAGAGGAAGAAGAGGGGGAAGAAGAAGAAGCAGAAGAGGAAGAAGTAGAAGAGGAAGAAGAGGGGGAAGAAGAGGAAGAAGAAGGGGAAGAAGCAGAAGAGGAGGAAGAAGAAGAGAAAGAAGCAGAAGAAGAGGAAGAGAAAGAAGAGGAAGAAGCAGAAGAGGAAGAGAAAAAGCGAAGGAAGAGGAAAAAGATGAAGAAGCGGAATGACGAAGAAGAGAAGGAAGAGGTAGGAGAGAAGGAAGAGGAAGAAAAGAAGAAAGAGGAATAGGAGGAGGAAGAAGAGGAAGAAGCAGAAGAGGAAGAGGAGGAAGAAGAAGAGGAGGAAGAAGAGGAAGAAGCAGAAGAGGAAGAAGAGAGAAAGAAGCAGAAGAGGAGGAAGAAGAAGAGAAATAAGCATAAGAGGAAGAAGAAGAAAAAGAAAAGAAAGGAGCAGAAAAGGAAGAAGAGAAGGAGGAGGCAGATGAAGAGGAAATAGAGAAAACAGAGGAAGAAGAAAAGGAAGGAAGAGGAAGAGATAAGGAAGGGGAAGAACAGGAAGAGAAAAAGATAAGGAAGGAGAAGAAGCAGAAAATTCCAAACCTGTTTGTCTGTTTTATTTTAGATCCCTAGTGACTAGTCTTGAATTACATTAAATTTTAAGAAAGAAGAGAAGAGAGAGGAAGAAGAGAAGAAAGAGGAGGAAGAGACAAAAAACTTAGGAAGAGAAAGAAGAGAATAAGCGGAGGAAGAGAAAAAAGATGAAGAAGCGGAAGATCAGGAAGACGGCGAAGAGAAGGAAGAGGAAGAAGAAAAGAAAGAGGAATAGGAAGAGGAAGAAGAAGAGGAAGAAGAGGAGGAAGAGGAGATAGAGAAGACAGAGGAAGAGCAGACAGAGAAGACAGAGGAAGAGGAAAAAGAGAAGGAAGAGGAAAAAGAGAAGGAAGAGGAAGAAGAAGAAGAGGAGATAGAGAAGACAGAGGAAGAGGAGATAGAGAAGACAGAGGAAGAGAAGATAGAGAAGACAGAGGAAGAGGAAAAAAGAAGGAAGAGGAAGAAGAGGAAGAGGAAAAGATTAGAAAGAGGAAGAAGAAGAAGAAGCAGAAAATTCCAACCTGTTTGTCTGTTTTATTTTAGATCCCTATTGACTAGTCTTGAATTACATTTAAATTTATTTTAGCTTCGCCCAATTTGTAAAATATTTAAATTATCATTTAAATAAATGAAATTGTTTACTTTTGAAATTTTTTTTTGACATACCACTTGTTTGTGAACTTTTAAGTTCTATTAGACCTCAGCTATATAGAATAAAGAGTTCTGGCCTTAATGATTTGTCTATAATTATTTTTTTTTAAGACCAAAAATTTGTGCAATTATTATTTTAGGCAGTTTTGTCAAAACGATGTTGCTTACTTGCAATTCGGTTCATATTTAATAACGTGGTTCGGTCCTGTCTTCATATTTAATAACGTGGTCCAGTCCTGTCCTCGTAGTTATATATTTTAAAATATGTCAAAATTATAACTATACGTGATTCTGAGCGTGTATAATTCATTACAGTAACAAGTCATTAAGTCGTTAAATGTATTTAAATATATGTATATTTTTATATTTTCCACAGCGTCCACCAAAGTATGTATAATACTAAAATAGTAGTGATTATAACCTAGTATTATAAACCAGTTACAGTAAAATACATTCAATAAACACTTGCATAGTTGTTAAACAAGAAAATATTTGAATTAATTAAACAGATTCAGTTTCAATATATATCCTCTCAATTTTGGGTAATTGCATTGAAAACGTTTGAGATCCCATTATTTTGCATTCATAAAATATAAAATAACTGTAAAGATACTGCGACTTTTTTTGTTGTTGTAAAATATTTTTTCAGACAACCAGCAACTGCCGAGAATGTCAATATGTAATTTCACTGTTACAAGTTATTTAGTACTAAAAATAAGTATTGTATACTAGTTTGCAATAATTATGTTTAAACTTATCTGCTACACTGACATGTGAATTGTTATACTACTTGAACAATGTATTTTGAATAAAAATTTACTCCAAATGCAATAATACAACTTCCCCGCCATAATTCCCCTGCCTGACAACAGCAAAATTACTGAATTATGAATGTACTCATTTTGCTTAATTACGATCAATAAAACCATGTTGGAATGGAAGTGTTTACAACGAGCCGTCCCATACTGATGAGGCCAAGAAAGGCCGAAATTAGCCTATGGTTATGGTTGTAGGTGTTTTCAGTTTTCGGCACGTTCAACTGTTTAATAACAAAACATTTAATTGGTCATTTGTAAAACTATGTTTTTACAAAACATCCAATATTTAGATGATTCGTTGTTGTAGGTTCTGTCTTAGTTAAAGAAAGTGTTTGAAATTGACAGTCGTATTTATAAACGAACCACACGTAACAATACATAAATCGTTTTTTCCAGGAGGAAAACACGATAGCATCTAGGATAAGCCAAAATAGTCGAATACTTCTAAAATCTTTTCCTATTTTGAGTAATTATTGTTTGTTGGATTAGTGTGCTCTTAGGAGTTGTATTGATTTGACTAATTCGTTATTTACTCTACTTCGTAATTGTCTTCTTCGATGTCATATCTCTAACAAAACAACTCCCAAGAGCACAGTAATCCAACAAACAATAATGATTCAAAACACTAGTAAAATCATCGAAATTTCGCAAAAAATTTTGTACTTTAGGAGAAAACTGTTTTTACTCCCCCCTAGTTCCGAACAACCTTATTAAAACCTAAAACAAATTCTTTTCCTAAGAGCTGCAATTTTGCCTAAGGCGGCTTCCGGTTACAATAAATAAGTGAGTTTGTTGGCATGTTGTAGTAGTTTTCGGTCAGCGAGTTTGGTATTTACGATAAATTTATTCGTTAGGGTTCTCGAGATAGGGTAAAGGCCGGTTCTAAATCCAACGAAAGATCCCTCCCTCTTCGCAAGGTTGTCAGCTTTTTTGTTTCCTCTTTCATAGAGTATTCTTTCACATCAAGGACGCTGTGTGAACGTAGTAGAAGCTATGTTCACAAAAGAACAAAGTTTGTTTTCACACTGCCCGGTGGTTTAAGAACCCCCATATTTTTCTTAAGTATCTAATTGCATCACATGTTCGACACAACGTAAACACCCGCAGCTTTGCTTGAATTTTAATTTATATCATAACTGCGGGTCAAGAGTCAAGAATAACACCAGCGCGCCTATAAACTGTTTAATAGTGATTTTGGTACCACGATACCAGAATTAATTGAGCAGCATTTAAAAAATTGACATCCCACGTGACTTGTGAAGTTGGTATTATAAAAAAAATAAGTGTTCATTATTGCAATTATGAATGAGTTATACAAAACCAAATACAATATGATAGTTGGGCATCCTAGAAGCGGAAGATCTGCAAACTGCAATAACTGGTGCATATTTCGACAGGATCCGCTATTTACATTCTAATTATCCATTGCAGGTCAACATGATTCAAAGAAAATTAAAACTTGACGCACAATCCTTCATCAGATTTTAACCAACGATGTAATTCATTGATGATGAGAGATAAGATAAGGAAGCGGAGAGAGACAGAATGAGAACAATTCTGCACGAAAACGGTTTTCAAGTTCTTAGAATCGAATAGCCAATAGGAGTAAAACGTATGATGATACTTTTTGGAACGAACTGCAAAAAGGCACTCATTTGATGTCTACTGAAAACGACACTGATTTTTGAACCTGAAGTTATAACAGAAGCGCCATGGCCGGGATTGGTACTATGACGAACCATAACCAGGAAAATCCAAGATCCGAAACATATTGATTTTAGATTTTTTAACAACTGGATGATCTCGGTAAGGAATTGGTGTATCAAGCTCAAAGAGAAACTTTTAAAAGACTTTCAACAAGGGTCATGGATGTGAGACCGAACATCAGTAACACCTAGGTGTAGCATTACAAAATCCTTGTTACACAACGATTTCAATTAAAGAGTGGTTGGCATGCAAGAACTATTTCTGCGCTCCTCTTATTCCTAAATCCTTGTAACTTTTTTTGTTCGCAAGTTCACCTTAAAAATTACAACCTATCCCTGTTTAAGAAGGCGGTTCATCGCCATCTATCCTTGTTTCCGCATCCTACTCGCATAATGAAGGCATAATGGGCTTACCCTTCTGGATTCGTTGTGGGTTGCCTAAAGTTTAGGCTAGCACTTAGGGCACCCTTACCGGGCCCATTGTGCTATCCCCGTGATTGAGGTGTCCTTGGTCATTGATTCGCCACTCAACCTTGTTGAGAAACCGAAGAACGTGCCTTGGATGCGCCTCTCTCAAACTGGCCACACTAGGCCAGAAGTCCCCCCCTCTGATTGATGCTAGGTGCCGGGCAGTGACACCGCACGTGCTCGACACTCTCATCTTCTTCTAAACACCCTCTGCAACTCGGGTCGTTTATAAGGGGTTACCCTTTGCGAGTGGATTAAACTTTAAAAAAAAAACTGAGACAGGCTAACCAAGAATGGACCTCAACCCATCAACTAAAAGTAATTCCTGAACTGTTACGATAAGTAGGAAATGGTCTACTGTGCGTCTTCTACCGTTGAGTGATTCTTCAACTTAACGCTTCTGCTTTAAGGGTGACAACGTAAGACTATAACTTTAATTAAGTAAACATATCAGTCTCACTAATTTCCAAAATATTTCAGTTGTAACTATTTAGATTTACGTATTTTTTTTGTAAGGAAAAGAAAACAACTTGAAAAACTTAAATCTCAATCAAATTGATAAAGAACTAATATCGGAATATAAAACTCTAATTTCATTATGCATGAAGCTGAATGTTTTCCAATTCAACAACAATTTGTATAAACAAACAAACAATACCCCATGGGAAATCAGTCGGGTCCATTTCTTGTCAACCTTTTCATGGACAATTTCGAATGGGAAATTAAAAATGAAATCGAACCTGGATTGATAGATAGATTAGACGAAATTTTTGCAGTTATTCGCATCGATACATACGAGTTACATAAATTCTAAATAATATATAAATGTGAATGTGTGTTTGTCGACTTGTCTATTTGTTGGGTTTTCACGCTTCAGTCACTAAAGCAATTTCGACGAAAACTGATCGTTAATAGACCCGGAAAAGTATTCCAAGTATTTCCAAACTAATGACATATCCAGAAGGCGTAGTGTAATAGACTAACAACGATATTGGACTGCCATGACCCGCGTTTGACACCTGAGTTCTGATTGACTTTCTATTGAAAATTTCGATTTATTTCAAAATATTGACCTTTTGCAAATTTCTACTGTTTTTGAACTTCTATTGACGTGAAAATTTGAGGTGCGTTAGACGACTTTAGATAGGGAGACAGCTAATAATTTAACGTGACCAACACGCTAATTTGAACTACTAACATGCTCTAATGTTACCAGTACTATGTAGCTATGAGTAAGACGTTAACGGAATGGAAGAGGAGGAGTTGGAAGAGTTAGTGGAATGTCGCTGACGACAGCGGACTTTCTCGAAATTATAACTTAACTTAAAGAAGAAAGAGAAAGAAGATGAAGATGAGGAAAAAGATAAGGAAGAGGAAGATGGGGAGGAGGAAGACAGGCAGAGGAAGAAGATAAAGTAGCGGAGCAAGAGGAAGGAGAGGTTGAAAGAAGGAAGAGGCAGAGAATGAGGAAGAAAAAAACGAGAAAGAAGCGACAAAAGACGAAAAAGAGGAAGCTGAGGAGGAGGAAGAGAAGACAGGGAAAGAAGAGGTAAAAAACGGAGAAAGAGTAAGAAGAGAAAAATATGAAGAAGCGGAAGAACAGGAAGAAGAGGAAAAAGAGAAGGAAGACGAAGAAGAGATAGAAGATAAAAAAGAGAAGAAAGAGGAAGAAGAGAAGAAAGAGGAAGAAGAGAAGAAAGAGGAAGAAGAGAAGAAAGAGGAGAAAGAAACAAAAAACTTAGGAAAAGAAAGAATAGAATAAGCGGAGGAAGAGGAAAAAGATGAAGAAGCGGAAGATCAGGAAGACGAAGAAGAGAAGGAAGAGGAAGAAGAGAAGGAAGAGGAAGAAGAAAAGAGAGAGGAATAAGAGGAGGAAGAAGATGAAGAAGAGAAGGAAGACGAAGAAGAGAAGGAAGAGGAAGAAGAGAAGGAAGAGGAAGAAGAAAAGAGAGAGGAAGAAGAAAAGAGAGAGGAATAAGAGGAGGAAGAAGAAGAAGAAGAGAAGGAAGACGAAGAAGAGATAGAAGATAAAAAGAGAAGAAAGAGGAAGAAGAGAAGAAAGAGGAAGAAGACAAGAAAGAGGAAGAAGAGAAGAAAGAGGAGGAAGAAACAAAAAACTTAGGAAAAGAAAGAATAGAATAAGCGGAGGAAGAGGAAAAAGATGAAGAAGCGGAAGATCAGGAAGAAGAAGAAGAGAAGGAAGAGGAAGAAGAGAAGGAAGAGGAAGAAGAGAAGGAAGAGGAAGAAGAGAAAGAAGAGGAAGAAGAAAAGAGAGAGGAATAAGAGGAGGAAGAAGAGAAGAAAGAGGAATAGGAGGAGGAAGAAGAGGAGGAAGAGGAGATAGAGAAGACAGAGGAAGAGGAGATAGAGAAGACAGAGGAAGAGGAAAAAGAGAAGGAAGAGGAAGAAGAAGAGGAAAAGATAAGAAAGAGGAAGAAGAGGAAGAGAAAAAGGTAAGGCAGAAGAAGAAGCAGAAAATTCCAACCTGTTTCTCTGTTTTATTTTAGATCCCTATTGACTAGTCTTGAATTACATTAAATTTATTTTAGCTTCGCCCAGTTTGTAAAATATTTAAATTATCATTTAAATAAATGAAATTGTTTACTTTTGAAAATATTTTTTGACACACCACTTGTTTGTAAACTTTTAAGTTCTATTTTTTTGGACATTCGACTTTGAAAATTTAGACATTTTTAAAAATTTCGAATTATTTTGAAAATTTCCAACTCTTTTGAACATTTATTTTATATTTTTTTTCAATTTATTTAACATTTCTTCTGCCCAGTTTGGAAATATTTAAATTTTTATGGTTTGTTAACAATTTTCTAAACAGTTTTTGAAATGCGACTATGTGATATTTAAATTTATTGAAAACGTCACTTCATGACAGTTCATTATTTTATTTTACATAGAATAGGAATAATGAAAAATAGGAGACCAAAAATTAGATATGGAAAAAATAAAAATTTTGTTTTTTTGATAAATTAGGAAAATATAAAAAAATACATAAAAAAAGTTGTAGCACTGGACATCGATGTTTCGCTCTCATTTGAGCTCGTCAGCAGTGCATAACATGGAAAGGGAAAAATGAGGAAGAAATACCTAAAAATAATTTTTTTTTTAAATATAGAAAAGAAAACTAAACAAATTTTAACATGAATAGACGTTTTATCATCAATTTACTGTGTTAAAAATTTAAATATTTGAAGCCCGATCCACAAGAAACAACTACTCCGAGGGCTAATACCCTTTCCGGTCAATAAGGGTCTACCGTGAAGAATTTATTTTATAATTTGGAACTTTTTTGAAAATTTCAACCCCTTTTTGAAAATGTTGTTTTCTTAAAATTTCTATAAATTCAACTTTTTCAAAAATATACTTTTTTTTGAAAATTTCGAATATTCTCGACGAATGTGACTATTTCAGTTAGAATTTTGAAAAAAATGTATAAAACGAATTCGAAATTTGATTAAATTTTGATTTGAGAGCTGGCATTTTAAAAAGAAGTATCTGTTAACGAATCAAGTTTCGTTAGAAATTGTCTTTCAGAATTTTAATCTCTTTATAAATTTCGACCTTCAGTCATCAACTTTTCCTTGAAGTTTTGACTTTTTTTTAAGAATGTCAATTAAAAGCTTCGATCTTTTTTGAAAATTTCGACTTCTTTTAAAAATTACGACTTCTTTTGAAAATTACGACTTCTTTTGAAAATGTCAACCTTTTTTTTAAATATTGATTTTTTTGAAATACTCAAATTTAAAAAATTTATATTAAAAATTTCTATTTTTAAAATTGTTTAAAGTGTTGAAACAAATTTCCAAAAAAAACTTGTATTTTATCTACAAATAAATAGACGAAATTTTGAATTTTAATCACAAAAAATTCGCTTCAAGCTGAAATATTTGATTTTTGAAATTTCCCTGGAACTACAAAATTGCTAGAAACTAGAGCAGTAAATCGTTAATAAATTTTTTTCAACATTTTGATCCATTTTAATTTCGAAATTTTGTGACTCTTCTAGAAATGTTGACTCTTTTTCTCAAAAATTTCAATAATTTCCACTTTAAAGGTCGAAATTATAAAATATTTTTGACAATTAATTTATTTCAAAAAAAAATTATTTTCTTTAATTCCGAAGAAAACTCTGAATCGGAATTTCCAATTTTTCTAGAAATGTTAAATTTATTCTTGAAATTCTCAAGTTCGAATTTAAAATTCAAATTTCGATAAAAAAAGATCGAAATTTAAAATTATACTCAAAATCTCAAGAGAAAGCAAATCATATTGCTAGAAGAAGTTGAAACTTCTTATTTGTAAACATTTTTCAAAAAAAAAAATAACATTTCAAGGAACTTACACATACCAAATATCTTTGGAGAAAATACAATAATTTCCACCATAAAACAAATTAGTCTGATAAAGTTTTAATGTACTCACCTTTAATATACAATTAGCACATGTTTTTGGACATTTATCCTAGGCGTAAGCACGAATTAGAACAAGGGACACAAAAAATCTTGGCTTAATATTTTTGAAGCCAAAAAAAATTACCTTTTTTAATAAGCAACACACGGGAAATTTAACAATATTTTCCCTCACTCAATGATTCAGTATAAAACCCTGAAACCAACAAAGTTACAATGGAATATCCTTCTATGTCATATTCAGTAATGTATCACGGCCGCAGACTTCTTGTGAATAAACTCGATAAACAATTCCCCGAAAATTTAAAGAGTGGTTTTATAAATTCGCTTAAATCAATAAGAAAGATTGATCAGATTTAATGAAACTTTACAGGGGGAAGTAGCCACTTTCAATAACGGTGTGCATTAAACAGCTAAAAGCTTTTTCGTGGCTTAAAAGCATTTTAAAATATAAGAGCCCCAATGACAAAATAAATTGAATTTCGTTAAAATTTAAAATACAGTTCCTTATCTGTTATTAAAAAAAAAAGAAGAGTTTTTTCGAGTTGAAAAACTACTCGAGGCGTACTCATATTTTTTTTTGTTCTATATAATTACAATTTCACTACAAGCCGAACGACGTCACATTCAAGTGCACGACTATAAATTCTGATAAGCGATATACAATACATTTTTATGTTTCGCTGTTTATAACAACTTACCTGGCGATAAAATGTAAAAAGCGCAAACAGTGAATGTTTATATTTACTAGATGTACTATCAAACCGTTCCAAGATCACAATTGAAGTCTTGTATAACAATAATGATATAACTTACAAGGCCACCCCATCAATATATAACGAAAGCTTTGCATTTACATTGATTTTATTTATACTGAAATCTATTTAACAAAAATAACTGGATCTCACCAAAATGTCTGCAATATTACAAAATGAGTTACTATGAGGTAATTGTTGCGCACGTGTGTGTGTTAAAAGTTATAAAAATTGATAATCGTCGCCGGAGTCGATTCGAAAAAATTTCAAAACGAAACATGACGACGAAAACAAATTTCTTGGAGCCGCCGTTACTATTCTAAAGAGGTTTCTCTGAAACCAAATAAGTAACATTTCAAACTGAAATTATTTTAGATTATTTATTTCATATAAAAATTATTAAAGACAATATCTTTAACCTAATATTTTCTGGTGCTTTGCTTTTAAATAGGGGCTAAAGCACTGAACTAAACACTGTGGCTTGTGATTAAGTCCAAAGAAGGTTTCACCCCTTTACCACATCGGCAATTAACGTATTTCGCCAGCAGAACTGGCATTTTCAAGCGCACTAATCTTAAAAGATTAGCAAAAGATGCATCGACGTCATCTGCATTGAGATTCAAATCGATACTGGCGGTCTTTTGCTTTCTTTCCTATTTCTAATTGTTTTTACACATCTGGTGCAGGGGAAATAAAAACGACCTTCAAACAAATTATTTAGTTTTCCATGACGTTAACAAAAATAATTACACATAACATTAATAATAACAACACATGCCACTAAGAAAAACAATCACACACAAAGTCACAATTTTTATTTATTAAAATGTATTGTTAGTACAAATCATCTCTACTTTTGGAAAGAATCGGTTAGGTTACGGGCATCAGGCCCGTAACCAGGGAGGGGATGCAATCCTTCTTCTAAAACTAACTAGTCTTTGTTTGCGTCTAGGTTAGAGCTAAGAAGCCACGGTCCAATACTACTTTACGATTAATATTATTATTGTATACAGGGTGAGTCACTAAGCGGGAATCGGTCTTTGGTAGGCGTATCGTTCAAAATATCGAAAAATGTTTCGAATAAAAGTTGTTCGAAATAAAGTTCTCCACAACCTAAAATTATTGCCAAATATGGCGGCCTTCCGATTACACCGGAAATGAACACAACTTATTTTAAATAGAACACCCTATTTTTGGATTCCTTAAAAATGAATATGAATTTATTAAGACGACATAGGCCCTTAGTTGAACCGTTTTCGTGTAATTTAATTTTTTTGGTTAAATTTGACGATTTCGGAGCTTGACGCCATTAACGATATTTTCCAAACGCAATGACTCAAGAATTGTGTGGCATACGGTTTTGGATTCAGGAAGAAATGGAGTATTTGTTTACGTCTTTGCTGTTAGCAAGATTTCTTAAATTTCTTCACATCCGTCGACTCAATTCTTCAGTTGTTCAAACATGCGTAACTTAATTTTTTCAAATAGAACCACCTATCTTGGATTATTTTATCGGATGCGAAATTAAATTACCTTCTTTTTGGTACCAGGTATTGCCACCTCCGTCCAATAATTTTTGAGAAATTAAAATTTTGTAAAAATTTTAATTAATTTCGTATTATCGCGTTAGCCCTGGATGTCGCGGTTTTGTTTCGTCTCGTTTGTCCGGCAATAACTGACAGTTTATCTCATTGTTGTCGCGAGGTCTTGTTATTAGTACTCAAAGACAATGTTTTCTCAAGAAGAATTGGTCGATATGGTTTACGCCTTGGGCAGTGCTGACAGAAATCCATTTCTTGCCTCAAGAATTTATGCCCAACGGTTTACCGATCGGAGACATCCAAATTCAGCGGCATTCGCTAAACTGAGAGAGAGGTTTGAGCGAACTGGGAGTAGGAACTACGAGAAAAAGGAGCTTAGAAAACCAACGACGCCTGAAGAAAACCAAGTTTTAGTAGCGGCTGCTGTTGTCCAAGATCCGCACTTAAGAACCAGAAGAATAAGTGTGACATTGCAACAAATAAGCCAAAAATCGGTTTCATGATTGTTGTGTAAAAACAAGTTTCATCCGTATCACACCTAGCTAGTACAAGAACTCAATCAAGCTGACTAACAATCGATGCAGTTGTATGAATGGACGTTACATAATCTGCAAGAACAAAATGACCGTTTCGGACATTGTAGTATATACCGACGAATGTACAGACATTTTTTAAGAACCGCTTCGTGGGAAGGAAACGATACACCACGATACGGAAAATCATCATTGGATTTCAGTGTAAAGCATTAAAGAAAGTAAATAAACAATAAACAAATCGGTAACAGTAAGTTGCAACAAATATTAAGAAGAATACATAAACAATGGTAATAATAACATTAAATTAAATGTTCAACATAACCACCAGCTTCACGATGGCAAATGCGCAGTCTCTGTAGCAAAGAATTGTTCACATCCACCAAGACGTTTTCATTGATATTTTGGAAAGCAACACGAACCCGGTCCATCATGTCTTCTCGGATAGTTGGTGGTTCCTGGTACACAACTTGCTTAACATGACCCCACAAGAAAAAGTCTGGTGATCTTGCGGGCCATACCACTAGACCTCCTCTTCCTATCCACTTGTTAGGGAATTGTGTATTGAGGAACTCCCTTACATCCCTTCCATGATGTACCGGTGCCCCATCATATTGGAACCACATTTGCCGCACGACAGCAAGAGCCAAATTGTCTATCATTTCGGGCAATTGATTTTGCAAAAAATGCAAGTAATTGTTGGCATTCAAATGTTCGTTGAAGAAGTGTGGTCCGACAACAAATCTTTCTATGACACCACCCCAAACATTCAGAGACCACCTATGCTGATGGTCTAAGAGCCTTATCCAATGAGGATTTTCAGTGTGGTAGTAATGGGAGTTGTGTCTTCCCACGAAGCCGTTCTTATGAAATGTACATTCGTCAGTAAATGGTACATTGTCCAAAAAGTCATTTTGTTCTTGTAGTTTTCGTAACGTCCACTCACAAAACTGCATTCGGTTGTTGAAATCAGCTTGAGTTCCTGTACTAGCTGGACACGATACGGATGAAACTTGTTTTTACACAACAATCATGAAACCGATTTTTGGCTTATTTGTTGCAATGTCACACTTATTCTTCTGGTTCTTAAGTGCGGATCTTGGACAACAGCAGCCGCTACTAAAACTTGGTTTTCTTCATGCGTCGTTGGTTTTCTACGCTCCTTTTTCTCGTAGTTCCTACTACCAGTTCGCTCAAACCTCTCTCTCAATTTAGCGAATGCCGCTGAATTTGGATGTCTCCGATCGGCAAAGCGTTGGGCATAAATTCTTGAGGCAAGAAATGGATTTCTGTCAGCACTGTCCAAGGCGTAAACCATATCGACCAATTCTTCTTGAGAAAACGTGGTCTTTCAGTACTAATACCAAGACCTCGCGACAACAATCAGATAAACTTTCAGTTATTGCTGGACAAACGAAACGAAACAAAACCGCGACATCCAGGGCTAACGCCATAATACGAAATTAATTAAAATTTTTACAAAATTTTAATTTCTCAAAAATTATTGGACGGAGGTGGCAATACCTGGTACCAAAAAAAAAAAGGTACTTTAATTTCGCAACCGATAAGATAATCCATTTGAAAAAATTAAGTTATTATACACAACTGAAGAATTGAGTCGACGGATGTGAAGAAATTTAAGATATCTTGCTAACAACAAAGACGTAAACAAATACTCCATTTCTTCCTGAATCCAAAACCGTATGCCACACAACTCTGAGTCATTGCGTTTGGAAAATATCGTTAATGGCGTCAAGCTCCGAAATCGTCAAATTTAACCAAAAAAATTAAATTACGCGAAAACGGTTCAACTAAGGGCCTATGTCGTCTTAATTAATTCATATTCATTTTTAAGGAATCCAAAAATGTAAAAATACATAGGGTGTTCTATTTAAAATAAGTTGTGTTCATTTCCGGTGCAACCGGAAGGCCGCCATATTTGGCAATAATTTTAGGTTGTGGAAAACTTTATTTTGAACAACTTTTATTCGAAACATTTTTCGATATTTTGAAAGATACGCCTACCCCGCTTAGTGACTCACCCTGTATAAGAATACTGAAATATAAAAAAATACACTAAAACCATTTCTAGAGTCCAACTCTTCTAACATTCTGACAAAGTAATTTAACAACAACGTTGCCTATTTATCTTAATTTAATCTCTAAATAAAAAGAGATGCATGGATAAGATGATAAAATTACTCGAAAGATATTCCTTTTCTAAAATTTATCTTTGAACTGTCTTCTATAACTTGCACTCGTGTATGAAAAATGCTCTATTTAAAGACATAGTTTGAAGCAAGCTGGAGAAAAATCTTTTTTTTTTTTAATTTTTTCCAAATTTCGATTAAATTCATAATTTTAAGTTTTATCTCAAATTTAAAGTTTGCACCCGAATATTTAGAATTTGGATATTCTTTCTAAATTTTGGAAGATGTTTTTAAGTTCAAGTTTCCTCTTAGTGTCCAACTCTTTTTCTAACTGGTAACAACTTCAATTCCTACGTTTTTTATTTTGGGCAATTTTGGTAATTATTGTTGCTATCTGAATTTGCAATGTCGAAGTGCATTTGATTCTTCCCAATTTCGAAAAAAAGTTTTCGCTATAAAGTTATTTATCGTTTTTCTGTAAGTTTTACCTTTAATCTCAAAATTTCGACCTTTTTTGGAAATTTTCAATCTGAATTAGATTTTTTGCTAAATGCGAAGTATGTTGATACTTTTACTTTTTTTTCTCAAAATTCAAAGTTCAAAATCTTGGTATTTACTTCAAACCCACAAATATTTTTTAAATATCAATTCTTTCTAGAAACCAGAAAATTTCGCCAAAATTTTTCTGAAAAATGTCTGATATCGAAATTCTGAATTTAATCTTGAGTTTTTTAAATTTGGAATTTGTCTAGAAAAATCTACATTTAGAGTGGACTCGTTGTAGAAAAAGTTTAATTACGACCGTGTTTATACTTAAAAATAACCAGAATTCATTATTAAACATTTCCGAAAATATTAACATTTTTAAAAGTTTTGAATTTCCGAACAGAATTAGGATATGTTAATTCTTAATGTGACCCGGTTCGAACTCGAAATTTTTAGTTTTTTAAATTCGAAATTTTAAAAACAAGTTGACATTTAGAATTACTCTCTAAATCCGAAGAAAAAATAAGAGATAATTTTCAAAAAAAAAAGGTTTCAAGCCAAAATTTTCTAAAAAAAAATCTCTTATTTCCAAACGATAAAATCTATTAACAAAAACTAATAATGAAACTTTTAGTGTTTTCGCAAAATGGCCAGGAGATTTTCTATAAATTCAATGTCTAGAAAGAAAGTCAAAATATTTTGAAGAAGTCTGAATTTTGAATTAGTGCTAATGTAAAAATTTTAAAAAATAAACTAAAGTCATTAAGCTCATTTTTTTTCCAAAATTTCGACTTTAATCTTGACATTTTTAAACTCGTGGTAAAAAGTTGTAAAAATTTTATAAATCAGGTTTTTCTAAAAATATGAATTTAAAAGTAATTAAAAGTACAATCAATTCTTAATTAAAGTTGAAATTTGATAACTAAGATAGAAATGTGATTAAAAGTACAATAAATTCTTAATTAAAGTTGAAATTTGATAACTAAGATAGAAATTTCAATATTTTTTTGGAAGTTTCCACTTGGAATTTGAATTTTGGAGAAAAAAGTCGAATTTGCGTCGAAATCGTAATCGAAATATAAACAAATCAATTTCATAACAAAAAATTTCGATTTATTATGAAGTTAAAACTTTTTTAAAAAATTAAAAATTTCGAATTAAGCTGATGGGTTAAAGTTATTAAAAAATTCATAAATATTTCAACTTAAAAATGCTAAAGTTTTCTGTAAAACTCGAAATTTATAAAAGAATCGACATTTTAGACATTTTTTTAAAGTTCAATCGCCATGTTAGAAAAATTATAGAAGAAATTCATAAAAATAACTTATTAAAAAATGTCTTCTCAAAATAATGGCTTATAAGATATTTTGATTTTTTAGTAAAGGGCCTAAACATTCAAAATTTTATTCAAAAACCGAATTTAAAATTTAAATTTTGAAATTCCAAAACTGTAAAACTATTATTACAAAATCCAAGTTTATCTCAAAATTTGGTGATAAATCTCGAAAAATCGCTTGTATAAATTTCCAATTCTTCTCAAAATTTGAATTTTTTTCAAAATAGGGAGTTTAAGCTTGAAAAATTTGCAAATTCAACATTATTTTAATAAAATTCAAAACGTAATTTTTTAAACTCTAAAACTGTAAAACTATTATCACAAAATCCAAGTTTTTCTCAAAATTTAGTGTTAAATCTCGAAAAATCGCTTGTATAAATTTCTAGTTCTTCCCAAAATTTGAATTTTTTTCAAAATAGGGGGTTTAAGCTTGAAGAACTTGCAAATTCAACATTATTTTAATAAAATTCAAAACGTAATTTTTTAAATTCTAAAACTGTAAAACTATTATCACAAAATCCAAGTTTTTCTCAAAATTTAGTGTTAAATCTCGAAAAATCGCTTGTATAAATTTCTAGTTCTTCCCAAAATTTGAATTTTTTTCAAAATAGGGGAGTTTAAGCTTGAAGAAGCTTGCAAATTCAACATTATTTTAATAAAATTCAAAACGTAATTTTTTAAATTCTAAAACTGTAAAACTAGTATCACAAAATCCAAGTTTTTCTCAAAATTTAGTGTTAAATCTCGAAAAATCGCTTGTATAAATTTCTAGTTCTTCCCAAAATTTGAATTTTTTTCAAAATAGGGGGTTTAAGCTTGAAGAACTTGCAAATTCAACATTATTTTAATAAAATTCAAAACGTAATTTTTTAAATTCTAAAACTGTAAAACTATTATCACAAAATCCAAGTTTTTCTCAAAATTTAGTGTTAAATCTTGAAAAATCGCTTGTATAAATTTCTAGTCCTTCCCAAAATTTGAATTTTTTTCAAAATAGGGAATTTAAGCTTGAAGAACTTGCAAATTCAACATTATTTTAATAAAACTCAAAACGTAATTTTTTAAACTGTAAAACTATTATCACAAAATCCAAGTTTTTCTCAAAATTTAGTGTTAAATCTCGAAAAATCGCTTGTATAAATTTCTAGTTCTTCCCAAAATTTGGATTTTTTTCAAAATAGGGAATTTAAGCTTGAAGAACTTGCAAATTCAACATTATTTTAACAAAATTCAAAACGTAATTTTTTAAATTCTAAAACTGTAAAACTATTATACAAAATCCAAGTTTTTCTCCAAATTTAGTGTTAAATCTCGAAAAATCGCTTGTATAAATTTCTAGTTCTTCCCAAAATTTAATTTTTTTTCAAAATAGGAAGTTTAGGCTTGAAAAACTTGCAAATTCAACATTATTTTAATAAAATTCAAACCGTAAGGCTGAAATTTCAAATAAAAAAAAGAAATTTCAAGAAAAGTTTAAATTTTCATAGAAACGAAATCTCAGATTTAAATGTCAAAATATTGGAAAAAAATCGAATGAGTTGAAGGTAAAAATTTCAAGATTTAGGGCAAAAATTCGAGAATGAACTGGAAATTTCAAGAGCTTCTTCATTTGAAAATATTATACTCCTTCTGAATATCCTGAGTATAACCTAATATCTATTATTTTTTTAATTTCGACTGAGGTATCAAAATGTTTTTTTTGTTAATTGTGCGTTTTGGCCTGTTAATGCCTTTTTTTTAGGCTATTTTACCTTTTTGGTGTCTTTTTTAGCTTTTCGTTTCTGCCTAATTTAACATTTTGCTCACCTTTTTACCTTACTTGATTGTGCTTAAAATGCAGTCTCTAATAATAAGAAATGGCGCTAAATTTGAAAAATAAAACATCCTTGCATTTCACTACGAAAACAAAATGATCCATTAAAAATGGTTTTTAAAAAGGTCGCACATCTGAAAAATTCAGTTCTATCTAGTGTGAAGCCAATAAATTTCGGGGGCTAGGGGGCTGCAGCCCCCCCCTGGTTACGGACCTGCCCCGCATTATAAAAGATTTTTATAAAAACAAACGAAAATGGTGCCAACATAACCACGCATTCGTTTTCATACTGGAATAAATAACTGCAATACAACTGAATTGATTTTTAAAACAATTTTACATTTAGGAAATTGGCAATTCATTTTCAATTCAAATTCGAAGCCGGTAACGTAATATCGCTGAAATCGATAATGCAGATACCGCTTTCTATGGTAATAGTTCGGGAGACTGAAAAGAGGGGCCCTTTTCAAAATAACACAGAGTTGACACGTCACAGAGTTGACACATCACAGAGTTGACACATCACAGAGTTAACACATCACAGATATGACACTCTTACCTTTCCCTATGATTGTTTATATCGTATAAAAAGTTTATGAAAGTTAATTACGCTTTCTGGATATAAGTTTAGTCCAAATCTTAAAAATTAAAATTAAAAAAAAAACAAAAATTTCAAACAAAGTCAATGTTTTCAACAATTGGTGAACAGTGGATGCATTCAGCTCCGCTGAAAGAGGGGGGCAAAAGAGTCAAATCCAATACGCCACCGGGGTCCCTTTTTCTCGAAATGTCCTGTTAAAACTCAAGTTTTTTTGATATAACTTTTAGTTTTACTCAAAATGTGTGCTGTTTTACTCAAAATGTGTGCTGTTTTATTCAAAATGTGTGCTGTTTTATTCAAAATGTGTGCTGCTTTACCCAAAATGTGTCCTGTTTTTCTCAAAGTTTAGACTTCAAACTCGAAACTTGCTCTATACTTTTTTCTATCTTTTCAATTTAACCATGACAAAACTCCTTTTTAAAATGTTAGATTTAAATTCCCCACTTTAGATATCAAGTTGTCAAAAATATTCTAAATTTGATGAAAAAAAAATAAAGGATTAAAGCAATTGCACCCATTGCCCCCCTCCCTCTGTATCCGCGCCTGATTTTGGTTTATTTATATAAAATAATATATTTAAAATGAAATATCATTCTGATTTGGACATTATCACGACATCATAAATGCTCTCAAGTTTTTTAATGCAACATTTTCTTTTTTCGGGAACACAATAAATTTAAATTATAGAAACTGACTGCGAAATTCACAAAACAAAATGACAAAAAACGACAACATAAAATGCAATATCCCAGATATATTTAACATAATAAATACTCTGAATTCCTAAACCTCCATACTTTATTTAGCCCGGAGATATATTTTAAAACGTGTGACTAATAATTATGCCCATATTTTTGACATCTGCATGTTATATTTTTGGCAATAAATATGCAAATTGATTAAAAAGCTATGCAATTCTATTTCTGAATCAGAATAACAACGATATCAGCGTAGATAGGTTTATAAATTTCAACATTAGAAGTTCAATATCAACTATTTTGGACGCAGTAGGATAGATCGCATATTCATCAATAATAAAAGCAAAATCTCGCCAACTTCAATATTCAGACACAGTAATGACTCAAGCCGGGCAAAACTAAAATTGCGACACGTTAGTGCTCGAATTCAAGAACATGGAACTCTCAGCTGCTAACAAAATTTAACTTAAAACTTCTAATTTTGACGTTCTCCAAAATTTTGAATTCATTTAAAAATTTGGGTTTTTTCAAATATCGACTTATTCGAAAATTTTGCTTTTTTGTAGGTTTTTAATTTTTTTTAAATGAAAATTTCGACATTTCTTAATTTTGACTTATATTCAAAATTCCGGCTTTTTCTGACAGTTTCGACTTTTTTTCAAAACTTCGATTTCTTTTTCAAAAAATTGTAATCTCTGAAAATTTAAATCGTTTCAAAATAGACCCTTTTATATTTTTGGATCTTTCATCAGAATTTCCATTCTCTTGTAAATCTCGGATTTTTTTAACTTACAGTTTTGACTTTTTTTGAAAACTTTGACTTTATCTTTTTCAAAAAATTGGAATCTCTGAAAATTTAGATCGTTTCAAAATAGACCCTTTTATATTTTTGGTTCTTGTATCAGAATTTCCATTTTTTTGAAAATCTCGGCTTTTTCTAACTGACAATTTCGACTTTTTTTAAAAACTTCGATTTCTTTTTCAAAAAATTGAAATCTCTGAAAATTGAGATCGTTTCAAAATGGACCCTTTTATATTTATGGATCGTTTATCAGAATTTCCATTTGTTTGAAAATCTCGGCTTTTTCTAACTCAGTTTTGACTTATTTTGAAAACTTCGATTTTTCCTTTTTCAAAAAATTGAAATCTCTGAAAATTTAGATCGTTTCAAAATGGACCTTTTTATATTTTTGGATCTTTTATCAGAATTTCCATTCTCTTGTAAATCTCGAATTTTTTTAACTTACAGTTTTGACTTTTTTTGAAAATTTCGACTTTTTCTTTTTCAAAAAATTGGAATCTCTGAAAATTTAGATCGTTTCAAAATAGACCCTTTTATATTTTTGGTTCTTGTATCAGAATTTCCATTTTTTTGAAAATCTTGGCTTTTTCTAACTGACAATTTCGACTTTTTTTAGAAACTTCGATTTCCTTTTTCAAAAAATTGAAATCTCTGAAAATTGAAATCGTTTCAAAATGGACCCCTTTATATTTATGATCGTTTATCAGAATTTCCATTTTTTTGAAAATCTCGGCCTTTTCTAACTGACAATTTCGACTTTTTTTAAAAACTTCGATTTCTTTTTCAAAAAATTGAAATCTCTGAAAATTGAGATCGTTTCAAAATGGATCCTTTTATATTTATGGATCGTTTATCAGAATTTCCATTTTTTTGAAAATCTCGGCTTTTTCTAACTCAATATTGACTTTTTTTGAAAACTTCGATTTTTCCTTTTTCAAAAAATTGAAATCTCTGAAAATTTAGATCGTTTCAAAATAGACTCTTTTATATTTTTGGATCTTTTATCAGAATTTCCATTTTTTTGACAATCTCGACATTTACAAATTTCGACTTTTCATTGAAGTTGGATTTTCAAAATTTCAACGTTTCTTGAATAAGTACATCGATTTTTTTTCAATTTCGTATTCTCGACGGTTTGAATTTTTCAAACAATCGAATTCTTGAAACGCGATTGTTTGAAAAATTGGCCTTTTTCCGGAAATGTTCTAGTTTTTTAAATAATCTGACCTAATTTAAATTTGGCTCTGAAAAATCCGACTCTGAAAAATCCTACTTTTTTGAAAATTTTCCTTTTTTGAAATTATCGATCGTTTTTCCAAAATGTCCACTTTTTCAGAAAGTTCGATTTTTTCAGGAAATTTTGACTTTTTTCTCCTTATTTGAAATATTCGATAATTTTTCAAAATTTCCACTTTTTGAAAAATTTCGACATTTTATTATTAAAATTTCGATTCGTCTTCAAAGTTTTGGCTTTTTTCCAAATCTCTTCAAAATTTCAACCATTTTTCAAAATTCAGGGCTTTTCAAAATGTTGATTTTCTCGCATCGTCGAATTTTTGTAAATTAAATTTTCTAAAAAATGTTTTACAATATTTCTCATTTGTTTGAGGAATCTGAACTATGCTGTGACTCTTTCAAAAATGTCGACTTTTCTTTTAAATTTTGATTTTTTTCAAAACATCGAGCAATTTTCAAACTTCGACTTCGAAAGTTTCAAACTTTTTTCAAAATTTTGACTTTCTCGAATTCACAATTTTTTCAAATTTGAAAATATTCAAATTTGAATTTTTGAAATATTTGAATTTTTGAAAAATTTGCCATAAGTAAATTCTGATGAATCCGTTTTAACTGCGTTTCCAAAAAAATCTATTTTTCTAAAGAATCTGACGTTTTAAATGGCTGGCATTAAAAAGTCATTTTTATAGAATATTTTTTAAGTTTAAACTGGAAAGTTTCAAAAAAATTCGAAATTTAAAAGCATTTTCAAGTTTAAAACGTAAACATGGAATAAGAGCTCAAATTTCGAGTGGAAAAATTACCTAGTTTTCACGGGATATTTCGAGAAAAATAAGTCGTAACATTTTTGTGAGTCACGGGGTACTAAAAGTAAAAGTTTAGAGGAATTTTTGAGTTAATATTTGAGAGAGTGGAGTTTTGCGTTAATATTTGAGTTTTAACACTACATGAGGTTGATAACGAAGGCTTCCACAGCCAGAATCAGTACAGGATATACTTTTTCCGAGATTGGACCGTGTCAAAGAACTGCTAAAACCCTTTTAGTAGTTCTTTGATTTTTCTAACTCAGTTTTGACTTATTTTGAAAACTTCGATTTCTTTTTCAAAAAATTGTAATCTCTGAAGATTTAAATCGTTTCAAAATGGACCTTTTTATATTTTTGGATCTTTTATCAGAATTTCCATTTTTTTAAAAATCTCGGCTTTTTCTAACTGACAATTTCGACTTTTTTTAAAAACTTCGATTTCCTTTTTCAAAAAATTGAAATCTCTGAAAACTGAGATCGTTTCAAAATGGACCCTTTTATATTTTTGGATCTTTTATCAGAATTTCCATTTTTTTGAAAATCTCGGCTTTTTCTAACTGACAATTTCGACTTTTATTAAAAACTTCAATTTCCTTTTTCAAAAAATTGAAATCTCTGAAAATTGAGATCGTTTCAAAATGGACCCCTTTGTATTTATGGATCGTTTATCAGAATTTCCATTTTTTTGAAAATCTCGGCCTTTTCTAACTGACAATTTCGACTTTTTTTAAAAACTTCGATTTCCTTTTTCAAAAAATTGAAATCTCTGAAAATTGAGATCGTTTCAAAATGGACCCCTTTATTTTTATGGATCGTTTATCAGAATTTCCATTTTTTTGAAAATCTCGGCTTTTTCTAACTGACAATTTCGACTTTTTTTAAAAACTTCGATTTCCTTTTTCAAAAAATTAAAATCTCTGAAAATTGAGATCGTTTCAAAATGGACCCCTTTATATTTATGGATCGTTTATTAGAATTTTCATTTTTTTGAAAATCTCGGCTTTTTCTAACTCAGTTTTGACTTATTTTGAAAACTTCGATTTTTCCTTTTTCAAAAAATTGAAACCTCTGAAAATTTAGATCGTTTCAAAATAGACTCTTTTATATTTTTGGATCTTTTATCAGAATTTCCCTTTTTTTGACAATCTCGACATTTACAAATTTCGACTTTTCATTGAAGTTGGATTTTCAAAATTTCAACGTTTCTTGAATAAGTACATCGATTTTTTTTCAATTTCGTATTCTCGACGGTTTGAATTTTTCAAACAATCGAATTCTTGAAACGCGATTGTTTGAAAAATTGGCCTTTTTCCGGAAATGTTCTAGTTTTTTAAATAATCTGACCTAATTTAAATTTGGCTCTGAAAAATCCGACTCTGAAAAATCCTACTTTTTTGAAAATTTTCCTTTTTTGAAATTATCGATCGTTTTTCCAAAATGTCCACTTTTTCAGAAAGTTCGATTTTTTCAGGAAATTTTGACTTTTTTCTCCTTATTTGAAATATTCGATAATTTTTCAAAATTTCCACTTTTTGAAAAATTTCGACATTTTATTATTAAAATTTCGATTCGTCTTCAAAGTTTTGGCTTTTTTCCAAATCTCTTCAAAATTTCAACCATTTTTCAAAATTCAGGGCTTTTCAAAATGTTGATTTTCTCGCATCGTCGAATTTTTGTAAATTAAATTTTCTAAAAATGTTTTACAATATTTCTCATTTGTTTGAGGAATCTGAACTATGCTGTGACTCTTTCAAAAATGTCGACTTTTCTTTTAAATTTTGATTTTTTTCAAAACATCGAGCAATTTTCAAACTTCGACTTCGAAAGTTTCAAACTTTTTTCAAAATTTTGACTTTCTCGAATTCACAATTTTTTCAAATTTGAAAATATTCAAATTTGAATTTTTGAAATATTTGAATTTTTGAAAAATTTGCCATAAGTAAATTCTGATGAATCCGTTTTAACTGCGTTTCCAAAAAAATCTATTTTTCTAAAGAATCTGACGTTTTAAATGGCTGGCATTAAAAAGTCATTTTTATAGAATATTTTTTAAGTTTAAACTGGAAAGTTTCAAAAAAATTCGAAATTTAAAAGCATTTTCAAGTTTAAAACGTAAACATGGAATAAGAGCTCAAATTTCGAGTGGAAAAATTACCTAGTTTTCACGGGATATTTCGAGAAAAATAAGTCGTAACATTTTTGTGAGTCACGGGGTACTAAAAGTAAAAGTTTAGAGGAATTTTTGAGTTAATATTTGAGAGAGTGGAGTTTTGCGTTAATATTTGAGTTTTAACACTACATGAGGTTGATAACGAAGGCTTCCACAGCCAGAATCAGTACAGGATATACTTTTTCCGAGATTGGACCGTGTCAAAGAACTGCTAAAACCCTTTTAGTAGTTCTTTGATTTTTCTAACTCAGTTTTGACTTATTTTGAAAACTTCGATTTCTTTTTCAAAAAATTGTAATCTCTGAAGATTTAAATCGTTTCAAAATGGACCTTTTTATATTTTTGGATCTTTTATCAGAATTTCCATTTTTTTAAAAATCTCGGCTTTTTCTAACTGACAATTTCGACTTTTTTTAAAAACTTCGATTTCCTTTTTCAAAAAATTGAAATCTCTGAAAACTGAGATCGTTTCAAAATGGACCCTTTTATATTTTTGGATCTTTTATCAGAATTTCCATTTTTTTGAAAATCTCGGCTTTTTCTAACTGACAATTTCGACTTTTATTAAAAACTTCAATTTCCTTTTTCAAAAAATTGAAACCTCTGAAAATTGAGATCGTTTCAAAATGGACCCCTTTGTATTTATGGATCGTTTATCAGAATTTCCATTTTTTTGAAAATCTCGGCCTTTTCTAACTGACAATTTCGACTTTTTTTAAAAACTTCGATTTCCTTTTTCAAAAAATTAAAATCTCTGAAAATTGAGATCGTTTCAAAATGGACCCCTTTATATTTATGGATCGTTTATCAGAATTTCCATTTTTTTGAAAATCTCGGCTTTTTCTAACTGACAATTTCGACTTTTTTTAAAAACTTCGATTTCCTTTTTCAAAAAATTAAAATCTCTGAAAATTGAGATCGTTTCAAAATGGACTCCTTTATATTTATGGATCGTTTATTAGAATTTTCATTTTTTTGAAAATCTCGGCTTTTTCTAACTCAGTTTTGACTTATTTTGAAAACTTCCTTTTTCAAAAAATTGAAATCTCTGAAAATTTAGATCGTTTCAAAATAGACTCTTTTATATTTTTGGATCTTTTATCAGAATTTCCATTTTTTTGACAATCTAGACATTTACAAATTTCGACTTTTCATTGAAGATGGATTTTCAAAATTTCAACGTTTCGTGAATAGGTACATCGATTTTTTTTTAATGTCATATTCTGGACGCTTTAAATTTTTCAAACAATCGAATTCTTGAAACGCGATTGTTTGAAAAATTGGCCTTTTTCCGGAAATGTTCTAGTTTTTTAAATAATCTGACCTAATTTAAATTTGGCTCTGAAAAATCCGACTTTTTGAAAAATCCTACGTTTCCCTTTTTTGAAATTATCGATCTTTTTTCCAAAATGTCCACTTTTTCAAAAAGTTCGATTTTTCTTCCAAAGTTTTAACTTTTTTCTCCTTATTTGAAATATTCGATAATTTTTCAAAAGTTCCACTTTTTGGAAAATTTCGACATTTTATTATTAAAATTTCGATTCGTTTTCAAAGTTTTGGCTTTTTTCCAAATCTCTTCAAAATTTCAAACATTTTTCAAAATTCAGGGCTTTTCAAAATGTTGATTTTCTCGCATCGTCGAATTTTTGTAAATTAAATCTTTTTTAAATTTTTTTACAAAATTTCTCATTTGTTTGAGGAATCTGAACTATGCTGTGACTCTTTCAAAAATGTCGACTTTTCTTTTAAATTTTGATTTTTTTCAAAACATCGAGCAATTTTCAAACTTCGACTTCGAAAGTTTCAAACTTTTTTCAAAATTTTGACTTTCTCGAATTCACAATTTTTTCAAATTTGAAAATATTCAAATTTGAATTTTTTAAATATTTGAATTTTTGATAAATTTGCCATAAGTAAATTCTGATGAATCCGACGTTTTAACTGCGTTTCCAAAAAAATCTATTTTTCTAAAGAATCTGACGTTTTAAATGGCTGGCATTAAAAAAGTCATTGTTATATAATATTTTTTAATTTTAAACCGAAAAGTTTCAAAAAAATTCGAAATTTAAAAGCAGTTTCGAGTTTAAAACGTAAACATGGAATAAGAGCTCAAATTTCGAGTGGAAAAATTACCTAGTTTTCACAGGATATTTAAGAATTAACATATCGTAATTTTATTCGGAAATTCAAAATTTTAAATGTTAATATTTTCGGAAATGTTTAATAATGAATTCTGGTTATTTTTAAGTAAAAACACGGTCGTAATTAAACTTTTTCTACAACGAGTTTGTCCACTCTAAATGTAGATTTTTCTAGACAAATTCCAACTGCAAAAAACTCAAGATTAAGTTCAGAATTTCGATATCTGATATTTTTCACAAAAACTTTGGCGAAATTTACACGTTTCTAGAAAGAATCGAAGTTTAAAAAAATATTTGTGCGTTTAAAGTACATAATTTTGATTTTTTTGATGAAACGGACTGGTCCTTGGTTATCTTCAAAAATTAAAATACAGAACTTGTCTCCTGAAACCAAGAAAGATTAAAAAACACAACAAAGGTTGCTCTAACGCGTTTCAACAGCCAAGCTGTCATCTTCAGAGAGAAACTAGTTTGTCGAAATGCGTTAGAGCAACCTTTGTTGTGTTTTTTAATCTTTCTTGGTTTCAGGGGACAAGTTTTGTATTTCAATTTTTAAAGATAACCAAGGACCAGTCCGTTCCACCAAAACCTTGAAACCAAGACAGATTAAAAAATTGAAATACAGAACTTGTCCCCTGAAACCAAGAAAGATTAAAAAACACAACAAAGGTTGCTCTAACGCGTTTCGACAGCCAAGCTGTCATCTTCAGAGAGAAACTAGTTTGTCGAAACGCATTAGAGCAACCTTTGTTGTGTTTTTTAATCTTTCTTGGTTTCAGGGGACAAGTTTTGTATTTCAATTTTTAAAGATAACCAAGGACCAGTCCGTTCCACCAAAACCTTGAAACCAAGACAGATTAAAAAATTGAAATACAGAACTTGTCCCCTGAAACCAAGAAAGATTAAAAAACACAACAAAGGTTGCTCTAACGCGTTTCGACAGTCAAGCTGTCATCTTCAGAGAGAAACTAGTTTGTCGAAACGCGTTAGAGCAACCTTTGTTGTGTTTTTTAATCTTTCTTGGTTTCAGGGGACAAGTTCTGTATTTCAACATAATTTTGAGAAAAAAAGTTCGAAATTTTGAAATTAAAGGTAAAACTTACACTAAAAAACGATTTATAGCAAAAACTTTTTTTGAAATTCGGAAGAATCAAATGCATTTCGACATTGCAAATTCAGATAGCAACAATAATTCCCAAAATTGCCCAAAATAAAAAACCTAGGAATTGAAGTTGTTGCCAGTTAGAAAAAGAGTTGGACGCTAAGAGGAAACTTGAACTTAAAAACATCTTCCAAAATTTAGAAAGAATATCCAAATTCTAAATGTTCGGGTGCAAACTTTAAATTTGAGATAAAAGTTAAAATTATGAATTTAATTAAAATTTGAAAAAAATTTAAAAAAAAAAGATTTCTCTCCAGCTGACGTCAAGCTATGTTTTTAAATAGAGCACTTTCTAGAGGCATTTTTCATACACAAGTGAGGTTATAGAAAACAGTTCAAAGATAAATTTTAGAAAAGAAATATCTTTCAAGTGATTTTATCATCTTACCCACACATCTGTTTTTATTTAGAAATGAAATTAAGATAAATAGCCAACATTGTTGTTAAATCACTTTGTCAGAATGTTAGAAGAGTTAGACTCTAGAAATTCTAGAATTTTTTTATATTTTAGTACACTTCTATACAATAATAATATTAATAATAAAGTAGTATTGGACCGAGGCTTCCGCAAGGGAGCAGCGAGCCTAGTTTTATAATGCGCGGTTAAGGCTGGAAATTCAAATGAACATTAGAATTCGTGCTATTGCGCGAGTGCGCGAGGCCCCCTACACGAGCGAGGTCCCGGGCGGTTGCCCTGCTTGCCACCCCCAAAGGCCGCCCTTGTTCAAGATTTCCTAAAAATATTCTTCTCAGATTGTTTGGATTTCTATTAAAATTTTGATCCAATTAAAAAAAAATAAACGAATGTTGTGAAAAAGTCTAAATCTTTGGTAAAAATTCCATTTTAAATGGAAATGTCCAAAAATAGGTAAAATTGAATTTTGAGTTAAAAGTCAAAATTTGGAGAATAACATGAATTTTGGACAAGTTGATCGGGAATAAAATTAAAAAAAAAATCAGAAAAAACAAAGACTGAAAAAAATTTCAGGATTTTTGAAAATTACGTTACAAATTACAAAAAAATAATGAACTTTCTAGAAAACATTCCAAATTTCCAAAAGAAGGTCCAATTATAAGAGGAAAATTTAAAAAGTTGAAATTTTCAATAAATCATATTGAAAATAAAAACCTAACCTATCTCAAAAACTTGGGAAATGTGCAAAATTAAAAAAAAATCAAAATTTTCAAAGATCTAATTTTGTGAAAAGGCGCAATTTTCAAAAAAAAGTCCAATTCTGAGAAAGAAAAATCGCAAGATTCAAAAACATTGTTCTCAAAATTTAAAATTCAGTAAAGATGTTGAATTTACAAGAAATCTTTTTCTCGAAATCCCCGAAAATATTTTTCGCAACAACAGAAAAGTGAACATTTTCAGAACCATAAAACCATTTGATCCAAAAGTCATAGTTTATTGAAAAAGACAAATATTCAAGAAATGATTTTGAAATAAATAAACCATTTTTGAAACAGTCCAAAAAGTAGGATTTTGAAACCAAAATCGAAATTTCGAAAAAAACAAAATTTGAGGAACATGCGAATTTTAGGTAAAAAGACGATTTTAAAAAAATTCGAAATTTTGAAAAAAAGACGAATTTACCAAAAAATTGAAAAAATTTATTGAAATATTAAATAACGGATATTGAAATAAAAATTAACCATTCCAGAAAAAAACAAATTTTAGGAAACCAGTCAGACTTTCTAAACAAATCAGAATCTAAAAGATCGAAATTTTTAGTAAATGTTTAGAAAAATATTGGAATTTGAAACAAAAATTCGAGAAAACTTTGAAATGGACAAAAAATTGTCCATAGAAAGTCAAATTAAAAGAAAAGTCAAGGAAAATAGTCAAAACCCCGAAAAAAAGACGATATTGTAAGAGAAGTTTTGCAAAAAAGACCTAAATTTTGAGAAAAAGCATTTAATCTTAGTGAAACTTCGAAATTCAAAAACAGAGTAAATTTTAAGAGAAAAATCAAATATCTATTTTCTCTGGACTCCCTGGACGAGTCAGAGGAAGACAGGCTCTCTACATTGCCCCAACAGGCGTCAGAAAATGTCAAATATTGTGATAACACAGAAATATTGACAAATAAGTTGAAACTACCAGAAATTTTGATTAAAAAAGGGTTGAAATTTACAAAGAAATTTTTGTCCTTTCATAAAAATTTTAAATTTCTAAAAAATATACCTTTTTGTCAATATATCGACCAGATTTCGAAAAAAAGGCAAATTTTAATAAACAAGCTGAAATTTTCAGTAACAAAAAAAAAGGTGAAATTTTCAGGAAAAGTCCAATTTCGAGAAATGGCGAAATTTCAGAAAGAAAACGAGGAACTTTTAAATTCAAAATTTTGACGGTCACGTTTGATAAAAGAAGGCAAATTTTTCGAATAAATGCAAAATTTTAAAAGAAAACGTCATATTTTGTAAAAAAAATATACAAAATTTGAGAAAAAGGTAGAAATTTCGAAAAAATGTTTTAAGGAAAGGATGAATTCTGAAGAATTGGAAAGTTCTCCAATTGAATACATACAAATTTTCAGTTTGCTGCATGAACCAGGGGGTGCAAGCGATCCAGCATTCATATTTTTCTCACATGCGGCCCGCGCAAAATTTTTAACCTTGTAATTGGACTGCTGTAAAAAAAAAAGTTGCTCATCCCTGAATTAAAGGAATTTTCATTGAGGGTATTCTGCATAAAACGAATTCAGTTGTCTCTGCCATCAAAGACCTGGAGACGTAATGATTTAAAAATAAAAATGAGTTCCAGGCTTCGCTTAGGTAAGTCCCAAGCTGTCGCTTAGCTAGAGTCCCAAGCTGTCGCTTAGGTAAGTCCCAAGCTGTCGCTTAGGTAAGTCCCAAGTTGTCGCTTAGCTAGAGTCCCAAGAAATTCACCGTAAGATTAAAAAAATTATGAACTCTGATAAAAATCTAAAGATATTTATCTGGAAATTTTGATGATGGTTTTTTTTTGGAAGGGGGGGGTCGATTGGGGCGCGCATGTGTGTCTTGTTTAAGCAGTGAAGCGAAAATTTAGAAAATTTCATTTCTCTCAAAATTCGCCCTTTTTCTAAAATTTCGATAAAACTCTCTTGGCAATTTCCAGTGTTTACCAAATATCGCCCATTTTTTTTTTCGAAATTTCGATCTTTTTCTTAAAGTGTCAAACACACTGCACTTTATGCAGCCGTATTTTATGCAGCCGCACTTTATGCAGCCGTTTTTATGCAGCCGCACTTTGTGCCGCCTGAATTTATGCAGCCGCACTTTATGCAGCCGCACTTTATGCAGCCTGACTTTATGCAGCCCCACTTTATGCTGCCGCACTTTATGCAGCCGTATTTTATGCAGCTGCACTTTATGCAGCCGCACTTTATGCTGTCCTCACTTTATGCAGCCCCACTTTATGCAGCCGCACTTTATGCTGCATCATTTTATGCAACCGCACTTTATGCAGCCGTATTTTATGCAGCCGCATTTTATGCTGCCTCACTTAATGAAGTCGCACTTTATGCGGCCGTATTTTATGCAGCCGCACTTATGCGGCCGCACTTTCAACACAACCATGAGCTCATAGGTCATGAGCTGGATTTCACTGACGTAGGTAGTCATATGCGATTACCCAGCCCAGACACGGAAAACAGAGAGATAAAAATACTGTTTTGCGTCACTTAGATTTTAGAGGATACGTACTATGTTAATATTATCGTCGTTTTGTGATATAATTCTGATAAAATCTACTTTTTATTGATTTTATTAAAGACAGCTTTAAAAACTGGAAATTCATAATATAGCATACTACAAAGAGGAGTAAAGTTTGTCCTTTTTTAACTCATTAATAGAATGAATTTGTAGCCTTGCTTAAGCTATATTTAGAGTAATGCTTACATAAATTGTTCATTAGTCTAGTGTAATGAGACCAAACAATATAAAAGATAGTCGTCTACCACCGTGATACTTAAGTGTATTCTCATTTAGCTCTATTCATTAGAAGGAGTTGCTATATCATTAGATGTACTCCTTTAATTATTATAGTTCAATCAGAATGTTTTTGTTTCAACCCTATATTTAATATAACAGAGTAAACTAAAGATGCAATGAAAAACAATAAAACAGATACTTTGGTCGAACCTATTTAGAAACATCTCCCACACATGTTTTGTAAGTACGAAAAGATGTTTGTGAATAAATTCACTTCCGAGAAACAAAAATAATTCTCGACACTTGCGAAATCCCTTTATATTAAACACGTTATTACTGAAATAAATTGGACATATTGAAGTGTGGCGTCGCGGTGCAGGTTCACTCTAAAACTATAACGTAAATAACCTTCTGTAGTATACAGGGTGTTTCATAATTGCATGCTGAACCGGCAGGGGGATATTCCTTGGGCAATTTAGGACAAAATTTTCATATTAACATAGGTCCGGAAACGCTTCATTTTCGATATACAGGGCGGTAAAAATTGAAGAAAAAATCGGTTTTTCTTCAATATTTCTGAGACTGGTTTAGATATTTTTTTGATATTCAGTACACGATATCTGGGTATAAAAGCAAGTATTTTGACAAAAAAAAACATTTGTTCTGATTCCACCAGTGGCGTTCCCACAAACAGGTCGATACACATTTTTGAAAAAAAAAAATGTGACGCCAATGCTATTTTTCAAAATAAGAATTATTTTCCTAGTCTTTGTTGTGTTTCTATCAAAAATGAGCTCTTGACTTTTTGTCCTACGACGGCCGGTTTCCGAATTAAAAAATAAAAATCATTTACTTGCTATGCCGCTATGGTAGATTAATTTATTAATGAAATCTTAACAATGAAATTAATTAAATCATATCAGGTGTTGAAAATGTCCACCACCTGCAAGTATGCACGCCTCAACTCTTCTTCTCATAGATTCGCGTACTCGTTGAAAAATTCCTGGCGTATTTCTTATAGTGTTGCAGGAATCTGTTATGCGATTTCTCAGTTCTTCTTCAGTTTGGATTGGGGTGCTATAAACTAAGGTTTTAAGATAGCCCCATAAAAAATAATCTAGACTGTTCAGGTCAGGGGATCTAGGCGGCCATAATTCTGTTCCTGCTCTGCCTATCCAGCGATTATTGTAATTTTGGTCCAAATATGCACGTGCCAAAACACTAAAATGCGCAGGGGCACCATCGTGCATAAACCACATTCGATTTCGGATTAAAACGGGGACATCTTCTAACAGCACTGGTAAATCATTTTCAAGAAAGTGACGATAATTTTCTCCATTTAATCTTCTTGGCAGAAAAAAGGGTCCAATTAAATAGTCGTCAACAATTCCTGCCCACACATTTACCGAGAATTGTTCTTGGTGATTGACTTCGACCAAGGCATGCGGGTTCTCTTCAGCCCAAAAGTGATTGTTGTGGAAGTTTCTAATTGCATTTCGGGAAAAACTGGCTTCATCAGTAAATAATACTTCTCTGTCAAATAGTGGATTTTCAACAATTTTTTGAATAAACCATTGGCAGAAATTTATACGAAATGGTAAATCCCGAGGCAGTAAGGCCTGAACCCGTTGAATATGGTAAGGGTATAACAAAAAATCGTGAAGTGTCCTCCAGACTAAAATATGGGAGATATTTAAATTACTAGCAATTTTCCTTATGCTTGCTTATTTCGGGATTTTGCTCAACTGAATTAAGAACAGCTATTTCAGTTTCTTCTGTTCTTGCGGTTCTTTGTGCCCCTTTTAAGTGATGATCGGGTTTAAAACATCCCTTCTCGCGTAGTCTTCTATGAACGCTTGAAAAAGTTCTTGCATCTGGCACAATTCTTTGCGGAAAACGCTCTGCATACAGTCGCCTGGCTTCAAATGCATTTCCATCCGCAAGACCGTACATGTAATGAATTGCATTCTCAAACATATTTTCTTATACTTATCAATCACTCACATTCAGATAAAGTATTGAAGTGAAAAATTTGACACTTGGTTGTAAACACAAAACTAAATCTCAGTGGCTTACTAGATTTTCATTAATAAATTAATCTACCACAGCGGCATAGCAAGTAAATGATTTTTATTTTTTAATTCGGAAACCGTCCGTCATAGGACAAAAAGTCAAGAGCTCATTTTTGATAGAAACACAACAAAGACTAGGTTATTTTGAAAAATAGCATAGGCGTCACATTTTTTTTTTCAAAAATGTGTATCGACCTGTTTGTGGGAACGCCACCGGTGGAATCAGAACAAATGTTTTTTTGTCAAAATACTTGCTTTTATACCCAGATATCGTGTACTGAATATCAAAAAAATATCTAAACCAGTCTCAGAAATATTGAAGAAAAACCGATATTTTCTTCAATTTTCACCGCCCTGTATATCGAAAATGAAGAGTTTCCGGACCTATGTTAATATGAAAATTTTGTCTTAAAATTGCCCAAGGAATATCCCCCTGCTGGTTCAGCATGCAATTATGAAACACCCTGTATATTGTGAAGTCGAAAATTGTATTAACAGTTTAACTATTTAGTATAATAATATCAATATATCAATAAGAAGAAATTTTTCCAATTTTAAAACCCCCCTGTTCACAAAATTTATAAAAAACAATCTTCATTAATAAAACAAATAAAAACCATAGAAAAAATTTAATTACATACAACAAATTGAAAAATTAACATAAATTACACCTACGAGGTTCCTATTCCGAGAAATACTATGAATTTATCAGCTTCTTTCTTACTGCTTCTTCTGCGAGTTATATAATGTCTATGCTGGTCCTGATTTGAATGAATGAAAAAGATGGATAACGTAATAAGCAAACAAATAAAGAGTGTTTACAGTTTTTTATTTATAGCACATATATTTTTATGAATGTATTAAGTTATCTCAAGCGCCCAATGACAATATTATAAAAAGCGATCAAAACACCAGAATAGGGTCCTTTTTATGCACCGCAAAAAAAAATTAATTTGCATGTCCGAAATTATTAATTATGGGTGTAAAACTTATTTAAGTCTGGAGCCAAATGGTCTACCACCAATGAGCTAGTGTCGCGTATATTAAATTTAGTTTAGCCGGTTAGACGATGACTAGAAAGAACAGTTACTTACACATCAATGACTTCAACGTTCTGAATTTAACAAATGATTGATGTAACTATTTGAGAGTAGTAAAAATCTCTAAAAAAAATTAAAGATTTTAATAAATCATACAGGACGAGATTTTAATAAATCATACAAGACGAAATTTTAATAAATGATACAAGACAAAAACAAAAAAATAACTTTTTATACATTACATAAAAGATTGGAGAATGCTTGGCTTGCATCTATTATTTGCTTTATATTATGCCAAGTACAATTTTGAAAAAAATATACAAAGTACTGCACAGTAGCCGAATTAAATCTCAACAGAACAATTTAACTAGTTTTGAAGACTTGAAAATTTATAGTAACGAACTGAAATTTTGCCAACAGTAAACTGTTGGCAAAATTAACACTTTTTGGACAATCTCTTTATCTCTGTTCAAATAGTAAAACAACTGTCGTGAATGTGACCACAGCAAAACAAATATTTTATTAGTCAGTCATGTCGCATTGTACAATCGTCTACAACAGTCATTCCCATAGGAACTTTCGATAGATGTCAGTGGCGGCTGGTGATTTTTTGACAAGGGGTGCGCAGATGCAAAACCAGGGGTTCGAACCGAAACTGAACCGAAAACCAAAAAAAAAAATCGTTATTTTTGTAGGAACGAAAACGGGAACAGAACCGGAAAAAAATAAAGGTTTATTTTGGTTCGTCGAATTTGTATGTTCTTAAAACAATATTTACTGTACCCTAAAGTTTGGGATTTTTTTAGAAATTTCCTTTTCAAAATTTTACACAAATTCATGCAACTTTGATCTCAAAATTAAGAGTTTACTTTAAAGAACATTTTTTTGAAAGTTCAATTAGAAACCTACAATTTCCACTCTTTCTAAGAAAATGTCGACTTTATTCTCAAAATTTCAAGCCAAAGTGAATTTTAAGTTAACTTGAATATTCTTTTTTCAAAATGTTTGATTCTGTTTTGAAATTTGGACCCTTTTCTCAAAATATTTCTTTTCTTTTCCTAAAATGTCGAGTTTAAAATACAAATTTTATGTGCTATTGCAAATATGGACCCAAGCAGTAAACTTTTTTTCATTGAAGCCCAGTTTCCTGGCAATTTTATTTGTAAATTCGAATTTTTCCGAAAATTCCAACTTTGTCTTCAGAACAAACACTCAAATTTTGTTTTTTTTTTCCCTCAAACTTAGATTTTCCCTTTGATAATATAATACCCTTGGTTTTTGAAGTTATTAATGTTAGCATTAAGGAACCCGCCACTGTCTTTTCCACCTAGAATGTGCCACATGTGATACAAACCCAGGACCTCTAGGCACGTGAGGAAGCAAGGGGAAGAAGGCAGTCGAGAATGAGCCGAGTAGATATCGAGAGCATATGTAGAAGAGTCCAATAAAGCGTGTGTTAAGTAAATTGTGTGTTATTGCATCGACAATTAATTAAGAACCATCATTAGAGTTTACATTAATAAAAATTTCGAGTTGCCTTCCTTCAAATTTCACTTTAATTTAAATATGTCAATTTTTTTCTCGAAATTTCCAATTCTAAAGATTTTTTACTATGCCGACTTCATAAAACTTCCCAAAATCTCAAAATTTGTGATAAAATCTTGCTATTTTTAATTTTTCCTAGAAATTGAGAATTTCAGTCAAAATTTCAAGAAAAAAATACATTTATATTCCAATTTAAAGCCGGGATCTTGAAATTGAAGTCGAAATTTTAAGGGTAAACTTGGAACGATGACATGTTAGAAAATGTCCAATTCAAACTTCCAATTTTTATCTGGTTTTGTTTACGCTATATTTCACTTTTTTCTTAAAACTTTGATTTCCGCCTCGAAGCTGCGATTTTTTTTAGATTGTTTTGAATTTAGACAGCTTTAAAATCGAAATTTAGTTAAATCTTGAATTCCTTTTGTAGAATTCGTTCAAAATTTAAAAATTGGTAATTTGGAAAATTAGATTCTTCACCAAAATTAAAAAAATTCTGGAGCGGGCGAATTTTGAAAAAATGTTAAATTTATCACAAAAACACGAATTTTTGAAAAAAAATGGAGATTTCGAAAAAACTTCAAATTTTGGATGAAGCTATATTTAATTTCGAAAAGAGTCCCAATTTTGATGATACCGCCTCGAAGCTGCGATTTTTTTTTAGATTGTTTTGAATTTAGACAGCTTTAAAATCGAAATTTAGTTAAATCTGCAATTCCTTTTGTAGAATTCGTTCAAAATTTAAAAATTGGTAATTTGGAAAATTAGATTCTTCACCAAAATTAAAAAATTCTGGAGCAGGCGAATTTTGAAAAAATGTTAAATTTATCACAAAAACACGAACTTTTGAAAAAAAATGGAATTTCGAAAAAACTTCAAATTTTGGATGAAGCTATATTTAATTTCGAAAAAAGTCCCAATTTTGATGATACCGCCTCGAAGCTGCGATTTTTTTTTAGATTGTTTTGAATTTAGACAGCTTTAAATTCGAAATTTAGTTAAATCTGGAATTCCTTTTGTAGAATTCGTTCAAAATTTAAAAATTGGTAATTTGGAAAATTAGATTCTTCACCAAAATTAAAAAAATTCTGGAGCAGGCGAATTTTGAAAAAATGTTAAATTTATCACAAAAACACGAACTTTTGAAAAAAAATGGAATTTCGAAAAAACTTCAAATTTTGGATGAAGCTATATTTAATTTCGAAAAAAGTCCCAATTTTGATGATACCGCCTCGAAGCTGCGATTTTTTTTTAGATTGTTTTGAATTTAGACAGCTTTAAATTCGAAATTTAGTTAAATCTGGAATTCCTTTTGTAGAATTCGTTCAAAATTTAAAAATTGGTAATTTGGAAAATTAGATTCTTCACCAAAATTAAAAAAATTCTGGAGCAGGCGAATTTTGAAAAAATATTAAATTTATCACAAAAACACGAACTTTTGAAAAAAAATGGAATTTCGAAAAAACTTCAAATTTTGGATGAAGCTATATTTAATTTCGAAAAAAGTCCCAATTTTGATGATAATAGGTAACACTTTTCAAAAAAGATTAAAATCCTGAGAAAATTCAAATATTTCAAAAATTTGCAATTTTGAAAAAAGTTAAAATTTTCGGGAAAAAGTCGGAATTATCAAAAAAAGAAGTTAAAATTTCGAGGAAATAGTAAAAATGTTGAGCTAAAACGGAAATTTTCAAAAAAAAAGGTAAATGTTTTGAAAAAAAATGTTTCAACATAATCATATTATAAAAAGTCCAAACTTTTGAACAAAGAGGAAATTTTCCAAAAAAAATCAAATTCTGAAAAAGTTATAGCATCGAAAAAAAGTCGAAATTTCGATGATAAAAGGTCGAAGTTTTCAAAAAAAGTATAAATTTTGGAAAAGGTTTGAAAGTATTAAAAATGTCGGAATTTTGAGATGAAATTTAATTTTTCAAGAAACAAAAATTAAAGGAAAATCTAATTTTTCAAATAAAAGTTCAGTTTACTACAAAAAAGCCGAAACTTCAAGAAAAAGCCGAAACTTCAAGAAAAAGTCGAAATTTTTTAAAAAAATCTCAGTTTTCAAAAAAAGATCAAAGCTTTGAGAAATTGTCAAAAATTTGACCAAGGTCAAAAATTAAAAAAAACAGGGTAAAAGTTTTAAAAAGTCAGTTTTTTAACATCATTAAATTTACAGAAAAAATTAAAATTTTGAATAAAAATAACAATTTGGAGAAAAGATTGAAATTATGTATAAAGATTTTCAAAACATTCAGAATTTGAAAAATGAATTAAAATCTTTGAGAAAGGTCAAACTGAAAAAGTCTGGCGAGTAATAAAATAAATAAACATTAGAAAAAGTGGAAGCTAAAAAAAGGAACATTTGAAATTGAAAGTTTTCAAAATATAAAGACGAAATGCTTTAAGGAAATCGAAAGAAATCGCAGATTCTCTCTCTCTCTCTCTCTCTCTCTCTCTCTCTCTCTCTCTCTCTCCTCTCTCTCTCTCTCTCTCTCTCTCTCTCTCTCTCTCTCTCTCTCTCTCTCTCTCTCTCTCTCTCTCTCTCTCTCTCTCTTCTCTCTCTCTCTCTCTCTCTCTCTCTCTCTCTCTCTCTCTCTCTCTCTCTCTCTCTCTCTCTCTCTCTCTCTCTCTCTCTCTCTCTCTCTCTCTCTCTCTCTCTCTCTCTCTCTCTCTCTCTCTCTCTCTCTCTCTCTCTCTCTCTCTCTCTCTCTCTCTCTCTCTCTCTCTCTCTCTCTCTCTCTCTCTCTCTCTCTCTCTCTCTCTCTCTCTCTCTCTCTCTCTCTCTCTCTCTCTCTCTCTCTCTCTCTCTCTCTCTCTCTCTCTCTCTCTCTCTCTCTCTCTCTCTCTCTCTCTCTCTCTCTGACTTTTTTTCAAGCTATTCTTTTTCTTTCAGTTTGAAAATTTCGATCTTTGATGCTTCATTTGGTATTTTTTCTAGAAATTTCGACTGCTTTTCAGAGATTTCGTTTTTTTAATTCCTTTATTTTTATTAACATCGGGTTTTTCTGAAGATTTTGGTCATTTGAAATTTGATTTTTTATTTTTAACAGGTTTCTTAAAATTTGCCTTTTTCCCGATTCGATATTCAACTTTGCTAGAAATTTTGAATTTCTTTTAAAATTAGTTTAATTTCGTCTTTTCAGAAATTTCGACTTTATTCTCAAAATTCCACTTTTTGGGCTCTTCTTTCGGAAATCATTTTTTCTATCACAATTAGGTCACTTTTCTGAATATTTGTCTCTTCTTTAAATTTTGACTTTTTTAAATTACTAGAAATTTCATCTTTATATTTCGCCTTATTTTCGAAATATTGATTTTAATTTCAAAATGCCATATTTTGGTTTCTGGAACTTTCTGGATTTTTTCCTCGAAATTTCCATTTGAATTTGAATTCAATTTTCCATTAAATTTTAGTTTTCTCGAAATACGTCTGTTTTCCCTAAATTAAGCCGGCATAGTATCAAAAATTAATAATATTACGAAATTTTTGGGTAATTTCAAGAAATTATTTGTTTATTGAAATTTAAATATTATCTCAAAATTAGAATAAAAAAGTGAACATTTCGAGAAAAGCGTTTTTGGAAATTGCAAATTTTTTCACAACATTTGGTCTTTGGAAATATTTTGGCATATTTAGAAATTTGAGTACTTCTGAAAGGTTGGGTTTTTATTCAATTTCGGTTTTCTAAAAAATCCTTTCCCAAAATAGGGGTTTTTCAAAAAAATTGAATTGAAATTAGACTTTTCGATCTTTTTCAAAGTTTCATTATTTTGTTTGAAAAGTTATAATATTTTTATTGAAAATTTCGATTCTTAATAAAATCGACTGTTTTTTTAATGTCAAACATTTTTCAAAATTTCGACTCTTTTTGCAAAGTGTCGACTTGTTCACATTTTCGACAATTTTTGTTTTTTTTTTAATTTGGCTACTTTTTAATTTTAGAAATTTTCTTAAAATTTCGTTTTGTTTTTAAATCTTGACGTTTTATGAAAAGTTTAAACATTTTTTCAAAATTTTAATTTTGTTAACCTAAAATTTCTTTTTTGAAAAATCTTCAACTTTGGTTCAAAATTTTAACTACCAAAAATTTAAACTTTTTCAAACTTTTAACGTATTTCGACTTTTGAAAACCTCGACCTATCTGATAATTTTTGACTTGTTTTCAATATTCCGGTTTCGAAAAATTTGGTTTCTCTCGATAATTTGAATGAACATTTTTTAATTATTCAAAACTTTAAAAAACTTGATAATTCTCGGATCTTTTGAATGTGTCTACTTTTTCAAAGGTCTGATATATTTTTTTTACTTCGGACTATAAAATTTCGATCTATTTGTTTGAAAATTTCTTCATTTTCAAAATTTTGACTTCTTTTGAAAATTTGAAAGTTTTTGAAAATGTTTGCCTTATCCTTAACTTTTTTATATATTTCGTATATTTTTCAAAATTTAGAAAGTTCAAGGTGTCAAAAATGTTGACGCCTTTTTAAAAATGTTAACCATTTCTTAAATCTGCCCTTTGCTAAAATTTTCGACTTTTTTTTAATTCCCACTTTGTTGAAAATTTCGTTTTTTTCAAATGTTCGAATTTTTCAAAATGTTAGCCATTTTTCGAAATTAAAAATTTTTAGAACAGAAATTTCGATTTTTTTAATTTCAACTGTTTTCAAGATTTCGACATTCTTTGCAATCTATCGATGCTCTATTTAAAAATTTTGATTTTTCTTTCAAGTGAGACATTTCTTAAAAACTCATTTTGAAATTTTGGACCAATTCGTAAAATTTCGAATTTTTCTAAAGATTTCGACTCTATTTGAAAACTTGACCTTTTTTTTAAAGGTTCGAACTGTTTTCAAAATATTATTTACAATTTTTTTTTGAACATTGCCAATTAAATCTTCAACTTAAAAAATAATGAGTTTTTATTTTAAATTTGAACTACACAAAATTTTGACTTTTTCCAAAATTTTACCTTTTCAAAATATCAAACTTTTTGATAATTAAGTACGAATTTTTTGATTATTTTGAGTTGTTGGCGATGGCCATAGTTTCTCTACGGACCAATAGGTGGTAGTACTAAAGAATCACTCGCTTGACGTCTGTGAATTCTTTAGTACTTACTTGTCGGAACATTTATTAGCATTCGAGTTGGATATACGAAACTGACGTAATCTAACAAGATCGAAACCGGTATTTGGTTTCCAAACTTCGAATCTAATAAATCTTCAAACCTATTGGTCTGTGCATTAGAATCCTTGTCTTTTGGGAACTTTCCTAGAGAGCAACCGCTTCGCTAGGTGGCAGTGCTTCAACTGTTGGTAGTTCAGCTACTTATGATTCACTATACACGCCAGGAGGGCTGCATGAATTTGTAGTCTAGGTTGCATTCTTCTTACATACGACATTGTTGGCGATGGCCATAGTTTCTCTATGGACCAATAGGTGGTAGTACTAAAGAATCACTCGCTTGACGCCTGTGAATGTTTTAGTACTTACTTGTCGGAACATTTATTATCATTCGAGTTGGATATACCAAACTGACGTGATCTAACAAGATCGAAACCGGTATTTGGTTTCCAAACTTCGAATCTAATAAATGTTCAAACCTATTGGTCTGTGCATTATAGGATAACAGTCTAGTTATTGCTGTTCTCATGGTTTAATTGTCGTGACAGTTTATTCCCTGATGTGACCCAGGTTCCATTAGAATTTTGCATTTTATTTTAGAGCCAATGTTCTAAGTCAGTGAACTCGAGTATAACTTAAAATTAGTGTTCGCAATTACAATTCAAGTCTACTTTGAAGAAGTGTGCAGATCGTCTAAAATGATTTATTTAAAAAACTGTTTCGCATAGACTATTTCTCGCCGTCTTATATTTCAATGCATCTTTGAATATAAAAATAGTTTACAAGTTGAAAGACATCATTAGCAAGGCGTTTTGTTTTTATCTTTATCAGTTTTGCAAAGGTTTTTAAATAAACAACATTCTGGTTACAAGTAGGAAATATTAAACCTTCATTTATTTTTAGATTTTGTGGTTTTTTCCGTGTTATACACCCCCATATTATATTGTTTATCAAGTGTACTCTTGTTAAAGTGTTAATATCTTGTGTCATGACACCGATTATTGATTAATAGTGTGTTTACTTCCTTTTTAAATGAAAAACGTTCTAAATTTAATCTAAAGCAACTGGTAAATTAATGTAATCTACATATCTACATCATAGAAATTTAAAGAATCCAACAATAAGATGGATAACATTATCATATTATTTTTACCGGCAAATCAATTTATTATCTTCGCCATTTTTTTTAAAACCATATAGGAATTGGTGACGCATCACGGGTAAGAGTCCTGTTATATTTTTAATAAAAACATCATTCTTCGACGGTGAAACTCCGAAGATAAGCGGAAAATAATTTCTTTACTTTTAAACCTCGTGGATTTGATGATAAAATAGTAATGAAAGTTGTAACTTTAGTTTTGAATGAACGAGCATATATTTTAATCTTGTTTGCGGATAAAATCGGTGGTATTGACCTCATTGCACGTTATCAAAATAGGTGATAAACAGTGAATGAAAAGATATGAATTTATGTATACATGCGATGTGTATGTGTGTGAAAATATCTAATATGACCCCGATTTATCAGAGGTTCCATTTTTTAGAAATAGTTCAAATTGTACACTTTATTATGTTACATTGTGGACACAATTCAGTATCAATTATGAAACTTTGTTTTCGCGAAATAACACATTTAGAAACAATGTTTCATTCTAATATTCAAATATTAAACGGTTTCATAATATACAATTATTGTTGTATTCAATGACTTGTAAAACGAAATGGTTCAGTTGCGGAAGCAACAGGCATCTTTCGGGTCAGTTGGACTAAATCCGGGCTTCCACTAGTCTAAAACTGGCTTCTTTTTGAAGACTGGAAAACGCACTGTGGCAGATAATTCAGTTACTGTATGTGACTGGCGACCTATCATATCTTTGATGATTAATGATTAGTTCGGTTTTAAGTCAGCAATTAAATGGATCATTCACCGGACTATCAGGGTGGCATCAGCTTTAAGAGTTGGATTTTTTTAAATTGAATCCACTCGTACAGGCAACCCCACTGCGAGTAAGATGCGGAAACAAGGATGGATGGCGATGAACCACTTTCTTAAACAAGGATAGGTTAGGTTGGGTTCGGTAACGAGTTCCATAACTTGGACGTGATGCAAAAACCGACAACCAAACAAAGCAATTACCTGGATCACTCGAAAAACCGGACTATCGGGGGAAAAACCGATCAGATGGCAACACAATATACAGAGGTAGATGATACAAAAACCGAAATTACTTTCTGCTCCACTTTAGAGATAAGAAGGCTATTGTAATGATAAAAAGATTAAAGATCTTTATATCAATAAAAGTGGAAAATGAATTCCTACAACATTTTTTATAAGTGTTCTCTTATTGTTGCATCATCAATACTGATGGATCACCATCGATGGAAATATATCAGTTTTATCCCATTCGTGGAAACTAAGGATAGTGGCAAAACGACGCGAGTTAACTACTTGGTATATTTAGATACAACCGAATGTAATACAAAGAGACAACAACGCGTCACCTGACGAGATTAGGGACGCGACTTGCGATGAGATAAAATTTTTGATTTATTGTCGCGTTTGTCGCGGCGATTTCAATTTCTTGAATTAATTCTTCTATGTATTAAATGAATTGCAAATTCAAATTAATAAACTGAATTAATTTTGGTGGAACGGACTGGTCATCAAAAACTGACATACAAATCTTGACCCTTGAAACCAAAGATTAAAAAATACAACACTTGCGCTAACGCGTTTCGATAGTCATCATCATCATCATCTATCTGAAGATCATATCATCTTCAGACAGATGATGATGCTGATGGCTTGGCTATCGAGACGCTTTCTTGGTTTCAGGGGCAAGGTTTATACAGGGTGTTACAAAAGTCCGGGCCGCTACTTCAGGAGCATATTCTACACATTAAAATATAAAAAAATGTTGAAATACATTTTTTTCTTTAAATTGCCTCCTAACGGAGATATGACCATTAAAAGATGGCGCCCCTAAAGTGGTTTTTTTACTACAAAAAGTTAATTGTTAGTAGCAAAGTCATGAAATTGGGCAAGCAGTTAAAGAATTGGATTAGGCATATTCTCATGTAACATATTTTTTAAATAAGCAGTAGCGTGGTGTGTAGGGGGTTGCCTGCGATTATTTTTTGCCGTAAATTTTTTGTATTGCAATATTTCGACACAAAAGTGCCATAATCGTAAAAAGCAACATTTTTTATACAAAAAAGGTACTCTTTCTCAAAGTCGCTAAAAGTAACCGTTTCCGAGAAAAACAGCGTTTAAACAAAATTGTTGCATTTATTAGAATTCGTTTTGCAAATTTCTAATTTATCCACTACTAACTGCATTGATATAAAAATAGTACAAAATTAAGAAAAAAAAAATCAAAGCAAGTGTTCGAAATTACTGCCCCCTGCAGCAATACATTGCTCGGCTCGTCTTCTAAGGGAACTCCTTACTCTTTCGCAAATGCCTGGTGTTTTGTGAATCTGGTTGAACCCATTTTCAATTCGTTCACGAAGATCATTGATATTGTCAACTGGTGTGGAGTAGACGATCTGCTTTAGATGTCCCCATAAGTAGAAATCGAGTGGGTTGAGGTCAGGAGACCTAGCTGGCCATGGTATCGGACCTCCTCGACCTATCCATCGTTGATGATAGTTGTTATTCAAAAATTCCCTAGCAACTGCACTAAAATGGGCAGGTGCCCCATCGTGCATTATCCACATTCGCTGTCTTGTTATGAGTGGAACATTTTCAAGTAACACGGGTAACTCTGTTTGCAAAAAATGTCTATATGATGCTCCTGTTAACCTATGAGGTAAAAAAAACGGTCCAATTATAGAGTCCCCTATTATTCCTCCCCAAATGTTAAGTGAAAAATGTTGCTGATGTCTCGACTGAATAACTGCATTGGGATTTTCAACTTGCCACTGATGCATGTTGTGAAAGTTAAGTATCCCGTTTCTGGTAAAACCCGCTTCGTCCGTAAATAATATGAGCGATGGAAAGTTCTCATTTTCAGCGATCTTATGCAATAGCCAGTTGCAAAATTCTATTCTTGGAGGATAATCAGCAGCAAGTAACCCTTGCACTTTTTGAAAATGATAGGGGTAAAATTGGTAAAATTTCAAAATTCGCCAGATAGTTACGTGATTTACTCCTTCGGCTAAAGCAAGATGTCTAGTGCTGACACATGGATCTTCTTCAACTCGCTGAAGCACACGCTCCTCTAAATTAGCAACTTCTGCGTTTGGCCTTCCAACACGTTCGCCTTTGAAAACAAAATTTCCTGTTTCACATAAACGAGCATGAATTTTCTGGAACAATTTTTCTCCTGGTAGGTGTCTATTAGGAAAACGTTCAGCATAAAGCCGTCTTGCTTCAGCACGATTACAATTTGCAAGCCCGTACATTAAATGCATATCGGCCATTTCTTGATTTGAATAGTCCATTTTATCAAAATAATGAAAAGTTAAAAAACTACTACACTTACTATTGACAACAAAAACTGCTAAAGTTTACAGCTTACGACCAAATTTTATCAGTGACACAACGTCAATCTCTGGCAGATATTGTCAAGTACAATTGTTTTCTTTACGATCAGTTTGCATGACCAACTTATTTTTTCTTATACAAATTAGTTAGAATTTCGAAGACTGGATAGGATTATTTAAACGCCTTTTTCTCGGAAACGGTTACTTTTAGCGACTTTGAGAAAGAGTACCTTTTTTGTATAAAAAATGTTGCTTTTTACGATTATGGCACTTTTGTGTCGAAATATTGCAATACAAAAAAGTTACGGCAAAAAATAATCGCGGGCAACCCCCTACACACCACGCTACTGCTTATTTAAAAAATATGTTACACGAGAATATGCCTAATCCAATTCTTTAACTGCTTGCCCAATTTCATGACTTTGCTACTAACCGTTAACTTTTTGTAGTAAAAAAACCACTTTAGGGGGCCATCTTTAAATGGTCATATCTCCGTTAGGAGGCAATTTAAAGAAAAAAATGTATTTCAACATTTTTCATATTTTAATGTGTAGAATATGCTCCTGAAGTAGCGGCCCGGACTTTTGTAACACCCTGTATAACAAATTAAATTAGGAGTTTTCATTTAAAATGCAACTAATAATCTCTAAATATTCAAAAATGTTCCACAGTCCACAAATGGTGTCTCTGTTGTTATTCAGTCATCAGTATATCTACTGGTGCATTCTCGAACAAAACTCATTTTCACTACAAATACATTTTTAAAACTCCACGTCCAAAACGTTCTTATCAGGAATCGTATTTTTTTTAAGTTTAATCCACTCGCAAAAGGTACCCCCATTATGCTTTCAAAGCACTGCGAGTAGGATGCGGTAACAAGAATAAAGGGCGATCAACCGCCCTCTTAAACAAGGATAGGTTGTAGTTTTTGGGGAAAATTCCTTTTGGTAACAAGTTCCATAACTTGGAAGTTCTAGAAAAAAGGGTCTCCATAGGCAGAAGTCCTCACTGTGGCAAGCTGGACCGCACAGGAATTTGCTGTCTCCGACTGTCTTAGTACGCCTTAAGAATCTTGCCCTTGGAGGGATCAATCCTTTTAGTTCCTGCGAGCATCTTCCATGATAGTACTTGTAGAATAGAGACACGTCACCAACCATACGCCTATGCTAGGGTTGCCGTTTCGCCAGTAAATACTGGCATTTGCCAGGAATATAGGGTCCTGTCAGTAAACTTGCCAGTATTGACTTATAACCAGGAATTTCAAGGAATAGCCTCGAATTTTGATTCGCGATTTTTACATACATATTTTGCAATTTTGTTACATGCTGGCTCCCTTGACAGCGATTCTCTTGTAATATTGGATCTTAAACCTGTGTTGAACACAGAAAACAAAAGCGCATTAGGATGCAATTCCATCTCTTTGTTGTGTAGGGTAAGGTTTTTAAATTTTCAGGATCAAGTGTTTTATACCTTTGTTTTTTGTCCCTATTGTTATAATTCTCGTAACTCAACGTGGAGAGGGTCACTTTGGTTTGCTAGTGGATATTTTCTTTACCGTTGTAAAGATCTAACACTTCTGAAATGTATAAGTTTTATAACTTTTACTTTTCTATCCTATTGTCATAATTCTGGTAATTTAAGGTTGTAAAAATTAACAATTAGAATATTACTGTTTGCTGTTACCTTCTCAGCTAAAAACGTTTTAATATGACAAAAATATTTTATATAATATGATTTAAATAAATTTCTATAAAAATTGATTTGTTAAAAGCTCATTAAGGCAAATACATAATTAATACAATTTAATTTTGAGTTTGCCAGGAATTGCAAGGAATATAATATATAAATTTTGCCAGGAAAAGACAGGAATGTAATCAAGGTTTGCCAGTAATTTCGTATTATACAAGTGGCAACTCTGGCCTATGCTCTAGTGTTTCGAGAGAATCGACCAGACCCTCGTCATCAATTAGGCGAATCGCTCTTCTTTGAATTAAATCCAAGAGATCCAAAGTGTCTTTTGGGGCTGAACTCCAAACATGAGAACAGTATTGTAGTGTTGGCCTAACTTAAGCCTTGTATAGTGTTCATAGCTGATGACATGTGAAGTACTTTTTAGCTCTAAAAAGAAAGCCTAGCTTCTGAGAGGCGGATTTGGCAATGGCGCGCACATGATCGTCCCAAGAGAAGTTAGTGCTCGCATTCACTCCTAGGATAGATAGATTAGATCCCATTGGAAGGATTTTACCGTCCATTAGTACGTATTGTTACGGGCTTTATCGGTTCGAATTGATTACACGTGATGGATTATACCCACTTTATTATTGAACTCAACTTGGATCACCACAATTGAACAATTAACTTATTTATTATTAACTTCTACTAACTCACTAATTACACTGACTCTAACTGACTGACGCGAGGGGAAAGCTAGTTTTGGCCCCCGGCTTCTAGAACATTTCGGCAGATAAGGCTTATCGTTCCCGAAATTTCTGGAACGCTTATCTGCCATTTGTTTCGTTATCGCGGCCGCTTTCCGCTTATCAGATCCTTCTAGAAACTTTTTTTTATTTACTAAATTATACAGTTCTATTCTTAATTCTATTTCATCTATTTACATTGCGTTACAGTATGTTGCATGATCCCTTGATGTTTTCGTAGAGAAAACCGCGGCCTGAGTTTTTGAAGCGTTGAAGTCGACCAAATTGTTCTTACCCCATTCCAGAATAATCTGGAGATCCCGATTAATCGTCTGCATCTGCTGTTCCCTTAGTCGATCTGAGGCAGCGATAGATAATGGTTTGTCGGAGAAAGGTTACTATCATCTGCGTAGCTGTATATAGGATTGGAAGTTGAAGCTAAGAGATCGTTTATGTGTAACAGAAATAGAGTAGGAACCAGAACAGACCCCTGAGGCACGCCTGCGTTAATCGCAAATGTCTCGGATGAGATGCCATTGACGACAACTTGTCAGCGAGACGACTGTCAGCGAGAAAATTGGATATTAAATGACAGATTCCAGGAGGAAGACTATAAGATGTTAATTTGGCAAGAAGAGATCGGTGCCACTCTGTCGGAAGCCTTTGAGATATCCAATGCCACAATCCTAGCCTCACCACGTTTTTCCATAGCTGAGTTACAGATATAAGTAACATATGCCAGTAGATCGCCAGTGGAACGTTGTTGTCTAAAACCGTATTGTCTGCCGGAGATGATTCTATTTTCCTCCAGATATTTGATAATCTCGATGTTGATAACTTTTACCATCACTTTAGATATAATGGGTAACAAAGATATAGGGCGATAGTTGTTAGCCAGATTCCTTTTTCCCTTTTTAGGAACAGGCTGCACTCTAGCAGATTTCCAGATGTTAGGGAATACACCTTTGTTGTAAGAGAGCGTGAACAATTTGCTTAGAACAGAAGTCAACTCTGGGGCGCACTTCTTAAGAACAATAGCTGGAATACCATCAAGGCGAGGTGTCGCCAGCTCAAAAGAGAATCTTCCTGATTATGCGTTGTCTGAAAACAACTTCAGCTGCATCAATGTGCCAACCTTAGAAAGAATAGGAGGTTCTGCCTTTCGAGAATTAAGATTGGATTTTCAGCAAATATTAAGGCTAACATGTCAACCTTTTCCTTAAGAGGTAGTAGCAATATTGCTATTTTCATCGAGTAAAGGTGGAAGGTGGTATTGGCGTTTCATCGGGAATCGTATTGGCGTTTGTCTCTAGCCTCGCCGCTTCAATATAATAAGCAACTTGATGCATAATTTTGTGTGCATGAAATCAGAAGATGAGTAGCGATGTGCGATGTGTTCAATAAATGTGTTCAGATAGCGAAAACGAATTTCTGTTAGAAATTGCGTCACTACGTAAAATATTGACTGTTCAAGAAAACGACAACTCTTAGGAAAATTATCTGCACCTCACACTAGTTACTGAACTGAATAAACATCCTGAAAGATTCTTTGATTATAGAACCTTTTAATTACACTTTAAACTTGAACAACTTCAATACTGTGACAAAATTTTACATTATTATAGATCACTGTATCATTAAAGCCACTGAAGCAAAAATTATTTTAAAAAAAATCCTTTGAAAATAAAAGAATAATTTCGCAAGAAAAAACGAATTAAAAAAACTCGAAATGTTTTCAAACTTTCGATGTTGACTTCAAATTCAAGATCCTCCATCTTTTTCACATTTCCGAAAATTCCTCGTTTTTTTTCAAAATTGCGACCTTTTGAGAACGTGTTGTTTTAATTTACTTCTTCTCATTGCCAATGTTACCAAGTATCATAATTTACTTCACAATATTGAACATAAGTCGTGCGAAAGGTGCGCCAGAGGTTTATCAACTGTTCGAACGGTTCCAGGTCCTTTTGGGGATTTGCAAATTTGAATTGGAAAGAATTTTACATCTTCAAAATTTCCACCTTTACTCGATGAAAATAGCAATATTGCTACTACCTCCAAGGAAAAGGCTGACATGTTAGCCTTAGTAGTACTATCATGGAAGATGCTCGCAGGAACTAATAGGATTGATCTTCCCAAGGGCAAGATTCTTGAGGCATACTACAGTCGGAGACAGCAAATTCCTGTGCGGTCTCTTTTCTACAAGTACTATCATGGAAGATGCTTGCAGGAATTAATAGTATTGATCCCCCCAAGGGGAAGATTCTTGAGGCATACTAGACAGTCGGAGGCAGCAAATTCCTGTGGGGTCTCTTTTCTACAAGTACTATCATGGAAGATGCTTGTAGGAACTAATAGGATTGATCCCCCCAAGGGGAAGATTATTGAGACGTACTAGATAGTCGGAGATACAAGGCAGTCGAAGGCAAGAAATTCTTGCGCAGTGCAGCTTGACACAGTGAGGACTTCTGTCTACGCAAGCTCTTTTTTCTGTTTTTCATGTTTGGAGTTCAGCCCCAAAAAACACTTTAGCTCTCTTGATTCAATTCAAAGAAGAGCGATACGCCTAATTGATGACGAGAGTTGACCGATTCTCTCAAAGCACTAGAACACAAGCGTATGGTTGGTGACTTGTCTCTTTTCTACAAGTACTATCATGGAAGGTGCTCGCAGGAACTAAAACGATTGATCCCCCCAAGAGCAAGATCCTTGAGGCGTACTAGACAGTCCTGTGCGATCCAGCTTGACACAGTGAGGACTTCTGTCTACGGAGACTCTTTTTTCTATAGAACTTCCAAGTTATGGAACTTGTTACCAAAAGGAATTGTCCCCAAAAATTACAACCTATCCTTGTTTATGAAGGCGGTTCATCGCCATCTATCCTTGTTTCTGCATCCTACTCGCAGTGCTTTGAAAGCATAATGGGGTTACCCTTTGCGAGTGGATTAAACTTAACAAAAAAAAAAGAATGGAAAATAGTTGTCTTTCTTACCTTCGGGTCTCGTGACGGTCCTCTTTGTTACGTTTGGCTCTCGTGAGAACAAAGTACAAATAAAAGTAGTTCTTTCATTCGATCTCGAGACATCATCGCGTAAATAACTCCTGGGGTTTAATAGGTTTGTAGACTGCAAGAAAGACACTGAATCACTCAATGAGAAAACATAGAAGCATATTAGCTTTTCAGTGGTACTTTCGTCATATTTAAGTTCATATTATTTACAGACTACACTTCTTAGTCTACATTCGCGTCCCTTAAACCAAGAGTTTGAGAAATAATTACGTGACTAGCATTCTGCGTTCTTGCCATATAAGCATCTGAACTATGATTTCCGGACTGCTTCCCAAACTGAATCGGTTGCTTCCAAATGGTTGCAGCTATATTGCATGCTCTATTGGTAAGAAGATACTTGGACGCCTAACGATTTATGGTTTCAGCCCTCATACTATGCTGTGTCGCTAAGAACATACCTGGACGTCTTACAAAATGGGTGGATAGGGTAAAGATGATCAAAGAAGAGCGATTCGCCTAATTGATGGCAAGAGTCTGACACCGATTCTCTCGAAACACTAGAGCACAGACGTATGGTTGGCGACTTGTCTCTTTTCTACAAGTACTATCATGGAAGATGCCCGCTGGAACTAATAGGATTGATCCCCCCAAGGGCAAGAATTCTTGAGGCATACTAGACAGTCGGAGGCAGCAAATTCCTGTGCGGTTTCTTTTCTATAAGTACTATCATGGAAGATGCTCGCAGGAACTAATAGGATTGACCCCTCCAAGGAGAAGATTCTTGAGACGTACTAGACTGTCGGAGACAGCCAATTCCTGTGCGGTCCAACTTAACACTATACAAAGCTCAAGTTAGGGCAACACTAGCCAATACGGTTCTCATGTTTGGAGTTCAGCCCCATAATTAGCTCTGTTGGATTCAATTCAAAGAAGAGCGATTCGGCTAATTGATGACGAGAGTCTGACCGATTCTCTCGAAACACTAGAGCACAAGTACTATCATGGAAGATGCTCGGAGGAACTAATAGGATTATTCCCCCCAAGGGCAAGTATCTTGAGGCGTACTAGACAGTCAGAGGCAGCAAATTCCTGTGCGGTCTCTTTTCTACAAGTACTATCATGGAAGATGCTTGCAGGAACTAATAGGATTGATACCTCCAAGGAGAAGATTCTTGGGACGTACTAGACAGTCGAAGACAGCCAATTCCTGTGCGGTCCAACTTAACACTATACAAAGCTCAAGTTAGGGCAACATTAGCCAATACGGTTCTCATGTCTGGAGTTCAGCCCCATAATTAGCTCTCTTGGATTCAATTCAAAGAAGAGCGATTGGGCTAATTGATGACGAGAGTCTGACCGATTCTCTCGAAACACTAGGGCACAAGTACTATCATGGAAGATGCTCGGAGGAACTAATAGGATTATTCCCCCCCAAGGGCAAGATTCTTGAGGCGTACTAGACAGTCGGAAGCAGCAAATTCCTGTGCGGTCTCTTTTCTACAAGTACTATCATGGAAGATGCTTGCAGGAACTAATAGGATTGATCCCCTCAAGGAGAAGATTCTTGAGACGTACTAGACAGTCGAAGGCAGCCAATTCCTGTGCGGTCCAACTTAACACTATACAAAGCTCAAGTTAGGGCAACACTAGCCAATACGGTTCTCATGTTTGGAGTTCAGCCCCATAATTAGCTCTCTTGGATTCAATTCAAAGAGCGATTCTCCTAATTGATGACGAGAGTCTGACCGATTCTCTCGAAACACTAGGGCACAAGTACTATCATGGAAGATGCTCGGAGGAACTAATAGGATTATTCCCCCCCAAGGGCAAGATTCTTGAGGCGTACTAGACAGTCGGAAGCAGCAAATTCCTGTGCGGTCTCTTTTCTACAAGTACTATCATGGAAGATGCTTGCAGGAACTAATAGGATTGATCCCCTCAAGGAGAAGATTCTTGAGACGTACTAGACAGTCGAAGGCAGCCAATTCCTGTGCGGTCCAACTTAACACTATACAAAGCTCAAGTTAGGGCAACACTAGCCAATACGGTTCTCATGTTTGGAGTTCAGCCCCATAATTAGCTCTCTTGGATTCAATTCAAAGAGCGATTCTCCTAATTGATGACGAGAGTCTGACCGATTCTCTCGAAACACTAGAGCACAAGTACTATCATGGAAGATGCTCGGAGGAACTAATAGGATTATTCCTCCTAAGGGCAAGATTCTTGAGGCATACTAGACACTCGGAGGCAGCAAATTCCTGTGCGGTCTCTTTTCTACAAATACTATCATGGAAGATGCTTGCAGGAACTAATAGGATTGATCCCCCCAAGAAGAAGATTCTTGAGGCGTACTAGACAGTCGAAGACAGCCAATTCCTGTGCGGTCCAACTTAACACTATACAAAGCTCAAGTTAGGGCAACACTAGCCAATACGGTTCTCATGTTTGGAGTTCAGCCCCAAAACACACTTTAGCTCTCTTGGATTCAATTCAAAGAAGAGCGATTCGCCTAATTGATGACGAGAGTCTGACCGATTCTCTCAAAACTAGGGCCCAAGTACTATCATGGAAAATGCTCGGAGGAACTAATAGGATTGATCCCCCCAAGGGGAAAGATTCTTGAGACGTACTAGATAGTCGGAGACAGCCAATTCCTGTGTAACTTGACACAGTGAGGACTTCTGTCTACAAAGACTCCTTTTTCTACAGAACTTCCAAGTTATGGAACTTGTTACCGAAAGGAATGTTCCCCAAAAATTAAAACCTATCCTTGTTTAAGAAGGTGGTTCATCGCTATCTTTCTTCGTTTCCGCATTCTACTGGCAGTGCTTTGAAAGCATAATGGGGTTAACCCTTTGCGAGTGTATTAAACTGATGGGGTGGCCACCTGATTTAAATCCTTTAGATTTTTTATGGAGATACTTACAATGAATACCAAACAGATCCTACAATCTAGATGTATTAAGAAAGAACGCCTTCAGGCGGATACGGTAACTCTAGAAAATGCAGGCAATTCAAGACGAGCTTACTATATTTTTTCCTCCTTCAATTATCAGACACTAAGTAACTAAGGATTGTCAATTTAAAAATCTCTTGCAACTTGGATTGTAACGATTGTTGTAATGGGAAGAACATTCTAGCACTAGCAAAATATCATTTCCTAAGTTTACTCACACAGTTGAATAGAGTACCACATTTGGATTTCAAAAAATCGATCCGTTGACGTCATCAAGACTGACGTCACACGAAGTAAATATCGAATCTGTTTCTGGATTTTGGTCCAAAATCACCGATTTGCGAAATAATGAATTTATTTCTTTCATCTGCAGCGTACTGTATAATAATACAACCTAATTATAAATCTGTCTACGCAAATTTAATTTTAGAAAGTTTCAGATAAATAAAACACTCGGCGGGAGCTGTAAAAGAAAAATAAAATGTCCAGTGAATTCCATTGATAAATAATTCAGAAATTTGCACCCTATACACAGAAGTTAATTAGTAATAATAAACTAATTCGAATGTGCGATAACAAGAACTAATGAAAGTCATTTTCTAGACATGAGATGAATTTTTAGCCTCACGTTGTTGTTGGCATTGCACTACTCGACATTGCTCATTAACAGGCTATAATTGTAAAGGTGTATGTATATCCATATGGAATGAAAGGTCGTTTTATTCTGTTATTAAATAGCGACAAAATTGGTTCATTCTTTACAAACGCCCACTTCACACATAGGAAGGCTATTTACAACAGCCTTCGTACACAAGTGGGTAGTTAGGTTATTAAAAAATCAATTTTGTCACCGAATAAGAGTCTTTAATATAAGGCGATTTTCTTTCAATTTAGTCTATATAAAATCTAATTACCTATTAAATTTAGTCATAAATGTGTATGCGTGTGTCTGTGAGAATGTGGCAATTTACGAGTGAGATTATGTCAAACTAGCTGCTACCCGCAATCTCGTCAACAAAGTTAAATAACCGCAATGCACCTCAATGAATTTTACATTTAAATGAAATTTGAAATTAATTTTCGAGTCCCGGTAACATATTATTGATGAAATCGATAATATAGATGCCTACTTCTATGGTAATAGTTCGAGGACACAAGGAGAGAGGCCACTGATAAAGATCACAGAGCTGACACCCTTACCTTTCTCTATTTACGTCCTATAAAAGTTTTCTGGATATAAGTGTTGGGTAAAAGTAGCCTATTAACTATTCCGCATCGTAAGGAATGTCTCTACCAATTTTTATCAAAAACGCTTCAGTAATTCATCCCCATGAAAGCTGACAAACACACTTTCGCATTTACAAATTCTGCAACTGTTTCGGTTCTTCACGGCTCAATTACTGGACCGATTTCGGCAAAAATTGTAGAACTTCCTTGAAACTCAATGTAAAACATAGGCTTACTTTTATCACGGATACTGTCAGATATATCCAATAATAATGTACCTAGAAAGCTAAGATTTTTCTTGGATTATCTATCAGTAGTATGCAACAACCCAGACTACAAATTCATGCAGCCCTCCAGGTGGCGTGTATTCTGAATCATAGGTAGCTGAACTACCAACAGTTGAAACACTGCCACCTAGCGAAGCGGTTGCTCTCTAGGAAACATTTCCCAGAAGACAAGGATTCTAATGCACGGACTAATAGGTTTAAACATTTATTAGATTCGAAGTTTGGAAACCAAATACCGGTTTCGATCTTGTTAGATCTCGTCAGTTTGGTATATTCCAACTCGAATTTTGTCGGAACATTTGTTAGCATTCGAGTTGGATATACCAAACTGACGAGATCTAACAAGATCGATCAGTTTTCGATCTTGTTAGATCTCGTCAGTTTGGTATATTCCAACTCGAATTTATTAGCATTCGAGTTGGATATACCAAACTGACGAGATCTAACAAGATCGAAATCGGTATTTGGTTTCCAAACTTCGAATCTAATAAATGTTCAAACCTATTGGTCTGTGTATATTAGTATCTATCATAGGTTCATATTACATCGTCCAGTAATCGTAACTAAACATAAATGCGAAAATGTGATTGTCTATCCGTCTGTTTGTTGGCTTTTCACGGCTTAATTACTGGACCGACTTTGACGAAAATTGGTGTAGAACTTCCTTGAAACCCGAGGTAAAACATAGGCTTACTTTTATCACCGGAAACTGTCAGATCCAACTAATAATATAACTAAAAAACTGAGATTGTCTTAGATTATCTGTCATGTGTTTTGACTTACATCGTCTAATAATGATAACTAAATATAAATGCGAAAATGTGGTTGTCCGTCTATTTGCTTGACTTTTCACGGTTCAATTACTAGACCGATTTCGACCACAATTGGTGTACAGCTTTCTTGAAACTTGAGATAAAACATGTCACGGGAAACTGTTAGATAGATCCAATAATAATATATCTAGAACGTTGAGATTTTCTTGGATTATCTATCATGGACTTTTCATTACATCGTCTAATAATAGTGTTACGCGCTTATCGGTTGGAATTAATTAACACGTGAATTGAATAATACCCACTTTATTTTCAAACTCAACTCGGATCACTACAACTGAACAATTAACTCACTTATTGACTTCTAACTGCTAACTCACTACTTAACTACACCAACTTTAACTCACTCGAGGGAGAGCTGACCGCTTTATATAGTTTTGGCTTCCAGGTTCCAGAAAAATCTCGCAGATTTGGTTTATCGTTTGTTGAAATTTCTGGAACGCTTATCTGCCGTTTGCTTCGTTATCGAGGACCGCTTTCCCCTTATCAGATCTTTCTAGAAACTCTTCTTACGTACTAAATTCTTACAATTCTATTCTATCTATTTACATTGCGTTACAATAGTAATGAAACAAATGCGAAAATGTGGTTGTCTGTTTGTCTGTTTGTTGGTGTTTCACGGCTCAACTATTGAACAGATTTCGATGAAAATTCGTATAGAGTTTCCTGAAAACCCAAGATAATAAATAGGCTTACTTCAATCACGATGGACTATCGAATACTTCCAAACTAATATCTACAGAAAGCATAGGTAACACTCTGACAGCGTCCTATAACCCATATCATTTGGCTGCGTGACTGATACTGTATTAATTTCGCGGACGAAGTGGCGGACAATACGATAATAAAAACGACACCGTCACCGTGCACAGGATAGGTAAGTTAATATACTTTTAAAACAAACCAAGTTTAAGTAGTCGTGATTTGTTTACGTAAATTATTTTTCGATTATTTTTTCATTTTCATGTCGCAAGAATATATTTTAATCCCGGCTTCGTTTATTGAAATAAACACAACGCTATAAATTTAGAAATGCTTAACTCTAATAGCTTATTCCGACATGTTTTGCTTCAAATTGCCCCGCAGCTAGTACATAACTATAATTAACAATTGTCCATTATACTTTTATGCAATGATTCTCATTCTAGATTGTCATTAATGTCGCTACTTACATTTTTTAACTATGCATAATGATCAATTTTTTTTGTGTTACTTTTAAGAATTTTACATCCTGTTTAATATCCTTTTATGTACCAACGTTATATGTAAAATCATCGCGGGTTGAAACCTCGTCGTGTATGTGCTTATAAACGAAATATTACCGCGTGTAAGTTTGACCACATTTTCGCGTAGTGTGTGGGAAATTTTAACCAACTAAAGTTCAATGATCTTCCATCATAAATGACTCATATATCAAATTTGGCACAAAAACTCGAGCCTTAATTACATTTACTGATTTTAATTTGTTAACAAAGATTCTAATTTGTTAACAAAGATTCTAATTTGTTAACAAAGATTCTAATTTGTTAACAAAGATTCTAATTTGTTAAGAAAGATTCTAATTTGTTAAAAAAATCACAATTTATTGGTAAAAGGATAAAGAACGACACCTTTTAATTTTATTTGTATGTAATTAGTATCAAGAAGTTTTCCATTAGTATCAGGAAGTAACAGCAGTTTTTAACACCCACATTTTTCACGTTTTAAAAATAAAAATGTTTAATTTGCTTAGGCATGACCTGAACTAACATAAGAACTGTTGTTCCAACAAATTCGATATTTATAATACTCTCAACTACTGTAAAACGCTTTTCCGTATAATGAATCACGTTTAAAAAATGTATTTAAATTGTCATGAATTCGCAATTCGACGATAACAATAAACGAATGGATGTTTTATTTGGAAAATATTTCTTAGGACGCATTTACAATATGTGGTCTTTTAGAATTTTTCAACTGTTTCAAAACTGCAATTAAATTTTCTAATTTTTAAAATGAAAAATTAGGAATTTTTTCCAAATTTTGTTGCTCTTAGTTTTTTTTTGACTATTTTATATTTCCACTTGTTTGAAATCTACATGTTCGGGATCACTATCAGGTCTTCCTAGCTCCGATGAGCTCACTCCAGGTAACACGCATACCTTGGAGACTGCTCTTCCACGGAGTTCGCGTTCCGTAAGCAAATCATCCATGTAAAAGTTATGTTTGATTCTGATCCAACCCTACGTTCGAAGGTGGATCCGGCTCGAAGGACCAATGTTCGGGATCACTATCAGGTCTTGATAGCTCCGATGAATTCACTCCAGGTAACACGCACACCTTGGAGACTGCTCTTCCACGGAGTTCGCGTCCGTAAGCAAATCATCCATGTAAAAGTTATGTTTGATTCTGATCCAACCCTACGTTCGAAGGTGGATCCGGCTCGAAGGACGAATGTTCGGGATCACTATCAGGTCTTGTTAGCTCCGATAAGTTCACTCCAGGTAACACGCACACCTTGGAGACTGCTCTTCCACGAAGTTCGCGTCCGTAAGCAAATCATCCATGTAAAAGTTATGTTTGATTCTGATCCAACCCTACGTTCGAAGGTGGATCCGGCTCGAAGGACCAATGTTCGGGATCACTATCAGATCTTGCTAGCGCCGATGAGTTCACTCCAGGTAACACGCACACCTTGGAGACTGCTCTTCCACGGCGTTCGCGTCCGTAAGCAAATCATCCATGTAAAAGTTATGTTTAATTCTGATCCAACCCTACGTTCGAAGGTGGATCCGGCTCGAAGGACGAATGTTCGGGATCACTATCAGGTCTTGCTAGCTCCGATGAGCTCACTCCAGGTAACACGCACACCTTGGAGACTGCTCTTCCACGAAGTTCGCGTCCGTAAGCAAATCATCCATGTAAAAGTTATGTTTAATTCTGATCCAACCCTACGTTCGAAGGTGAATCCGGCTCGAAGGACCAATGTTCAGGATCACTATCAGGTCTTGCTAGCTCCGATAAGTTCACTCCAGGTAACACGCACACCTTGGAGACTGCTCTTCCACGAAGTTCGCGTCCGTAAGCAAATCATCCATGTAAAAGTTATGTTTGATTCTGATCCAACCCTACATTTGAAGGTGGATCCGGCTCGAAGGACCAATGTTCAGGATCACTATCAGGTCTTGTTAGCTCCGATAAGTTCACTCCAGGTAATACGCACACCTTGGAGACTGCTCTTCCACGAAGTTCGCGTCCGTAAGCAAATCATCCATGTAAAAGTTATGTTTAATTCTGATCCAACCCTACGTTCGAAGGTGAATCCGGCTCGAAGGACCAATGTTCGGGATCACTATCAGGTCTTGCTAGCTCCGATAAGTTCACTCCAGGTAACACGCACACCTTGGAGACTGCTCTTCCACGGAGTTCGCGTCCGTAAGCAAATCATCCATGTAAAAGTTATGTTTGATTCTGATCCAACCTCTACGTTCGAAGGTGGAATCCGGCTGGAAGGACCAATGTTCGGGATCACTAATCAGGTCTTGATAGCTCCGACTACCAAATTTGTTAATTGGTTACGTTGAAACAAATTAGCAGATTTGGTAGTCGGAGCTATCAAAACCTGTTAGTGATCCCGAACACTACACGTGATCCCAAAAACAAGAAAAAGCGTGGTTTTCGGAGAATTGCAAAGTGAAAAATTCCTGCTTTAGAGAAATATTCACACTTGAATCAGTCCACATGAGCGAGTCCTCATCTGGGTAATACTAAATGAATTATTAATTGTTATTAAGTGCAAACAATTGCTTAAATGTATTTTGCATATTTGGCCTAAGTGGGACATTTTAACTACATGTGAATTTTGCCTATTTTGATGATTTATTTTGCCTTATTAGTGTAAGTCTATAACGCTATATAAAGACTAAACCTAATTTCGCCGAATAAAATCAATTATGTTTAGGTGCATTTGCCAGATGTCGGTTTACGCTTATCAGCTGATTCCTGAAATTAGATACTGTCCAATTTTAAACTAGAGTTAATCGCTTTATGCATCAATTTTTTCATAAATTTCTTGGCGCTAATTTGAGTAGCGCCAAAATCCTTGCCACAAAATTGTTCGCTACCGTCATCATTAACTTAAAAGTTCACTTTTTTGCGTAGCTACCACGGATCTTAAATACCTTCGTATAAAGGCTCACTGGGTCACTTGTAATGGAACCAATGCTGATTCGATATCGAGCATTACGTTACGTTACGCTAGGTATGAAGCTAGCGTAACGCAACGTAATGCACCAATGTCCTGATACCGGAGCGAAATAAATATATTTTCAATTTTCCCGCTTTTGACGACACTCGCTGCATCAAAGCGCTAGGCACCCCTAATGAGTGAATTGTGATTCACTCAAGTCCCTCGGGAGTAAAATCAGTTCCCTCTCTGCTGTCGTCGTCGTCAGTACTCCACCAGCGCAAGATTTCTCCAACCGTCGAGAATCTTCAGCCGCCCAGTTCCCATTGCGACCTTTGCTCATTTGCCTAGCGCTTTGACCGCAAATTTTCTATCGACGCCGTCGTACGACATTGATAGTGCATCGTTGCGACCCCAGCTTAAAAACCGTAAGTATTTTTTTTTTGCATTTTTTTTCTCTTGTTCAGTGTTTATCAGTATTATTATTATTTTTTGTTTTGTTTGTTTAATGCTGCTTGCATCATTCACCTTGCCTCCTTTCAGCCTGACAAAATTCCCTTTCGTAAATTTCAAGCCACGTGCTCGAAGAGTGTCTGCTTTTCCGTTAAAATTTGAATTTTTTTTTTTTTGGTACGTATTCTTAATTTCGTGGCAGTTGTTTCTAATCGACATACGCAGTGCTTCACTGCCAAATTGTCTGGATTTACGGTTAAAACCCTATATTTTCTCATTTTTCAAGCCTTGTGACCGTTATCCGCCATTTTCCTTGTTTGATTTTTAAATGACACGTCTTCTTTCGTGCTGCCATCTATGAACGTCAACCACCATCTTTTTTTGTTTGAAAACACTTGGCGATGACGTTCTTAATCCAAAAATTAATTATTTTCGCCCAAATTGGCCGTTCCTCCCGGTCAATCCTCCTAAAAAAATGTTATCACGACTAACGCGGTATCAGTCCAGCATGAGATGGACATTCGCTTTTGCAACAGCTCACCTTCAAACGTTTGCATTCGTTTAATACAGGCACACGAGGTGATACGACGAACAGACCGAAGAACATTAATGTGTAACAGCGCAGCCCCAAAACACACTTTAGCTCTCTTGGATTCAATTCAAAGAAGAGCGATTCACCTAATTGATGACGAGAATCTGACCGATTCTCTCGAAACACTAGAGCACAGGCGTATAGTTGGTGGACAGGTAAAATCCTTCCGATGGGATCTAATTTATCTATCCTAGTAGTAAATGCGAGCACTAGCTTCTCTGGGGACGATCATGTGCGCGCCATTGCCAAATCCTGCCTACTCAGAAGCTAGCGTTTCTTTTTAGAGCTAAAAAGTACTTCACATCTCATCAGTTATTAACACTATACAAAGCTCAAGTTAGGGCAACACTAACCAATACTGTTCTCATGTTTGGAGTTCAGACCCAAAACACACTTTAGCTCTCTTGGATTCAATTCAATTGATGACGAAATTCTGACAGATTCTCTCGAAACACTAGAGCACAGGCGTATGGTTGGTGACTTGTCTCTTTTCTACAAGTACTATCATGGAAGATGCTCGCGGGAACAAATAGGATTGATCCCCCCTAGGGCAGAAACAAATAGGATTGATCTTCCCTAGGGCAGGATTCTTGAGGCGTACTAGACACTCGGAGACGGACAAATTCCTTTGCGGTCCAGCTTGGCACGGTGAGGACTTCTGTCTACGGAGACTCTTTTTTCCTATAGAACTTCCAAGTTATGGAACTTGTTGCCGAAGGGAGTTGTTAGAAAGGTATTATAGGGCCAAGAACCCTACAGCGAACTGGCGCAACTACCGGTCTTAGTTTCAAACAAAAAGGAAACAAAAATAAAACAAATTAAGAATAGAAAGACAAGAACAAGAAAAGGAAAATAAAGCGCATTCGCTTCATACAAACATTTTTATTTCCTTAAGGTCGATTTTAGTGTTCTGCTGTTGGAAGCTGAGTTTCCAGGGGTTCCAAAATAATTTATACCCATCACCACAAAGGTCCGGTAACTGGCAGCAGACACATATATTTGGGGTTTTACTGATGATGTTCAGCAAGTTCTAGAAACGTGGGCATTGTACACCTTAACATCCTAGAAGCATAAGCCACAATGAGCTCTTACCTAGTTCTTGTTTTGGTGTATTCACCCAGTGCTACCTCATTTGCAGATTCTCCTTCGTAGGTTGCTTGAATCCCAAAAATATAGGACAAGACAACCTGGCCATAAGAGATCCTTATAGATCTGTTGACAAATGGGGAGTACTAACGTAGGTGAACGAGCAGCATCAGCATCAGCTCTCGTTAGGGAAATATTTTGATGAAAGAAATGAACTTCTTGCCAGTTTCTAACTTTTATTTCACTGGTTTGTCCTAAGTCAAGCTTGGCCATTTTCTAAGCCAGAAAATGCCCCTTTTATTGAACTAGTAGCCGTAGAAGTAGATGTAGTGTTAGAAGGGAAAATTCTGGTCAGAAAGTCTCTAAAAATTTGAGCAATCTTTCTAGTCTAGTTTATGACACTGGTTTGAGTTCAAGTGATTGAGTTTGGTATGAGAAACGGAAAAACAAACAAAGGGACAAGTTAACAAAGCAAAGAAAGAAAGAGCGAGAGAACGAGAGACCTGTAGGATTGAATCAACATTTATGAATTCGATTTATTACGATAAATCATAACTTCATTTCCAAGCTTGAGCTCCATTTTCTCGCAGCATTATCCTTTGGATATTGTTAGTTCAAAGCTTTCAGCAGGAAACTGTATGCTATGTGAAGTATGCTTGAATTAAGAAGCGACAAAACACACAAGAATTGGGGAATAAAAACAGACACCTGAAAATAGTTTGAGAACCTCTGTGTACAAACTAACCAGCGAACACCCACCGATAATCAAGTACAAAGTTAGCTGCATTTGATTTGAAAACCTTTGAGTACAAACTAAATCGCTCAGCTGGGGAAAACATTGCAATTATTAGGGTTAAGATAAACTTTGGGAAATTAATAACCGACGTACAATATATGAGCGAAAGAGTTAAACAAAGAATGTCAGATTATTTGTGCTTAATGAATTCTCTTAATTTTCTAAAGAAATATTTCTCTCAGATCTGTGTCCAGCAAATTTAAACAAGTTGAAACAAACAGCTGCACTTTATTTTGTTGTATTCTGTTTAAGAACACTTGAAAATCACAAAGTTGTTGATTTATTTTTTGACCTATTGTTATAAAAAGTTGAGGTCAATTGTTGTTTGAATTTGATAACACTTCCCTGTCGACTCTACGAACTGGGGTTACAACTTATTGGAATAAAATAATTTTAAACACAACGTAGACAAATTGGGTCCGAAAATCAAAGGTAAATTATTTTTCGAAAAATTTTTTAAAGATGAGCAAAATTCGACAATTCTGAAAAAATATATATAATCACTGGTCCTGGTCGCTCACCACAGTACCTAGGGTTGACTGTGGAGTCCTGTTTTTAAATGTCACTTATTATTATTTCCTAAGAGGCAATATTGTTACGTGCGTTATCGGTTCGAATTGATACACGTGATAGATTATACCCACTTTGTTACTGAATTAACTCGGCACACTTCAACTGAACAGTAACTCACTAATTATTTACTAATTGCTAACCAACTAATTGCACTGGCTTCTAACTGACTGACTCGAGGGAAAGCTGACCGCCTTTTTATAGTTTTGGCCCCCGGCTTCCAGAATTTTCGACAGATAAGGCTTATCGAATGCCGAAGTTTCTGGAACGCTTATCTGCCGTTTGTTTCGTTATCGCGACCGCTTTCCCCTTATCAGATCCTTCTAGAAACTTTTTTTATTTACTAAATTCTACAATTCTATTCTAAATCCTATTTCATCTATTTACATTGCGTTACAATATTATTATTTCTGAAAAAACAAACACTTTGCACAATAGGATGTAAGCTGAGGATTCTGTTCACGAAACCAAATAAAAGACGGAAGAAAACCTTCAAATCCATTAGGTAAAGAATACCAAGAGGGCAGTTTACATCCAAAGATCAATGTTTGAAAAGCTGCTTACGAAATTTTGTCTTTTTTTTTGCTTTTTTTGCTTTTCTTGTTGAATAACTTCAACAAGGACACAGTTCTAGAACAATCTTTATGATTGATTTAACCTAATTAAAACGTACCTATTTTTTTAAACATGGAGGCACGCAGAGTTTGCATGCTGAATATACTGGATACTGGAAATATATGTTGCTTTAGATACCATAAAAGTGAAGGGTATTTCTTTGTAATTTTCCTATGTAACGTTTAGTGAATGAAATCTGCAGAAATATGCCAGCCAACAAATACCATGTATATTCGTAATTTCTCAAGTAGAGACACTATAATTTTATCAGTGACTTGAACTACTACTGATCTACAAATATATATTACATATAAACGCGATAGTTGGCTGTTTGATGGCTTTTCACAGCTCAATTAGGGTGGGTACACCAGTCCTACACCAGGAACCAGTAGTACACCAATTTAAACTTCAGATATAAACATTAACTTTCTTTTAAATGTTTCGCCAATTTTTCTGCGATAGGTAGCTTTAGCGTACTTCGACCAACTATGTAATTATAACTAAAAGTGATTCAAGCGCCATCTGCACAGGTTAAAACTACCTATACCAAAACGTGATTTGTTCACTTTGTTCTGGGTGACTATTCTACTAAGCGCGCGTACGACGGTAAGTTATCCTTTTAAATCTTTGTTTGCATCAATTTTTGTAAACTATTTTCGCGTTAAATGCATATTATAATACTGTTACGGGCTTATCGGTTCGAATTGATTACACGTGATGGAATATACCCACTTTATTACTGAACTCAACTTGGATCACCACAATTGAACAATTAACTCACTTATTATTGACTTCTACTAACCCACTAATTACACTGATTCTAACTGACTGACTCGACAGGGACAGCTGACCGCCTTATATAGTTTTGGCATTCAGGTTCTAGAACAATCCGGCAGATAAGGCTTATCGTTTGCCGAAATTTCTGGAACGCTTATCTACCGTTTGTTTCGTTATCGCGGCCGCTTTCCCTTTATCAGATCCTTCTAGAAAATTTTCTACTAAAACTTTTGTACTAAATTCTACAATTCTATTCTAAATTCTATTCCATCTATTTACATTGCATTACAATTCATATATCAATAATATTAAATATTATTTTCTCAGAAAATACTAATTTGAATCGGTAATTGTCTTTGGAAAACTAATGGAGTACAAATTCTATGAATTTCCAGTAATATTCCATTTGGTCAACAACTGGTGATTAAGCTGTTTTTTTTAGTTTTTCTATTACCTTTGACATTCACTTATGATGTCCTAGTAAAGTATTATAAAAACTCTCTTCAAAAATTCACAATGTTCCAGTCGTTGACCAGTGGTATAATAGTGGTGATATCTAATACTATGAATTTGTTCCAATAATTTACCACTTATACTTTTTTCACAGACACTGTGCCACCGAAAAGGAACGTTTTTCAAATATAAAGAGGAAGACGTCATAAAAGCAATAGAAGAAATAAGCAAAGGTGCCAAAGTGAGAGAAACATGCCGAAAATTCTCCCCACCAGTGGCGGCTAGTGTATAGGCACTATGGAACTGCAGCACCCCCAATTTCGCTACTTTTCTCAAAATTTTCTGAACACTTTTCGTTACACAAATTTTTGTAGAAATTTTAATTTTCTCTGATTTCTTTTTATAGAAATCTTAGGTTTCATTCAGGAAGTTACCACATTTAAATTAATTTTTAATTTTGATCAAAATCACATTTTCAAAAACGTTCAAAAAGTTTTGAAGAAAAAATCAATATTTCGAGCAGAAATTAAAATGTTAAGAAAAAAACTCGAATTTCTTTGAATATGTCAACATTGTGAGAAAATAATTACAACTTCAAGAAAAAATCTAAATCCAACTAAATTTTCTCTGATTTCTTTTAATAGAAATTTTAGATTTCTTTCATGAAGTTACGACATTTAAAAACATATTTTATTTTTAATTTTGATCAAAATCACATTTTTAAAAACTAACTTTTGTAAAAGTATTGAGAAAGAAATCAATATTTCGAGCAGAAATTAAAATGTTAAGAAAAACAACTCAAATTTCTTTAAAAATGTCAACATTTTGAGAAAATAATTACAATTTCAAGAAAAATCTAAATCAAACCTCGCATCTCGCATTCTACTATTTCTCTAAAAAATAAGTTAATACAGTATCTTCGAATGTTTACTTCAAATCTCATTTTGTATAAAAAGTTTTCAGATATTTCGATTTTTTTAGGAAATTTTGATTTTTTCTGCAAAGTTTCCATTTTTCCTAAATATTATATAAAAAGAAATTTTCTCGAAATTTCCATTTTTCCTGAAAGTAAATTTCTTCCAAAAATTCCAACCTTTCCAGATTTTTCTTTGGGTTCCTCTGATTTGCTTTAAAAATGTCATGTTTTTTCACGACACTTTGACAATTTAAAGTTCATTTTATTTTGCAGTTTTGACAAAAAATGTTTGGAAAAAACCATAAAACCTCTATAAAAATTTCAACATTTTGGGAAAAACAAAAAATTTGACTTTTTTTGCAAAGATATTTCAATTTTTTTTTTAATTTCGATTTTTTCTCTAAGAAATTTTGCTTTTTTTTTCCTAGGCAATTTGTGTTTTTCTTTAAACAATTTATACAAAGATTTTTTTTTGAAATTTCGACTTTCCCTGTAGATTTTGTCTTTAAAATATTTTTCTTGTAGAAATTTCGATTTCTCTCTAATTTGTTTTGGAAATTTAAAAGTTTTTTAACGAAATTTTAATATTTTAAAGTTCATTTTATTTTGCAACTTTGATAAGAAACTGAAAATTACTAAGTATAGGTTTAGGGAAAATAAACTTCAAATTTGCATAAAAATAAGAAAACTTTGGGAAAAATATTGAAATTTCAAGGAAAAATGAACCTTGTAAATTTCAACCTTTTTTTACAATTTGATATTTTCTCCAAAAAATTACTACTACTGTAGGACCAAAGAAAATTCTGAATCGGAATTAAATTTCCAATTTTTCTAGAAATGTTAAATTTATTCTTGAAATCCTCAAATTCGAATTTAAAATTTACATTTCGATAAAAAAAAAGATCGAAATTTAAAGATTAAACTCAAAATTTCAAGAGAAAGCAGATCATATTTCTAGAAAAAAATTGAAATTTCTTATTAGTAAACAACATTTTTCAAAAAAAAAAAAACATTTTCGCAATTAAAGAAAAAAAAAACTTTTTTCGAAATAAATCAATTGTCAAAAATATTCTTATAATTTCGACTTTCAAAGTGGAAATTATTGAAATTTTTGAGAAAAAAAGAAATTAAAATTAATCAAAATATTGAAAAAAATTCATTAACAATTTACTGTTCTAATTTAATTTTTTTCTAGTAATTTTGAAGTTCTAGGGCAATTTCAAAAATCAAATATTCCAGCATGAAGCCAACTTTTTTGTGATTAAAATTCAAATTTTGGCAATTTATTTGTACATAAAATGCAAGTTCTCTTTTTGGAAACTTGTTTCAAAATTTTGCACAATTTTAAAAATAGAGAATTTTTTTATTAATTTTTCTTAAATTTGAGTGTTATTTCGAAATTTTCCTCAAAAAATGTAAATTTAAAAAGAAAAACATTACCACTTTTAAAAAATGAAGCTAAAGTTATCAGAAAAGACAAATTTAAAAAAAAAAGGCAATCTCAAAATTTTCATAGAAAGTCAAACTTTTAAAAGAAAATAAGGATTTCGAAAAAAAAATTTATATTTTAAAATGGTCGTCATTTTCAATAATTTTCGGAATGTGAATAAAAGACGAATTTTTGGGAAAATATCGACAGTTAAAATAAATTGCAGAGTTTTTAATTAAATTTTTAAAAAAGATAAATTTTTTAAATATTGGAGAAAACTCAAAATTATCGAAAAATTCGTAATTATCAAAAAAGTTGAAATTTTGAAAAGGTAAAATTTTAAAAAAAGTCGAAATTTTCAATGGTTCAAGTTTAAAAAGAATCTTTTCTTTTAAGTCGAAGATTTAATTGGAAATTATGTATAAATAAAACTTCAAAGAAAGTTCGATTTTTTTTTAGAAAAGTCAAGTTTCGATATTTTCAATAATTTTGGGAATATGAATAAAAGACGAAATGTTGGAAAAATATCGACATTTAAAATGAAATGCAGAGTTTATAATTAAATTTTCAAAGAAGCTGAATTTTTTGAATATTGGAAAAAACTCAAAATTATCGAAAAATTCTTAATTATCAAAAAAGGTGAATTTTAAAAAGGTAAAATTTTGAAAAAGTCCAAAATTCAAGTTTAAGAAGAATTTTAAGTTGAAGATTTATGAATGTTTAAAAAAAAATGTACGAATAAAATTTTAAAAAAAGTTCGAACTTTTCAAAAGTCAACTTTTCAAAAAGTCGACACTTTGAAAAAAGTCAACGTTTTGAAATGGAGTCGTTTACGAAATATTAGTCCAAAATTTCAATAAAAAGTTTTAAGAAATGACTGCCTTAAAAAAAATCATAATTTTCAAATAAAGGATCGACAGTTTGCAAAAAATGTTCAAAATTTTGAGAATAGTTAAAATTTAAAAAATGGTCAAAATTTTTCAGTTTACCAAAATGTACTAAAATTTTGAAAAATTCGAACACTTGAAAAATGCCGGAATTTTCAACAAAATGGGAATTAAAATAAAAGGTCGAAAATTTCAAAAAAGTGCAGATTTAAGAAAAGGTTAAAATTTTCAATAAAGAAAGTCGACAGTTAACAAGGCAAAAATTTTCAAAATCTTTCAAATTTCCTAAAGAAGACACAATTTTGCAAAAGATTTGAGAATTTTTATCGAATTTACGAAATAATTCGGAATTTTAAAAATTTAAATTTTGAATAGTTGATAAATTGAAATACAAATCTTGTTCCCTGAAACCAATAAAGATTAAAATACACAACGCGTTTCGACAGTCAAGCTATTATCTTCAGGGAGATACAGTATCTCTGTCGAAACGCGTTAGAGCAGCAACCTTGGTTGTATTTTTTAATCTTTCTTGGTTTCAGGGGACAAGATTTGTATTTCAATTTTTGAAGATAACAAAGGACCAGTCCGTTCCACCAAAAAAAAAATTTAAATAGTTGGGAAATTTGCACTCAACTTTTCAATAAAAACAAAATTTTCGAAACCGGAATTTTGAAAATAAATGAAATTTATCAGATAGATCGAGGTTTTCAAAAGTCGAAGTAATTGAAAAGTTAAAATTTTGGAAAAAATTTAAATTTTTGGTAGTTATAATTTTGAATCAAAAAAGTTGAAATTTTAGGTCAAAAAAATTAAAATTCTGAAAAAATGTGAAACATTTCATGAAATTTCAAAATTTTCAAAAAAGTCGTGATTTTGAAAGAATTTCGAAAATTAAGGAGTAGCGAAATTTTCAACAAAAAAAAACCAAAATATAATCGAAACTTTGCAAAAAAGTCGAAGTTGACATTTAAATAAAAACCAATCGAAATTACCAAGAATCGAAATTTACAATAACAAAATTAAAATTTTCCAAAAAAAAATTATAAACAAAGATGAAATTAAAAAGTCAAAAGTCCAGTTTTGAAAAAATTTCATTTTCTGAAAAAGTAAGAGTTTTTAAATGGAAAAAATGAAAAATAAATGTATTAATTAGTTTTCAAAAAAAATTACAAAATAAACAAAACACCGTAAAGTCTAAATATTTACGAAAATACGGAAATTTTTTCAGAAAAGACAATACTTAAAAATAAAATAAAGTCGAGATTACAAGAAAAAATCTAAATTTTGCAACAGAGCGGAAATTTGGAAAAAATCCAACCTTTCAAAAATCGTGACATTATCAAAAGTTTTCATTGTCAAGTTTTCAAAGAAATCTAAGATTTTCGAAACAATTATAAATAAAATGAAACCGAATTACCCTTGCAGAGGAAAATGGAACCTCCAACCACATTGACCGTACAAGAAGAAATATTTCTTAAATCCTGGATAACAGCGAAAAAAGAAGAAAAAACTTTCAACCAATAAGTCCAGCATTTGCAGCAGTAATTGTGTGGCCGTCTGAATCTCCAATTAAGGGCAACCGCCCTAGAAAAATGGACAGTATTTATTTTTCATATTTGTCATTTTGAGAAAAAAAATCAAAAATATATTTTTGTGTAAATTTAAATTTACAATATCAAATTATTTATATCTTTAATAGGACAACCGAAATTAAAACCAGCGGGAGGGCACGGGGGGACAAAGGGGCACGGGTGGACAAGGAGGGGACGGGTGAGAAAGGGGGCACGGGTGGGCAAGCGGGGCACGGGTGGGCAAGGGTGGGGGCACGGGTGGGCAACCGCCCTAGAAAAATGGACAGTATTTATTTTTCATTTTTGTCATTTTGAGAAAAAAAATCAAAAATGTATTTTTGTGTAAATTTAAATTTACAATATAAAATTATTTAATCTTAAATGGGACTACCGAAATTAAAACCAGTGGGGGGCACGGGGGGGCAAAGGGGCACGGGTGGGCAAAGGGGCACGGGTGGGCAAGGGGGCACGGGTGGACAAGGTGGCAAGGGGGTACGGGTAAGCAAGGGGCAACAAGGGGCACAGGTGGGCAAGGGGCAAGGAGGGGCACGGATGGGTAATGCCCACCCTAGAAAAAATGGACAGTATTTATTTTTCATTTTTGTCATTTTGAGAAAAAAAAATCAAAAATGTATTTTTGTGTAAATTTAAATTTACAATAAAAAATTATTTAATCTTTAATCGGACTACCGAAATTAAAACCAGCGGGGGGGGGGGGCACGGGTGGGCAAGGAGGGGACGGGTGAGAAAGGGGGCACGGGTGAGCAAGGGGCACGGGTGGACAAGGGGCAAGGAGGGACACGGGTGGGCAATGCCCACCCTAGAAAAATGGACAGTATTCATTTTTCATTTTTGTTATTTTGAGAAAAAAGTCAAAAATGTATTTTTGTGTAAATTTAAATTTACAATATAAAATTATTTAATCTTAAATGGGACTACCGAAATTAAAACCATTGGGGGGCACGGGGGGGCAAGGGGGGCACGGGTGGACAAGGTGGCAAAGGGGTACGGGTAAGCAAGGGGCACAGGTGGGCAAGGGGCAAGGAGGGGCACGGATGGGTAATGCCCACCCTAGAAAAAATGGACAGTATTTATTTTTCATTTTTGTCATTTTGAGAAAAAAAAATCAAAAATGTATTTTTGTGTAAATTTAAATTTACAATAAAAAATTATTTAATCTTTAATCGGACTACCGAAATTAAAACCAGCGGGGGGGGGCGGGTGGACAAGGGGCAAGGGGCAAGGAGGGACACGGGTGGGCAATGCCCACCCTAGAAAAATGGACAGTATTCATTTTTCATTTTTGTTATTTTGAGAAAAAAATCAAAAATGTATTTTTGTGTAAATTTAAATTTACAATATAACATTATTTGATCTCTAATCGGATTACTTAAATTGAAACAGTCCGGAGACAAATGGACCCCCTAAAATATTATTTATAAAATTGTAGTTAAAATTTAATTTTTAATTCACTTTTTCTTAAGTTTCTGAATTTTGAATATTTATATTTTCAAATTTTTCAATGGGAAAAAGTTATATTAAATAGTTATCAAAAATTGATGCACCCAACCATACATTTTGTTCTACCTGACAGATCTTTTACTATCAGAATTTCAAAATAACTCTCAGATGAGATAGACAGCATCCAGACAGCTGATCGAATCAGATTCCAACATCTTGAAGTTTACGCGACTAAGTAATGTCGAGGAAATGTTTCATCTTAAATATTAGTTAATGAAAAAGACTTGATCATTCATTCCGAAACGTAAGATCATTAAAAGAAATGGCGCTGATATGGCTGAAAGGCAAATGTACAAATGAATTGCAGTGAAGCACGTGGTTAGCCACGCCCCATGAGTACTACACGCTACCTCATAGTGGGGAGACTTCGGCTGTGTTATGACGGCGTTCCAAATCAATATTCTGCACCTACGTTGGGACGCCACCCAAGAAAAGACTAAAAAATTCTATTCCTCGCAATTTTCAAACACATAAGAGTCATTAAATCACTTGAATCTTCAAAAAGTGGTTCATCCTCTTAATTTCGATTTTTATTTATTGTCAAATTTATTATACGAAATATTAACATACTTAACAAAATATTATAGGTGTAAAACAACCCGATAATAAATTATGAAAATAAAATATGACACGTTAATTAGATATATACAAAAAATAGACAAAGGTACGCACGCTTATACATAATACCAAACAATACGGCCAAAAATCTGCAGGAATCTATAAAACAAATGCAACTGGCAAAAATAGAGTTTATTGACATTCGTTTTGTAATTGTTATTATTTAGATATGCAATTATAAATATACGCTAACACCGAGCATTCAAATTCACGAACAAAAACAAGATAAACAGAAAAAAGGAAACAATAACTAAAACAAAAGCAACAATTTAAATGCCTAAAAATTACTCAACTGTGCGATTGCTACGTATTTAAAAGCCACAAACTTCCAATAAGCGTGGTTATACCCTTGTGAGAAAATACTGTTTTACTTACAATTATAGTTAATTATCTGTAGTAAGTTGTAATTAAAGATGATGACATCAAAAAATTACGAAAACATGTGGTACACAATCAAAATACACCCACTGTATATTTTTAAAAAGCCACAACGGCAAAACATTCACTAATTTATTAACTCGCAAATTTATTTTCACGCGAAACACTATCAAAACGGCGCCGAAAAAATGACTAAAGAAACACTTCAGCCACCATGCTTCTGAGTTACAACTTACTTCGCTAATATTTGTTTGGAGCTTGCGTTTTACAATGTTGCCGGCACTGTAAAAAAACCCTTTCACTCAGGTCAAACAACCCACACATTTTCATTCATTTTCGACATATTTTTAGACTGTAAAAGTTTTAAAATCCCGTGCTTTTCTATCTATTCGAAAACAGAGGCGGTACGTACGCTATTCGCATTCGACATTTATGAAAATAAAAGCAACATAGATGCGTAACTTCATCCCACCATACAACATAGCTGTCACTTGCTTGCGCATGTAAAGCTGGCTTTGGAATTTATAGAAAGAGATCTCAAGATCTCATTGCCGGGAGGTTTCGCAAAGGAAAAGGAAGAAAAGCATAACAAGCCATATTAAAAAAACGAGTGGTGGTGGCCTCTGTTTTAACTACCACTACTTATGTTTAGCATTCTTTAAAATTCTGTTGCACACGTTTAATATTGAGGAAACTATTTGTTTACGTTTAAAGTACACATCTGTATAATACATTTTATTCGTAAACTTTGTACTATATTTAATCATAATAATATTGTTTGTTTATATTTAAGTAGACAAATTTAACTTAGTTTATAAAAATTGCACTCTACAAAATTACAGTTTTCGCCGCTGTTTAAAAATAGCTTTTTCTTCCGAATGCAGAAACATCATTTGAAGCGTAGGCAATACATTATACACGACGGCGCCACCTTTAAATTTCCCATTTAAATAACTCAGTATTTTCATGCAATATGCCTAATTAATTAGCATTATTTAGAACCAGGACAGGGACAGATAAGGTAAACTAGACCCGTACCTAGGGGAACAAAGCTATAACGAGGCGCGCCCAAGAGCTGATTACTTTTTTTTTTAGTCACCAACAATGTGCTGCTCTTAAGGAATTGACAATTACAAAAATATGAGATTTTCAAGTTTCGAGTGCAAATTAAAAAACCTAAGGTTGAGCAAAGTAAACAAGCGTCATTTTGGAATTTTGAGAAAAAGTTGAATTTGAGATCCATATTTCAGCTACTTTCCAGAAATTTCGCAGTTCTTTTTCGAAAAGTTGAGTTAAATTTTTTTCTCGAAATTCCGATTTTTTGAAGAAAATTTTTAGTACTTTTTTCCATACATGTAATATATACATGCTTTTTTTCTAAAATTTCGATATCAATCTCGAACGCGTTTTTGGAAAAGTTAGGTTAGGTTTTATCTCGTTTCGTTTCGTTTTTCTCTTTATGGCCTTTATCCTTAGGATAACTGGCCAGCACATTCTAATAAAAATAGTCGGGACGCTTAGCAAAAAGCATCTAAGTTTAAGCCCATATCCCTTCAATATGAACAATTCAATATATAAGTATACATAAACATCATTCACTTATTAACACTATCTGTATCAAATATTTAATAAAAATTCAAAGATGACTAAAATATTAAGCGATTCCACACAGGAACGCACGTTTGCGCCCGGCTATCACCGTGCCGGAACGCGAATCCAGGTTTTATCTCGTTTCGTTTCTCGTTTTTCTCTTTATGGTCTTTATCCTTAGGACAATTGGCCAGCACATTCTATTAAAAATACTCGGGACGCTTAGCAAAAAGCATCTGAGCTTGAGCCCATATCCCTTCAATATAAACAATCAATATATCAGTATACATAAACATCATTCACTTATTAACACTGTCTGTATCAAATATTTAATAAAAATGTAAAGATGACTACAATATTAAGCGATTCTACAAAGAAACGCACGTTTGCGTCCGGCTATCACCGTGACCAGAACGCAAGTCCAGGTTTTATCTCGTTTCGTTTCGTTTTTCTCTGTATGGCCTTTATCCTTAGGACAATTGGCCAGCACATTCTAATAAAAATAGTCGGGACGCTTAGCAAAAAGCATCTGAGCTTAAGCCCACATCCCTTCAATATAAACAATCAATATATAAATTTACATAAACATCATTCACTTATTAACACTATCTGTATCAAATATTTAATAAAAATTCAAAGATGACTAAAATATTAAGCGATTCCACACAGAAACGCACGTTTGCGTCCGGCCATATATGTAATACTTCTATATGGCCAGCTCCCTATTCTCTTCACGAGTTTGTTCCAACCAAATTCGACAAAGATGGAACATGAATTAATGGCGAGTATTGCGCATGAATTAAACAAAATGAACCAATCGCTACGCGCGGGTTAAACGGGTGTTTATGTTTGGCCGTGCACAGCTGATTTTGGCCATGAACAGATGATTTGTAGCACCTGCGCATTGCGACTCATTAATTCGTGTGAAGGTCAGCGAGAAAGAGAAGTCTTTCCCATGAGAAACGAGAAACTGGCCATATAGAAGTATTACATATATGCGTCCGGCTATCACCGTGACCGGAACGCGAATCCAAGGTTTTATCTCGAAATTCCTACTTTTTGTAGAAACATTTTTAGTACTTTTGTTTTAAAATTTTGAAGTCAACCTCCGAAATCTTTTTTCTAAAAGTTAGGTTAGGTTCTATTTTTAAACTTAGATAATATAAATATTTCTTTAAATTCCGACATTTCATAGCTACATTTTTAGGACTTTTTTTCTAAAATTTCGAAGTCAATCTCGAAACATAGATTTCCAAGGAATTTGATTTAACCTCAAATTTCAACTTTAAATCCAAATCTTGGGCTTTTCTTTCCAAATTTTGTGTTTAAATTCGGAATTTCGCCCCTTTCATTTCCAAAGTTTAAATTTTTTATTATAAATTTTGCATTTTTTTCCCAAAATTTTAATTTTCTTGTTCCCAATTACGCTTTTTTCTTTAAATCGTTATATTTATTTTAGCTTACGATATTTAGTCATCGGCGTAGACAGACTTCAAAAAATCTTTCTCGCTCTACTAGAAGATTTAGTTCTTCCCCGAAGGAAAAACTTCTGTAAATTGAGACTTTGTTATAAAATTTGACTTTTTGACTCTACTAGAAGTTTCAGCTCTTCTATTAGAGGCAAAAAAAGTCATTTTTTTTTAACAAAGTTCTAAATTTCCAAATGTTTTTTCTTTAATTTTTGCCTCTTATATCAGTTTCAAAATTATTGAAATCTCGAGAACAAAGTTGAGTTTTATAATACTTTTCTTGGAATATTTGCCTCTTTTCCTAATATTTCGTCCTATTTTAAGAAAAATCTGAAAATTCCTACAAGCAAGCGAATTCAGAATATACTTCCAGGTCTTTAAAAATCAGGTTCTAACGACTTTTTATTTAAATTTTAACATAACCTTGAATTCTCGAGAATAAAGTTAAGAACTTCCAAGGAACATTATTTGATATTGTCAAAAAATGAGATAATTTTATCCGAACAATGTTAACGTTTTTTTTTAATTTCAATTAATTGCAACCAAAAATTTAGAAACTCTCGGGGAAACTCGAGATTAAAATAAATTTTCCAGATTAAAGCTAGGATTCGAAAGACTAACCGATTTTTATAAACAAATTAATTAAACCAGCAAACTTCGTACCACCTCAGGAAAAGAGGAACAAAAAGAAAATCATCGAAATCAGTCAATGCGTTCTTTTGCCGGTTACTCCTCGAAGAGAGTAAAACTTTCACTTTTTGAAAAAGAGTTTTAGGTTATCAGTAGAGACGGGTAGCAAACCGCGGACCTGTCCTTCTGCAGCTAGTTCACTCGCAGAATCCCATATATGTAATACTTCTATATGGCGTGTTTTGTCCCTTTGTTTGTGTCAAAAAGGCGCGATGGATATATATGTTTGTCTTTTTCGAGGACAGAATATATTAACCAATCACAAAGTTTACTTCAAATATCCCTCTTCTCGGCAGTCGTCTTTGTTATCATTAAGTTATTAGTATTCCCGCCCATCTTGTCATCTGTTCCGCTATAAATGAATTAATATTTATCCTCGAAAGAGTACAACATATACTTTCATCTCACCTTTTTGACAAAGCATTTTGCAGTGCTGATTATACATAACACACCATATAGAAATATTACATATACGCAGAATCCGGTGCACCTGTAGTTCCTATTTTAATTAACTAGGTTCGCAGGTTCAGCCGCTCAGTTAAGTTTGAGATTTTATAATAGATGGAGTACTGACACAAAGCTAGACTGATTTGGTGACAGCGTTGATTGAATACATATTCAATATAGTATATATTCAATCAACGGTGACAGTAATACTGCTATGTTACCAAACCCAAAATACGGAATCTGTAGATGACGACAGCTCGATTCAATTCGTCTTTGGAATCACTGATATACGTTTACAAGTTACAATGTAAAAAGTTCCAGCGTTCCGATCTGATCAAAAGATCAAAGAAATAAAGGAGCCACTAAATCTAAATACCTAATCAGACGCGCAGCTCTTGCACCTACCTGTTGCACCTAGTTCAAAATAAAAATCGGAGTAGGTGCACCTGTTCTGAAAAAAAAGCAGGACTACCCATCTCTTCTTATCAGGTGGAATTACGTTTAAAAGGAAATTTCCGAAGTGTTCGCAATTTTTACCTTGAATTCGAATTGTACGTTAAAATATTTCTCCGTTTATGTCAAAATATTTAATACGCTCGCACATGGACTTCTATGTTTGGTTCCGGAGGAATCATATGCGAAAAATCAATAAAAATCGATCCGTAATCGAAATTTTGTTTCAGCGCCACCTGGGCGGCTGGCGAGAACTAAAAATCGTGGGTAAAAATTTTCCTGCAACATTCACTTTTGTCAAATTTACCGCGATCGATTTTAAACGCAAAACGCCGAATTAGACAGCGAAATTTACGGAAAACCTTGACAATTAAGTTTTTTAGTTTAGTTTCGTTTAGTTTCGACGTCCCGAAGCATTAATTTGGCAGTCGCTACTTCGCTTGACGTATAACATTGACCGGTCTAAAGTCAACGCATATCACATTATTCCAAACTTTAAACGCAAGCAATTTTAGGAAAAATCCATAAACAATTTTTACGTTTTTGTTCTGAAGGTTTAAAAAAATCCAAGCGAAAATTAAAAATGAGACTCTCGGAGGAAACCTCTTTAAAAAAATTAGAATTTTCCAAATTAAAGCTGGAATTTCGAAAGGGTATCTGATGTTTATAAGCAAAATTAGGATGACCCAGCGAATTTTTAACCCCCTCAAATCGAGACGAAAAAAGCAAAAAATTATTGCAATCAGTTAATGCGTTCTTTGGCCGGTTACCCGTCGAAAGGCGTTTTCACATCTACCGGCACCGACACCGACACGATAACGGCAGGACACCGACACGATAAAGACATACGACTTTCACATCTACCGACACCGACACGATATCAGCACGGTTTTTGGATTTCACAAAGTTCTATCAGTGTAACTATATCAGTGTTTAAAACTGGTCATAATTAGAGTACAACTTTCCCACACAATGCGCAGATATTAAAATGTCGGCGACGACTCGAGTGGCATGAATGCTCCTCGCCGACAAGTCTGTGCTTGCAAAATCGGCGACGATTCGAGCGGACTGAATGCTCCTCGCCGACATGTCGGTGACTGCAACGACACGACATCGATATGTCGTTAGGTGTGAAAGCATTCCTATTTATTTATACGAGATTGTGCATCCACCGACATCGTTGCCGGTGTCGTGTCGGCAAGTGTGAAAACGCTCGAAGAGAGTAAACCTACACCTTGTTAAAAATAAGTTTTAAGGTTAAAACTGTATTTATCAGGTAGGAACTGCGTTGAAAAAGAAATTTCCGAATTTCACGTAAGTTTTACTTTAACCTAACCTTAAATTTGGATTTGACGTTAAAATATTTTTTCGCTTACGTTAGAACACTTAATAGCTCGCACGTAGACTTTTTACTACTGTTTCTGAGCGAATCTTATGCGAAAAAAAATCGATCTGTAATCGAAGTTTCGTGTTTCAGGCGCCACTTGTGTGGCTGGCGAGAACTAAAAATCGCAGCTTACAGCTCCCGCGTAAAGTCCACTTTTGTCGAATTTAATGCTACATTTTGAGTAAATTTTAAACACAAAATGGTGAAATAGATAGCGTACTTTGCAGGAAACCTTATCAATAAAGTTTTCCAAGGGTTACCGTTCAGTTTCGGTGTCCCGGAGCGTTATTTTGAAATTTTTCATCGATTGTCACTTCGTTTGACATATGCGTATACTCTCTCCTAAAGCACTGAACTAAACACTGTGGCTTGTGATTAAGTCCAAAGAAGGTTTCACCCCTTTACCACATCGGCAATTAATTAAATAATTACGCGATACGCATTTCGCCAGCAGAACTGGCTAATCTTTTTAGACTAGTACGCTTGAAAATGCCAGTTCTGCTGGCCAAATACGTATCGCGTAATTATTTATTTAATTGCCGATGTGGCAAAAGGGTGAAACCTTCTTTGGACATATGCGTATACCACAGAATAATCCAAACTATTCTTTAGTGTGACATTGTGTAACATGTTTTGTGTTGGCTACCCTAAAGTCTACGTTTATCATTATATTCTAAGCAAATTTAACGCAAATATTTAAGTAGTTAAATTTTTATGAATTTTTCCGCCGTTTTAATGGTTATTTTGCTGGGCGGAGACAAATCTAATAATCAAAGATCATAAAATCAAACCGTACTTGAGTTATAACTAACCCGATTAGCGTTCCTAATTATAAAAGGCCGACACGTCACTGATGCACAACATGGAAGAAGACAAAATTTAACTACTTTTATATTAGAAGTTTTATTTTAAATAAACAACGAAGGAATTTTGTAGCAAATTATGGGTGTGGGTACTGAAAATCTGGAGAGCATGAAAGTATGTATTTTAAGACTTGGCGCACACAGAAAGAGTAAAACAGTTTTAGTCAAAAACATTTTACTCTTTCTGTGTGCATCACGCCGAAACCGACAGTAGAAGGCTCGACGTCGAACAGCTTAACTGTTGCCAAAGAAGTCCGCAGTAGTCTTCTTGCTATGAGTAAATGAGCCTAAACGTACTTTAAAGAAATGCAATTAATCAGTGTGCGTCAGCTCATTTAATTTACATTGAAGTAGCGACATAGAAACGTTTTTGACTAAAACTGTTTTGCTTTTTCTGTGTGCAACAAGCCCACAGACCTATATGATGTAATAAAGGTCTGTGGTCAAACCTAAGTACACGCAATCAATAGATTGCTAATTTTCTCAGTTCGAATAGTCCGCCTACGAATCAACCACAGAACAAATAAGGAATCAACGTGTCATTTTGCAGATTTGGACCAATCAAATCCAACCACGACTATTGAGTTTCCGTTTATGAATGAGCGGTCCGAGCCGGTGTTTTATGCTCAGCTAGTCTCGTACCTAAAGTTACCTGCTAAATTCCTCTAGAATAAGTGCCCAGAATTACCAAATCGTCAGTAGATTAGTTAATAGTGATGTTACGTTTGTGTGGTAAATCAGAAATCCTGTTGAATTAAATTGCAGGTTATTTATGTTTATGTTTTAGTTTTGACTCTCTGGGTCTCTGCTTGTTGGGCTCTGTATCCATCATCTTCCAATGTAATTGAACTAACCCCTAACAATTTCGATAAATTGGTAACAAAAGGGGACGAAATTTGGATTGTTGAATTCTTCGCTCCTTGGTGTGGTCATTGCCAAAACCTTGTCCCTGAATATACCAAAGCGGCAACTCAGCTAAAGGTAAGTTAGAAGCGCTCCAGTTTTAACTATTGCTCGGGTCGTTATAATTCGAGTTTGAATGTTTTAGGGCGTTGTTAAAGTAGGGGCCGTAAATGCTGATGAACATAAGGAATTGGGTGGTAGGTTCGGAGTTAGAGGTTTCCCAAGTATTAAAATCTTCGGCGCCAATAAATACAAACCTGAGGATTACAACGGTGCTAGGACAGCGCAAGGTTTGGTCGATGCGGCACTAAGCGCCATTAAAGCCAAAGTTAAGGGATCTTCGAGCTCTGGGGGTGGATCCAGCAAAGTGAGTTTTTTTTATTGCTTGAACCATATTTATTATTTCGGCTTGTGGGTGTCATTTATGGATGCAGTTTTTTATCAACAAATATGTTAAATATCGTAACAAGACTTAATGCTAATAAAAAACGAGACAGCATATAATACACCACTATTGTGAATCATTTTCAAATCAAATTGGAGATCGAATTTTGACTTCTGTTCTTTTCTGTTGAACTCGAAGCTTTTTTGAGTCAGTTAAATTGCAAAACACTTGAAATAACAAAAAAAATATCTGAAGCCTAGCAATTTTGAAAAAGTTGTCAAATTTTTGGATAAAAAAGCCCTACATTGAATTTGCAAAAGTTATATTTTCATAAGAGTTTTATTTTTAAACTCGAATATTCGACCTTTTTCTCAGCATTTTTGGGGTAAGTCGACGTTTTGAAAATTAATTTATTTTTCAACATTTTGAATTTTGTCAAAATTAAGACTTTTATATTTCTCCTGAAATTCGAATATGCATAAAAAAGTAATCTGTTTACTTATTTTTTAATAAAGTTTTCTACCTAATAGTAGAATAATAATAAAATAATTTTTAAATAGTAAAAGTAAACTCGAGTTTCAGTGAAAATCAAGTTTTAGATTTGCCAAGTTTCGATTTATCAGAATCAGAAAATGGGATCGCATATAAAAGAACAATCAAATATTCTACTGATGCAACAATCCTCTTCCTTTTAGGATTCCAGTGACAAAGACGTAATCGAACTCACTGACAGCAACTTCAACAAATTGGTCCTCCAGTCAGACGACTTGTGGTTGGTTGAATTTTTCGCTCCATGGTGTGGTCATTGCAAGAATTTGGCCCCTCATTGGGCAAAAGCTGCAACTGAACTCAAAGGCAAAGTAAAACTCGGTGCCGTCGACGCTACAGTTTATCAAGAATTGGCTGGAAAATATGGCGTTCAAGGATACCCAACCATCAAATATTTCCCTGCGGGCAAAAAATCATCTGATGCAGTTTCTGATTATGATGGAGGGAGAACTTCCGGTGATATTGTCACTTGGGCATTGGATAAATTAGCTGAAAGTGTCGAACCACCGGAAATCATACAAGTTGTAGATGAGAAATCGTTTAAAGAAGCTTGTGATCAGAAACCTCTTTGTATTGTTTCTGTTTTGCCACATATTTTAGACTGCCAATCGAAATGTAGAAATGAGTACTTGAGCATCCTAAAAGAATTAGGAGAAAAATTCAAGCAAAAGATGTGGGGGTACGTATTTTGTATTTTATCTGAAGCAAATACTCTTATTTTATCTGAAACAATTATTCGTATTTTATCTGAAGCGATTATTCGTAATTTATATGAATGGGTTATTTGTAGTTTATCTGAAGCGATTATTTGTATTTTATCTGAAGCGATTATTCCTATTTCATCTGAAACGATTATTCGTATTTTATCTGAAGCGATTATTCCTAGTTTGTCTGAAGCTATTTTGTTTAACTTAGAAACTTTTCAGATGGATTTGGACTGAAGCTGGAGCTCAACTCGAATTGGAAAGTGCCCTTGATATTGGAGGATTTGGATACCCCTGCCATGGCCGTTATTAACCCCAAGAAGATGAAATATTCTATTTTGAGGGGGGCGTTTTCAAAGGATGGCATAAATGAATTTTTAAGGTACAATCAGATTTATTCGTGTGGAATATTTTAACCAAATAGAAAGCTTTCAAATGCTATTGTATTGTGCCTAAAAACCAAATACTCTTACAGGGACTTGTCGTATGGAAGAGGCAATACTGCTTCTGTAAAAGGTCAAGAATTACCAAAGATTGTGAAAACTGATCCATGGGATGGTAAAGATGGTGAGCTGCCACAAGAGGAAGATATTGATCTTTCTGATGTAGATCTTGATGAAAAAGATGAATTATAAGACTTACTTTTGTATAAAAAAATCTAGTTTATTCTGTAACATACACTTCCATTTACATTTATTTAATTTTAGTTTAAGTCGTTTATTGTAAAAAGTCCTAATAAAATAAGTTTTATATTCTGTGTTTTTATTTAAAAACCTCTACTGTAGATCAATTTAAATAATAATAATTGATTTATTTGAGTTTTTAGCGACGTTATTTAAAGACCATCCACGAACCTGTGCTGCTGAAACAGGGAGAGAGTATTTGTCTACTGTCTAGGGATGCAAACGTTAGTTCGATGTTTTGAAATCATCTATGTATCGTTTGTAAACATCGATGGTAAAGCATCAAAAATATCGATACATCGTTATTGAAAAATCGATGTATCAAATAGCGCCATCTCTTGCGGGAGACAATTGTTGGGACAAAGCAATAACATAATAACCCATGGACGGGGCCATCTGCCGTAATCTTTTGAAAATTTGAATCTTCTTGGTTTTGAAAACTTCTACAAAATTCGAATTTTTCAAAATGTCCACTTTTTTGGAAATCTTGACTTTATTGAACATTTCAACTTTTTACGGTAATGTCAATATTTTTCGAAATTTCAACTAAAAATTTGATATTTTCTCAAAAATCGTCCGCTTTTAAAAATTTCGATTTTTTTGAAAATTTGGTTGTAGTTTTGTACAATTTTTTATCACCGAAAATTTCGACTTTCTTGACATATGTATGCATCAATCAGAATTTTCGAGAAAAAAGTCGAAATTTTCAGTTCAAAGTCGACATTTGATTAAAAAAACAATTATATTTAGAAATTACGACATTTTACAAAAGCGTAAAAAGGACACTGATTATAAACAAATTTTTTTTAGGGATTTCGACTTTTTTTGTCAAAATTTCAATATTTTTTGTTGAAATTTCGACTTTTTTTCTCGAAATTTCGGCTTTTAAACTCGAAATTTCGACTTTTTTTTGAAATTTCGACTTTTTCTCTCGAAATTTCGGCTTTAAACTCGAAATTTCCGACTTTTCACTCGAAATTTCTACTTTTTTATTGACATTTCAACTTTTTTCTTTAAATTCCTGGACTAATGTCGAAATTTCGCCTTTAATCTCGAAATTTCGACTTTAATATCGAATTTTTTTTCGAAATTTCGAGAATAATTCGAAATTTCTATACTCTATGGTCAAATTAGGCAGATGACACTTGCGTCCCATTGCTCCTCTTTCCCTACAATTTTGACAGTTGGTCGTAGGGTGCGTTCAATAATTGCTATTTTTAATTGACAAATTTTGGACTTTTTTTTAGGAATTTCGAGATAAAAATTTAAATTTCGAAAAAAATATCGAAATTTCGAGTTTTAAATCGAAACTTCGTGATTAAGATCAAAATTTCGAGAAAAAAGTCGAAATTTGAGTACAAATGTCGAAGTTTGAGAAAAACGTAAGTCGAAATTTCGAGAAAAAACTTGAAATTCCGAGAAAAAAGTCGAAATTTGAGGAAAAAGTCGAAATTTCTAGAAAAATAGTCGACATGTTGAATTTAAAGTCGAAATTTCAAGAAAAATGTTGTAATTTCGAAATAGAAGAAAGTTGAAAATTGAAAAAAAAAACCAAATTTCGAGAAAAAATTGGAACTTTTCAGATTAAGGTCGAAATTTGAGAATAACATCGAAATTTCGAGAAAAAGTCGTAATTTCGAAAAATTTCGAGAAAAAAAATCGAAACTTGCGAAAAAAGTTGAAATTTCGATAAAAAAAAAGGTCGAAATTTTGAGTATAAAGTAGAAATTTTGAGAGAAATGTCGAAATTTCGATATTAAGGTCAAAATTTCGAGAAAAAAGTCGATATTTGAGAAAAAAGTCGAAAATTGAGAAAAGAAACGAAATTTCGAGAAAAAAGTCGAACTTTTCAGATTAAGGTCGAAATTTCGAGAAAATAGTCGAAATTTGAGAATAACGTCAAAATTTCAAGAAAAGTCGAAATTTGAGAAAAACGTAAGTCGAAATTCCGAGAAAAAAGTTGAAATTTGAGAAAAAAGTCGAAATTTGTAGAAAAATAGTCGACATTTTGAGTTTAAAGTCGAAATTTCGGGAAAAATTTCGAAATTTCGATATTAAGGTTAAAATTTTGAGAAAAAAGTCGATATTTTAGAAAAAGTCGAACTTTTCAGATTAAGGTCGAAATTTCGAGAAAATAGTCGAAATTTCGAGAAGAAAAGTCGAAGTTTGAGAAAAACGTAAGTCGAAATTCCGAGAAAAAAGTTGAAATTTGAGAAAAAAGTCGAAATTTGTAGAAAAATACTCGACATTTTGAGTTTAAAGTCGAAATTTCGGGAAAAATTTCGATATTAAGGTTAAAATTTTGAGAAAAAAGTCGATATTTTAGAAAAAGTCGAACTTTTCAGATTAAGGTCGAAATTTCGAGAAAATAGTCGAAATTTCGAGAAGAAAAGTCGAAGTTTGAGAAAAACGTAAGTCGAAATTCCGAGAAAAAAGTTGAAATTTGAGAAAAAAGTCGAAATTTTTAGAAAAATAGTCGACATTTTGAGTTTAAAGTCGAAATTTCGGGAAAAATTTCGAAATTTCGATATTAAGGTTAAAATTTTGAGAAAAAAGTCGATATTTTAGAAAAAGTCGAACTTTTCAGATTAAGGTAGAAATTTCGAGAAGAAAAGTCGAAGTTTGAGAAAAACGTAAGTCGAAATTCCGAGAAAAAAGTTGAAATTTGAGAAAAAAGTCGAAATTTGTAGAAAAATAGTCGACATTTTGAGTTTAAAGTCGAAATTTCGGGAAAAATTTCGAAATTTCGATATTAAGGTTAAAATTTTGAGAAAAAAGTCGATATTTTAGAAAAAGTCGAACTTTTCAGATTAAGGTCGAAATTTCGAGAAGAAAAGTCGAAGTTTGAGAAAAACGTAAGTCGAAATTCCGAGAAAAAAGTTGAAATTTCAGAAAAAAGTCGAAATTTTTAGAAAAATAGTCGTCATTTTGAGTTTAAAGGCGAAATTTCGGGAAAAATTTCGAAATTTCGATATTAAGGTTAAAATTTTGAGAAAAAAGTCGATATTTTAGAAAAAGTCGAACTTTTCAGATTACGGTCGAAATTTCGAGAAAATAGTCGAAATTTGAGAATAACGTCCAAATTTCAAGAAAAAGTCGAAATAATTTCGAGGAAAAAAGTACGAAATTTGCGAAAAAAGACTCGCAATTTCGATAAAAAAAGGTCGAAATTTTGAGTATAAAGTCGAAATTTCGAGCGAAATGTCGATATTAAGGTCAAAATTTCGAGCGAAATGTCGATATTAAGGTCGAAATTTGAGAAAAAAAACGAAATTTCGAGAAAAATTCAAAATTTGAGAAGAAAGTCAACATTTCGAGAAAAAACTCGAAAGTTTGAGAAATAAAGTCGAAATTTGAGAAAATAATCGAAATTTCGAGAAAAAAGTCGAAAATACGAAGCTTAAAATCGAAATTTGGGAAAAAAAGTTTAAATTTCTTAAAATAACATTTTTTTTAATCGATGTCCTTTCTACGCCTTTTTAACATTTCGAAAAAGTTGAAATTTCCAGAAAAAAGGCAAAATTTCCAAAAAAAGTCGAAATTTTGAGAAAAAAGTCTAAATTTGAGAAAAAAGACGAAGTTTAAAAAAAAGTCGAAATTTCTAATAATAACATTTTTTTTAATCGATGTCCTTTCTACACCTTTGTAAAATTTCGTTGAATTTCGATTTAAAAATTGAAATTTCAACTTTTTTCTAGAAATTTCGACTTTAAAAATCAAATTTCGACTTTTTTTTCGAAATGGTCACATTGAAGTCGAAATTTTGACTTTAATCTAGGGATTGACAAATGACCAATTAAATATTCTGTAATTAAACAGTTAAACGTGCTTAAAATTGAAAATATGTACAACCGCAACCATAGACTAGTTTCGGACTTCCTTGGCCTCATCAGTATGATACGGTGGTTGCATAAACTTCAAACTTAAAGCCGTTAGTCAGTCGTATAAGTACCCAAGAGAGTAAACCTCCATTGGGTGATTTGTAACTGACTTTTAACTGTTTATTACGCAAACATTTTCGCTACATGCTAATTGAAGCATTTTTTCCTGCTGAGAAAATAAGCCTTGTATATACGAATATATACAAGTTTATTACGATGCAATTGAAATCTAATTTCATTAGAATCTAATGAAAACTAGATTGCAATTGCAAAGTTCAAGTAGATGAGGCAAAGCTTGTATTACGGGTTGCATCGCAACATCCATTTCATTTCAACTTTAATCTAGGGATTTAGAGGAGAAAAAGTCAACATTCCGCGACAATTTTTTTTCAAATTGATGTCCTTTCTACGCTCTTGTAATTTTTACTTCAAAAAAAATTAATACACTTTTTTCAAGTTTTCTAGTGTATTTATTAAAACGTATGTAACGTATTCAGCCACTAAATAAAAAATTTTAAGACTGGTAATAGGTAATAAAATAACAATAACAAAATAATAATAATTTGTGAAAATATGGTAATTTTAACTGCGTACGCCCGGAATTTTCTGCACCACAGTTATCTTTTCTGTTCAATCAACGACATAATGAATGAAAAGAAATGTTAGTGCTGCCATCTATTGGCTTATTAACGTAACTATTTCTAGTAGATGGAAGTGGAGAATAACATAACGATATAAATACACTTATATAAGAAATAAAAAAATGTTGTCATTAAATTTATAGCGACCTGCATCTAAGGTAAATCGATCCGATTCTTAGAATTTTTGAATCGTTCATTAGATTGATCTTATATTGAGATCGATCTAAAAAATCGCTCTTAAGACTTGAAAAAATCGATTTTTTGATTAATCGATCTAAGATCGACATCCCTAGTAAGCAAGAAGACTATATATAGCGTTCTTGCTGGTAAAGAACCTAACGTAAACTAGACAAAAAATGACAGCAGCACACTAGACGGGAAATTTTTTGTATAAGTACACAGATTGATTGAATATTAAATCAACGGTACACGGTATTATGTAGTTATTAGATCGGGCAAAAATTAATTATATTTTTCATTAGAAATATATTTTCTTTAGAAAAAATGACCAACAGTGAGGAGGGTTAAAAAAAATGCAGAAGAAATACTGAAGTCAATATATTATAAATGATAATTTACAAGGAGCATTACTTTCAATAAATTAAATATCGGCTTTTAAAATGAGTATTAAACTGGTCCATTAAATACTGAAGTTGTTAACAAAAACAGGAAACTATATCTAAGAATTTCAGTCTAATAACTGTCAGGTAATAAATATTTGGTTAGGTATTTTACGTACAACTGCACATTATAGTATCCTACACATGCCTACTTCGAAAAATGTATGACAAATATTACGTTATTACAGGCTATTTTTAGTAAATATTTAAGAAGCCATATTTATCAAAATGATTTACTTGTAAAAATAACATTATATAAAATATAAAACATGCATTTTTCGAAACTTATCACAAAATTAGATATATTGAGCAAATAAATATTCTTATAAATTATCAACTTCCATTCTGTTGTATTTGCGTTCTTTTTTAAAAAGAAAGGAATATAGATTGCACAGAAATATAGCGAAATAATAGAAACCATAGATTATTACTGATATAGCTAGAATTGCACCTGCGGAAAGATAAAAACTTCTCGTTGACATTAGCGCTAAAATTGAATGATATTTTTTAAAATAACTTCCCTAAATATAAGTAATAGACTTACGTTTATGCCCGGAGATATTATCATATCCTTTCGTCGATGTACAGTTATTAAATTCTAATGAAATTACCACTTCAGGTAGAATATCTAAAATCATTTTAATAAACGAAAATATTACGTAGGATTCATACTTACAAAAAATTAACAGATACATTAACTTATGTTTCATTTTAAAGTTTCTTACAAGTTTTAAATTCAACCAAATTTTTAAAATTAATTATGAAAGCACATTTTATTTTCAAGCTTCATTGAAAGGATCTCTCAAAAGCAACTTGTTGCATGGGATAAAAAAGTGGTTGTTGGGGTATTAGGAATGCACCGTACGTGCACCAAACGGACGTGCAATTTGCGCAGAAGTCTACGGAGTGTTCTAAGTCGGTAGATACAAATTCCAGGAATGTTTAACCTTTTAATAATACTTTTAATCTTTGACTATATAAGCTTTTAATAGAAGACACTAACCTAATGTAATAACAGAATTTTAAGAAGTGAAACGTTTTTTACTTGATTTATCAAAATATTTAAATACATGAGCTGCAACTTCAGTACTTCAGTAGTTCAAAGAGTGAAAATCAGTTGTCATAGCAACTCCATTGTAAACATCAACATTAAAAGTAGATTCAACATGTTCATTTATTTGAGTAAAAAGGTAACTAATTTCCTAAATATTGTGGTAAGCTGCCACATATTAACATAACTTTTAGATTGCCATTCCAAACCAAACAAAAATCAATGCAGTGGCCTGGAACAAAGCTGACGGGTTCATTGCCGCTGGAGGCGAAGATGGTCTGCTAAAAGTACTGAAATTGGATTCAGGTTTGTAATTTAACGCATGCCTCTTTTTTAAAGTGAAAAAGTTTTTAAGTGAAAACTTTAGGGCGCGTTGAGTGATTTTGGATATGGGGTAAACTGGTGGTTTCGCGTGCACCATCACGCGTCACCATCACACGTAATCATTATACCAACGTACTCTAATGTCAACAGTATCTTCTACTATTAACATTAGAGCATATTAAAGTGTATTTTATTATCAATATACATTAGATTCGTTTTCCATACAACATCCAAACCACAAATATAAAAAGGTAGGTCAGCTTGACAAATATTTCCAATATTCTGACTTGTTTGCTAGTACAGGTTTGAACTGCACCACTCCATATTTCCTAGTTTTAATTTTTCACCTCTGGGGGCAGCGTCCAAGACTTTTTTTGTGGACCGGACTGGTTCTGGAGCATTTGTTTGAATTTTATGATTGTTTAGTTGCATATCTTTAAAAAAAATCAAAATTTCGAGGAAGCCGAAATTTTAAACCATTTTGAAAAAAGTAAAAGTTTTAGAATGTTGAAATTTTCAAAAAAGTTAATTTTTTAAATGGGTCATAAGTTTCAAAGAAACAACCGTGATTTTGCAAGAGTCAGATTCTTCAAAAAGTTCAAAGGCCCACCCTAGAAAAACCGATATATGCATTATTTGTACTTATAATGCATTAGATGCTCACCTTAGAGAGCTTTTTGCTCATCCAATAGATAGCGTTGTCCCAGTTTGCTTAGAACTCACCTACGTATTACGGGGAACATTCGCGAGAAATTTCATAATTCCAGCCCTACCTAGCCGAGTTTTCGCACACGTGCGAACACACGCAATCCGCCCAATACTTTCACGTTACAATAACTATTTTAACGCGTTCAGTGCTGATGACGCACCGGTGCGTCATGGGAGAGTTTTCAGCAGCACGTACGACGCACCGATGCGTCATATAGATTGGCTTACTTCAGTACTTTAATGCAAGTTCACCCAATGTGAGGCAGCACTGAACCTTTTGATAATTGATATCTTGTCCCATGAAACCAAGAAAGATTAAAAAACACAAAAACACTTGCTTTGTTGTCTTCAGCTTCATTCCCAGGTTTTCGAGCCTACTCCAACCCGTACTACCCAATACGGTGGAATTAGCTCCTGTATCCAGCAGTCCTTTGAGCTTGATCCCGAAGACGTCCACTTCTAGATACGGCTTTTTATCAGAGGGACACTGGGCGAAGATGAAGTTCAATGCTGAAGCAATCTCTCGTTGGGAACCTTTTCATGGTTATCCGAGCCCGTTTGGCGACCATTTAACGGCATGGTCCGGGATTTTCCGACCTTCTTGAACATTTGGGACAATTGGTTTTGACCACTTCCATTTCACCACACCCAAAGCAATATCGTCTCCTGGGTATGGGGCACTGTGATGCCATATGGCCTTCTTTCCGACAGTTCCAAGACGTTATTGTCCTACGGATCGGTTGGTCGATGATATTGACCTGTGCCTCCGATAATCTCGACTCCTCTTGAATTAAAGAGAGCTCTCCCATTTCATTTTCTAAGGTGGCAACATAAAGTCTGGGGCGCAACTTCGAGAACGACAAATCAGGCGCCAACAGGTGAGCGCTTGTTGGAGGCAGTCAGTAACGCTTCGATGCACCATTGGCGGCATAAGAAGGTTAAGTCCTCAATAGAAGATGGATGACTTAACGCCAAGGCCTAAATTAAGTAAGGCTGCAGGTTTTTTCTGATTATCTCTAATCGGGATCCTGTCGGAAGGTTTCGTTGGGAACGCGATTAAACAGGTTCTCCATGACAGCAATATAGATCGCCACTCGTTTCCGATGGTATTGTGTCCGACTCCTAATCTCGTCCCAGAGACTGCTTTCGTAATCTGGGGATTGGAAAGTCATCCTCAGTTTCGAAACGAGGTCATCCCATGAGCGGATGTTCCCTCGGACAGAGCTGTACCAGATCAACGCATCTCCTGTAAAGATTTCCACGGCCGATCTTAGCAGTTGCTCCTTGCTGATGTTTCTGGAATCTCGGAGTTCTTCCACGCGAGTTAGGAAAAACGAAAGACTCGTCGTCCCGTCATATGTCAGATTCCACTTACTGACGGGGAAATAATTTCTACCAGGTTCCGGGAAGTAATTACTCAAGTCCCTCAGATAATCTTCTGCTAGTTGGTTGACTCTAACAGACCTCCAAAGACGTTGTGAGGTTTCCTGGATGTTCTTCCGGGAATCGATAGTTTCTGTCGATCTCTGCAGATAATGTTACTCTCCTCAAGTAACGAGGAATACTCTGGGGAACTGGTATTGACGGCTCGACAAACTGAGCTCGGGTTTGGGACACTGATGTCTCCCTTGGCACTTCAGGTTCCTTCGTGATATTCAGTGGGGCATTGATAAGCTGCTATACCGGATCACTCAAAGAAGGATATTCCATCGGCATGTCCAACAAGGATATACAGGACCGCTCAGCATTCCCAGCTGAGGTCGACGGTTGCGCTGGACGAGTAGCTCGTGCAGCTTCCAGTAATCTGAAAAGGCTAGCCAGGCTCCTTTTCAAGTTATCGAGTTCAATTTGCTCACTTCCTGTAGTGGGGCGAATTCGTCCTAACCGCCCTTCAAGGTGAATAAGCCTGGCCCGAATTCGCTGTTCGTCATTCGGCGCATTATTAACGTTAAACTCCTGGAAATGCCCATCCATCTCTTCTAGTTTGGACGCGCAGATGTCTAATTCTTGTCGAACATTCAGTAGTCGCTCAGATAATCTTCTGCTAGTTTGTTGACTCTAACAGACCTCCAAAGACGTTGTGAGGTTTCCTGGATGTTCTTCCGGGAATCGATAGTTTCTGTCGATCTCTGCAGGTAATGTTACTCTCCTCAAGTAAAGAGGAATACTCTGGGGAACTGGTATTGACGGCTCGACAAACTGAGCTCGGGTTTGGGGCACTGATGTCTCCCTTGGCACTTCAGGTTCCCTCGTGATATTCAGTGGGGCATTGATAAGCTGCTGTGCCGGAGCATCACTAAAAGAAGGATATTCCACCGGCATGTCTAACAAGGATATACAGGACCGCTCAGCATTCCCAGCTGAGGTCGACGGTTGCGCTGGACCAGTAGCTCGTGCAGCTTCCAGTAATCTGAAGAGGCTAGCCAGGCTCCTTTTGAAGCTATCGAGTTCAATTTGCTCACTTTCAGTAGTGGGGCGAATTCGTCCTAACCGCCCTTCGAGGTAAATTAGAATGGCCCGAATTCGCTGTTCGTCATTCGGCGCATTATTAACGTTAAACTCCTGGATATGCCCACCCATCTCTTCCAGTTTGGACGCGCAGATGTCTAATTCTTGGCGAACATTCAGTAGTAGCTCCTCTTCGCCAAATCTCGACACATGTGGCTCCCTAGACAGAGCTTCCCACAGTAAAGCTCGTTTCTCTGCGACGGTTTTACCTCTCTCTATTCCTCGAAGTCTCAGTTCGTCAACAACTCGTTGCTTAAGAGTCTATTGACATCCATGTTATAATCCCCCAAGATAATTCCGAATACAACTATCAGTAATCAAGAATGTCAACACAAAGAACAAAAAAAAATTGTAAACTTTCAAAAATTCCGAAGTGTCCAAAAATTTGTTAACTGTCAGTAATCACAAAAAAAAAAAACTTCAAATAAACTATTAATAATCAGAAATATGCAATAAACTATTTATAATCCAAAATGTCCAATAAACTATTAAGGTACTCAATATCACCTCTAATTTCCCAAGTTTCAAAAATTAATTAAACAGAGAAGGCACTAATGTAGAACTCCAGCTATTAAAAGAACAAAATAAATATCAACTTACTCTCAAGTCGTGAATTTACTTTTAAACAGTGACAACCTTCCAAACAAATCCTACCGTCTTAGCTCCAAAATCCAAACCGCAAGTTTGCAACTACTAAACTGGCTAAACCGCCACAAAAAAAAAACTCTAAAGAGCTAAACGGTATCAACTATGGTTCTCTTAACACTACAAAGCCAGGCTAAACCTGTAATGACCAAGTCCTAATCATAAACCACTAACGAACTTAAATCAAAAATTGATTAAGAGACACCAATACTTCAAACCAAAGTCAAAAGCGAATACTCAGCTTAAAAGTCTAACTCAATATTTAATAAGTATCAAAAACTAATATTCCAAGTTAATTCTTAAATCCAAATTATAAATCTTCAAATTAGAAATCAACAACGTTCAAAATTAATACGTGAGCCTGCAATAATCAGTCAAAAAAAAATCCAAAAACAAAAATTGCAAGTCACAAAACCAGTTAACTATTACCAATAAATCAAACCAAGTCAAACAGGGGATAACTAAATGCAAAATCAGGTCAAAAAGAAAATTATCACACCAGCTTATAAAAAAGGGGGCCCCACGTTGTCGGCGCCAAAAATACTGTTAAAGTATTACAGCACGGCCCTGGTTTAATCTTTCTTGGTTTCAAGGGACAAGATCAATTCTTGAAAGTAACCAAGAATCAGTCCGTTCCACAAAAACAAATTATTTTAATTTCACGATCCTTAAAAATATGCTTGTTAACAGGGGCAGATCAGGAATCTGGCAACAAAAATAGTAGAGGACTTGCCGCAGCTAGTAATTTGTCCCTAAACCAAACACTAGAAGGTCACAATGAAGCAATCCGTGTTCTAGTTTGGAATGAAACGCATAGACGTTTGACCACAAGTGACCAAAGTGGTGTTATAATTGTTTGGATGATGTATAAAGTTAGTGTCTTATTTTGTTTTATTCCTTGATACAAAATCGTTTATTATTCTTTGATACAATTAGTATTTTTATTAGGGGTCATGGTATGAAGAAATGATAAATAATAGAAAGAAATCTACAGTGGTGGGCATGGCTTGGACAGCAGATGGACTAAAAATTTGTATAATTTACGAGGACGGTGCAGTAATTGTGGGTTCTGTTGATGGAAATAGAATATGGGGTAAAGAATTAAAGGGGCCGCCTCTAACTGGAGTTCAGTGGTCACCCGATAGTAAGCTTCTCCTGTTCAGTTTAAGAAATGGTCAGGTGCATTTATATGACAATCAAGGAAACTTTGCTGTAAGTTTGAAACTATTTTTGCATTAATCAAACAAGATTAATTACTAGAGCATTGTGACTTTAGATTAAGTCCATAGATTTTACTCGAAATACGTATCGTGTAATTCAGAGACTAAATAGACTGAACGTTTCAATGTTGTCTCATGCGTACAGTTGAAGCTAAAATCCGGGGAAGTGGGGAGGTGCATTCCACTACTCTTTGATATGGTCGGATTAAGTAAAATTTATAAATACGAAACTTGCCGCGTAACGGTTCTAACGATTTAGATGAAACTTTAGAATTAGGGGCTTTTAGACCAATAGGATAATTTTTATAAGTGCTTTTTGGTAAAAGTTCAGGAGAACTATTTTCAAAGACATCTTGGTTTAATAGTAAAATAATTTTCTTTCAATACGCGACGCCTGTGTACAAGATTGTTAAGCCGGTGCTGTAAACACGTCATGATTGCAGTGAAATGGCGACGCGCGCACGCCGATAATTGAATATTTATATATTTCATTTTTACCTACCCAAAGAATGAAACTCTTGATTTTCCTTCACTAATGTGTTCACTGAGGTTTCAACAATGATCCACAATACACTTCCCCATATTTACAGCCCATTTTCTTTAAAAAAAAGCCGATGTTATCTTCGCAAAGGTCTGTCAAATAATAAGAGGGCATTGCGAGCTAGATGGAGCTAGGCTTTCGCCAGGCTTTCAACTGGCTTCACTGCTTACCGTGTTAGGTTCAGTCTATTTAGTCTCTGATGTAATTACTTGTTTAATTGTCGATGTGGTAAATGAGCAGTGGCGGCACGTTGCCAAAACTAATGAAGGTGCTGCGACAATATTTAGTGTTTTAAAATTTTTAAGATTTCGACTAAAAATTTCGACATTTTCAAAACGTTACTTTACGAAAACTTTAGATTTCCTGACAATGAAAACTTTTGATAATGTGGCGTTTTTTGAAAGGTTGGATTCTTTTCCAAATTTCGACTGTATTGCAAGATTTAATTTTTACCACTTCAAAATTCGTACTTTTTCTGAAACTGTAAATTTTTTCAACTTTTTAAATTTCCGACTTTTTTCTAAATTTCATCTTTGTTTATAATTTTTTTTTGGAAAATTATAATTTTTTTTTGGAAAATTATAATTTTTTTATTGAAAATTTCGATTTTTAATAATTTCGACTGGTTTTTATTAAAATGTCAACTGTTTTTCAAAATGTCGACTTTTTTTTTGCAAAATTTCGATTATTTTATGATTTTTTTTGTTGAAAATTTCGCTACTTCTTAATTTTCAAAATTCTTGCAAAATTTCGATTTTTTTGAAAATTTTGAAATTTTATGAAATGTTTGACATTTTTTCAAAATTTTAATTTATTTTGACCTAAAATTTCAACTTTAAAAAAAATGTTTCACTTTGATTCAAAATTTTAGCTACCAAAAATTTAAACTTTTTCCAAAATTTTAACTTCTCAATATTTCGACTTTTGAAAACCTCGATCTATCTGATAATTTTCACTTGTTTTCAATATTTTGATTTTAATTTTTATTGAAAAGTTGAGTGCAAATTTCCCAACTATTTAAAATTTAAACTTTTTTAAAGTTTTGAGTTATTTCGTAAATTCTATAAAAATTTTCAAATCCTTTGTAAATTTTGATATTTTTTTAATTTCAACTATAAATGTCGACCTTTTCTTGTTGAAAATTTCTTATTTTCCAAAATTTTGACTTCTTTTGGACATTTGAAGGATTTTGAAAATTTTTGCCTTGTCAAAAAATTTCGACTTTCTTTACTGAAAATTTTAACCTTTTCTTAAATCTGCACTTCTTTGAAATCTTCGACTCTTTATTTTAAATCCCACTTTGTTGAAAATCCTGGCCTTTTCCAAATGTTTCAGTTTTTCAAAATTTTGGTAATTTTCCGGAATTTAAAATTTTTGAAAAACCTAAAAATTTTAACTACTATTATTTCAACTATTTCCAAACTTTTGACATTTTTTACAAACTGTCGATCCTTTATTCGAAAATTGTGATTTTTTTAAGTCAGACATTTTTTAAAACCTTTTATTGAAATTTTCGACTAATATTTCGTATAATTTCGACTCCATTTCAAAACTTCGACATTTTTTTCAAAAGTTTCGACTCTTTGAAAACTTGACTTTTTTTTGAAAAGTTTAAACGTTTTTAAAAATTTTATTTATACATTTTTTAAACATTTTCAATTAAATCTTCGACTTAAAAGGAAAAATACTTTTTAAACTTGAACTATTGAAAATCTCGACTTTTTTCAAAATTTTACCTTTTCAAAATTTCAACATTTTTGATAATTACGAATTTTTCGATAACTTTGAGTTTTCTCCAATATTCAAATATTCAGCTTCCTTGAATATTTAATTAAAAACTCTGCAATTTGTTTTAAATGTGTTTAAATTTTTTCAAAAATTCGTCTTTTATTCACATTTCCAAAATTATTGAAAATGTCGATCATTTTAAAAATTGAAAATTTTTGTCGAAATCGTCATTTTCTCTTGAAAATTGACTTTCTATGAAAATTTAAGTTTTTTAAAATTTGACTTTTTTTTTAAAAAAATTTCTGATAACTTAAGCTTTATTTTTTAAAAGTGGTAACGTTTTTCTTTTTAAATTTACATTTTGTTGAGAAAAATTTCGAAATAATACTCGAATTTAAAAAATTAATATCAAAAATTTCTATTTTTAAAATTGTTTAAAGTTTTGAAACAAATTTCCAAAAAAAACTTGCATTTTATGTACAAATGAATTGCCAAAATTTTGAATTTTAATTGCAAAAAATTGGCTTCAAGCTGAAATATTTTGTTGAAATTTCCCTGGAACTACAAAATTGCTAGAAAAAAATTAAATTAGAGCAGTAAATTGTTAATAAATTTTTTTCAACATTTTGATCCATTTTAATTTCGAAATTTTGTGACTCTTCTAGAAATGTTGACACTTTTTCTCAAAAATTTCAATAATTTCCACTTTAAAGGTCGAAATTATAAGAATATTTTTGACAATTAATTTATTTCAAAAAACATTTCTTTTCTTTAATTCCGAAAATGTTATTATTTTTTTTTTTTTGAAAAATGTTTACAAACAAGAAATTTCAACTTCTTCTAGCAATATGATCTGCTTTCTCTTGAGATTTGAGTTTAATTTTTAATTTTGATCTCTTTTTTATCGAAATTTGAATTTTAAATTCGAACTTGAGAATTTCAAGAATAAATTTAACATTTCTAGAAAAATTGGAAATTCCGATTCAGAGTTTTCTTTGGTCCTACAGTAAGTTGTAATTTTTTAGAGAAATATCAAATTGTAAAAAAGGTTGAAGTTTACAAGGTTCACTTTTTCTTGAAATTTCAATATTTTACCCGAAATTTTTTTATTTTTATGCAGATTTGAAGTTTATTTTCCCTTAATTTATACTTAACAGTTTTCAGTTTCTTATCAAAATTACAAAATAAAATGAGCTTTAAAATATTACAATTTCGTTAAAAAACTTTTAAGTTTTCAAAACAAATTAGAGAGAAATAAAAATTTCTACAAGAAAAAATATTTTAAAAACAAAATCTACAGAAAAAGCCAAATTTCTAAAAAGATTCTTCGTAATCTTCGACTTTTCTGATAATTTGAGCTTTATTTTTTAAAAGTGGTAATATTTTTCTTTTTAAATTTACATTTTTTGAGAAAAATTTCGAAATAACACTCGAATTAAAAAAATTAATAACAAAAATTTCTATTTTTTAAATTGAGTAAAGCTCTGAAAGAAATTTTCAAAAAAAACTTGATCACAAAAAATTGGCATCAAACTGGAATATTTGATTTTTGAAATTTCTCTGGAACTTTAAAATTACTAGAAAAAAATTAAATTAGAACAGTTAATTGTTAATGAATTTTTTTCAACGTTTCGATTAATTCTAATTTCGAAATTTTAAAACTTCTAGAAATTTGACTCTTTTTCTCAAAAATTTCAATAATTTCCACTTTAGAAGTCGAAATTGTGAGAATGTTTTTGACAATTAATTTATTCAAAAAAAATTTTTTTTTCTTTAATACCGAAATTGTTATATTTTTTTTGAAAAATGTTGTTTACTAATAAGAAATTTCAACTATTTCTAGAAATATGATCTGCTTTCGCTTGAAATTTTGAGTTTAATTTTTAAACTTCCATCTTTTTTTTATCAAAATTTGAATTTTAAATTCGAACTTTAGAATTTCAAGGATAATTAAATTTATCCTTAAAATTGCCCTTATCATTTCTAGAAAAACTGGAAATTCCGATTCAGACTTTCCTTTGGTCCTACAGGTAGTAGTAATTTTTTAAAGAAATATCAAATTGTAAAAAAGGTTGAAATTTACAAGGTTCATTGTTTCTTGAAATTTCAATATTTTTCGCAAAGTTTCCTTATTTTTATGCAGATTTGAAATTTATTTTCCCTAAACCTATACTTAATAATTTTCAGATTCTTATCAAAATTACAAAATAAAATGTACTTTAAAATATTAAAATTTCGTTATTAAACTTTTAACTTTCCAAAACAAATTAAAGAGAAATTAAAATTTCTACAACCAAAAATATTTTAAAGACAAAATATCCAGGAAAAGTCGAAATTTCAAAAAAATTCTTTGTATAAAATGTTTAGAAAAAAACACAAATTGCATAGGCAAAAAAACCAAATTTCCTAGAGAAAAAATCGAAATTTGAAAAAAAATTTGAATTATCTTTACAAAAAAGTGGAAATTTTTTGTTTTTCCCAAATTGTTCAAATTTTCATAGAGCTTTTAGGGTTTTTTGCAAACATTTTTTGTCAAAACTACAAAATAAAATGAACTTTAAATTATCAAAGTGTCGTGAAAAAACTTGACAGAGGAACACAATTTTAAGAAGTTGGAATTTCTAGAAGAAATTTTAAAAACAACACTTTCAGGAAAGATAAAAATTTCGAGAAAATTTCTTTATATAAAATATTTAGGAAAAATGGCAACTTTGCAGAAAAATTCCTAAAAAAATTGAAATATTTGAAAAAAACTCAAAATGGGATTTGGGGTAAAAATTGACTTATTTTTTAGAGAAATAGTAAAGTGCGAGATGAGTTGGATTTAGATTTTTTCTTGAAATTGTAATTATTTTCTCAAAATGTTGACATGTTCAAAGAAATTTGAGTTTTTTCCTAATATTTTAATTCCTGCTCGAAATATTGATTTCGTCCTTACTTTTAAAAAAATTAGTTTTTGAAAATATGATTTTGATCAAAATTAAAAATAAAATAGGTTTTTAAATGTCGTAACTTCGTGAAAAAAACCTAAAATTTCTATAAAAAGAAATCAGAGAAAATTTAAAATTTCTACACAAAATTGTGTAATGAAAAGTGTTCAGAAAAATTTGAGAAAAAAACTCGTAAGCGAACTTGGGGGTGCTGCAGTTTCACAGTGCCTATACGCCAGCCGCTACTGTAAATGAGTAAAATCTTCTATGAAATTAAATAAGATTAATCTTTATTTTAGATGAAAATCGATATACATTGTTTGGAGATACCAGATGAAGAAGTACCTGTCGTCTGCCTTGATTGGTATAACGGCAAGAACGGTTGCATGCACGCTTTGTGTCCCAATTTAGCTATAGCGTACGAAAACGGACATATACAATTAATGTGCAATGAAAATGATTTAAGTACATATTAATTATATGATTGGTTTTTCAAACAGTAAGAGGTTAATTCGTTTAAGGTCCAATTATATTTGATACAAGGATGATAGTGGTTCACTGCAGCTGGAACCACAACGGTTCACTTTTAGCAATAACCGGATATCAAATCACTGAAGACAAACAATGCAATCTGGTACAATTTTATAACCCTTTTGGAGAGGTAACTTCATATTAATCGCAAAATAATATTAATACTGAAATATTTTTCAGCATTTGCGAACATTGAGAGTTCCAGGTACTTCTATCACATCATGTGTATGGGAGGGGACATCTTTAAGGGTTGCTTTAGCGGTTGATTCTTTCGTCTATTTTGCTAATATAAGACCCGATTATAAATGGTGCTATTTTAAAAAGACCGTTGTATACACGTATTGCAGGCCCCAGAAGCCTGGTATCTCGGTTTGTTTTTGGGATACCAGTACTGATCAAGTAATATTTTTCCAAATTGAAAGTTAGTGCTATATCTTTATAATTTTAGTGTCACGTACAACACATTCCGGTTTTGCTAGCAATCGCAGCTTATGGTGATCATTGTGTACTTTCTGTCATCTCAGATTCCCCAGAAGACACCGGCGGAACATTCGGTCTTATACTTTGTAACACAGTTGGTACTCCGGTCGACGGTATATCCAAAAATTAATGAAAAACTTTTAACTTATCTTGATATTTCAGCTAAATATATTGATATACAAGCGTCATTTGTAACTATGAATAGTAGTTTTGTGATAGCTGCTTCTAAAGATAATTTTTTGATTTGGCCCTTTAGAACACCAAAGACTTCAGGAATTGATGGTTAGTTATATATTTTTTGTTACTGTGATATGCATTTGTATCTGCGCAAGCACAGAATGGGATACAGATGAGAATACAGTCCACTCCCGCTAAAGTTGCGCCCGTTAAAGTTGCACGCTCGTTAAAGTTGTCAGGATACGATCGTTAAAGTTGCGTAGATATTCCCCCACTCTAATTTTCGAACAACGAATTGGACTTCCGAGTTTTAGCGCCACTTTTGAATAACCCACTCAACCACGCAAGGAGTAATAAATCGTATATATTTTTCGGCAGCGGTATGGATTACGGGGAGTAGCAACTTTAACGGTCGATCCAGTACGGTGAGCGCAACTTTAGCGGGAGTCTGCTGTATTACTATTTATTATTTGAAAAAAAAAAACAAAAAACAAAAGAGCTAAGAAAAAGAACTTTCTCTATTTCTTACTTCAGTTAGAGAATTAAAGAAAGTAGCGAAAGAACCATCATTGAACTTCTTAGAAATTTTAAAGATTTTGTTGGAAATTTCGGAAAACATATCAAATATTCAAGTTTAACATCAAAATGTTGCGACTAAAATGGAAATTTTGAGTTTTTTTTTAATCTTCTTCGAAATTGTCTCCAATTCCCAGTTAAAATAAAAATTGCGAACAAAATACTTAATTTAATTTTTAAAAATAGCGCAACTTCCACTTGCTCTACAATTTTGAAATTTTAAGCCAAAGATCGTGATTTTATTGAAATTTTAAGCCAAAGATCGTGATTTTATTGAAATTTTGGGAATAACACTTGGACTTTTTTTTCTCGAAAAACTTCGAATTTCTGGTTCGCGCTAAATTCGAGTTTTCAGCTTGGACTTTTGTAAACTTGAAAATGCGAGACTACAAAATTTGGAGTTTAACCTTTAACCGAGGAATTGGCTGCTTCCAAATTTTTACCTTTTCTCCGAATTTAATTCAAAAATTTGGATTTCAAACTCGAGAAATTAAAAAACTTGTAACCTAGAAATTCTCGAAGGAGTCTAAATATTAAAATCGCGACATAAGCTTTTTTCCTGGTCACTGTGGTGTGGTAGTCACGCTCAAAGACAAGATCAGGTCACGCTTTCTTATTAGTTTGATTTCAATTTTGTGTTAGGTGGGCGAATGAAATCTAAACTTTTCCACATTGATGATGCGCCATCAGGAGCTATAGAAATTTTAAAAGAACTGGACGATTCTGAGAAATTTATACAAATGAGCACTCACAGTACTTTGGATCCTATAAGTTGTATGGCGTGCTCTGATAAATGTCTCGTAATAGGAAGAGAAAGCGGGGTAATACACTATTACGCTTTACCGTTCGTGGTCCTTTCAAACCGCTACAAAATACCAGCAAGGCCTCACAAAATGGCCATTAATTCTAACTCGAGGTATACTTTCTTGCAACAATTATATAGGGTGATTAATAAAGAATAAGAGAGTATTATGATGATAGAGTTGATAACTTTGTCCCCTGAAACCAAGAAAAATTAATAACCACAACAACACTTGCTCTAACTCTAACGCGTTTTAACCAAAGTATCATCTTCAGAAAAATACTATCAGGAAACTAGTATCCAGTATTTCTCTGAACTTGGCTACCGGAACGCGTTAGAGTGTTTTCTTTTTTAATTTAGTCTTCGTTTCGAGGGACAAGGTTTGTATATCAATTTTTGAAGATAACCAAGGACCAGTCCGTTTCACAAGAAACGAGGAAAAAAATATGAAGATAAAGTCTTACGAAAATATTTCTGGCTTAAGAGATAGAAGGTGGTCAAAGTAGAAATTTTGCAATTTCGCTGTAATTAATATTTTGATGTAAATATGATTTGGTCCAGCAGCTCTACGTCATATATGCTCTATCTAGATAAGTTGTCGTAAAATACGATGTCAAACAGATTGCATCCTAGAACGTTAGATGACGCTGCCAGACCTTTAACTCAATATCTTATTAGTTTGGAAGAGTCGGCAGCAGTTTTCTGGGATACAAGGATTCTCTACTCCGGGTTTTAAGAACTCTCGTTACCAATGTTTATCAAAATTGGTTCAGTGATTGCACCGTGAGAAGCTAACACGCAGACGAACATACATAAAATTTTCGCCACATAAGTATTAGTTAGGCTAGGTGTCGGCAAACTTTTAAACTGAAAGAGCCAGACGCAATAAAAAAATTGATTTCGCGAATTTCAAAGAGCCACAAATTTTTATTTCTGCTTTTACATTTTATTTCAAAATTAAATCAGATAAATCAAACAAAATATGGGACAGAGAGAGACCCCTCCGACTCATGATGTCAAACGAAAATATATTAAGCCCAAAAGACCTTTTATTTCTTAAAATTTAGACCTTTACTTCAAAATTTGCCTTTTTTTTTCGCAATTTCGACTTTTTTAACTCTTCTCTATATTCTTCTTCTTTTTTAATATCTACTTTGTTCCTAAAATTAGACCCTTACATCAAATCTTCCTTTCTTCTCGAAATCGACAATTTGTGAAAATGTTTACTTTTTTCTAATTCGACTTACTGCAAGATTCGACTTATTACTCAAAAATTCATCTTTTGTCGATCCTTTAATAGAAAAGTTTATTTTTTTCGAAATTAGATCTATTCTCAAGTTTCACTTTTTTCCAAAATTACATTTTTTTGACTTTGTTCTAAATTGCGGCTTTTTTTAGAACCTTCTACATTTTTTTTAAAATTTCTCATTTTACCAAATTTCGGCATTTTCACCAAAATTGACTTTCACTAAACATTTACATTTTTATTTATTTTCTACAAATTTGGACTTATTACGCAAAATTCGGTTTTTTTTTTTCGAAATTTCGGCGTTTAAAACTCGACATTTTGTTTCTGCAAACTGCGATTTTTTCGACGAAATTTATCTACATATTTTCAAAATGTTTGACTTAATCTCAAAATTTGACTTTCTCTGGGAAATTTTGACCTTCAACACTTCAACACTATTCTGGAAATTTCTATATTCTGTTTAAAATTCGTCCTTTTTCCAAATTTAGCCATTTTTCCCAAATATTGACGTTTGCTAAACATTTAAACTTAAATTTGGACTTGTTTCGGTTTTTTTCGAAATTTTAACTTTTAAAATTCGAGATTTTATTATTTCTGCAAATTGCGATTGAAACTCGACATTTTGTTTCTGCAAACTGCGATTTTTTCGACGAAATTTATCTACATATTTTCAAAATGTTTGACTTAATCTCAAAATTTGACTTTCTCTGGGAAATTTTGACCTTCAACACTTCAACACTTTTCTGGAAATTTCTATATTCTGTTTAAAATTCGTCCTTTTTCCAAATTTAGCCATTTTTCCCAAATATTGACGTTTACTAAACATTTAAACTTTTATTTATTTTCTACAAATTTGGACTTGTTTCGTTTTTTTTTCGAAATTTCAACTTTTAAAATTCGACATTTTATTATTTCTGCAAACTGCGATTAAAACTCGACATTTTGTTTCTGCAAACTGCGATTTTTTCGACGAAATTTATCTACATATTTTCAAAATGTTTGACTTAATCTCAAAATTTGACTTTCTCTGGGAAATTTTGACCTTCAACACTTCAACACTTTTCTGGAAATTTTTATATTCTGTTTAAAATTCGTCCTTTTTCCAAATTTAGCCATTTTTCTCAAATATTGACGTTTACTAAACATTTACACTTTTATTTATTTTCTACAAATTTGGACTTGTTTCGTTTTTTTTCGAAATTTCCACTTTTAAAATTCGACATTTTATTATTTCTGCAAACTGCGATTAAAACTCGACATTTTGTTTCTGCAAACTGCGATTTTTTCGACGAAATTTATCTACATATTTTCAAAATGTTTGACTTAATCTCAAAATTTGACTTTCTCTGGGAAATTTTGACCTTCAACACTTCAATACTTTTCTGGAAATTTCTATATTCTGTTTAAAATTCGTCCTTTTTCCAAATTTAGCCATTTTTCCCAAATGTTGACGTTTACTAAACATTTAAACTTTTATTTATTTTCTACAAATTTGGACTTGTTTCGGTTTTTTTCGAAATTTCAACTTTTAAAATTCGAGATTTTATTATTTCTGCAAACTGCGATTGAAACTCGACATTTTGTTTCTGCAAACTGCGATTTTTTCAACGAAATTTATCTACATATTTTCAAAATGTTTGACTTAATCTCAAAATCTGACTTTCTCTGGGAAATTTTGACCTTCAACACTTCAACACTTTTCTGGAAATTTCTATATTCTGTTTAAAATTCGTCCTTTTTCCAAATTTAGCCATTTTTCCCAAATGTTGACGTTTACTAAACATTTAAACTTTTATTTATTTTCTACAAATTTGGACTTGTTTCGGTTTTTTTCGAAATTTCAACTTTTAAAATTCGAGATTTTATTATTTCTGCAAACTGCGATTAAAACTCGACATTTTGTTTCTGCAAACTGCAATTTTTTCGACGAAATTTATCTACATATTTTTAAAATGTTTGACTTAATCTCAAAATTTGACTTTCTGTGGGAAATTTTGACCTTCAACACTTCAACACTTTTCTGGAAATTTCTATATTCTGTTTAAAATTCGTCCTTTTTCCAAATTTAACCATTTTTCCCAAATGTTGACGTTTACTAAACATTTAAACTTTTATTTATTTTCTACAAATTTGGACTTGTTTCGGTTTTTTTCGAAATTTCAACTTTTAAAATTCGAGATTTTATTATTTCTGCAAACTGCGATTAAAACTCGACATTTTGTTTCTGCAAACTGCGATTTTTTCGACGAAATTTATCTACATATTTTCAAAATGTTTGACTTAATCTCAAAATTTGACTTTCTCTGGGAAATTTTGACCTTCAACGCTTCAACACTTTTCTGGAAATTTCTATATTCTGTTTAAAATTCGTCCTTTTTCCAAATTTAGCCATTTTTCTCAAATGTTGACGTTTACTAAACATTTAAACTTTTATTTATTTTCTACAAATTTGGACTTGTTTCGTTTTTTTTCGAAATTTCCACTTTTAAAATTCGACATTTTATTATTTCTGCAAACTGCGATTAAAACTCGACATTTTGTTTCTGCAAACTGCAATTTTTTCGACGAAATTTATCTACATATTTTTAAAATGTTTGACTTAATCTCAAAATTTGACTTTCTCTGGGAAATTTTGACCTTCAACACTTCAACACTTTTCTGGAAATTTCTATATTCTGTTTAAAATTCGTCCTTTTTCCAAATTTAGCCATTTTTCCCAAATATTGACGTTTACTAAACATTTAAACTTTTATTTATTTTCTACAAATTTGGACTTGTTTCGGTTTTTTTCGAAATTTCAACTTTTAAAATTCGAGATTTTATTATTTCTGCAAACTGCGATTAAAACTCGACATTTTGTTTCTGCAAACTGCGATTTTGTCGACGAAATTTATCTACATATTTTCAAAACTTAATCTCAAAATTGACTTTCTGTGGGAAATTTTGACCTTCAACACTTCAACACTTTTCTGGAAATTTCTATATTCTGTTTAAAATTCGTCCTTTTTCCAAATTTAGCCATTTTTCCCAAATATTGACGTTTACTAAACATTTAAACTTTTATTTATTTTCTACAAATTTGGACTTGTTTCGGTTTTTTTCGAAATTTTAAAAGTTGAAATTTCGATTTTTTTTGATTATTTCTGCAAACTGCGATTTTTTCGACGAAATTCGTCGATTTTCAAAATGTTCGACCTAATCTCAAAATTTGATTTCTTTTCTTAAAATTTGATCTTTCTTTAAAGTTCAACATTTTTCTCGAAACTGGAAGTTGTATCAACATTTTTTTTTCTTTCGAAATTACTTTACCAATTCTATTAAAATTCGAATTTATCTAAACATTTGGAGTTTTTTTTTAATTCGTCTTGTTCTCAAAATTCCAAATTTATTCTCAAAATTTAACTTTCTCTAGAAAAATGTCAAGTTTTTATTTTCTTCTTCTCTGAAACACTACGACTTCTGAAAAAGTTAAACAATTGTTTTAAGCTTTTAATTTTTTACAATTTCTCTTTTCGAAATTTTACAATTTTTCTTAAAATTTAAATGTGTCTAAACATTTCAGGTTTTTAAATTTGTTCTGCTAGTTATTGTCAAAATTCGAAGTTTTTTCTAAAAGTGCATTTTTTTGGGAACTTTTGACCAATTCATTGTTTGCGAAATCTCTTTTTTCAAAATTAAACTTTTTCTGGAAATTTCAATCTTTGTTTCGAACGAACTTTATCTATTTTTAGTTCTCAAAATTTGATTTTTTTCTTAGTTTCACTTTCTCTGGGAATTTTTTCCATTTTTTAAAATTCAATACTTTTCTCGAAACTGGAAGTTTTATCGACATTCTCCTTTCTTTCGAAATTATTTTACCAATTTTCTCAAAATTTGAATTTATCGGAAAATTTGGATTTTTTTTTAAATCGTCTTGTTCTCGAAATTTCAAATTTTTTCCCAAATTTTAAATTTCTCTGGAAAATCGCAAATTTTTTATCTTATTTGACTTTTATTCTCTAAAAAACTTCGACCTTTTTAAAGTTCGACAATTTGTTTTAGACTTACAGTTTATTTTTACAATATCTCTTTTTAATATTTTACAGTTTTTGAAAAATTCAAATTTGTCTAAAAATTTCAGGTTTTTAATTTGATCTGGGTTTTAATCTATTGCCGAAATTCGACGTTGTTTTTTTCAAAAATTTTACTTTTTTTCAGAACTTTTGATAAATTCATTTTTTTTTCGAAATCTCTTCCTTTTTTTCAATTTTTTCGAAACCTCTTCCTTTTTCTCAATTTTTTCGAAATCTCTTCGTTTTTCTCCATTTTTTCGTAGTCCCTTTTTTCAATTTTTTCGAAATCTCTTCCTTTTTCTCAATTCGGCTTTTTCTAGAAATTCAGCTTTTATTTCGAACTTTGATATTTGCTGTTTCAGTAAATTTATATTTTTTTCTCACAAAATTAATTCGATTTCTTTCATGAAATTTCAAAGCTGCAGAAAATTTACAAATAAAAAAGTAAAAATCATGAGAAAAATATTTTTTAGAAATTTCGGCTCCCCAAATTGGTCTTTTTCTAGAAATTTCAAATTTCATGTGTTTTTTCGAAATGTTAATACAAATTAATTAACAATTTCGAAAAAATACTTCTTAAAATCACAACTTTTTTGTCAAAATTTAACGTAAAAGTTCCTAAAAAAGGATTTTTGGAAATTTCGACTTCTGTAGGCCATTTCTTTAATGAGTACTCGTTTTTTGCGTGTTTCCACTATAGCTTTTATTTATTTATTTTTCTCGAGGAATTTAAAGAGCCGCATGCTGCTCGCGAGCGGCGGTTTGCCAACGCATGAGTTAGGCGATTGATTCCGTTTCAGATTATTTAATCCATTTCAATCAGATTTGCAGGCAAAAGATATGCTTTGATTAACAATCGTGGGCTATATTAAAACAAGTCTCAAATATTTTCTTGACCTCCCTTCCCCTAAAAACGTAAAATTGAAGTCATATAGGGAAATTACATGATAAAATTTCAACTTTGAACACCCATCAGAGATATTTTCGTAAGCATATTTGACTCGATCGCCGTTTTGGTCTTCAGCACATTCTTTATGAGTCACCCTGTATAGTATTAGTTATTTCTTCAAAACAACATTTTAGTCGCCTATCTGTGATTGATGTGGCCGGTGTTATGACTATTATTGAGATAGCGGAATCCCTTGGGAGACCTCCTTCGGAGATTAATAAATTTGAAAGGAAAGATGTATGGGCCATGTGTTGGGCTTCTGATAATCCCCAACTGTTGGCCATTATGGAAAAAACGCGAATGTATATTATTAAAGGGTTGTTTCCAGAGGAACCAATCTCATGTTCTGGTTACATATGTTCATTCAATGTAAGTAGAGAAACTCGTATGATGCTTCATGCGTAGTTGATGCTTCATACGTAGTTGCTTCATACGTAGTTGCTTCACACGTAGTTGCTTCATACGTAGTTGCTTCACACGTAGTTGCTTCATACGTAGTTGCTTCATACGTAGTTGCTTCATACGTAGTTGATGCTTCATATTTCATTCGCAAAATCTAGGACTTGGAAGTTCAGGCCGTACTCTTAGATGAAATAATGGAGGTTCCTGACAAACCCAGTAAGGATTGTTTTGTTAACCTTGAAGTTAAGAGTTTAAGAGACACGAGGGTTTTACTTGAAAAGGTTGGAATCACAGAAGCTGATTTATTTATAGAAGATAATCCCCATCCTAGACTCTGGTAAATTATATCTCTTTTGGTGCTTCAAAACTGACGAACATTTTCAGGAGACTTTTAGCCGAAGCAGCTTTAAAGCAATTAAATTTTGATATTGCCGAATCGGCTTTTGTTCGTTCCAGAGATTTTGCAAAGGTATCATTCGTTAAAAAATTGAAAGAAATACACAATGAATCGATTGTTAAAGCTAAAACTGCAACATATTTTAAAAATTTCGATGAGGCAGAAAAAATATTTTTACAAACAGATCGTAGGTAAGTTGAGAAGATTCATTTTTTTAGTGATATTGTTGATAGTTTTGATTTACAGCGATTTGGCTCTTAATTTGCGTCAAACTATAGGAGATTGGTTTAGAGTTATACAGATGTTAAAAACTGGGACAATAGCCTCTGATAAAGTTTTGAAAGCAGCATACAATGCAACAGCTGATTATTTTATGGATTCCAACAATTGGTAAACTTATTCCCATGATATTTCTTTAGCTAAAGAACAACTACCTCCTACCTATTCCTTGATTCACCCACATACATTTTTGATACACCCAAACTTCTACTTTCGAATACATCAGTCATGTTAGTTATGTCATTTATAAGTCGAGAACGGCTGAACGAATTTTTATGATTTTGACTTTGTTGGATTTGTTTCGGCCTCGAATAACAAAATAAAGAGTAAAATATTGAAAAAATTCACAAAATAATGTTTTATAAGGCATCCGTTTACAGCGCCATCTCTGATTCATAACAAGAACATGACAAGCGTATCGCAACCTACATTAACCTTAAATGTGTTGCAACCAGTTTCCAGTAGATGGCGCTGTATCTATTTTGATTATGGACCGTTTTCAGCGGTTTTTCGCACAGGATTCACCCAGAAACGGGCGAGCGTTAAATATTTTAATGTAGAATTTAATTCAACTAATAAACACATTATTTATTAAGTCTGAGGCGGTACGAATTTCGCCAGGGCCAGCTAGTGTAGAATAATTAAGAACTTAAAAGGTGAAATTAAGTTAAAACTATGCATTACTTTAAACATTATTTTAAGAAAACAATTTTTTCGCTCAAAATATATTAAATATATTACGCAATGCAGTTTGAATAATGTTACTATTTTTCTTTAGGTCTGCTGCAGTTGAATATTATGAATTAGCAAAAAACACCCCAAAAATGATTGAATGCTACTATCACCTGGAAAATTATGATCATTTGGTAACTTTTATTGATTCGTTACCAGAAAAAGACCCTTTATTGGAAAGAATCGGCAATATCTTTGCAACTGATGGTGTACATACCGAAGCAGCTAGAGCATTTGTTAAAGTAAATTCATCAGAAATTTTTCGTATTAAAAAGCGTAAACATTTTTGTTTTAGTTCGGGAATGTTAAAGCTGCCATAGACGTTTGTGTCCAATTGAATAGATGGGATACCGCCATAGAACTAGCCAAAACATACAATATAGATAAAATATCGGAATATTTCAATAAATATACAGCTCATTTAATTGAACAGAATAAACTAAAGGAGGCCATCGATGTAAATGTGCAAGCAAAATATTATTTGCAAGCAGCAGAGCATGCTTTTAAATATGCTAATCAAATTCAACTATCGTCGAATATTTCATTAACAGTAAAGAAGAAATACTTCGTTTACGCCGCTAAACTTCTACAATTACACAATAGAAGTCCAAATTCAGGTAAAATATAATCCTACATTCACCAAAACATACGCATTAACCACAAAATATGCACTAACCACAAAATACGCATTAACCAATACGCGTTACGGTGTTTTACAGCCGAAACAAAATCGTTTGGTACTGAATTATTCTTCAACGCTTGGCGAGGTGCTGAAGCTTATCACTACTTAATGTTAACGCAGGACAATCTCTACAGCGGAAAACTACACGATGCTCTATGTGCTGCCTACAAATTGCAAGATTACGACGATATCATCCCAGTTTCTGAAGTCTATAGCTTCTACGCTCTGACTGCCTGTTTAAACAGGGCCTTCGGCCTATGCTCCAGATCTCTAATCAAACTGAAAACCATCGAGGGCGTAAGTTTCACGCAACAGGTCTTTCACAACTAATATTCGCTTCAGCTTTCAGATAATGAACTTGCACAATATGAAAAATTATCGTGGGAAATTTTCATAAAAAACGAACCCTTGGATTCACAGTTTGTCAAAACGAAGTGCAGCAATTGCCAGCAAGCGATTGCAGATTGGTTATCCACGTGTCCACATTGTTATAGCAAATTTGAAACCTGCGTAGCATCTGGGCAACCTATTATTGATGACAAAGTACCCACTTGGTGCTGCTCAGGAATGTAATCATAAAGCATTTAAGAAGTTTATGCACTTTCAGAAGGCATGTCCTTTATGCCATTCCCCCTTCGATAACTCGTTTTAACGATAATTTGGTTTGTTTTATATTATATACACCAAATAAATTTTGAAGAACAATTCAATTTCGTTTTTTTTGTTAGTGGTGTGCTAGGAAGTTACTCATGTTTGCTAAGAAAGCTACTCATGTTTGCTAGGAGAGTTACTCATGTTTGCTAAGAAAGCTACTCATGTTTGCTAAGAAAGCTACTCATGTTTGCTAAGAAAGCTACTCATGTTTGCTAGGAACGTTACTCATGTTTGCTAGGAAAGCTACTCATGTTTGCTAGAAAAGCTACTCATGTTTGCTAGGAAAGCATTTACTTTGCAAAATGTAAAAAGTACACCTCACTTGACCATATCACTTTCGCTTTAAATTTTCGTTTCCTAGTTTGGCTATATCATCATTATTCCCTTCTACTCTCTCGTTTTTTCCTCCCTTCCATCCCTTCTTCTCTCTTATTTCTTTCAGTCTCTACTCTTCCTCCCTATATTCCATTCCCTTGCTTCTCGTTCTTCCCTTTTTTCTCTTTTTACGCTTCTTTTCTATCGTTCTTCTATCACCAACCTTCCCTTTTTCTCTCCTTCCTTTCCTTACTACTTTTCCCTTCCTCCCTTATGCTTCCTTATCCTATCTTCCCTTGGCGAAAAGAATTGAACATTTACTATTTCAAAAATTCTCTCACTTAGAATAGATGCAGTTACATAATTACCAAAGTTAGCCCCTTATGGAGAAGCTCCCCGGCCCGCCATAGCTACGCCACTGTTGTAGCCTCATGATACTTCACAAACCACTAACAATAGAGACCGCTAACCCAAATGGCACGATTTTCGCTGATTTGCGGCGCTTGTGTTAGACTCCCAATTTTAAGATGGCGCTCATGCCGGTTGTTTTCCTGAGCGCTTCCCGCGTTTTCGATCATAACAAATTTCAATCCACTAGTGGCGGCGACGGGAACGTTTCTTTTCAATCTGTCAATTAGGAAATTTGTAATTTATTTTCATCATGGATTATAATTTTTTGAAAATGCTTCCTGATGCTAAATTCCATTGGTTCAGTTGTTTGTGTATGTACGTATATGTTTCAGGAACTGGGGTCAATGACCATGAGGTGAGTTTTTTTTAATAAAAATTGATCATCTAGTGTGATTACAGCATATCATTACCTCATCACTCCAAATCAAACAAAACTAGTAGTATATTCACAATCAATAGAAGGTTGTCGAGTTTTAGTATCCTGGTGTCTGTAGGCAGTATCCAACATTTGGCATCCGTTTCAGGTTAGCAGAAAACTATCTTAAGTGTTCAAATATTCTTTTGATCGAAGTGTGTCTGCTTTAGGGTAAAGACACACGAAGCGGTTTTCGTCGAGTCGGCACCAATTTGGAGCAAACACACGACTCGTCTTTAAAGCTGCCAACGCGCGCGGTGGAAGTGAAGATGTTGCCAGTTTTTCCTGAAGCAATGGATTCCGACGATGAATTAATAATTTTAAACCAATTTATTATATTGTCGATTAAATAATAAAAAAAAAACTTCGTATGTGGAAATATCCAGTTGTTCAGAAACGCAAAGAAAAAAGTCAATTTTATACTCTATTTATGAGGACAATTCAAAGCGATTTCGAATTTTTTTAAAATTATTTACGTATGTCTTAAAATTCATTTAATGAATTAATGTGTTTGATAAAAGGAGACATATCTAAGCAAGATACAGTCATGAGACGTTTTTCAATTTGTAATAGCTCCACACATTTAGCTATTTTATTGCTTTTTTTTTATTGAGCCTCTTCCCTGAAAAGTGACTATTCGTTATCTGAATTTATGCAGTTACTAAAAAGCACAAGGAATATTTATTTCTCGTGTGAAAAAATCACAAAAATTGCACATAAGCAATATTTGACAACTACGCTTGATATTCAGAGCTTGAAAACCGCTTGTCGTGTGAACACCACCGTAAAGCAGGTATAGACGATGGTACGCTTGAAGTCATAAAAAGGCTAGCTGCGCCTCGTCCGGACGAGGGTACGCTCGGCACAGCCTCGGCGTGACGCTGCATGTGTTCACTACCATAAAATTCGATGGAATCAAATGCCGAGTCGGCTGCCGACTCGGCGAAAACCGCTTCGTGTGTCTTTAGCCTTAGATGATGAAATTAATGTATAGTGCAATGTCCGACAATTTTTGAATAATGAGTCAAGAATCTTTGGTACATAAACTAGTGACATATTATGCAACAGTTGCAAAAATGCACTGTTTTGCTCAGATAATCTAGTTCTTGAAGATGGTAAACCTATTTCAGAAAGGGAATATGGTGGAGTATGGGTAAAATGGCTTTGTTATCTGACAAAAAAGCTTGCCCTATGTTTCATAAAGATTTACGAGGCAATCATAGGGGTTCTTCACAATAGATCGTATTTACCTAATATAATTAGAATACTAGGTAGAATTAAAGATGTTGTTGACTTTAAATTTATTCCATGTTTAGAACACGATAGTTATTGTTATATTATAAGAATTAGTATTAGAACTTTGGTCCATGCATACTGCCAAGACATCAATAAGGTTTTTTTTGATGGAACGGGCTGATCCTTGGTTATATTCAAAAATTGAAATGTATTTTAGGGGACAAGATTTGTGTTTCAATTTTTGAAGATCAGAGGTTATTAATGGTTGAGACAAAAGATTGCAATCTGTGAATGACTCTACAAAACAGCGAGCAATTTCAATTTTACAGAAAGGAAAATTTAAAATTGAATAAATTATTATTAGCTCTCATGAATAAAGTATCTCGATTAACAATAAAAAGGTTTTCTTTGTTTCAGTTTCATGACATTCACAATGGAATCATTGGGTTTTTTCACAATAAACCCCTTTATCCAGTATTTTTACAATTATATCATGCTTATAAATTTAATAGGGAAGCAATTTGTAAGTAGTATGTTTGCTGATTAGCATTTATTGTTAACTAAGAACTATGCTTATAACGAAAAGATTACTTTAGTATTTTGAGGTGCGTATAAATGGGTATCATTGTATAAGGATTTTGAACTAAGTGGAAGAAGTTTCCTATGTACGCCTATTTTTATTGGGTTATAGAGTTTATTATTTGCCATTACTATTTTCACTTATTTTTTTGATGTACATAACAAATATTTAATATACTTATGAGGAAGGATGATTTTTTTATTGATAACTTATGATTATTCCCTAGTAATAGATTTTAAAATTATTGTAATATGTGTACTATTTTTTGTTGTGAAAAATACTTCGCTCAAATGGTCCACATTTGATCGAAGAACTTTTTGCAAGAAAAATGGATAACACATTCCAAATAATTGAATTTAAATTTCCCGCCGGTCCTGCCTTTAATTAGTCGATAATAATAAAATTTATAAATTTAAATTCGGCTTCAGCGCCATCTCCGAATTGGGAGTCTAAACTCTGATGACGTCATCTAGGCCAAGTTCATTGTACGGCCGTTACGCGTCTATAGTGTTAGTGGTTTGTGTGATACTTGAGACTACGTCCGTCGATTGAATACATATCAGACACTAATACATATCAATCAACGCGGTGATTGAATATAGTATTCAATCAACGATCAACGCTATGTCTCAAGACCCCGTTTCGAATCACGGGAAAAAGCTTTTTATATCACGGATAGGTAAAAATTTTCAATGAACCGGCGAAATTTCTCTGCGAACCACCGTTTAAGAATGACTGTTTGATTTTAACAACAATTTTATAACAGTATCGAATGTCAAATATCGATATTAAGAAATCGATGTGATTTTACCTAATCGATGTTTATAAAATATTCAACTGGCAACACTGCTGTCCATTTCCTGACGTTTGTGAAAACAATTTAATTTTTAGTTCTGTGGTTCGGTTGTTGGTCGACGTCGAGGGTTAACGTGTATTTGAACTTTCATCTCGCTTTCATTTAATTTAAATGTAAGTATATATTATTATATAAATTAGGATGCCGCTAAAATCAATTTTACCATTTTAGCAAAAATGCCCCCAGCAGCAGCAGTACCCAAATTGGCCGAATCAGATGAAACTCAAGGCATTAACGCTATTTTATTGGGCCCACCAGGTTCTGGCAAGGGCACCCAGGTAAGGTTTTTGTTTGGTTTATCTTGAAAAATGCTAACACGCGTTTCTTTAAGGCGCCTATGTTGAAAGAAAAATATTGTGTATGTCATTTATCTACTGGGGACATGTTGAGAGCTGAAATTCAATCGGGGTCCGTCCTAGGAAGTAAATTGAAGAAAATAATGGACGAAGGGAAATTGGTGAAAGATGAACTTGTTGTTAATCTAATTGAATCAAATCTTGACAAGCCGGAATGCAGAAATGGATTTTTATTGGACGGTTTTCCTCGGACTGTTGTACAAGCAGAAAAGGTTAGAATTATTTTATTGTTATATAATACAAACGTATCATGTTGTTATTTCATTATCAGTTTCATTAATATATGAATAGGAAATTGCATAATGTTGATAATGAGTGTTGCCTTATCACGGTTGTGATTATTAAATTTTATGTAGGTTCAAGAATGTCATTGTTAGATTCCAAGAACACTATAAAACTGCTGTTTTTATGTAATGTCAAATTTTACTTTTAGCTTGATGAATTGTTGGAAAAACGCCATACTTCCCTCGATGCTGTTGTGGAATTCAATATTGACGACAGTCTTCTGACCCGACGCATAACAGGACGTCTAATTCATCCTGCTAGTGGTCGTTCCTACCACGAGGAGCTCCACCCTCCAAAATTCCCAATGAAAGATGATTTAACTGGTGAACCGCTGATCAGAAGGTCGGATGATAACATTGAGGCTTTAAAGAAACGTTTAACTTCATATCATCAACAAACTAAACCTCTAATTGACTATTATCAAAAACGTAATTTACATTATAAAATTGACGCTGCCCAAGCTTCACATATCGTGTTTGCCAATATTGATGATATATTTAAAAGGGCTCAAGTTAAAAGAGCTTTTAATTAAGCAATTTGCCTAAAGTTTATCTGTGATTTTGTCACAATAATTGCACATTTCGTAATTTTTTTTGTATTCAATTTGTTAATCAAAATATCACTTTCTTGTCTTCCGTTTTTTGTTGTTACTCAGTCATTGCCAAACATTTTTTTCAAAATGTAGTGTCAAAAACAAGGGTGACTGCTACTCGAGTTTAAATGATATTGGCTATCATTTGATATGTAGTTTCAGTGAGATTGTTGTATTTTACGTTGATTGTTAGATTGGTTTTAATTAATAAATAATATATTTTGATATGTTGTCTTTTAATAAAACGTTTTAAAATTGCTATCTGACTAGCGAATGACGTTTAGTAGTTATTCGAGATCTTTAACATGACTCGTTAAGTCGATGGAGCAAGTCTACCACAAATGTACTATTTTTTTAAGGGGGTGGTTAGTTTACTCTGCCAAAGTAGAAGTGTATTGCCCTTGTGGAAGCTAAATATAACTACCAAAAAAGGAAAACGGTGCCTGACATAAATTTCCTTAAACTGGAAACTTTCTATTTGTATTTTTTTATAACTGGACAGGAACAGCATGAGCCGTAAAGGTGGACCCACGAGAACGTGTGGTGTTTTTTTTTAGTTAGGTTTAGTTAGGTGCAACTGCTCACATGGTATAAAAGTGGATTTTTTAAAAAATTGTTTCGATTTTATTCATATCACTTAGACTGTCAGATTTACAACAGTAAAAAAAAGGGATAAAAAGACCAAAATATTAAAAAAATTAACTTCCAACTTAAAACTTTTTTTTGTCGTCAAAATTGAACTCTTAAAGCTCAACTTGAATTCCAAACAGAGAAGTAGTAAAGTTAAAATTTCTACACTGTCTTAAAATTACAAGTTTTTGTTCAAAATGGTTTGTCTTGAATATCAACATTTTGATTCAAATCTACAAAACTCGAAACTGCTCGTTTTTAAAATAAGCCATAATTTCTAGTTTCGTTTTGGAAGAATTGTTTCTTACAATTTCTACTTTATCTCGATATTTGGATAATTTGAACTCTAAAATCGAACTGTCGTAAAATTTGGGTTCCATGTTGAATTTTTATGTAAAATTTTAAAAAACTTATTCCATTTTCAAAACTTTGCGACTTCAGTTTTAAAATTTCAGCTTAATTTTTAATATTGAAATGTCAACTTTTAACTTGGAGTTTCGCATTCTATTTATTTTATTCGAAAGTTCGATTTCAATTTAAATTTGGAAATAAAAAAAACCGATTTTAAAATGAAATGAAAGTAAGACAGTTTCTGTACAAAAGTATTTTATTGACAAAAATCTACTGAACAATGTAATACTAGGTACTATTCGACTTTGTTAAACATAAAAATAAATAAAAGTATATGGTATATTTCAACTTTATTCTAAATGAAACAGGACATGTTTATGTTGAATAATAAATAAAAATCTGAAGATCAAACTTTTATTATTAACACAACATATTCATATCTTTTGTATATATACGTTTGTCTGTATAGTGTATGAATACTGCAATATTATATTCCAAAAAAAAAAAAACATAACATAAAGAAAAGTGCAAACATGATCTAGTGTAAATCTACATAAAATTTCTTTAAATTCAAGTCAAAACTAACTCTGGGTGAATATTTTGACTATTTTAAAATTATATCACAAAATAAAAAATGTATATACAATAAAATTACTTGATAACTAAATCAATAATTCAATATGTTTTACGCTACAAAAGAAGTGATGTATATATCATCTAATACTGTACTTGGAAAAATATATAAGACAAAAAAAAGGATAAAAGTGGAAAAAACACCATGATATAAAGAAAAAACTTAATAGTAAAAATAATCACCCATTTTTGCACAAAATTATATAATAACTGCAAAGAAGAGGCGTGATAGATATATACAGATGACAAAAATGGATATAAATAATAGTAATAAAAAAATATACATAGAAGGTGATACAAATAAAAGTTTTTATATCTCTTACCTTAAATTATCACAACTCAATTGTGTACTCATAATTCTACTAAAAAATACTTTTAAGTCCAATCCATCGAAAATGGTGACTAAACCTGCACTGAAATGTCTTTACTGATCATATGATGCTGGTGAATCGGAATCTGCGTAGAATCGGGAGACACTGGGCTGACTGAACGACTATCGCTTGTATCGTAACTCTCAAATGTAGTGGATTTAGAACAAGACATACATATATAGTCTTCATCCTCATTTATTTCTTGCGCCGATAATCCCACGCAAGCCATATGGAACCATTGTTCGCAACCACCGTCGCACTGAACCCAGTCCACGTTCTGCCCGGTGGGTTTAAGACAGGTACTTGTCGCGCATAACTCTTCATCGTCATCATCTGACGTCGACTGACGACGTCGACCTTTACGCTTGGGCGAATCTTTCTTCTTTTGAACATCTTTCGATTCTTTCGTTTTGCGAGCTTTCGGCTTTTTGTCAATTTCCGCTTTGACGCCCTTTACCTTGCGAGCGGCCTCCGATTCTTCGGACCTACGTTTCCTACCCCTTTTAACGGGAGTACTCCTGGATTGGGCCTGCAAAATATTTACAGAAATCAGAAAGCTGTAAATACGTATTCAAATAATAAATAATGTTAATTCATTACTATTACTATTTTTCGACCTTAGACATAATCCTGTCGTGCTGTCTGCACAGATCTGTCTTTACAGATCACTAAAGGGTGCAAGAATGTACTGTGGAAAAAGTCAAAGTTTATTTCTAACATAAAACGTCGAAAAAATTAAATTCGAACCCTTTTGACAATTCATTGGCACAGATTCAATTCTTGAAGAAGTACATCATTTATTAAATCTTGATTGAGAAATCAATTAAAATTTCCAGAAGACTCTGAAACTAAATACCAAAATTTCGAATTTTGGGAATAATAAATTCTAAAATGAAACCAGGAATTTTGAGACTGGACTAGGATTTTCAGAAAAAAATATTCAAATTGAGAAAAACATGAAAATTAAAAAAAAAAAATTGAGTTTTACGATAGAGAACCAGGGAATATAATAGATGGTACTCACATCAAAATCTATTAGTATGTACTCTTTGTCTGGATCTCTCGTTGCCTGAAGAAGCTTCCACATCTGGAACGTTTCATCTAAATGAACCTCGAGTAAATCTCCTTCCATTAAAAGCTCCTCCATCTGCTGCTTGATTTCATAACTAATCTGCAATTTGTACTCTCCTTCTTCAAGTTTGGGAAGATGCAAAGAATAAGCATGTTCGTCCATATGATCGTCTGCCGTGGAAGTACATTCTTTGGAATCGTCAGAGTCATTAATCGAACTTTCGCTAAATTCTTCATTAATACCACTAGAATGTGCAATTTCCTGTACACGTTGGTGCAAATCTGGATTTTTAAAAGCTTTCTTCAGCTCAGTGGAAATAATTTTCTCAGTCCTTTGTCTCGCAGCGGCTTCAGAATACTTCTGACTAAAAGTCGACAACTTGCTTTTAGCATTTTCCAATTCAGGTTGCCCCAAAAGCTGTCTAGCGCGATCTTGCCAATTCATCGCTCTCTCAGTTAGACATTGCAAGGCCTCGCCTTCAGGTACGCGAACGTAGAGTTTCTGAAGCGACATCAAAAGACTAAGAATCACATCCAATCGAGGTCGTTTTGTCCTATAACAGTTAGGACATAAGAACTTGCAATCTTTAAAACCGTAATGGAGAGCAACACTGGTGAAGTTCCCCTTATAATTACTTGTTGCCACTTTTGGCAACTGCACGCAAACCGAGTGGAACCAATCTTTGCAGAGCTCACACTGCATCATCAAACCAAAAAGTCCTCTTTGGCAAAGACAGAATGACGCACAATCGTTAGGATCCATACTTTTGGCCCTATTTTCGGCCCTAATAGTCCTTAATAAATCCATTTCTTTATCTTCGGCATCTTTAAAGAGATTTACCACCGTAACAGGATCCATATTATCAGTAAAATGAAGGCCACCTTCTTCCTGATTCTTCCGCTTACCTTTACCCAGAGGAGCTAGGGTTGACCTCGGAGATAACGCCTCCATCAACGTACAGAGAGAGTTCTTCCGAAGAAATGCTCTACTCGTTTTCTCTTTCCAAGAAATAGCCGCATCCAAATATGACTCCAATCGCGTCACTTCCACCAGATGCAACGGTAAGCCTCGTCCCTTTTTAACTAGTTCTTCCATAGCGTGAAAATAGGGATAATACTCCGCCGAATTCATTTCCTCTTGCAACCTCAACCAATCCCTCGCGCGGTTAATAGCGTCGAATAAGTACTCTTCCGTCGGTAGATACGCGTTTATATTCGCCGCCAAAACGAGCAACTTATCCACTTCGATCAACACCTCCGAGCTTGTATCTTTTAACACGGCTTGCGCCCTTGCCTCCCACTCCTCGCTCGCAGTTAGTAAACCTTGCAAATTACTCAGTTCCTCCTCCATTTCCGGATTTGGCGGTAAACCCACACCAGTCTTAATTAAGTTCCTGATGGATTCCAAGCCCAACACCTCCACTCGCTTCTTATATGAAAGAACATCTTTCAACCAAGAGGCTTGCTTGATCCTCGTCGAAATACGTTTCAAATTTGGAAGCTCGATACACAGCGCATTTCCCTGATTGAAACACGCTTCAAGCTCTGGAACTTGACACTCTGTCAACTTCATAGTGAGCAACCTCTCGCTTTCCCTTTCGAACTGTTTAGTTTGTTCCAGTAAATCTTTAACGCTTTTACCTTCTTCTAAATGACACACTAAACTATCGATTTCTTCGCAAAATAAAGTCAGTTCTTCGATAGTTAATTTGTACTTTGTATCCAGGGAGTTCCTAGTTCTAGTCCGAATTTTGTTTAAATCGAGCTGTTGAATAACGCTGGCGCATTTTTCGGCGTCTTCGACAGCAGTTGTAAGTGTTTGGAGTAGGTCAGATTTCGGGAATTTCTTTCCATTGGCCTCGTGTAAGAGTGCCTTTAGTTCCGTCAAGTTCATGACTTTGGGTGTTAGAGGATCCAAAACGTCTTTAACGCGGCTAACCCAATGATCGAACGATTCAGCCTTTAGTTTCAAAGCTTTAAGCATCACAGGTAACTCGTCCTAAGGTGTATCGGTAACGCAAAGTGTGGCTTTCTGGAGGGCATTTGCATAAACTGGCAAAGTGACGTAAGCAGACGAGGACGGAGGTACAATTGCACGTTACCGCTGAGAGGAAACAGGTCGTTTTGCACACGTCGCACTGTCTTTCGTCGTCTGGAAGTAACTCGAAGGCTTCTCGTTCTGCATTGGTAACACCCTGTTAAAAGCAAAAGTGATTTATCAGAAACAGGATTTTTTTCGGAGGCGGCTGCGATCCTTCTGCTAAAACTACCTAGTCTTTGAAAAGTAGACTAAAAGTTTAAAAATAGTCAAAATTTTGAAATAATTTCGAGATTTAAGAAAAAAATTGAAAAAATATCAGTTCAATTTTCGAAAAGTCTATATTATCAGAAAATCAAAATTTTCAAAGAAAAGTTTTTGATTGGTATTCTCATAAAAATACAAAAATTTTGAAATAATTTAGAATTTTGAAAAAATTCCGGATTTTTATAAAAACAAATTTAAAAGTGGACATTTTGATAAAAAGTCCAAATTTTTCGGAATTTTGCAAAAGTTCAAGGTCGAAATTTCCTCCAAAGAGACAACTCTTCAAATTATAGTAAATAGACTTTACCCAATCCAGAAGTTGTTTCCGTAGTTTTTTCTCCGTATCGACCATTTGCAACATATCTTGGTATGTTGCCGCAGCGATGGTCAAATCCAATTTGTCCGGATCAAGAGCCATCTTACAGACCAATTCGTCGTGAGAAAAAACGCAGAATCTCCTAAGATGTGAATAGTGGCTGATGCATTCTCTACCCATTCGAAGCCAATCAGCTGGTGCAAAATTAACCGCTTCGGCAAAGTTGTACCTATCGAATTTAACATGAAATAAAAGAAGCGCCAAATCAATATGGTGGAGATTACCCTTGATTAAAACCAGCATGATAGGCTCTGGGGAAAGTCACAACAAACTCTCCAGCGCATTGATCGGTTCGATAAACTGGAACTCCTGCATTCATCAGGATATTAGGATTCATGATGGTAACCAACTGATGTAGAAGATCTGGTTGTGACTGGAACAGTTCTGGTGCCGCCGATTTCATTGTCTCTTCAAAAGACTCCGCTTTATTACCAGGAACTCCGTACCACGTCTTAGCCTCTCCCCAATGCAGATAATTAATGGAATAACTCCAGTGGTCTTCGTTATGCCAGCAAAAGGTCGCAAAGCACATACCTACATACATCCAGGGCACCTACAAACGACCATGTATGAAATATACCTTTCATAAACTTGAATGTTCTGGGTCTCCATCCGTTCAACGGTCTCCATCCGTTCAACGATCTCCATCCGTTCAGTGGTCTCCATCCGTTCAGTGGTATTCATCCGTTCAGTGGGTCTCCATCCGTTCAGTGACATCTCCCAATGCTTCGTCGAAATCTCATCCGGTATCCTCAAGCGCTCGATTGAAAGTATCACTTGAAGATGCCGAATCAGATTTCGGCGAAATATTAGAGGATGCCACTGAACAGTTGGGATCCCGGAACTTCCAACCTTCCTCGGTGAAACACCAAACTCTTAATAACTAAATCCATATACTTACCTTCATACCAGAAATGTCCGCGTTTATATATCCTAAAACTGAACCTTCAAGGACTGGTAAATTGTTCAAATTCCAACTGGAATCCGCATACTCTTTATCACCAGGAAACAGATTAAGTGATGTTTTTGTGGGAAATCCGGATCCATGATCCATCGTATGAAGATCAGCCCCATATTCGACCGTAACATCCTCGTCAATGGAAGAAACTATTCGCCAAAATTCCTTCTCTACTGTCGCTAGTGGTACCATCTGAAACATATCATTAAACAAAAATAATCTTCAATTGAAAATCAACGTACGTGAACGGGCATATTAAAATACTCAGACTTAAACTGATCAGCCATTTCCCCGAATTGTTGTAAGGTATACTCGCGTTGAGCTTGTTCAAAACCAAACGCTTCCATCGGCTTCGATACTTCTTCAGCCACGCATTTTGGACAACGCCAATCTCCTTTTGGTATTTCAGTTAACGGCGGCATTAAACAAAATGTGTGATAACTGTCGTCGCATCCGTCGCATAACAGCATATATTCTTCAGAATCACCTCTGTTGCAATTATGACAGACGTATTTCGCCAACTAGAAAACCAAACAATCCTACCACATCCCAAATTATTAAACCAAAACTTACAGGATCGTTTTCAAACATGGAATTCTTGCCTCGTTTTTCTTCTTTTTTGACGTCGTTGTAACCGGCCATTTTGGGTCCCGCGCCATAAAATTGAAGTCTTTTCAATTCTTTATTATTCTCCCCATCAGCTTCGTCTTTAATTTTCTCATCCTTTACTTTATCATCCTTCAATTTTTCATCCTTTACTTCATCTTTGACTTTCACCTATAAATATAAATTAGTATCTGCAAGTAATGAAACAAGTTATTACTTTTGTTTCGTCATTTTCAAATCTCTTGGATCGTCTGGCGTTTTTCTCTGGTGGTGGCTTTATGGCCATCCTGCCAACGATCCCGTGCGGTTTATAGTCTTTGTCGGCCTTCTCGGATTCCCCCGTCGAAACATCTGGTTCGATTTTCTAAAAATTTCGAATTGAGTATATCATACTGTATCGAATCATAAGAACACGTACAATTTCTAAAGTTTTCCCTTGTTTGAAAACATCAAACGGATAAAGCAGTCTTTCATAATGCGTTTTCAAAATTGTACCTATACTTTTCCCAGCCGGATAACCCAATCTGATAGATATTTTGGACCATTTCCTATCCTTGGTGGCACCTTCAAATCCCCCTAAAATGTTTTCGTGTTTGAAAATGTAGGACATTTTTATGTGTTAGAGAATACCTTCCAATTGCACAACTCGATGCAAAGTATACAAATCCTAGCGCTCTCTTTTCTACCATAGGAATCTTCAAGGACGATCCTTGAAGTTCCCAAAATTTCGCTATCTGATCTAGGAAATTTAATTTTACGCGAGTTTTGGCCTGAAAATATGTTAAGTTAACGAAGGTATACTAAGGGAAGTAACCTCACCTCTAATTCATTTAAACGTTGAATTCTTGGAGTAAATCTTAATTTATCGACATCCACGGCAAAAGGTGGTTGCCAATTCTGCAAAAAAAAATTAATTATGTTGCAATCTTTCAACATTTATTCGCGTCTGTCAATACTGTTCGCGCTGCTGAACGTTCGTTCATCAGATCTGGACGCGGCATTACATGCTGAGTATCCTAACTAAAGCAATGGGACTGATTACATACTTTAGATTCTTAAAAAAATATAATCACGTAACTGTTTAAATTGTATAATAAAGTTACGTCCAATAAGCAATGTTTAATAAAACATATCAGTATGTTAATATGTATATGTACATATTTCTGAACATTACTAGGTTGCATTTTTTTATTATTTTGAATGTGCGAACATGTTCGCTTTTTTCATAAAATAGTGGAATTTGGTAAGCACTTATTGAATCACTAGATGAATGATACAAAGAATGTTTAACTAACAATAAAAAAGTGTTAAACATTTTAAGAACTGAGTAATGTACCTGCTAATGATTGTTATTAAATAATAAAATGGACAAGAGTGAGTCAAGTAATTTTATCGTACAAATTTTCTGTACCTTCTTTTTCCAACAACTTGAAAATTACCAAATAGCATCAAAAACAACGAAGAAAAGCAAATAAGTTCGAATTGATTGTTTAACGACTAATGTAACAAGTTAAACATTTAGTACTATTGCGGTGGTAACAGTATTGCCTTTTGGGAAAGAACTATTTTCATTATGATGATGATTCTAGTTCTTTAACACGTTGACTGCTGGGCTGGTTCCATGAAACCTACTAGAGATAGATAATCTAGTGACTTCGAGACCAAAGATACTGTCGAATTACTGGTCGAATACGTCCGATGAAACCAACAAACGAACTTACAAAGCCAGTGGCATCAGAAAGAAAACTTTCATCTCAATCAACGTGTAATATATTTATCTAACCATCAATAGCAACTTCGCGGCTTTGGGAACGAAAATAAGCAGAAATACAATTACTCTTGAATCAAGGATGAACTTATCAACGCGTCGCAGTGGAAATTTTTAAATATCTCCAAATTAATCGACCTTAAATTATGTCAGAAATTGTGACGGTAATCTCAGTCATGGTAACCTCAGGACATGTTACTCTTTTTATATACAAAGACCGAAGAACTGATTTGACGAGTTTGACCCAGAGTCTCTAGTTTGATCAGGTTGAAGACTGACGAGTTTTTTTTTAGTCATCAATTTCCACTGCAGCGGTAAAACTTTTACATGAATGAACTATGAAGACTTTTTTGGATCATCAATTTTTCCTAACCCGACGAATACCTCAAATCCAGTTAACGTTCCAATTTGCTAATCCAGTGATCTAGCAACGACTGGTTGCAACCCTAGATACAATGGACTTTTATTTATCAACCTTAACCTAAACAGTACTTCTCATATTTCCAACTTTAAAAATGATGAACTTCCATGCGAATTTTCATCCCAAATTTAACACCCTTGGGGAAAGCATTATCCCTTTCTTGGTGCTCGTCTACATTATATGAAACATTTCATACTTCTAGTCTAGATTCCTGTTGCAAGTTATCGAAACTAGTTGATCCATCGGTTTAGGCTTTGCGTTATCTGCACAGACCTGTGACCTGTCAGTGTTCATTAAAGTATATGTCATGAAATGATTGCGAATGCAAAAAACCGTTAGTTACTACTGGGCACTAAACTACACCAACCGCCCGTTATGTTAGTAACAGAAGCAGAACCAGATCAAAAATCATCAGTTACTTGTCGATACGGGCAGGTGCACAAGGCGTTAAGCGTGCCGCTGTCATGGCAACCAGTATGAATACGCGAAGCAACGAGAGCTTCACGTGAACTGTAACCTGTGATTGGACTGTTGAACGCTTTTTCACATGGCACAGTCGATGCGATTAAATGGCAACAGTTCCTATATAACCTTATATAAATGAGAATATGAAAAACTGCGGGAATTTCCATTATAATCAAAATAGATATAAAAACGAAATGGATATTTTAGGTGGAGAGTGGAGAGGCCTGGTTTGCCTTATGAAAAATCCGCCTCGGAAATCAACTTTGATTTATCAAAATTTTGACCACCGAAATCTACAAGTCTTAAAATTAATCGACTTTTAACTGAATACGCAAATAAAGATGGCGGGGTATACTTTGTATAAAACGAAGTTTACAATCAGCTTTTTAGGTCGCTAGAATATCCAATCAACATATTACAGATGAATTTTCCTTTTTCATTTGAAATTTTAACCGATCAAAAGCATAGAATGATCGGTTTTAATTGAAGGCAAAATTACAGTAGAAAAAGAAAATATTACTGATAAACGTTCCAATTTCATTGAAATTTTTACCACCAAAAGCACAGGTAAGTACCAGGAAGGATCGACTTTTGATTGAAGACAAAATTATAGTGGAAAAAGAAAATATTACTCATGAACTTTAGCTTCTTACCAAAATTCTGACCAACAATGGTGAAATTTTGACCACCAAATGATTATTAAGATAAATCGATCTAATCCGAATACATGAGGCGATGACGACGATATGCGTTTTAACTTCAGATGATGACGGCGATATGCTCTTCAGCTTCAGATGAAGCCTCTGATTAGTTTTTAACCTTTCTAGCAAAACCAATCTATAATATCTTGGCTTGGAAAACTGTACTACCTGAAGACAAAATTGTTGTGGAAAAAATAAATATTACTGATGAACTTTCGTTTTCCATTGAAATTTTGACCACCAAAAGCATCAAAGAGTATTAAGGTACAACTTTCCAAATATGAAGATAAAATTATACTGGAAAATGAAAACATTACAAATAAACCTTCCTTTTCCATTGAAACTTTGACCAACAAATGATTATTAAGATGGATTGATTGCACCCAAACACGTAAAACCTATGAAGGCGGTCTCCTGTTTATTTTGAACATAGTTCTTCATGAAGGTAAAATGATAGTGGAAAAAGTAAATATTACTGATGAACTTTCGTTTTCCATTGAAATTTTGACCACCAAAAGCATCAATGAGTATTAAGGTACAACTTTCCAAATATGAAGATAAAATTATAATGGAAAAAGAAAACATTACAAATGAACCTTCCTTTTTCATTGAAATTTTGATCACCGAATGATTATTAAGATGGATTGATTGCACCCAAACACGTAAAACCTATGAAGGTGGTCTCCTGTTTATTTTGAACATTGTTCTTCATGAAGGCAAAATGATAGTGGAAAATGAAAACATTACTGATGAACTTTCCTTTTTCATTGAAATTTTGACCACCAAAAGCATCGGTGACTATTAGGAATGATTGATTTTGATTAAATGCAAAAGATTACAATGAAGATATCCTATTCAGTTTCAGACGTAACGTCTCATCAGTTATGATTAATTTCAATGATCTCTAGCATAACCATTCCATAAGGTACTAGCTTAGAACAATGTTCACTATGAAGGTAAAATTATAGTGGAAAAAGAAAATATTACTCATGAACTTTAGCTTCTTACCAAAATTCTGACCAACAATAGTGAAATTTTGACCACCAAACGATCTAATCCGAATGCATGAGGCGATGACGACGATATGCGCTTTAACTTCAGATGATGACGGCGATATGCTCTTTAGCTTCAGATAAAGCCTCTGATTAGTTTTTAACCTTTCTAGCACAACCGATCGATAAGGTATATTGGCTTGGAAAACTGTACTACCTGAAGACAAAATTGTTGTGGAAAAAGTAAATATTACTGATGAACTTTCCTTTTGCATTGAAATTTTGACCACCAAAAGCATCAATGAGTATTAAGGTACAACTTTCCAAATATGAAGATAAAATTAAAATGGGAAAAGAAAACCTTACAAATGAACCTCCCTTTTCCATTGAAATTTTGACCACCAAATGATTATTAAGGATGGATTGATTGCACCCAAACACGTAAAACTATGTTTACTTTGAAACGAAGCTTTGATTGGTTTCCAGAGTTTTTGGCTATCACCATTCAATAACGTACAGGTTGGAACATTGGTCCTTCATGAAGGCAAAATGATAGTGGAAATAGAAAACATTACTGATGAACTTTCCTTTGTCACTGAAATTTTGACCACCAAAAGCATCGGTGGCTATTAGGAATGATCGATTTTGATTGAATGCAAAAGATTACCACGGAGATATCTTATTCAGTTTCAGACGAAACATCTCATCAGTTATGATTAATTGCAATGGTCTCTGGCACAATCATTCCATAAGGTACAGCTTAGAACAATGTTCAATATGAAGGTAAAATTATAGTGGAAAAAGAAAATATTACTGATGAACTTTCGTTTTTCATTAAAATTTTGACCACCAAAAGCATCGATAGGTATTAAGTTAAAACCTTCCAAGTATGAAGGCAAAATTATAATGGAAAAAGAAAATATTTCTAATGACCTTTCCTTTTTCATTGAAATTCTGACCACCAAAGCATCGGTGAGTATTAAAAATGGTGTTTTAGATAGACTTGTAAAAGATTACGACGAAGATATCTTATTTAGTTTCAGACGAAGCTCCTGGTCTGTTCTTAGAATCAGTAGCATATTCAATCGATTAGGTACCTCTTTCCAAGAATGAACCTTAGATAAAGGTACCACATGAAGATAAAATTATGGTGGAAAAATAAAATATTAGTGATGAATTTTAGTTTCTCGCCGAAATATTAATCTCCAAGAGCACTTCTGAGTATTTGGGGTGAATCGACTTTACTGAATGCACAAAATCTTGACAACATAATACCGATTTATTTGGTGGCGAATTAAATGTTGACAGCACTCTTAGACCCGTCGAAAATTATTTTTGATAACTAAATAAAAAAAGTTATGTGCACTAGGACACGTTCCTAGACAGTGACTTAGTTTTCCTTATGAATAATTCACCATTGATCCATCTCAATAAAAATCAATCTGTTTTTTACCTCCTAGTAACCGATTTGGTGAATTAAAAATTCTCGATTAATCGATTCCCGAAAAATCGATAACTTTTAAACAATTCATACAAGCCGGTACTATATTTTGACCGAAAATGGTTGCTTACTTTCACAACTTCTTCAATAATTAACTTAAAAACTTTAAAATTACTTGATGGTTAAGATAAAAACGGGATCAACTTAAATTTAGTTTAATTAAAAAAATTTGCATCCATTTTGAATTTTGTTCTTCAATTAAAAAAATATGTATCCAGTTTTTTTAAATAGAACGAATTCTCTAGAAGCACTGAACTAAACACTGTGGCTTATGATTAAGTCCATAAAAGATTTTACCCCTTTTACCATAAATTCACTGATTAGTTTAGTCATTTCTCAATAAACTGATAAAAAGGAGACATATTGGTGTATGCAACAACTTATGTGTGCTGCATAAGTGTTCCTCATTGACAAACGTTAAACAAAACATCTGAGTAGAAATCAATCAAAACTGTTTTAACCAATCAGAGAAAACAAACCAGTGGGGGGATAAAAATAATTTTGTTTTTCTGACAAAGTGGCAGCAACAGAAAATTCTGGTCTAAAAAATATGGCTACCTACATTGCATATATCCATCAATCATAAATACTAATTTACCTTATACTAAATTCCATATATTTTCTAAGATTGACTTATTAAGTTTACTTCTTGAATGACAGTATAATGAAAATCATTGCTGATTTTATTGCATATATCAGTGTATCTTTCGATTCCATAAATTATATAATTCGCGAAGATAACACGATGAATACTACATAAGTTTCAATATTGCATTCATAATCAAAATGTCAAAGATAGAAAAGTAAATGTCTGCAAAATGCATCATGTCTACCTTCTAAACAACAATAATTAAACCCTTCATCAAACAAATACAATTAAAATTCAAGACCTAAGTTTCATCTTTTTTTTTCCTCTTAATTTCAACTAGACCACACGCGATCGTTAAAATCAATTTAAAAATAATCGAAAATTAAAATCGTACGTTCAAACGTAAGTAGATAAAACTTCCACAAATGTGAAAAAACATGGAAGATCTCTAGGAGACATATTTGTACTGACATAATGCGATGTTTACAAAATTACTGATCCTATCCCATGCAGCATTATAATTCTCCGAAAAAACGACTTACCGGAGGTGGCTTAATTTTGCAAATGCCCGTGTTTTCCGCAACTGGACGGATCTTGCTAATATACGCGAGGGGATCGCCGAATTCTTCCTCTGTTGGGTAAAAAACAGGCGCTTCTGGCGGAACGTTGAACAGGAAACCTTCTTCTTTGAACCCGTATCCATTTTCGTGCTTAGTAAACCCCGTGTGCTTGTTGCTAGTCGTAGGTTTCATCCCATTCATAAGCTTTTCCTTGGAAGTCATATTGAACATTTTTACATCATAATAATCCGTCAAGTAAATTGTAAATTCATCTTTGTTTATTAGTTGTACTAATTCTACCGACAATTTTGCGTTTATTCGATACTTCGCAAGTAGTTTTTCGACAATAGATGTATGTCACATAATATCACAAACTCATACTTTCCAGAATGTTATTTTCTTGCTTAACGCACATTCGAAAAGCACTTTAATATCACTTATTTTCGACGAACAACAGTTCTTTCACGATACAAAAGCCAAATACGACTCATTATGCAGTAAAAGCTGTATAATATTGTAAAAATAACATTTTTAGCTTTTCTTTTCTTATTACTCACAATAATCTCGTCCACTACATGCAACTACTGCCCCCTCCCCTCGCATCTAATCATCGACATCGATTGCGATACAGAAAGAATACAAAGATGGTACACCTTTCCTCAAAAAATAAAACTACCCGTCCCGTCTCGTTTATTTCATTGAGCACGTTTCATCGCATTTTAAACACGAAATCACCGAAATACTTGCACCCACCGTAAACAAAGATTACGACTCCAAAACAAATGGACCTTTTAGGTTAGACTACTGAATCGAGGTACGTGACGAACAGTCGACGATATTAAGCGATCGTAAAATTTCCCTAATGACACCTACAAACAGAACTTGCCTGGTCTGCTGTTTTGCCGAGTTCCCAACTTCCGTTGCTATTGGTTATAAGACCTTTGGAACTCGCCCCTACCTGTTAAGTGGCGCGAAATTCAAATATAAAAATTAAGGAAGTGTTACCGGCACGATAATAATTGTGATAAAACATTATTAGTTACAACAATGTTGCTTAAAGAATCTATACTTTATAAATAGTTTGTCCACTATCTTTAACTTCAAATAATTTAGTAATAAAAAACAATATCCTATTGCGTTCGAAGCCTGAAATATATTACGCCCAATCAACAGTTATTTGTCGAGACGAAACGAAAGGCTACAATTCTCCGCTTCAGCTTCATCACAGAGCGCCATAAGAAGGGATACTCCGTGATAATCGACAGAAATTAAATTTTCAGCCGGAAACCGAACTTCGATTTCTGTTCGACCAAAATCCAAACTTGTTAACATTTTCATTATGCAATTGAACCTGAAGGGATCTGGAGTTTTTTTCACGTTTTTCAGTTAGTTCTCACTTATACGCTGCATCTACCTACGTCAATAAAATTTGTGTTGTGCGTTGAGACAAGTTAAAAAAAAAAATAAATCTATTAACGAAAAGTCAGTCTTTTTTTCTTCGAAATATATACCGTGTGTACAAACAGTTTTCTCATCTTGTGTGCTGCTGTCATTTTTGTCATGTTTACGTCAAAGATAAAAACTAGTTTACGTATGTTCCTTACTTGATCGTTATTTTAAACACAGACAAGCATAACCTTAAAAAAACATTTTGTTGTTTTGATGTTACAATAGAAGAAAAATATTTTGTTGTTGAATCCTACTTCCGAAAAGCCCAAAAAAGCAATCGTAAATAGATCTCTTCTATTCCTGATAGTACTGCAAAATTTTTATGTAACGTCGGCTCCGCACTCGCGCGCGAATCGCTGCGTGATGTCGCTGCGAATCGCGCGCGATTTTTACACGAAAAACGTGCCTCTCCACACTCGCAAACTTCGCAGTGTAGTTCGCGCTTCCAAGAGAAATGGATCCACAGGTAGCCACTGCTGCTGCCGCTGCGGTTTGCGCTATAGCATATTATAATTATCTGTATATTAAAAATAAACACCAAATACAGAAAAAAAGAAAATAGTCCTCTCTGAAACCACACAATAACCACTAGGAAAGACTAAAACTGTGACTGAATTCACGTCGCGAGTGTGAATGCATTCGCGCTTGCGCCTTGCGAAAGTCCCAGCAAACCCTTTGATGCGGACCAAAAAACCGACTTCGAACGGGGAACAGCGCGAAGCGCGAACGCGAAAGCCCCCACACTGGCGTTTGCGCTAATTCGCGGCGCGAGTGAGGAGCCGGCATAAAGCTTAAAGGTCAATTTGGAGAAAACAAATTAAGTAAGGAACCTACCTGAACATCTCAAAAAATGACAGCAGCATTTCTCCTATACTGTGGCACCACACTAGATTAGAAAACTGTTTGTACACGTGATACTTGACGGTCTTTTATTTTTAAAATTTGAAATTTAGCTCTTTGTCAAATTTGAAGGTGAAAGTCGAAATTTCGTGAATCAGGAAATTGGGTAATTTCGAAAAAGGTTTTATTTAATAAACATTTTTTAACATTTCAAAAGTTTGACATCGAAATATTTGAATTTTGACTCGTATTTGTAAGCTGAATTTAAAATTTTAGGTTTTTCCATAACTTAGAACCTTCAAGTAAAATTTCGATTTTAAATATCGAAGCTAAATATTCGAGTTTAATATCGAAAATCTGAAAATAACCCCGAGATTTGAAGACCTTTTATTTCATAAATTACGAACTTTTAAAGTTTGTTCCCAAACTTCCGAAAATAAATTTATATATGAATCAAATAGAAATTAAATTTATATTATTTAAGGTAACAGTAATAAAAACACACAAAGCGATCAGTCACTACAGCGAGAATGGCGTGTCACATAAACCATAGAACATCACCAACACAGAATACCTTCAAAAGCACAAGTCACAGAAACCACCAATGCCATAGACTGATAACGGCCGTAAAATGAACTTTGCCCAGATAAGATCATCAAAGTTTACACTCCCAATTGGGAGATGGCGCCGCAGTTAGTGCTTTGTAGCGTGTTGTTTGTAATTGCCCTCAGGCATATTTATCTATTTAGAGAAATATTTATTCAACGCTCGACAAGTTGTCTATTTTAATTATGAACATTAAACAATTCCATTAAATAAAGCTTGATTATATTAATTTATATTTAAACAAAGTAAACAAACACTGTTTTAAAAATACACGTAAATGAATTACCTTTTGGGATCTATGCCGATTTAATTTATCTTTCCCTCTTGCCTCATATCAAAGTTTGCTCTGTCGTTTTCATTGGCGAGCAGACCGAATTAGTGTTCTGGCCAATAGTGTATAAAGTGTTCTGTAGCTTCTCTACTATCTGTGTGGTATGCCGTTGATTGAATAAAGTACAGATGGTCAAAAGAATAGACCAAAAGCGTACGCCATTCAACCAACAGGTATGCATAGGGAGTCCTATAAGAAAGAGATGAATCGGTAACGTAATTTGTCGAATGAAAATGGGATTGATTACCACCACAAAACATATATATTATTACCACCCTCTGAAATCAGCGCCCTCTGTTGTGTATTACCAGCATGTATTGTGCGAAAACCGTAAAATGAGAGCTTAAATTGAACCTACTAATGTCAATGGATGGTAGTAGTCGTAGGTACAATGTATCCAATCTATCACATCGCTGTCGTGTTAACCTTTTTTTGGGCTTTTCCTAGGGAAGCGTGTCTAGAATATCCTTTATTCATCTTTTAGTCGGGGAGGAAGCGTCCACCGCTGAGGTTAAAACTACTTTAATCTAGTAGGTGTACGTTTTAACTACTCGTTTGGCGTCTGACCTACGATAAAATAGAATTCTGTGGTGCATGCATTTGCAGATTAATAGATGGCGCTGCGAACAGTGGAAAGGTTTTCAATCCCATTTTCAAAGTACGGCGTAACGCAACCTTACCCTCTAGATAACCATAGGTATGCACGTTCAATGTATTCAATCAACGGTATGCATATCGTTACAGATACACACGTTATACATATATGGCTCTACGACAGGTTTGGCAACATTGTTCATATTACAATCATAGAACTAGCTAGTTTGACGGTTGAAATGACAGGATCGATACAGCGGAAGTGTTTACAGCACTGTCAAACTTCTGCACTTTCTTTTGACTTTTTTTCCTTTCATTTATTCCACATAGTCGAAAGTGAGAGGAGGTAGACGCTGCGTTGCAGCTGTCATCTACGACAAATATCTGAAAAAAGCCTTTATTCAATACAAATCAACAAAGTTAATAAATTAAATCCGCATTAAAATAATCAAGGTAACATATAATATTCACTTGCGACGTATTTATCGAATTATACACGTTTTGTTTTTAGGTTAAGCTAGAGTTCAAGTAACTGTACCAAAAAAGTATAATTATTTCCCCGTTTTTCTTTAATTAGACGTATTCTAAAGGCTTGAATAATGGCAAGAGGACAACAGAAACTTCAGTCTCAAGCTAAAGCGGCCGAAAAGGGCAGCCAAAGCTAAAAAACAACAAGGCCACAACGCCAATCAACAAAAAAAAGCTGCTCAGAAAGCTTTAGTCCATGTTTGTGCTATTTGTAAGGTAAGAATTACGACAATTTAGATATGAGTGACATAGACAGTGTTAAGTTTTAAATCTCGCGTCCAAAACAATGGAATTATACCTTGTTTTGTAAGTGTCTATTTTGGTTATTTGTTTTACTGGTTTTTTATTTGGTTATTTATTTGTAAAGTTATTGATGCAACATGTTTTATTATTATTGACATTTCTTATATCTGAAAGTGTTTGACTATAAATGTTTCCAATTCAAATTGGGTCAAAGTTGTCAGAAGGAGTTGTTTTAATCGGTTACTTTATATCCTAGGTTTTGTAGAAGTGCTCAACGTGTTTTAAAGTTTTTGCTAATATTATGTGTATTCTTGAAAGTATAATTTGTAAATAAATTATATTATAAATAAAATATACTTTTAAAATATAACTACTTTATCACTCACTAGTTTGGAATTTAAATGCGAGAAATATTACTTAGGTAATTATCTTGTTTCCTTCACTTGTATTGATTGGAAATATTTTTAAAACTATATAAGAAACAGTGACTGCTATTTTGTGATTTTTTGACAAAAGTAGTAACACTTGGGCTACTTTTTGAACTCAATTTTATGCATTCTTGTTTTACTGTTTTTTTTTTTTTTATTTTTGGTTAGTTTGCTCGGCAGTATTATTATTGATGTTTATTTTCATTTTTTAAATTTTGGCTCCTTAAATTCTTATGCAGAATCTTAGATACTTTGTTGACATATTAATTTTTTTTGGAAATTTCGATTCCTTTTGAAATTGAATTGTTTTCTCGAAATCTCAAGTGCAGAAGCAAAAATCATTTTTTTTAATTACAACGTAAAAATGTTGTAGGGTTTTTATCTTGAGATTTTGAGATTTTTTTTTATTATAATTTTCTTAACTTTTTTCTCAAATCACACCCTTTCGATTTTTACTTTTTTCTTAAAATTTCGACTTTAAAAACACATTTTTTGTTTTTTTCGATATTTTTGCTTCATTCTAGACGATATTTTTTTAAATCTCAATTGTTAAAGTTTTTACATTTAAATTTGCTCGAAAATTTCAATTTTTTTCTGAAGTTTCAATAATTGCTACAAACTTTTTCAGAAATTTCGATTACAAACTCAACATTAGGACCTTCCAAGGAAAGTTGGCTTTATTTTATAAAGTTTATACTCTTTTACGCGAAATTGCCACTTTCGACTTGAACTTTGTTTTTCGAAATTGTGAGTTTTTCGAAAATATTGACGTTTCCCTCAGTGTCGAGTGTACACTGTTAATTTTTACTTTTTTTCTAGAAGAGAGATCGTTCTAGTACCAGTTTTCCTTTCTCAAAAGTTTTGACATGTCATGGTTCAACAAAAATGTGGTATTTCGACATTTTGAGCTTAACTTGAAATCGACATTTCGAGTTTAACTTGAAAACTACATTTCAAGTCCAAAGAAGGTTTCACCCCTGTACCACATCGGGAATTAAATAAATAATTACGCGATACGCATTTCGTCAGCAGAACTGGCATTTTCAAGCTTACTAATCTAAAAAGATTAGCAAAAGATGCTTCGACATCATCTGCATTGGGATTCAAATGAATACTGCTGGCGAAATACGTATCGCATATTTATTTATTTAATTACAGATGTGGTAAAGGGGTGAAACCTTCTTTGGATTTAATCACGAGCCACAGTGTTTTAGTCCTACATTTCAAGTTTAACTAGAAATCGACGTTTCGAATTTATCTTAAAATCGACATTTCAAGTTTAACTTGAAATCGACATTTCAAGTTTAACTTGAAATCGACCTTTCAAGTTTAACTTGAAATCAACATTTTGAGTTGAACTAGAAATTGACATTTCGAGTTTGTCTTAAAATCGATATTTCAAGTTTATCTCGAAATCGACATTTCGAGTTTAACTTGAAATTTGTGATGGAAAAATGATCGCCTAATGACTAACTCTTTGCATTTCTAGGCCCAAATGCCCGATCCGAAAACCTACAAGCAACATTTCGAAAATAAACATCCAAAGTGTGAAGTGCCTGCTGATTTAAAGGACGTTTAATGATCAATAACTCATTTGTTGAAACCCATGTTTACTGTAAATCTGAATTTTGTATTGTAAGAATGAATTTGTTTACCCATATAATAATAAATCATGATTTTTTTAATTTTATTTATATTTTGACACTATTTGTATTACACCAATTATGGTATAATAACGATTACGATTTTGTTGTTGTTGATATCACTATTGATGAAGGTTTAAATTTTTTGGTGGCTTTTGCCAGTTTACTAAAGTAAAATGTTTCTGAATAAATTGCGTTTTATTTCTATGAATAAGATTCTTGTAAAATATTGTTGAAAGACTATTCTAATTATTTTTTTTTTTAAAGGGAAACGACGTTTTCCGAGCAATTGGAGGCAAAGAAAATATGAATTAAAATTCAACATAAGCGATTTGATATAATATGAAAATCAGCCAAACTAGATCGGTCTTTATGAGTGTATCTATGGTGGGAGTTGCATAAATTCACCATAACTATTATTCAATCAACGAATTGACTGTAAAGTCAAACCAAAATTTTTATTCATCTGGGAAAACTTGACTTTTTTTTCGAAAATTTCTTTTACCTCGAAATTTGGCAGAAGTTTTCACCTCTGTCAGCAGTATCTATATCGTTAACTAAATACTATCAACGCTTTAGGCCTCCCACAGAGATGTGTGCAGGGACAAATAATAAAGTTCATATCTCATAACTTATCTTTTGACGACAAAATATTCCAAGAAAAAGTTTTCTTTGCAAATTTTCACTTTTTTGAAGTTTAAATATTTTCATTTTCGACTTTGAAATCTTGAAAAAAAAATGAAAGGCTTATTTCAACACATCGATCCTTCCTGAAAATGTAATCAGTTTTAAAAATTTCGGCGGTTCCCTAATTTTTTTTAAATCTCCACCTCTCTAGAAATATTGACTCCTAAAATCTAGATTTTTTGGAAATTTTGGTTTAAATTTTTAAAACTTTGACCCAAAAATATTGACTTCTTACCCAATTTCAATTTTGTAAAAATTCCAACTCGTTTGAATAATTCAAATTTTGTTTTCAATTTCACCTTATTTCAAAATGTTGACTAACGAATTTTTGAAAATTTCGACATAATATAACTCGATATTTTAACTTTTTTTGAGAGTTCCTATTTTTATTTTTTTGGCTTTTGTTTTTTCTAACTTTTTTGACTAGTTTTGGAATTGGAAGTTTTTATAAAATTTTTTGGCACATTTCGACCGTTTTCAAATTTCCGACTTTTTAAATTTTGATCTGGTTTCGAAAATTTCCCTTCTTTTTGAAAACTTCCACCTATTTTTTGACATTTTTGATTTTTTCTATTTTCAAGATTTCAACTTTTCATAAACTTTCTGAAAATGACCTTTTTTTTTGGAAAATCCAACTTTTCGATTTTGATCAAAATTTTAGCTTTGAATGAATGGCGACCTTTTTGTTTAATTTTGACCAATTTGACAATGTTTATCATTTTTCAAAATTTCGGTTTTTGTGGAATTTTTGTTTAATTTCGCTTTCTGGAAATTTTGACTCCAGAAATCTAGATGGAAGATTTTCTGGTTTTATTTGCCCAACGATTTTCAAAATGTAATCATTTTTAAAAATTTCGGCGGTTCCCTAATTTTTTTTAAATCTTGACCTCTTTGGAAATATTGACTCCTAAAATCTAGATTTTTTGGAAATTTTGGTTTAATTTTTAAAACTTTGACCCAAAAATATTGACTTTTTCCCAATTCCAATTTTTGTAAAAATTCTAACTCGTTTGAATAATTCCAATTTTGTTTTCAATTTGACCTTATTTCTAAATGTTGACTATTTAACGAATTTTTGAAAATTTCGACATAATATAACTCGATATTTTAACTTTTTTTGAGAATTCCTATTTTTATTTTTTTGGCTTTTGTTTTTTCTAACTTTTTTGACTAGTTTTGGAAGTTTTTATAAAATTTTTTGGCACATTTCGACTGTTTTCAAATTTCCGACTTTTTAAATTTTGATCTGGTTTCAAAATTTCCCTTCTTTTTCAAAACTTCCATCTATTTTTTGACATTTTTGATTTATTCTATTTTCAAGATTTCAACTTTTCATAAACTTTCTGAAAATGCCCTTTTTTTTGGAAAATCCAACTTTTCGATTTTGATCAAAATTTTAGCTTTGAATGAATGGCGACCTTTTTGTATAATTTTGACATTTCTGACAATGTTTATCATTTTTCAAAATTTCGGTTTTTGTGGAATTTTTGTTTAATTTCGCTTTCTGGAAATTTTGACTCCAGAAATCTAGATGGAAGATTTTCTGGTTTTATTTGCCCAACGATTTTCAAAATGTAATCATTTTTAAAAATTTCGGCGGTTCCCTAATTTTTTTTAAATCTCGACCTCTTTGGAAATATTGACTCCTAAAATCTAGATTTTTTGGAAATTTTGGTTTAATTTTTAAAACTTTGACCCAAAAATATTGACTTTTTCCCAATTCCAATTTTCGTAAAAATTCTAACTCGTTTGAATAATTCGAATTTTGTTTTCAATTTCACCTTATTTCAAAATGTTGACTATTTAACGAATTTTTGAAAATTTCGACATAATATAACTCGATATTTTAACTTTTTTTGAGAATTCCTATTTTTATTTTTTTGGCTTTTGTTTTTTCTAAACTTTTTGACTAGTTTTGGAAGTTTTTATAAAATTTTTTGGCACATTTCGACTGTTTTCAAATTTCCGACTTTTTAAATTTTGATCTGGTTTCAAAATTTCGCTTCTTTTTGAAAACTTCCATCTATTTTTTGACATTTTTGATTTTTCTCAAGATTTCAACTTTTCATAAACTTTCTGAAAATGACCTTTTTTTTGGAAAATCCAACTTTTCGATTTTGATCAAAATTTTAGCTTTTGAATGAATAGCGACCTTTTTGTTTAATTTTGACATTTCTGACAATGTTTATCATTTTTCAAAATTTCGGTTTTTGTGGAATTTTTGTTTAATTTCGCTTTCTGGAAATTTTGACTCCAGAAATCTAGATGGAAGATTTTCTGGTTTTATTTGCCTAACGATTTTCAAAATGTAATCATTTTTAAAAATTTCGGCGGTTCCCAATTTTTTTAAATCTCGACCTCTGGAAATATTGACTCCTAAAATCTAGATTTGTTGGAAATTTTGGTTTAATTTTTAAAACTTTGACCCAAAAATATTGACTTTTTCCCAATTCCAATTTTTGTAAAAATTCTAACTCGTTTGAATAATTCGAATTTTGTTTTCAATTTCACCTTATTTCTAAATGTTGACTCGACGAATTTTTGAAAATTTTGACCTAATATAACTCGACAATTCAACTTTTTTTGAGAATTCCTTTTTTTTTTGGCTTTTGTTTTTTCTAACTATTTTGACTAGTTTTGGAAGTTTTTATAAAATTTTTTGGCACATTTCGACCGTTTTCAAATTTCCGACTTTTTAAATTTTGATCTGGTTTCAAAATTTCCCTTCCTTTTTCAAAACTTCCATCTATTTTTTGACATTTTTGATTTATTCTATTTTCAAGATTTCAACTTTTCATAAACTTTCAGAAAATGACCATTTTTTTTGGAAAATCTAACTTTTCGATTTCGATCAAAATTTTAGCTTTTGAATGAATGGCGACCTTTTTGTTTAATTTTGACAATGTTTATCATTTTTCAAAATTTCGGTTTTTTGTGGAATTTTTGTTTAATTTCGCTTTCACAAAATTTTGACTCCAGAAATCTAGATGGAAGATTTTCTGGTTTTGATTATTTGTCCAACGATTTTCAAAATAATTGTCCCTCCAGAATGAAATCCTGTTTACGCCCATGATTTGGCCTGTTATTTCCGCTGCGCCTTTCCGATTTTAGACTCGTTGTTGGTCAAGCGTACCATGATTATTTTAGTCGCCACTCGATGAAAAAAATTAGGAAACTGCCCTATCCACTCCAAAGAGTTTTTATAACTAGAGGCGACACGCAGGCTATTTTCTGTAGTCGATGTTATCGGCAACATATCCTGGGGGTACGCTCTCTCAATCAAAATATTGTAGAGTACCTGACTGGCCCAATGGACTAGCTTATTAAAATCAATCAGAACCTTGTTAATGAGTCCTAACTTTTTTTGCAAAAACTCATCTGCTTAACATCATGAAATATTCTTAAAATAAAACATTTTTCCAAAACTAATTCTGATAAACTTAAATCCATAATTATTGTCCTAGTAGGTCATCGTATAAATGACTTCCTAATAAATCAATTTCGTTTCTCTCTGAAGATGACAGCTTGGCTGTCGAAATCGCGTTAGAGCAACCTTATGTTTTTAATCTTTCTTGGTTTCAGGGGACAAGTTCTGTATTTCAATTTTTGAAGATAACCAAGGACCAGTCCGTTCCATCAAACTTATGGCTTCCCGGTCTACAAAACGGAATCTCTACTTTAAAATCAAAGATTTGTAAACTGATATTGCCTAATGTAACTAATATCTAATACTGAAGCATATTACTTTTTTAAATAAATCAGACGTTTTCGTTGCAAATTTAAATTATTGTTTTCAGCAACTTGCCAAAGATTTATATAATAAATTTTGAAGCATTGGGTGACTTTTCTGATTGGTTCTGTGTCATCATGACTATTTAATTAATTTTTTTTTCGATATCTAAGTGGAAAAATATCCACAAGAAAAAAAAGTAAATGAGAGTTTCTTTTTTACGTATCAGGAAAAATTTATTATTTTTTAATAAAAAATTACAGAAATTCGGAAAATCTTATATTGCTGGATAGAGAATTAAAAATCTTTTCATATGAGCTGTAGTAAGCGTCTTTGTTCTATTTAAAAATTTTAAATGATAGCTGTCACTTCGAGAGGGCTGAAGGAGGCGGTATCAAATTATGCTTAAAAAAAACGTCATTTTAGATTTAAAAATTAACGTGATACAGGATTTTACTGATAAATTGCAGGTAAAGAAAAAAATTAATTTTTTTCTGATACGTAAAAAAAAGAAATCCTTCTTCCTTCGTGTTGAATATTTTGCCATCTGCGTATCAGAAAAAAGGAATACATTTAAATTGAAAAAGTATGACACAAAATCAATTAGAAAAGTCAGATTTGACAAAAATTTGGTACATGAGCATAATTAAGATATATTTCAAACACATTTTAAAATTGTCAAATTTAATTTTGTCAACGAATATTAATAAAATTCAAAAAACCTTTGCTGAATAGATAATTAAAATCCCTTCCAAATGACCTACCAAGCATCCTCTCGTTCAATTTAAAAATCTCAAACGGGTAATTGTGACTTCTAGGAGGTTGAAGAGAAAAGGATAAAATTATCTTTAAAAAGTTTCATTTTAAAATTCAAAATAGACCTGTTCATAAATTTTAAATTACATAAATAATGAATTTATGCGTTAATTTTGGACCTCATCGTATAAAAAAAACTTACTGACTAATATGGCCCTTTTTTGGTTGGATATAGCATTTTTCCATCCACATGAATTTTCTTACTAGTAGGCTAATTGAAGTAGATAATTTTAGAAAGCATTCGATGTGAATACGATCCTGTATCCTACTCAATAAACGCTTCTCTTTGAAGTATACGAATTACAGTAAAAGCTCCTTATTCGCGCTTCCTTTATTCGCGTTTTCACTATTCGCGGATTAAAAAAATGCGACCCAATTCCTATATTCGCGGATCTAATAAGTACATACATAATAATAAAAGGATTCCAATAGGTATCCAACCCAATATCCTTTGTAAATGGCGTCAAATGGACTAATAAAAAAAGTAAAATAGATCTTATTACACTTTTGCCTAAAGTATGTTGTTAAATGATAGCGTTGTCATTATGAATCGAAGACTGCAACCAAAAAAGGGTGCCCCTAAGTGGTCCAATGGTCCGGGAGAAGGCAAAGCGTCTTTAGGTTCATTTTAAAGAAAGAACCTGAAGGTAGTTGTAGTGGTGAATGTACAGATGGGGGTTTTCAAGCATTGGAAGGTTGATTCAATAAATTTAAGGTGAGACAATCATTGCATAACATTAAAATCGTTGGAGAAGCAGGATTTGTAGACACTGCTACAGCAGAACGATATCCAAAAGAATTTGCAAACCTAGCAGCTGATGGAAGATACAAATCTGAGCAAATATTTAATGCAAAAGAAACTGCACTGTTTTGGAAGAGAATCCCAAACAAAACATTCATTTTTAAAAGCGAAAAGTCTGCTCCTAGATTTAAATCTAGGAGCCTTTAGGCAGCAAAGGATAGAGTTACACTGCTGCTATGTTCTAATGCATCTGGAGATTGTGTTATTAAGCCACTGATGCTTTACAGAGCGTTTAATCCTCGGGCTTTAAAAAATCAAAACAAGGACAACCTGCCAGTGTTTTGGTCGCGTGGATTGCAAACGCTATTTTTTGTGACTGGTTCCGGAACTGTTTTGTTTCTGAAGTGGAAACTTATTTAAAAAAACAGAATTCAGACTTTAAGGCACTTCTAATTTTGGACAATGCACCAGGTCATCCTCGCGAACTTGAAACTTTGCATCCAAATATAAAAGTGACACGTTTACTTCCCAACACGACGGCTTTGCTTCAACCTATGGACCAAGGAATAATCCAGGCCTTTAAGCTCTATTACATTAAACGAACCTTCAAAATTATACTGGATAATATGGAATGTAATCCTGATATGAATGTTATGGAATGCTGGAAAAAATTTGACACAGCAAAATGCATCGTAAACATAAAAGAATCATTGAAAGAACTGAAGCCACACACATTGAAGTCTTGCTGGAAGAAACTGTGGCCTGCTCTGACTACGAAAAATCTGTGCAAGTTCAAACTTGGACTGCAAACATAGCCGAATCGCGAATGGAATAGGACGAGATGGGTTCGAACAGATAGAATCAAGTGACATTCAGGAATTGCTTGAATCGCAAGATGAAGATTTGGCTAAAACCGACTTGGAGGAAATGTTAAATTCACAGCCTATTGAAGAAGAGGCTTCAACAAGCGGTGGAAACGTGATATTTAATTTGAAAAATCGTAGTGAAGGTTTAAGAATGGCAAATAAGCTTTGCGGTTTCTTTATGAACATTGATCCGTCTATGGAACGAAGTCTTATTTTTAAGAGGCAAATTGATGGTGCGACTGCTGCGTATCAGTCTGAATTGAAGGAGCTTTTAAAAACTGCCAAGCAAGAGAAAATTACAAAATTTTTCAAACCATTGCCTAAGTCTTAGGATAATTAATCAAAATATTCAAAAATTTCAATTAAATTGATTTTTTTTTTTTATATATTTGTTTTTTTTTATTTTATCACCCAGGAACGTATCCCCTATAATCCCATATTAATTACCATTCCGTATTCACGGTTTCTGTATTCGCGGCATATTTATGGAACATATACCCCGCGAATAAAGAGCTTTTACTGTATTTTAAAAATAACTCTTTTTACTAACAATTAACGCTATAAACTACTTCTAATCACTATGCTGCATAATGAACACTAAATTTAAACTCATCAAAGCTGCAATTAACGACAAAATTGCAAAAAAAATATTTGTCTGTCAAAATTCATGTTGATAAACATCTTCCCTCTCAACTCCAATAACAACGACACGAAAGTTTGTTTAGTGTCATCTCTAGTTTATATTTACTCTATGATCCACTCAATCAACGCCTAAATTAAATTGAACTGATTAAACTGAATATTTTGCAACACATAAAAACTGATAATTTTTGAGGAACAGATTGGTCCTTGGTTATCTTCAAAAATTGAAATACAAATCTTGTCCCCCTGAAACCAAGAAAGATTAGAAACACACAACAGAGGATAGCTTGGCTATCGAAACGCGTTAGAGCAACTGCTGTTGTGTTTTTTAATCTTTCTTGGTTTCAGGGAACAAGATTTGTATTTCAATTTTTGAAGATAACCAAGGACCAATTTCAACATAAAAACGAATTTATCGTAAGGGGAAAATATATTGTCAAAATTTACAAATGGAAAGAAATATACAAAAAATAGTACAACCGATTTAATACAAAAACAATATAAAATATCTTAATGCTATACAAGCAAGTACACATAACATTTCTGAAAGAGTAGCGTTAATTACTTAAATAATTAAGTACAATAAATAATTTGGGGTAAATAAATCTGAATAGATCTAAAGTACGGATCAAATGTTTACTTAAAACCACACCACACTGTTTTACATGTTTTTAATACTTCATTGTTAGACAAATACAACCATTCAAATTGTAAAAAGCAAAAGAATAAATATGGCATGAAAAATTCAATTTCTTATGATGTTCAAAGAAACGAAGCTCGAGTTTTATAAAAATTACACTATTTGTACTATAAGACTGAATTTTATCGATCGATGGGAATTACCTGAAACTTAGGTATGTTTGTGTAAAATATAAAAATTACAGCAAAATCGCCTATAATATAAAATAATACAAAATTTTATACTCATATCACACACAACTACTACGTTAAATTGATTTCATGTTTGCTGCCTTAAAATGAATAGTTTTGTCTTAACCTCATGAAAATGTGGTCTTTTGTCCGGATTCAAATCCCAAGCCTGCAAAAAAAACAAATATATTCATGATGCAGCGGAGTTAGTCAGAATGGGTTGCATATTAACAAAATGAATGTCATTTTTATTCATGTTTTATTGGATTTTCCTTCAGCCAGTTACTCCTTCCACAATTCTAGATTTTCAGTTCTGTTAAGAATTGGTTGAGTGATTAAAACATGAATGAAAATAACACTACTTCGTAAAGAAGATACAGGGAATATCTAAAATTGATGTCTTACATTTAATTGATGTCTTACATTCAAATGATGTCTTACATTCAAATGATGTCTTACATTCAAATGATGTCTTACATTCAAATGATGTCTTACATTTAAATGATAGTCTTATATTTAAATGATGTCTTACATTTAAATGATGTCTTACATTTAAATGTCTTACATTTAAATGATGTCTTACATTTAAATAATGTCTTACATTAAAAAAAATGTTACCTGGCGCATTATTTCATAAACTTCCGGGGGGCAACCCTCAGGGTGCTTCCATTTTATATCCCTTCTCCACATGCTTCACTACATCTATAAGAGGCTTTAAAAACAATTTAATAAAACAACTTGACATAATAAAATAAACTTACTATTCTAGGATAAGGAACTCTCCCAAACGAATAGATTTCCCACAGAAGTATCCCAAAACTCCACATATCCGACTTATTCGAGAATTTCTAAAAACTAAATATGACAAAATCACACAAAACTCAATCGGCCTAATTACATTTAGTTTAAGAGCCTCTGGCGCAGTCCATTTAATTGGTAACTTGGCAGCTTCCGAAGTGGGATTTGGTTTTTCGTCCCGCGCCAAACCAAAATCTGACACTTTTGCGATTCCGCTTTCAGAAATTAAAACATTTCTGGCCGCTAAATCTCTATGAATAACGTGCATTCGTTCTAAGTATTCCATACCAGAACACGTATCGTAAGCGAAATTAATTTGGTCTTTTTTTGTAACGTGCAAACGCCCCCTGGATCGTAAATAATCGACCAAGCTACCTTTGCTCATATATTCTGTAACTAGGTAGATTTGGTCTTGATCTTTCTTTCTAACGATGCCGAGTAAATTAACTAGGTTTTCATGATGTAAGTCCCTAGAAAACACATGTTAGGTGTTGCTAGATACAAATAAATAATGACTGACTTCATTAACATCGCTTCAGCTTCACTAGATTCCTTCAAGACTTTCACAGCCACTTTCTGTTTTTTCCAATTTCCTAGCATTACTTCCCCAAATTCTCCTTTCCCAATTGATTCACATATCTGCAACAAATCATGAATCATATTTAACTGTTCATCGTAGATTGACTGCTTGACTCATCAACGCTCGAAGTTTTTAAGCACTCGATAGGAAATGAATCCCTTAAGAGGGTGAAAAAATGTCGCAATTAGGTACAGATAATTTAAAAATGCGTTTTGTAACCCAAAGAACTAATTAAATATTGAAATTTGTTATGAAAACGTGACACCAGCAACTTTGTTAACAAAAATATGTAACTAAAAAATCTTTTACAACTTAACAGACGAATAGCGACGAGTCAAAATAAAATATAAAAATCTCTTACCTCCAACTCTTTTTCTGGTATAATACAAAGGTCTACATATAACGGTTTGATTAATTTTGTGCATAAACCATCGGCATCTTTCTTATAATGTTCAATTAGCTCTCCCAACGAGTCAAAAACTTCCTCATCGTCTATAGTATGTTTGTCACATTGCGTTTTCACTCTATAATGTTCTACTTTATTTTGATAGCACACACATAGGGTATAATCCCCAGGAAAATTAGTCGACTCTCTAACAAGAAACAATCCATCAGTTCTAGGTTGCAGAATTTTTTCAGCATCATCACGAGATATTTTCCCATGAAACCATCTGCAACAGCTCAAGGTAAGTAACCAAAGAGATATAATTTGGCAACTTACGGTGTCGGATTATTACAATAAGTCTTTATTGGGCTTTGAATTTTATTAACATTAACGTCGTGATCATTTGAAGTTTGACTTCGGAAGTCTGTATTGTACATATTATTTTGGGTCCTTAAAGCTAGATTGCAGTCATCAGTTTCGTCAATATCCATTGGCTCGACTATATCTTTATGAAGCTGCAACAAATGTCCAATTCAGTGGCAACAGAAATATAAATTTTCAAACCACTGATACATAATAAAAAATAGTAAGCGAACACCCTAGCTTAGTTGGTACTGTACGGTAAGAGACAGAGGGCTACTGCTATAATTAAATCTTGCAAACGAACGCGAATAAGTGAAGACTGAACAAGTTAAATTTTTTAAACGAAGACATATTTTTTGCAATATTAAATTGTCGATCAGCCAATTTATTAGCGTATCAATATAGCAACACTTTATCTCTAAATTACTCACACTTTTGTCACTAGTTATCTATGCAGGCATCATTCAAATTAAACAACATTAGCAAATTCTAAACTAACTTACATTGTTATTTAGAAAATTGAAATACAGATCTGCTCCCCTGAAACCAAGAAAGATTAAAATACACAACAGAGGTTGCACTAACGCGTTTCGACAGCCAAGCTATCATCTTCAGGGAGATACTCTGTTTTTTAATCTTTCTTGGTTTCAGGGAGACAAGATTCGTATTTCAATTTTTGAAGATTATCAAGTACCAGTCCGTTCAACAACAAAAAATTTATTTAAATTTCGCTTTATAACAATTGGATCAAACCGAGTAAGCTACTCTGCAAGTAGTTTTTTAAGAATAACTCTGTTACGCACAGTTTTCTATAGTGGTTTACATTGCTTAAACCATTCGAAAAAATAAAGGGATGATAATTTTGCAATGTATTTGCTATTTTCTGAACAACCGTATTTTTATCAAAACTGGTGGTCATACAGATTAAAATACAGTATTTGAAAGTAGTCAGTAATTTTAAATTTAGTTTTTTTCCAACGTTTTAACTCTGGAATTAATTTTCGAATTCAGTTGCAAAATTTCGATTGAATTTTTCTAGTAATGCGTTAAAGATCCATTTTTCAAAAATAAACAAGATTTACCCAAATTCTGAATTTTTGTCCTAAAGTCACTTCAAATTTATAACGAAAAATAATCATTTTTTACATAAAGAAACATATGAAAATCATATGAAAAAAATCAAAAAAAGTTAACGTTTTGAAAAAAACAAATCAAAAAAGGGCTAACGTTTTGAAAAAAAAAATCGACAGTTCTGAAAAGTAGAAGTTACTTTTTCCAAGTCGATATTTTCAAAAATGTCAAAATTTAAAAAATGCATTCGAAAAGACGTTTCCAAAAAATTCGTGGATTTGAAAAAAGGAGAGATTTTCCAAAAATTAGATATCTAAAAGTTTTATAATTCTTATGTTCTATTCAATATTCTAAAAACTAGTTAACATTTTGAAAAGTAGTTTAAAAATTTCAAAAATAGTCAATGTCGAGACAAATTCTCAAAATTTCCGTTTCACGTTTTCTGAAAACTTCAACCTTTTATCATCAAAATTTCGACTCTGCTTCCAAATTTTGTTCTTTATTTATAAATTTCCATCTTTTTTCAAAATCTCGACTTTTCTCGAATCCTAAAATTTTTATAAATTTCAGTTTTTGACAAATCTGAACGTTTCAAGAATCCAACGTTTTAAATTGCGAATTTAAAACTGGCATTTGAAAATTGAGTACTCTACATGTTTAAGCTGAAAAATTTCAAAAAAAGTCTACATTTAGAATAATCTTCAAATTGAAAGTACAAACATGGAATTATTAACCTTTTTTCAAAATTTCGACTTTTTTTTTTAAAGAAATCCACTTTTTCTGAAAGTTTCATCCTTTTATCATCAAAATTTCAACTTTGCCTAGTAATTTTGTTTTTATTTCAAAAATGTCGCCTTATTTTAAAGTTTTGACCTTTCAAAATTTCGACTTATTTTTTTGAAAATGTCATGTTTTCTCTGAATTTTGTCGAATCTTCAAATTTTGGTAAATTCGAGTTTTTGCAAAATACGTTTTCTCCTGAAAATTTGGATTTTTTTTTTGAAGAATCTGACGTTTTAGTTTGCGAATTTGAAGCTGGCATCTAAAAATGGAGTATTTTACATGTTTAGGCTGAAAAATTTCAAAAAAAGTCCACACTTAGAATAATCTTCAGATTTAAAGTATAAACATGGAATTATCGACCTTTTTTCAAAATTTCGACTTTTTTTTAAAGAAATCCACTTTTTCTGAAAGTGTCATCCTTTTATCATCAAAATTTCACCTTTGCCTCGTAATTTTGTTTTTATTTCAAAAATTTCGACCTTTTTTTAGTTTCGACCTTTCAAAATTTCGACTTTTTTTTTGAAAATGTCATGTTTTCTCTGAATTTTGTCGAATCTTCAAATTTTGGTAAATTCGAGTTTTTGCAAAATACGTTTTCTCCTGAAAATTTGGATTTTTTTTGAAGAATCTGACGTTTTAATTTGCGAATTTGAAGCTGGCCTCTGAAAATGGAGTATTTTACATGTTTAGGCTGAAAAATTTCAAAAAAAAGTCCACATTTAGAATAATCTTCAGATTTAAAGTATAAACATGGAATTGTTAACCTTTTTTCAAAATTTCGACTTTTTTTTTAAAGAAATCCACTTTTTCTGAAAGTTTCATCCTTTTATCATCAAAATTTCAACTTTGCCTCGTAATTTTGTTTTTATTTCAAAAATTACGACCTTTTTTTAAAGGTTCGACCTTTTTAAAGTTTAGACCTTTTTTTTGAAACTAGTCATGTTTTCTCTGAATTTTTTCGAATCTTCAAATTTTGGTAAATTCGAGTATTTGCAAAATACGTTTTCTCCTGAAAATTTGGATTTTTTTTTTAAGAATCTGACGTTTTAAGTTTGCGAATTTGAAGCTGGCATCTAAAAATGGAGTATTTTACATGTTTAGGCTGAAAAATGTTTAAAAAAGTCCACATTTAGAATAACCTTCAAATTTAAAGTATAAACATGGAATTATTAAGCTTTTTTCAAAATTTCGACTTTTTTTTTAAAAGAAATCCACTTTTTCTGAAAGTTTTATCCTTTTATCATTAACATTTCAACTTTGCCTCGTAATTTTGTTTTATTTCAAAAATTTCGACCTTTTTTTTAAAATTTCGACCTTTTTTTAAAGTTTAGACCTTTTTTTGAAACTGTCATGTTTTCTCTGAATTTTTTCGAATCTTCAAATTTTGGTAAATTCGAGTATTTGCAAAATACGTTTTCTCCTGAAAATATGGATTCTTTTTTTTAAGAATCCTGACGTTTTAATTTGCGAATTTGAAGCTGGCATCATGAAAATGGAAGTATTTTACATGTTTAGGCTGAAAAATTTCAAAAAAAGTCCACATTTAGAATAACCTTCAAATTTAAAGTATAAACATGGAATTATTAAGCTTTTTTCAAAATTTCGACTTTTTTTTAAAGAAATCCACTTTTTCTGAAAGTTTTATCCTTTTATCATTAACATTTCAACTTTGACTCCTAATTTTGTTTTTATTTAAAAAATTTCGACCTTTTTTTTAAATTTCGACCTTTTTTTAAAGTTTAGACCTATTTTTGAAACTGTCATGTTTCTCTGAATTTTTTCGAATCTTCAAATTTTTGTAAATTCGAGTTTTTGCTTTCTCCTGAAATTTTGGATTTTTTTCTGAAGAATCTGACGTTTTTATTTGCGAATTTGAAGCTGGCATTTGAAAGTGGAGTATTTTACATGTTTAAGCTGAAAAATTTCAAAAAAAGTCCACATTTAGAATAACCTTCAAATTTCAAGTAAAAACATGGAATTATTCAACTTTTTTCGACTTTTTTTTAAAGAAATCCACTTTTTCTGAAAGTTTCATCCTTTTATCATCAAAATTTCAACTTTGCCTCGAAATTTTGTTTTTATTTTAAAAACTTCCACGTTTTTTTAAAATTTTGACCTTTTTTTAAAGTTTCGACCTTTCAAAATTTCGACTTTTTTCTTGATAATGTCCTGTTTTCTCCGATTTTTTTCGAATCTTCAAATTTTTGTAAATTCGAGTTTTTGCAAAATACGCTTTCTCCTGGAAATTTGGTTTATTTTTTGAAGAATCTGACGTTTTAATTTGCGAATTTGGGGCTTGCATTTGAATAATGGAGAATTTTTCAAATTTAAGTTGAAAAGTTTCAAAAAAAGTCGACATTTAGAATAATTTTTGAATTTCAAGTCTAAACATGAAATTTTCGACTTTTTTTTCAAAATTTCGACTCTTTCTTTCAAAATTTCGACTTTATTTTTAAAAAAATGTCCACGTTTTTTGAAAGTTTCAACTTTTTGTCAACAAAGTGTCGACTTTGCCTCAAAATTTTGTTTCTATTTCAAAGTTTCCACCTTTTTTCAAAATTTGTACCTTTTTCGATATTTCGACTTTTTTTTAAAAAATATCGTTTTCTGCAAAATTTTAACTTTTCTCGAATCTTCCAATTTGTGTAAAATCGAGTTTTTAAAAAAATTCGCTTTCTCCCGAAAATCCTGAACATGGAATTTTCGACCTTTCTTCAAAATTTTAACTTTTATAAAAAAAATTGTTCACGTTTTCTGAAAGTTTCGACCTTTTATCATCAAAATTTCGAGTTTGTCTCGACATTTTGTTTTTTATTTCAAAATTTCCACTTTCGACATTTATTCAAAATTTCGACATTCTTTCGAAATTTCGACTTTTGAAAATTTCATATCCCCTTCAAAATTTTGACTTTTCGAATCTTCGAATTTTTGTAAATTTGAGCTTCTCTTAATTTTAGAATGTATCACAATTAGTCCAATTTATATTCCTCAAGAACTACATGTAAGCAAGTTCATTAAGAAGTCTATAGATGGCGCTAGCTAGTGATTACTTACGCCGTTGGGTTAGTTACTTAACTACCCAACTAAGAAAATCTACTGCTTCGCTGAATGCGCCACTTAAATAGGATAAGATCAAATAAGACCGAAACCGGTCCTTGATTCGGCTTGAATTTGATCAACATTACAACCAATGCGTAAATTATTTGTAAAATTACAACCAGTAAAGTATCACACACAAATAAAATGCTTCGAAACGCTACAACTGCCAAGGAAAAAATATATTTTCCCAACTAAACTCACTCTTGCGGGATCTTCAAATGGACGGGACAACTCGCCCGATGCTATCCTTTTTATGCCTCTGGCAGGAACCGTCGGAGGAGTTGATTGTGGACTGGGATCCCATTGACCTTCCCCTTGTCGAAACTGATCAAACAGGTATGGATGATACCTCTGAAAAACAACCAGGTTGTAATAATATCACATCTCCATTCAAAACCTACGAATAGGTAGGCCTTTCATAAAAATATAAAACATACCATTTCATTTAAAAATCGCAATTTTGTCAAAAAAAAACTCAAAAACGTAATATTTAAGTTTTTCCGTAGCGCCATCTCGTAGTCCATAACGCAAGGAGGCGTATCTCAGAAAATGACCTATGAGCCGCCATGTTACTATATTCTGGAATGTTCTATAATCCGTGTCTGGTATTCAAACGATTTGACAAAATTTCGTAAGATCGTAGGATACAGAAAAACAACCTCCTAGCAGTAAACGCTTCATGTATTAAAAAGCTTTGCGTACGAACGACACGGTCAAAAAAGGTACTAATTTAATCAATTTTGTATCTTTAATAACGAAGTACATATCTTGTGTTCAAATGAAAGTCGAAGTGTGCTCCAGCTATAGAGGATGTAATGAAAAGGGCATGCGATTACTTGTTTCGGACGATCTGTCAAGTGTCACTTTTTGACGTTTATTTACGTAAAGAGGTTAGAATTTTCTAAGGCAAAAGAAAGTATTTTCTTTGCAGAAATATGAGTAGTATTTTCTTTGCAGAAATATGATATGATTTAATGATAGACAAATTCATAAAATAATGAATCGCTTTTAAGAACTTCGAGTGATTTTGTACAAAAACACTCGGGTTTCTCATCAGTAGGTTTGTCATGATAGTAGTTCAAATATACTAAAACCTTGTAGCTGTCAATCACTAATAGCCTATTTAAGACATACGTTAAAAAAGACGTCTCGTTAAAAATATACATTTTCACAACTAATTTGACGACTTCGTCATTTGAACACCCGACATGTTTAACTGCATCTTATTTTTCATATTCCAATTATTTAGTATTATGTGTACTAGATTATTAGATTTAAGTTCCACTGATAAGATGATAAGAAACTCTGACCAGTGCCTACTTACAATCTATTAAAGCTGCACTCACCAAAATTTTCTAAAGATATTTCCAATAAGTCATATAATGAAATAAATCCTATTTATTTGTTAAATTCGAAATATGTACAAAGTACGTGCTACTTACAAAAGTGTGCTTAAAATGCCCTGCCCTTGTACATTATACCTAGTTTAAATTAAATCATAATTTGCTAAAACTAAGGTCATGAAGCACTGCATTGCGTTGTTTATAAATTAACAAATACAAGGTTAAATTGGTCAGTGATTTTTCATTCCAATAACCCTACATATAAAATTAGAAATTTACCTACACAAAATAAGTATTTACGTACCTGAGTTGAATTCTGACTTGTCATATCTCAAAACAGGATAGTAAAAATTCACTCAGAACATCGTACTTCCAGAATTCGATCGCTTTTTCTGAGAAATATAAAACCGTCGTCTCACTGAATATCGCGACTACTACTCAGAAAAACATACAAGCTTAATTGTAAAAATTGGTTTACACATTATACATTACATAAACACTTATTCTTTTTCAACAATACTAATTTATATATCACATAACGGAAGTGCCTTTATACATTAAATAATAGCAATTTATTTCACTTCACATAATCGCTCTTACTACCGCGGTGTATTAGTTTATTAACAATTGTCCACTTCCGAAATTAGCAAGATATTTGCAAATTAACCGTAATTTGTATTAAATTTCACAATTTCATTCACTGACCCGATAAATAAACAACAAAGTTATGCACAACACGATATTAAAAAAGAACTTTCGAGGAGGTTTTTATTTTCAGACTCACAAACACAAACATTTCGTCATCTATATTAGATTTCCTGAAAAATATTTTTTATTTTGTAGAAAAACATCCATTAAATGTCATTAACTGGATTAATAGTCCACCATTTTGTAAAACAATTTACTAGTTTTCAACAGGATCGGTAATCCAGAAAACTTTTTCGCTAATCTTAATCATAACGAAATAAGATAACATAACCACAGTTTTTCTATGAACATAACAAATAAAATACATACATTATTGATAACAAATGGTTCTGATGCATGCTGTAAATAATATAAAGACAAATTTTAAATATTCAAAAGCCTTTTCAAATTCGCTTATTACTTAACTCAATCATAGATGTCACTTAGTAGTCACAGGGTATAGGTAGGTTAGCTACTATTTGAATTGTAAAATGAATTTACTTTGCCTGGCATTTTATTATTTTAGAAAGTATTAAATATGACATTTTATATTTTTATAGGTAAATAGCTTAAGTTATAAAATAACTACACTAATCGTCTTTACCTTTATGCTCAATTGAACCAAATTGTGTTATGCGTAATACGTAATTCCCGAAAGTATTTGCTCGGAATATCGGAATACATTTACGTTTTGCATTTTACAAGAAACTTAATTATATTCCGCTAATAATTATAAACATAGGTAATAGGCTAATTAACTCTGATTATAACAAGCAATTCAGGTACATCTAAAAATAAAACGCTTCCATTTCACAGACACAAGTTAATAACCATCAGTTTGAAATACAAATTCTTTTTCTTCGATAAATCTTAATTATTATTATTGTTTTTATTGTATTATTTTATTAAATTGTCTTATTTTGCTTAATTTTCATTCTAATTGCAAAAATTCAGCTTTAAACTGAAATTTTCGACTTTGAAAATTTTGACTTCGAACTCGAGTATTCGACCTTTTTCTCACATTTTAAATTCTAACTGACTTGAAGCTTCAACATTTTTAGAAAAAAATCAAATTTTAACAACAAAGTCTCGAGTAATTAGTGAAGGTGATATTAATGTATTATATAAATATAATAAAGATATAATCGTACGAATATAACACTTTTCATGTAAAGCGAAGCTTTAAAATCTCAACGATATAAAATATGGAAATAATATTGATCTAAAAGTTTTCTAAATCTAGTGAATCGTTGATTGAATTCAATGAACGAGTGAACTAAGTGTAAATCACAAACCATTAACAATAGTGTTAGTGGTTTGTGGTGTAAACTTAGGTAATATAAATAATTTATATTTTATTTTTATTTTTAATTTTTATATATTTATTTATATAGTCAAAGGGTGTAAATCATACTGATAATCGTGAATTACAGGTTGCATAACTAAGATAAAGGGAACTGTTGCTGTGTGTTTATAGGTGGCAGCACGCTCGCAGCAATTACGTATTGCCCCTCCTTTTTCAACTTGGCAGTCAACGAAAACACATTTCTTCCTTTTCTCGTTCGCTTCTTGTTTAAAATACAACATGAAGGTAAGTCGGTGCTAAAATAAACTTAAAAATGGTTTTAAAGTGTTACAATACGATTGGAAATGGAATTGTGTCACCGATAAACTTTCATTTATGGATAAAAAGTGTAAATTTAACCAAAGATGGAAAAAATATCCACGGATATCGCTCGACGGTTTTTTAGGTGTTTGAAGTGCATCCACATGTTGACGTTTTATCTGTTAATTTTTCATGAGTGAAATGTTCTTTTATTGTGATCTCTAGACGTTCAGTGTTCCATTTCTGTGTAAAAAGTCCAAATTACGTGAAAAATAACTTGTAAACGGTTTGAGGTTATGTTACAAATGGTGTCTAAACACGATATTTTTTTGTTTTAGCTAAACGTGTCGTACCCGGCAACGGGTTGCCAAAAGTTGTTTGAAATCGTGGATGAACACAAAATACGTATTTTCTATGAAAAGCGTATGGGACAAGAAGTTGAGGCTGATCATTTGGGAGATGAATGGAAGGGTTATGTCTTGAGAATTGCCGGAGGAAACGACAAACAAGGTTTCCCCATGAAACAGGGTGTCCTGACCAACAGTAAGTAATGTTACTTATTATCTTTCACCAAAGCAACACTTTGGTAAAGTGATGCTTTGAAGTTTTACTGCAGTATTCACAGTCAGTATATTATTAATGGAACTGGCTAAGTACTGAAGTTAAAGTAACATAGGTTAGAAGTTTCGACCCGAGAAATTATTGTTATTTTAAGTATATTATAGTTGACTGGGCCATAGTTACCTAGACAATTTCGTCTAATATGTTATTGAAAGTTGGGACAGTGTCTTTGTGATTATGATTAAATTAAATATTTGATTGTGTGTTACTTTCTACAAAGTGTTGATGAAAACACTGTTGATATAACTTTGCTTCTTTTCTTTTTTTCTTCCGAGTATTACCAAATGAATTACATTTACAATGCTTTTCTTGATCATCAAGTTAAATAAGGTTAGAATCTTGGACGAATTTATATCAACTAGTTTTTCAAGCATTTTAACTAATTTTGTTTGGTTTTTGGCTATTGGTATTCTGAATAGCCTTAATATACAGAATGAGTTATTAGTAAAGTCCAACCGCTTCCAGTTCAATTGGATAATTTAAGAAAAACTCTAAAATTTAGGGAGTTAGATCGAAATTGTGAAAAACCTAGCTAAACATTTCTAAAAAAAACCGTTATTGCAGGGTTCTAGGTTGAAGTTTTAGTTTAAAATAATATTAAAAAGTTGCAGGTTTAAACTCAGAAGTCCAAATTTTGTGAAACTTTTATTAATGAAGCAAGATGATATGTTTGAGTGTTTTATTTATTTATTTTTTTGATTAACCTCAAAATTTAGACTTTCTGAGCTTTTATGCTTGTCAAAATCTTTGATAATAAATAAGTCGAAATTTGGAAAAAAAAGTTTGATTTACTACAGTTTTTAAGAATGGTTAACCTCAAAAGAATGGTTAACCTTAAAGGATTGGTTTTTTCTGAAGTCTTTAGATTTTACATTCAAAATTTTGTTTTCCTGGAAATTTTAGTGTCATAAGTGAAGTCTAGCATTAACATTTTGAAATGTTGAGAAAGGAATTAACATATTCTAGTTTTAATATGGAAATTTTGCGATAAAAGTCGTTATTACAATTTTTTTTTAAATGTCAAGTTTTTTTGCAAATTTCTGGTTGTGATTTTTAACCTGAATTTTAAAATTTTGTCAGAGTCAGGAAAATTTCGACTGTTCGAAATACCATCATTTTTCAGAACTTTGACAAAATTTGATTAAAAAATTTCGAATTTCTACTGATTTTCGCATTTCGAAAATTCGATGTTTTTCTTGTAACTTCGACCTTTTTTTTTTTTTTTTTGAAATTTTGTTCCTTTTCTGGAAATTTCACTTTGTAAAGTGAGATTTTGACAAACTTTGTCTAAATAGTTCGCATTTTTACTAAATTTCTGATTTTCTTCGACATTTCGATCTTGTAACTTCGACCTATTTCCCGAAATTTGATCTTTTCATCGACATTTCGCCCTTTGAAGTGAAAATGTTTACAAAATTTGACTGACAAATTTGGAACTTACTAAATTTTAAATTTTTCTTCAAAATTTCGATCTTGTAACTTCGACTTTTTTCTTGAAATTTCGATTTTTTCTCGAATTTCGCTTTTTGCAGTGAAAACTTTGACAAAATTTAATTAAAACTTTCGAATGTTTACAAAATTTCACGTTTTTCTCCGAAAATTCGATCTTCTACTTGACTTCGACCATTTTCTTTAAATTTCGATCTTTTCCTCGAATTTCGCTTTTTGGGGTGAATACTCGTGACAAAATTTGAATAAAAATTTCGAGTTTTTACAAAATTTCATGTTTTTCTTCAAAAATTCGATCTAATTTCGCCTTTTGCGGTGAATACTTTGACAAAATTGAATAAAAATTGCGAATTTTTACAAAATTCACGTTTTTCTTCGAAAATTCGATTTTCAACTTCGACCTTTTTCTTGAAATTTCGATCATTTTCTCGAAATTTCGCTATTTGAAGTGAAAATGTTTAGAAAATTTGACCAACAAATTTCGAACTTACTAAATTTCACATTTTTCTTTAAAATTTCGATCTTGTAACTTCGACTTTTTTCTTGAAATTTCGATCTTTTTCTCGAATTTCGCTTTTTGCAGTGAAAACTGACAAAATTTGAATAAAACTTTCGAATGTTTACAAAATTTCACGTTTTTCTCCGAAAATTCGATCTTCAAATTGACTTGGACCTTTTTCTTTAAATTTCTATCTTTTTCTTGAATTTCGCTTTTTGTGTAAATACTCGTGACAAAATTTGAATAAAAATTTCGAGTTTTTACAAAATTTCATGTTTTTCTTCGAAAATTCGATCTTTTTCTCGAATTTCGCTTTTTGCAGTGAATACTTTGACAAGATGAATAAAAATTTCAAATTTTTACAAAATTTCACGAAAATTCGATTTTCAACTTCGACCTTTTTCTTGAAATTTCGATCTTTTTTTCGAAATTTCGCTATTTGAAGTGAAAATGTTTACGAAATTTGAGTAACAAATTTCGAACTTACTAAATTTCACATTTTTCTTTAAAATTTCGATCTTGTAACTTCGACTTTTTTCTTGAAATTTCGATCTTTTTCTCGAATTTCGCTTTTTGCAGTGAAAACTGACAAAATTTGAATAAAACTTTCGAATGTTTACAAAATTTCACGTTTTTCTGCGAAAATTCGATCTTCAAATTGACTTGGACCTTTTTCTTTAAATTTCTATCTTTTTCTCGAATTTCGCTTTTTGTGGTAAATACTCTGACAAAATTTGAATAAAAATTTCGAGTTTTTACAAAATTTTACGTTTTTCTTAGAAAATTCGATCTTTTTCTCGAATTTCGCTTTTTGTAGTGAATACTTTGACAAAATTGAATAAAAATTTCGAATTTTTACAGAATTTCACGTTTTTCTTCGATCTTTTTCTTGAAATTTCGATCTTTTTCTCGAAATTTCGCTCTTTGAAATGAAAATGTTTACAAAATTTGACTAACAAATTTGGAACTTACTAAATTTTATATTTTTCTTTAAAATTTCGATCTTGTAACTTCGACTTTTTTCTTGAAATTTCGATCTTTTTCTCGAATTGCGCTTTTTGCAGTGAAAACTTTGACAAAATTTGAATAAAACTTTCGAATGTTTACAAAATTTCACGTTTTTCTTTAAAAATTCGATCTTCAACTTGACTTCGACCTTTTTCTTTAAATTTAGTTCTTTTTCTCGAATTTCGCTTTTGCAGTGAATGCTTTGACAAAATTTGAATAAAAATTTCGAGTTTTTACAAAATTTCACCTTTTTCTTCGAAAATTCGATCTTTAACTTGACTTCGATCTTTTTCTTTAAATTGCTATCTTTTTCTCTTAATTTCGCTTTTTGTGGTGAATACTTTCAGAAAATTTGAATAAAAATTTCAAATTTTTACATAATTTCACGTTTTTCCTTCGAAAATTCGATCTTTTTCTTGAAATTTCGATCTTTTTCTTGAAATTTCGATCTTTTTCTCGAAATTTCGATCTTTTTCTTGAAATTTCGCTATTTGAAGCGAAAACTTCTTTAGGAGCTTTGAGTGATCTTGGTTAGTAGATAAACTTTGGGTTTTCGCGTTACCATCACGTGTGACCACACGTTATTAACATGCTCTACTTTAACATTAGGAGATTTTCACATTTTGCCACATTTTATTAAAAATTAAAACTTATTATAACTGCCATTTTTAAGCAATAGATCGAATTTCTGAAACTCCCCTTCCACAAAAAATTAATCTTAATATTGCAGTCAATGTGGGGGAGTAATGGTACAATTACTTCGTCGCAATACTGCATATAGTAAATATGATCTCTTACCACACATTAACTTTACTAAGTTAATGTGGAATTGTGCTCATAACATTCTACTTATTATGTTAAAAAAGAATTAATGACGAGTTTGCGTACGCCGACCGATATTTTAACGTCCTCGCTGGGGGCATTTTTCCAAAGGACTAAACCACACGAACTGTTTGTTATTGGTGTACAACTCGATATTTCAAATTTATCATAATTCTGGAGGGATGAAATCCCCTAGCGCGCCATATTTGGGTAAACAATAGCATATGATAAAACCCAACTTTTTTTTCAGGTCGTGTTCGTCTTCTACTCTCAAAGGGTCATTCCTGCTACAGACCTCGTCGTACTGGTGAACGTAAAAGGAAGTCAGTCAGAGGTTGCATCGTCGATGGAAACCTTAGTGTATTAGCCCTTATAATTGTACGCAAAGGCGAAAAGGTAAGAATTAGTCCTATATAGTATATTTAATAAATAAAATATTGAACCAACTGCAGTCAATGTAAGGGAGTAATGGCACAATTACTTCGTCGCAGTACTGCATATACTAAACGTGATCTCTTACCACACATCAACTTTACTAAGTTAATGTGGAATTGTGCTCACAACATTTTTTATCTACCACTCAGTGGGAAATGATTACACCTTTACATTGTTTTAGGACATCCCCGGTCTTACTGACATTTCAATCCCAAGGAGACTTGGACCCAAAAGGGCGTCAAAGATCAGGAAATTGTACAACCTTAGCAAAGAGGATGACGTGCGTGACTTTGTTATCAAGAGGCCACTTCCAGAAAAGGAAGGAAAGAAGAAGCGTTTCAAGGCACCTAAAATTCAACGTTTGATCACCCCACAGGTCTTGCAGGTATGTCATGTTAGGATGTGCGTCTCCACACTAGGGTTGCCACATGCAACTTTCAAATTTATTGGAGGTTGGCATATAAAAAATCGGTTTTACCGGAGATTTTTAAAGAATTTCGTCGTTCGGAAACATTTGATGACAAAAAATAATCTAATAATCTAAATAATAATTCAATTACTTACGTAAATTGATGCCTTAACAAAAAACAAACCTTTCCAAATAATATTTCAATTACTTTTACTAACGTAAATTGATGTCGTGACAAAAAACAAAAAGGTTTTCAGCCTCTCTTTCAAAATATGGATTTCCTGATAAATAAGAGTTTACAGGAAACTGAATTTTTTGACCAAAATATGGGAGAACCCGTAAAATACTAAAGATCTGGCAACCCTACTCCACACTCAGGCAGTTTCTTGGTGTATCTATCGAACTATAGAAACGTTCATGTGTGTGGAAAATTAAATTAACAAGATTATGACTGTGATGCTGTATTGCAGTCAAGCAATTGTTAAAACATTCGCTTTATGCATGCTTATATGTGCATTCTTTGTAATGAATTTGTCTGAATTGCCAATTATTTTTAGCGCAAGCGCCATAGGCTGGCCCTCAAGAAGAAACGTTGCTTGAGACGTAAGGAACAAGCAGACAATTATGCTAAATTGTTGGCTCAAAGAAAGAAGGAGTCTAAAGCAAGGAGGGATGAGTTGAAGAGACGTCGCTCGGCGAGTTTACGTGATAGTAAATCCAGCGCCCAAACATCTTAAGTATATTTTATTATTCTTGACATGTAAGGGAGTGTTATGTTTTAATATATTCTGATACTCTCACACTGTGTTTTCTTTCTATACCTTTAGTAGCATATAATTTTTAGGTTTAATAACATAAAAGGTAAATATTTGGAATTTAATAAAACTTATTACTAATGCTAGTATTTTCAGGTAAGAGGGCCCCAACTAGGATATTGAAAGTAAGTCTTCATATTTTTATGAAGTCCATATTTTTTTATTGATTTAATGTAATCAGAATGATGAGTTATTAAATTTTTGTCTTCTTTTCCCGACTGAAGATATTGATGATTAAATTATGCTGAACACCTTAACTTCTATAATATCAGGTTATGTTTGATTTCTGTTTTTTAATATTCAATTTATTGTTTCAGGTGTTCCTTCTATACAACCAGATGAAGATTAAATTACATTTATGAGATAATTGTTAAAAATTATTTACGTTTCTGTAGTATGTCCTAAATCTCCTTTTTTTAACCAAAATTAAAATGAAATATAAATACAACGCGGATTAACAAAACACTTCAACAAATTGTAATTGAAAAAATTGAAATACAAATCTTATCCCCTGAAACTAAAACAAAAACTTCAACAAATAAAAAAAAGGGACCTACATTTGTGAACATTTAGTTGAAATAATTATTTACTTATGGGAGTTATTTATATTCAATTTAGACTTGAAAATTATTTTCTGTGATTTCATTATAAAACTGTTGGCACCATTATAGTAAATATTACCTTGTTTGTGTTTGTGTCTAATTACTAAAAATTTCAGTATACTGTCTAAAGCAACAGGGAAAGAGCCCAAGTTGGATATTTGAAAGTGTAAGTATTTTTATTTGTTTTTTTTTGTGTTCTTGTTACTAATTTCAAAATGATGAGTTACTATAATTTTGTCTTCTTTTCCCGACTGATAAAGTTGATGATAAAATTGTGCTGAACACATCAATTTCTATAATATTGAGTTATCCTTCGGTTTCAATTTTTTAATATTTAATTGTTGTTTCAGGTGTAAACTACTATTACCGAGCGAGATGAAGATTTAGTTACTCTTATATGAACGTTGTTAAATAAAACTAAACATTCAACCTCACTTATTCTCATCATTTATATGAAGTGGTACCCAAAAGAAACCAACTGGTGTTCTGGGAGCAGAATTTTTGTGTCCCGTGTTGTGCCCCCTAGGAGCGTATAGAACTGTCACTACAGTTGCTTTAAATTCAAAATGTTCCGTTCCAAAATTTTTAAGCTTTAAGCAAGTGTTCTAAATGTCAAAATTTCAAAGAAAACTAATGCTGGAGTTACGAGTTTGAAGTCAAATTTGATAAAGATATAAACATTTCCCTTAGCTGTGTGTTACCTAATGTTACTAATATTGGTTGAAAAGTTGCTTGCGAACATTGATTCTTCAGTTTATTACACATAACACATTAGGGATATAACGATGTTAATTCTTGACTGCCACTTTAGAGAATTCTGTGAGAAAAGTAATTTTGACTGTTTCGTAATTTAGAAGAAATATTTTTCTTTAAATTATGTAAAAACGTCAACATTTTTACGTTTTCATCAAAGTTTAATCCACTTTTTAAAAAATAAACGAGTTTTAAGAAAGAAGTCTTAATTTCGGATAAAAAGCTCAATTTTAAGTAAAAAGTTTTAGAAACAAAAGGGTTGAAACTTCGAAATAAAATGAATTTTAAGAAACATGATTGAAATTTCCGGATATTCAAAATTTTGAAGAAAAGGCCAAAATTTCCATTATCTACAATTTTGTGAGAAAAATGTCGAATTTTGAGTTGTAGAAAAAGACGAATTATAATAAAAAAAAAAACAGTTTTTGGATAGTCAGAATTTTCAGGAAATCAAATTTAATATAAAACTGCCCTTTAAACTTGACAAACGCCCATATTTCGAGAAAAAGACTACATTCAAAATCGGATATAACGAATCGTTACAGCGACGCGTCGGTTATTGCAACTAAATGGCAAGGTCCCGGCCGATTAATTTAAATACTGACTGTACTGCCAGTTATATTGCTTATAACTACCGGTTACAGCGTCCAAAGTTTATGGTCCCTTCAATGTCGTTATATCCGGTTTCGACTGTATTTTCAAAGTGAAGCAAGCTTCAGAAATTAAAATTTCGACGAAAGGATTGACATTTCGGAAAAAAAGATCGAAATTTCGAAAAAAAAAGTCTGAATTTCGCTTATATTTCAGGTAGTTTTGTCGAAATTTCAAAAAAAGTCGAATTTTGAGGAACAAGGCCGATATTTCAAGAAAAGGCGTCGAAATTTCTCGGCTGAATATTTTTTAACGACTGCCTGAGTGCAGGACAAGTTCCTTGCCTCACTGTGACAGAAAATATCTACTGTTGAGGTAATAATCGAAATTTTGAGTAACGAGTAGGAATTTGAGTTTTTTGAAATTTTGTTTTTTTGCAACCACACTTTCAAAATATATTTCTCAAAATTTCCAAATACGTATTCAAAAAATGTTAATTTCACAAAGAAAGTCATCAAAACGGTCAAATTTTGAAATTTTTGGAAAAGAATTTTGAAAGAATCAAAACTGAGGAGAAAACGAATATCGAACAAAAGGTTGAAATTTTCAAGATTTTGGTGGAACGGACTGGTCCTTGGTTGGAATTTAGATAATAGAATTATGAGATAAAACTCGAAAGAAGTTGGATTTTGAGAAAAATATCGAAATTGAAAGAAAACAATCTAAATTTAAAGACAAAATTGGGTTGAGCTTTTCAATATTTTGTGAAATTTTAATTTTTTCCTTGAAAGTCGGAACTAAATCGAAATATTAACCTCTAATTTTTAGAAAGAGTGAAATGTTAAGTTTAAAGTGAACACTAGGAAGTGTGTAAAAATAGAATGCAAAGACTCATTTTAAGAAAAAGTTTGACAATATTTTTCAGTTTAACATCGACAAATAAAAACTTGCTTTTGTACCGTTAAAGCAGTGTTTGACTAAGAAAAATAGAAACAAGTAAATCTCCCCATGTAAAAAGCTATCTATGCTACTGGTTAATAATCAACGGTTTAGTGACCAGTTGAGAATAAATTTATTTAATCATCACATTTATTTAAAAAAGCAGGTGATTCAAATGTGGCGACATCTCGTGGAAACTGATGCATTTAATGGGCCGATAACTTTGGATTCTGCAAATGTCACAGATGGTTATGTCATTGTTATTTTTTTTAGTTGAGTGAGTTTTTTCATAGAATGCGCTGATGAAAAAGTGACGGCAGGCGTCGGAGAAAGCGACGCCGACGGAGACACCAACAATGAGCTTCCGAGCAAGACTTCCACAAAAATACAGGCCGATAACATTCTATTGATTTTTCAGAAACGTTCGTTGAACCAATCACAGAGTTAGGTGTATTTTTAAAGGGTGAGGTTGTTGTTGGGTTTTTATGAAGGCAAAGGTGGTGCGATACTAAATGTAAAGTGCGTGTAGATTATTGTGTTGCGGTCGAGCGTTAGCTCGTTAATACCATCCCAGATGCAGGTGGCTACTCTCTTTCGGGAGTCCACCTCCTTGCTGGGAGCCAGCATGGAGGCGGGAGGGAGCGCCCCAGACGGAGGCCTACCGGGCCTGGGCCCCACGCTACCCCTCACATACGATCCCTATTCGCACCCTGTCGCTTTTTCCAACAAGTACAAGCTGTGAGTAATTCAAAATTGGATGTCATTTCATAAAAACCTAGTTTTTGTTTGCGGTGATCAAATTTTTAATGTAACGCGTATTTAGGTATTTTGATAAAATTTGTTGAAAGAATTAAGTGTTCGCGGCTAAAATCGATGAGTTTGATTAAAATAAGTTGATTTCCGTGGTGTTAGTTGAGATAAAATGTATTTATTGGGAGATAAACATCGTTTTATATTTTGTTTATGACACCCTAACGTAATAAATAGTTTGTTTAATAGGATTTAATTTTCGTGTCAACGATGTTCATTTGTAATTAAAGCACTTTTTACATTATTTTATCGGGCCTCGGTTTTGTTATAATTTGTCCTAATTTGGTACAGAAATATGAAATTGGAGCCCCAAGACGATGGTTACGAAACTAGTGGTGACATGTTACTCTCAAATACTGCCAGTGTAAATCATGATGTAAAGTGCGAAAAAATGGAAGATCCGTACAGTTTTATTGATGATGATCCGATTCCAATGCTTCCTACGACCCAACAAGGTGTTCCTCATGCACATATGATGAATCCAATGCCCCCGCTTAATAATCAATTAATGCCAATACCGAAAAAAAGGGGAAGAAAAAAGAAAATAAAACCGGATCAGTAAGTGCTTATTATTTGTATTTAGCGCTTCAACTTAGTTTGGTTGTGTTATGTCTAGATGGTATTATTGACATTAGTTACTCGGTTTTGTTTTCATTGGCTTGTGGCTTTGACAGATTTGTGTCATGGTTAGGTGAAGATAAGAAATTATAGTTTTTCATTTTTCATATAATATTACGAGTCGAATTATTGTGTCTGTTTGGCTTATTTTCACCGAATGATCGTCTGGAAATTCTCCTATTATCAGAATGGATTTTGACTATTCATTGTATTTTGGGTAGGAGTGTTTTGGTTTATTTCGTGTTCATTTTTACTACCATTAAGTTATATAGTATTATTTGGGTTTTCTTAAACTGTTATCAGGTAACTGCTGCTAGGATTAGTGTTTTAATTATGATGTATAAAGATCGACATTTAATACAATAGGCTTGCCTCAACGTTGCCGTTGTAGACCTTCATTATTTGGTATTTAAACAGGCTTAACCAATCTCATTATTCATTTAATTACAGTGACTCCAACGAGTAACATCTATTCATTATTATTTTTTTTAAACAGGCCCCAGTATAATCCAGATATCAATGGTGAAATACCACGGCCTATTAAAGAAAGAAAAAAGCATGATAGATTTAATGGAATGCCAGAAGAAGAAGTTTCCAAAAGGACTCTTCCAGACCATATAACTGATAACTTAGACATTATCATAGTAAGTAAAATGTGAACGCCATCCTCGATATAATTTATTTTGAAAGGGTATAAAGATCGGAAGACACACTTACAAGAAGTGACAGGGAGTAATCCAACTGTTTTCTATTCATCTTTCCTCGTCAACGTTTTCATTTACAAAAGTACTGTCACTTCGTCACCAGTAATGCTTCACTTCGTTCTTTACTACAATTCATTAAATACTAACTGCAGTAGCATTCACATCACGATAGGCAATGTAGAGTCGAGTTCAGTAGCCGAAGCATTTTGATTTGTCAGTAGGGTGCAGGGTAAAACTAAACACTAAATAAATTTATTGAGCATTCCCCCCTAGTTACGCCAATGTTCCTAATGCATAGGTGAGCAGTAAGAGAGAATATTTAGAAATTTAACCTCTAAGGTGATAAAAATGAGTATTAAAAACCACATAAAATGTATGCAGTTAATAATACACGCGATTGTATTTAAAGTTGTCTACATGCGTTGAAAACTAACGTTGATGAGTATGTGTCCAGATGAATTTATCCAAATTTTTGCATATTTTGTCTTTTCACGACTTATTTTTTTATTATCAACTTTTAAACATTTTAAGTTATAAACTTGAAATTTTGCCTTATTTCGAAATGTCGATTTTTATGTAGTAACCCTAAATATCGAAATAAGTGGACGTTTTTGAATAAAAAACGTCGACTTATTTCTTTTTATAAAAAAAGTTCGTGAATAAAAGTCGATTTTCCAAGAAGGCGAAGTTTTCAAAAAGGTCAAAATTTCGAGAAATAGTCATATTTTGTACGTACGAAGGTGGACATTTTCGAAAAGATGTGCATATTGTGAAAAAGGTGGAGGTTTTCAAAAAAATATTTCAACATAATCAAGCTTCTAGAAAAAAACAATCAAGATTATGAAAAGATTCGAAATTTTGAAAAAAGACCAGAATTCCATTATAAAAAATTTCAAAAAATTCGAATCTTAAAGGGAGGGAGGCGAAGTGTCGCTTCTTTCTCGAAATTTTAACCCTCTTACAGTTGTGAAAATGTCGACCTTTTGAAAGGATTGGATATTTTAAAATGTCGAAATTTTCAAAATAACAGTTTTCAAAGAAGATCGAATAATTCTTCAAAAAAAAAAAACTTGGAAGTTTTCAAACAAATCCAAACGTCGATAAAAGTCGAAATTTTCATTTTAAAGAAGCTTGGAATTTTCAAAAAATCAAATCATCCGAAAAAAGTCGGATATTTTTAAAATTGAGAAAAAGTTGAAAATTTTGGGAGTGGAACGAAAAAATGTCGATATTTTAAAAAGAGTACTTTAAAATGTCGAAATTTTCAAGATAATTAGTATTTTTCTATTAAATGTCGAAATGTTTAAAATAATTTGTAATTTTCAATGATAATTCAAAAAACAGTTGGAATTTATAAAAACCTGACCTTTCTCTTCTTTCACGCAGACGAAAGCACGGGTATCAGCTGGTAAACTTATAAATTGTTCTATCGGTCTCTCTGCGGCACGAGGGACCTCTTCCAACAACGTAATATTGCCAATTGGTACAAAAAATGTATTATGCTAAGAAACATAACTTTCGCGTTTATTCCTAATAGTGTTCCTTTCGTCCCAGTAAAGTGTTTCAAAAGAACGAAGTTTTCCGACCGATTTATATACTTCAAATAAAGAAATATGCCCTAAAAGTGTAATTTAAGTCATAAATACTTGCTTCTTTTTTTATTCTTCAAGTCTCGTTTACCTGTTTGTAGATTGGAATAAATCCGGGGTTATTCGCCGCTTATAAGGGTCACCACTATGCTGGCCCTGGAAATCATTTTTGGAAATGCTTATATTTGGCGGGGTTAACGCCCCAACAAATGTCGGCTGATGAAGATTATAAATTGCTTCAAGTAGGCATAGGATTTACAAATATGGTCCAAAGAGCTACAAAAGGTAGCGCTGATCTAACACGTAAGGAAATTAAAGAAGGTAGTCAAATATTGTTAGAAAAATTGAGAAAATTTAGACCGAAAATTGCTGTATTTAATGGTAAATTAATTTATGAAGTTTTTTCGGGTAAAAAGGATTTTAAATTTGGTAGACAACCAGATTTAGTTGATGGAACAAATACGGTGAGTAAAGCGAAGTTTTTGCGCGTGAAAAATTGTCTGTTTTGGAATTAGTCCCTAAGGCTGATTTAACAACCAAATCGTGATGAAAACTGTTTATAGACTGGGCAATTTTTCATGGTATAAATTTCAATTGTTGATTCAGTCGCTTGGAATTATCGCAATAAAATGTTATCAATTTGTTATAGTATATGTGGGTGATGCCATCATCCAGTGCTAGGTGTGCTCAGCTTCCACGAGCTGCAGATAAGGTACCCTTTTATGCAGCGCTGAAGAAGTTTCGAGATTATCTGAACGGTTTAATACCAGGAGATCGATGAGAGCGAGATGGTATTCAGCGAGCCCAGGGTAAAATCGTGTTACGAAGCTGAGCCAAAACCCGATACCTACCCGAACGATATAACTGACCTAAGTAATGCTGTGATCAAAAATGAAGATGGTACCATAGTACCATGTAAAAAGAAACGCGGCCGGCCTAAAAAAATCAAAGTCGAAGGGGAGGAAACTCCTCCGAAACCGGTTGTGCGAAAGCCACCTCCTCAACATAATAACTGTGATTTTCCAAAGAAGAAAAGGGGCAGGCCTAAAAAAGTCAAAGTTGACAATATGGATATGCCCCCTACGGATAATACAACGACCAATATGTCCCAGTGCTACTCAGATCCATCACCTATACAGTCTCCGAACAATTTTTATCAAATGACGCCACCTAACGGAGCTAATAATTTGTACGCACCCCAGGCTCAAGTTCCTTATTCGCAGAGTCCGAGGCCGCCATATAGTCAGTCTCCTAGGCCGACATACAGTCAGTCTCCCAGGCCACCCTACAGTCAGTCTCCTAGACCCAATTACAGCCAAAGCCCGAGGCCTCCTTACAGTCAATCTCCAAGGTAGGGTAATTATTGTATAAGAATATTCAGTTTATTAGTGAAAACTGGTAAGTATCAACAACATTGATACTCGAGTAAATTATAAAAGTTACATTTGCGTCGCCCCACTTTGAGTAGTAACCTAGGGATTGCGACAAGTTATAAAAAAAATTTCCCATCTGAAGTGTTGCTGTCATTTTTTGTTGACGTACGTTTCCTTGCTAGAGTAGTACAGGCCAAATTAACATCGTCATGATATGCCCTCAACTTTTTTTCGGGTTTTAAATAGTATTTGGATAAAAAAAGTGCTATTATGATAACATTAAACGTTTATTTCAGGCCACATTCGCAGCCGTTTACCCATTCGGATTTAAGTTCCGAAATAAGCGCAGCGATCAGCTCAGAGCAACTCGGTTCGCCCGCTTCTCCTAGTTTGGGCCCTCCAGATTTCGAACCCCCAACAAGCATGGCGGAAGAACCCGATTGCCGATTAGGAAGCCCGGCTCCTTCGAACAACAGTGAACAAACCCACTACCCTTACCATCCCTACAATATGGAAGCCCCGCACGAGACGCAATACGCGTCGCCTCGGCAGCCCCAGGACATGGCGTCTAAGAGTCTTTCGGGTTTGGAGTCGCTCGTGGACCAAATACCCAGTATAACCGAAGGCGAATCGTCGTTGCAAGATGGCGGTTCCGCTCCCACTCCTACAGACCAGTACTCGTCCGCAGGCCAGTTTAACAACTATAACGTGTCTTCGCGAGCCAGTCCAGTTTCATATAACGGCTATCCCGGCGCCGGCGCAAGTTACCCTCTGTACCCCACACCGACCGCTTGGAGTGCAAGCCCTTACGACCCCGTGCCCCTCGCCTATCCGCAACTGACTTATCCGCAAGGATACGCGCCGGCGGGTTTGCACGTACCGAGTCCGAACTATCCACCTTATTACGGTTACCCTCAGCCCACTCCAGCGCACCCGCCCGGCTATCCCCCTTACTTGGGCGGCTTCTGATTGGTTTCCGTCGATGTGTTTTCATGTTGTGTACCTGTACCATATGTTCAGCTAGTACCTAGCAAGTCTGTCCGCTTGCGTACAGTTGGTCACTTGCAATTTGACAACAGAGACTTGCACAGGGTAAATGGTGATATTTTTTTGTCATAAGTATTTTCTCTAAACTTTGAATGTTAGGTAGGCCGAGGGTTTTGTGCATTATTCTACACTGAGATCTCAAGTCAAGTGTGCGTGTCATTCTGAGTGTGTGGTTCATCGTTATAGTTGTAGCCCATGTCATTCGTTTCAATAAACATTTGTTATAGCTCTTCAGGTCGTCTTTTCTTGTCCCTTACCCACATATCACTGCGTTATCGCGGGTGCCCACTGACACATTTTGGAAGAGTGGTTCTCGCTTGACAAAAAAAAATTGAAAAAACTACTTTTTATAGTAACAGAACTGATATTTATTTATAATTATCTGTTAGATGTGTTATAAATTTGTAACTTTTTTTATATCTAATGTTATATTTAATACTCGTACTAGTTTCAATTTAAAAAAAAAGTCTCTTCAATTTTTGTACTTATAACAGTATTGGAATCCATTTACCAAAAGATTAATCAAATAAATTTTGTTTAGTTCTGAAGTAAATGGTTTATTTTCCCTTGTCCCTTCAAACACGTCAATAATTATCATTTTATCACAGAAATTATATTACCTGACATAAAAAGAATCAAGTAAGAAGCTTTACATACATGACTGCTGCTCGCCATCTATCTGGGAAGTTATTCTCTTAATTATTTTTTCTTTTACAGTAGAATCTCAATATAACGGACTAATTGAGGGTGTCCGTTAAAGCCAAAAGTCCGCTATATAGAAATTGGTTTCAAAAAAAATTAAACCACTTTTTTGAAAATACAATATGTATTTAGATGTAAATAAAAAGAACAAAATACAAACAAAATTCTATTTAATTGTCTTCGGACATCCGTCGTGAAGTGACGTTGCCGTTTGAGATCGACGCGCTTGCTTTAGATAATCTTGCTTTGAAAAAGGAATCAAGTTTTGTTAGCACTTTTGAAATTTGTTCTTTTTTTAAATCGACTCTAAAATTACGAAAATGCGTCATACAGTTGAACTTCTTATCAATCAATAAGGACAGAGACACTTATTAAATTACATCTGACCAGATATTATCCGTTATATCTGAAGTCCTTTAAATAGTCATTATATCGAGGTTTTACTGTACTTTGAAACCTAATGCCGGCTCCACACTCGCGCGCGAATCGCTGCGTGAATTCACGCTGCGATTTTTGCACGAAAACATGCCTCTCCATACTCGCAAACTTCGCAGTGTAGATTAGATTAGATTATAAATGAGTCGTTTCGTGTTTATCTTCGTCCACCCCGCACCTCGACCTAAGGAGATCTTTTGTGCATACCCTGATCTATGTAGTTCCCAGGTTCAAACTCTTGTAGAAGTTTATTATGGACCTGGGATTGAGTTTTTCCACATCTAAGGGGTCTAAGAACGCCCATCCAAATTGGACGTGCCTTTTGCGGGCAAGCGCATCGCACTTGCATAGCACATGTTCTGCACTCTCCGCAGCTTCTGCGCAAAGGCGACATAGGTCTGTTTCAGCCTGACCCATTTTCTTGAGGTTGTACCTCATAGGGCAATGTCCTGAGGCCGGTTAGAATCCTCAATTCGGATTTGCTGAGTTCTAAGTAGACCTTTGTCTTTTCAAGCGTTCCAGATATACATCTTTTCGCCTGCCGTAGTCCCGGATATAATCTCCAGTGGGAGATTCTTGACTTTGTTTCCCATTTTTTGACTTCATTGTTGATTTGACTTTTGGAGAAACCAAAAGCCGCTTCAGATCCAGGAAATGATGATGCAGATCCTTCTCTAGCGAGTTGGTCCGCAGCTTCATTTCCTTGTATTCCTTTGTGCCCTGGCACCCACTTAAGGCTGATCCTGTTGTGTTTAGCCAGTTGCTTTAACGTTTGTTGACAGTCCCAAACTGGATTTGACAAGGCAGCTGCTGAGGGCCTTTATTGCCGCTTGGCTGTCAGAGTTAATGTAGATCTTTGTTTCTTTCAGGCTTCTTCGAAGACACTCGTAGACGCAGAGTTCTATTGCATGTATTTCAGTTTGAAAGACAGTTGGGTCTTTTCCCAAGGCTTTTGAAAACCTATAGTTAGGGTCATAAATTCCCACTCTAGTCTCATGTGCTGTCTTTGATCCATCTGTAAACCAGATGGATAATTTGTGTTTTTCTTTAGGTACTGATTGAGCGTCAGTGTGGCTATCTAAGTCCACCTCAAAGGAATGATCAAATTCGTACCTGGGTTGCATGTAATCAACCGATTTTGCTAAAATTACCGGGCTACATTCCTTGAGGATTCCCATGTGACCAGCGAAGTCTCCTTCTTTAAATTGTTTTCATTGCAGTAATCTTGAGGCTCCTTTGATCGCTTCCCTCTTCACTAAAAGGTGGAGAGGAGTTAGACCTAGCATTGCTGCTGTTGGGCAGGTGTTCATTGCGCCTGTTATGCCCAGACGTGCATACCTTTGAACTATGTTCAGTTGGTTTTGTGCTGTCATTTTCATTATTTTTGGCCATCATACTAAAGAAGCGTGTGTGATCAGGGGTGTAATTATCATCCTATATGACCAATAGATCATTTTCGGTTTCAGACCCCAGGTTTTGCTGAACAATCTGCGGCATGTCCAGAACGCTGTCGTGGCTCGCTTGATTATTCTAGTCAAATGAAGATTCCAGGTGAGCTTTTGGTCTAGAACTATTCCTAGATATTTAATATCACTTAAGAAATTGAGTTGAACTCCATTCATAGTGGGAGCTGTTAGATTTAGCTTCCTTCTCTTCGTGAAAGAAATTATAATTGTTTTATTTGGGTTTACATTTAACCCTTGATTTGAGCACCAGTTGTTAATGGTGTTCAGGGCTGTTTGCATTAAATCCGACAGGATTTTATCGTTTTTGCCCTTGATAATGACAGTAATACCATCCTGTTGCTTCAACGCCCGAGTAATGCAGTATATTTAGGAGGTCATCAACCACGATGGACCACAGCAGTCGAGATAAAACAGCTCCTTGGGGACAACCCCTTGCTGCGCTCACTGTGACTGAATCACTGTCTAAGGTTGCTTTGATCCTCCTACCATCTAACATGGAGACAATCTAGTCGATGGTAGGTTCCTCAAAACCTTTTTTGATAGCTGCTGCTTTTATGGATTCATATGAGGTATTATCACAAGCACCCTCTATGTCTATAAATCCACAAAGAGCTATTTCTTTGTTTGAGTGTGCACCTTCTATCTTTTTGACAAGATTGTGTAAGGCTGTCTCTGTGGATTTGCCTTCTTGATAGGCAAACTGATTATTATGAAGCGGATTCTTTGACAGTACTTCGCTTCTAATGTGTTGGTTCATAATTTTCTCCATTTTTTAAGGAGAGATGACGTTAGACTAATGGATCTATATGATTTAGGCTGCGCAGACGGTCGTTTGCCTGCCTTTGGTATATAGACCACATTTACGTCTCTCCAGCTTATTGGAATGTAGCTTAACGTGTAACTAGCTTTGAAAATTGTAGCTAGTGGATTTATTAGTCCCATTATGGCGTGTTGTAGTAGGGCAGTGTAGTTCGCGCTTCCAAGAGAAAAGGTAGCCACTGCTGCTGCGGTTTGCGCTATAGCATATTATAATTATCTGTATATTAAAAATAATCACCAAATAAAGACAAAAAGAAAATATTCCTCTCTGAAACCACACAATAATCGCTAGAAAAGGCTAAAACTGTGACAGAATTCATGCCGCGAGTGTGGATGCATTCGCGCTTGCGCCTTGCGAAAGTCCCGCGCACCCTTCGTCGCGAACCAAAAAACCGACTTCGAACGGGGAACAGTGCGAACGCGAAGGCCTACACACTCGAGTTCGCGCTATTTCGCGGCGCGAGTGTGGAGCCGGCATTAGGTTTCAACATTATTAAAACTAGTTTCGTTATTTTTATAATTACACATTTAAATTTGTTTACTTTCTGCATTTTGGCAAATATAAGTTATTGATATTAAAAAAAAATAAGAAACTGAGATCAAAAGTTATAGATTGACCAGAAATTTTGAGTTTAAAATTCTGATACAAATTGCAACACTAAAGATTTGACTCTGACTCACAATTTCCATGTAAAGTTAACATTTTGAAACTAAATATAATTTCATGACAATCACTTTTCTTAAAATTTCGAAACGCTCAAAATGTTATCAAAGTAGACGTTTGATTTGCCAGTTACTCCTTTCACGAAAATTTAGAATTGTGAAAGAAGTAACTGACGAAAAAAAAACCGAATAAAATATGAATGAGAAAAAGCATCTTTATATTTATTAATATTCCACTAGTAAAATACCAAATCTACATATTTTATAAGGATTTTGCTTGCCTACATTATTTAATTATTTTCCCAAAGCAAAAAGAGAGGAAGAGGCAAACACAATACATTTTAGATTCGTTTTGTTTTTTATTTTTTAATTCAAACCTAGATGTGCAAAATAATTTAACCAAGATTAAAATTTAGTCAAAAGTATAAATTCTAAACAACTTATACAGAACTCGAAAAAAAAAAAAAAAGAAATTAAAGTTGAAGCTTGACTTCAATGTACATTTTGACAGGAAAAAATCATTTTCAATTTTGGAACCTTATTGACTTGTCTTAAATTACATTTAAATTAGAGGAAGCCAAAATAAATTTAGTGCAAAAAATCATGTTGATTTGAAACTAAACAATTTGTCTATGAAACTTCGATGTTTGTTTCCCCGATCAGTCTCCTGTTTATAAAACTGGAAAGAGAAATTACAAATCCTTACCTTTACTCACATCTGAACTGTCCAATACATATGGAATTTTAAAGAATTATTACAAAAACTCTTCTAAAATTCAATTCAATTTAATGTTTAAAATTGGTACAATTGTGAAATTATTACACAGAAAATTGTTTTTTGATATCACATCTGTAATAATAAATTCTACTGAAATTGGTGCATATCTTATAATGTACAAAATTTTTAAGGTAAGTATTGGCTTTATGATTTCAAACATATAACTATTACTAATACAAGCAGCTCTTTCCACCTTAATCGTTTTCTTAAAAGAGAATTATTTGCTTCTAATCACAAAATTGTAAGCACTAATACTACTACCAATGTCCAAATATATCAATCAATAATTCAATGGGAATAGTATATTAAACTAGACCAGAAAAGCATACTAAACAAGTATAGCGTTTGAGTACGAGCGAGCACAGCAAGTGAGTAACTTAAACTATGCGAGTTTAGTAAAACTGCTTTCCTCACAAGTTTATTTATACAATTTTTTCGCATTTCGATAGTTATCAATTATAGATGTGAAAGCATTCCAAAGTTAGAAATTTTAAAAAATTATCTGTTTATTTCAACTTTATCTGTATAAAAATTGAAATACAAATATTGTCCCTTGAAACCAAGACAGATTAAAAAACACAACAAAGGTTGCTTTAACGCGTTTCGATAGCCAAGCTATCACCTTCAGAAAGATAAAAAAAATTATCTGTTTATTTCATTTTTGTGGGTCGAATTCAGCTTAAATTACTAAACATTAATAAATATAGTAGCAATAAGTACCGTGTAGCAACGAGTCTTGCTACTGAAAAGAATCTTAAAAACCGTTCCCAAAGCATTTTAAATTCCGCTTTAGAAGCGTCTTTGAGCTTGTATTTAATTGGCAGTGGCGGTTGCTACGCATTAAAGAGACGTATTTATGCGGTCAGGTGCTACTTTATTTAATAAACGATTTTGAGTTTGGTAAAGTAGCATATTACCAATCAAAATGCGAAAAAGTAGCATATTACAAATCAAAATGCGAAAAAGTAGCATATTACAAATCAAAATGCGAAAAAGTAGCATATTACCAATCAAAATAGGAAAAAGTAGCATATTACCAATCAAAATGCGAAAAAGTAGCATATTACCCATCAAAATGCGAAAAAGTAGCATATTTATTACCAATCAAAATGCAAAAAAATTGTTTACTGGACAATGAACAATCTTTAATACAGGGTTCTAATCGAATATTCATACTAGGAGATGGTTTTTCCTTTAAAACCCCTAATTCTGGGGGTGAGCTCATCACATCACTAATAGTTATATAGATAATTTATATCTAACTGTTATTTATAAGTACAGATTTTAGATATTTTTCAGTCATTGCTTTTTTCTAGTAAATAAAATGTTAACCATATTAAGAAAAGTATAAAAATATATACTTTGTGCTAAAATCATAAAATTATAAAAGTGACATACATTAGAAATTAATAGATTATATTATTTATATTAGGCAAATACATAGTTTAATAAAAGTATTTTAATTTAAAAATATGTCATCTACAATTTTAGGGATACATACATAATACACAAAAATCATGGTTTATAATAAAAAAACATATATATCACAGATAATCTATGGCCTTAGAGGTTTGAATTAATAGTTATTAAAATACTTTCACTAAACATTTTTAAAAACAATAGAATCATTAAAATGTGAATGTCTTTTCCTTGAAAATATAGTTTTAAAACTGGTACCATTAAAAATATACATTAATTTGAATAAATTGATACAATTTATCCCAAAATACTACTACTATATACAAATATTCTACATGATCAAATACACTTTTTACACTTAATACAACTTGTAAATGTACATGAACATTTTGGAAAATTCGAATTATTCAATGCAATCAATATATAAACATGCTCAATAAAATGTATAAAAATATCCATTTCAAATCAATCGAGCTAAAAAGCTCAACACAGTTGCATTAAATTAACAAATATTAATAGCTATGCATCAGCAGCTTTAGAGTTTTGAGTGTTTTCTGCTTTTTTTGAGTCTATCCCCACACATTGCACATTAGGCGAAGAACTTCTATCCCTTCCATCTTGATCTTCTAAAAACCGATCCATAAAATCGGTTAGACCAGGATGAAGAGTGTATTTCTTCTTTTCTAAACGGGTTTTGTTGGCAAAAATGTCATGTCTTTCAGACTTTTTCCACAAATAATAGAACTGCACTAATTCACCCACAGATCTGGTCCGAACCTGAAGGAAAACAATATCTGAGAGGAATTTGATATATTATGTATTATTAAATTTATTTCTATTGATTTTCAGTAACTATTTTTAAAACAGATGGACGCAGAACTTTAATAAATTGATATACACATCTTGTCTCCTTGAAACCAAGAAAGTGCAAGTGTTGTTATGCCTGGCTTGCATAGGACAACAACAAAAATTAACTTTGTAAAATTACTCAAAGTGTAGATAGATATGAAAACCGGACTGTTAATAACTTTTAGAAACTTTAGTACTAAAATTAATTTTGCTGGAACGGACTGGTCCTTGGTTATCTTCAAAAATTAAAATACACATCTTGTCCCCTGAAACCAAAAAAGATTGAAAAACACAACAATGTTTGATCTCCCTAAAGATGATAGCTTGGCTATCGAAACGCGTTAGAGCAATCATTGTTGTGTTTTTTAATATTTCTTGGTTTCAGGGGACAACATTTGTATTTCAATGTTTCTAAAATTAATTTGATAATTAAAACACTCTTCATTTTCTAGTTTTAAGTATTCACTTCTTGACTTTATAATTTTTTTGTAACGTAGTGATTGTATCTCTAAAATACGGTCGAAATCCTACAAAATTCAAGGTCTACTGCATCAGTTTTTTAGCACTAAAATTTTAAGAATTTATATTAGCAATTTTTTTTATCTGTGCACACCACTGGGTTTACAGCTCTCTACCCTACAACTCCTATAAAACTGTTAAATAAATTTTACCACATAAAATAGTAATTCACTGCTGCCCGTGTAAAAGGGGTTGGTTAAGTCAAAAATAGATAAAATTGAAGAAACAACATAACTCAGTTTGCACATGACCTCAGACATGGAGTTTTGACTGACGAGCCAATGATATTACCACGTGAGGTGAATGGAAGAAGACAGAGTTGTTCGAAGGACCTTGGAGGACACGCCTGTAGAACGTAGACCAAGAGGAAGACCACCGAAGATATGGAAAGACAGCTGGCAATCCACATCTCGAGAAAACCAGAATGCTTGAATTTGAAGGAAAAGAGACCTACACATATTAGTCTGTTTTCCTTCAAATTCAGACATTCTGGTTTCGAAAAGAAGAAGAAGAAGAAGAAGAAGAGCACAAGAGTATAGTTAACTGCGCTGCGAAATCAAATGCTTGGGCTATCTTAAGAAATTTCATCATTAATACATTTTGTATAAACAACCTAACTCATCACAACTGTGTGATGTGCTCCCAATTAACAGTTCGACTGCTTAACACTGAACATTAATTTTGTGGATGCGTCCTTTTTAATTTTTTAGGATTCTTGATCAAATTTGTATCAATCTGGTTAATTAATTTGGTAAACTTTTTACATCACTTATTTTTTAGAATTCCGATTTTATTTTTTGCCAGACCGGTTGTCGAGAAACGTAAAATTTAAACAAATACAATTATTTTACAGGGTAGGTCCCAACTGAACCTTTATAATAAAAAATCAGAATAATCGAAAAGAATCAGTATCAGTATCCTTCCCTTTTTCTTTGTTGAAACGGACTGGTCTTTGGTTATCTTCAAAAATTGATTTACAAATCTTGTTCCCAAGACCAAGAAAGATAAGAAAACCCTGAAACCAAGAAAAACCCTTGGTTTCGAGAGACAAACAAGATCTAGCCAGGATAATCGAAAGAATGAGTATTAATAGTATCCCCCGAGTTTTTTTTTTGGTGGAACGGACTGGTCCTTGATTATCTTCAAAAATTGATATTCAAATCTTGTCCCCTAAGACCAAGAAAGACAAGAAAACCCCGAAACCAAGAAAACTGGTTTCAGGAGACAAACAAGATCAATAATAATCAAGATAATCGAAAGAATCAGTATTACAGTATCCTTCCCTTTTTTTTTGTGAAATGGACTGATGCTTGGTTATTTTCCAAAATTGATATGCTTGTCCCCTAAGAGCAAGAAAGACAAGAAGACCCTGAAACCAAGAAAAACCCTTGGTTTCAAGAGACAAACAAGATCTAACCAGGATAATCGAAAGAATCAGTATTAATAGTATCCCCCAGTTATTTTTTTGGTGGAACGGACTGGTCCTTGATTATCTTCAAAAATTGATATACAAATCTTGTCCCCTAAGACCAAGAAAGACAAGAAAACCCCGAAACCAAGAAAATTTGTTTCGGGGGACAAACAAGATCAATAATCAAGATAATCGAAAGAATCAGTATCACAGTATCCTTCCCTTTTTTTTTGTGAAATGGACTGATACTTGGTTATTTTCCATAATTGATATGCTTGTCCCCTAAGAGCAAGAAAGACAAGAAGACCCTGAAACCAAGAAAAACCCTTGGTTTCAAGAGACAAACAGGATCTAACCAGGATAATCGAAAGAATCAGTATTAATAGTATCCCCCAGTTTTCTTTTGGTGAAACGGACTGGTCCTTGATTATCTTCAAAAATTGATATACAAATCTTGTCCCCTAAGACCAAGGAAGACAAGAAAACCCCGAAACCAAGAAAATTGGTTTCAGGGGACAAACAAGATCAATAATCAAGATAATCGAAAGAATCAGTATCACAGTATCCTTCCCTTTTTTTTTGTGAAATGGACTGATACTTGGTTATTTTCCATAATTGATATGCTTGTCCCCTAAGAGCAAGAAAGACAAGAAGACCCTGAAACCAAGAAAAACCCTTGGTTTCAAGAGACAAACATGATCTAACCAGGATAATCGAAAGAATCAGTATTAATAGTATCCCCCAGTTATTTTTTTGGTGGAACGGACTGGTCCTTGATTATCTTCAAAAATTGATATACAAATCTTGTCCCCTAAGACCAAGGAAGACAAGAAAACCCCGAAACCAAGAAAATTGGTTTCAGGGGACAAACAAGATCAATAATCAAGATAATCGAAAGAATCAGTATTACAGTATCCTTCCCTTTTTTTTTGTGAAATGGACTGATACTTGGTTATTTTCCATAATTGATATGCTTGTCCCCTAAGAGCAAGAAAGACAAGAAGACCCTGAAACCAAGAAAAACCCTTGGTTTCAAGAGACGAAACAGGATCTAACCAGGATAATCGAAAGAATCAGTATTAATAGTATCCCCCAGTTTTCTTTTGGTGAAACGGACTGGTTCTTGATTATCTTCAAAAATTGATATACAAATCTTGTCCCCTAAGACCAAGGAAGACAAGAAAACCCCGAAACCAAGAAAATTGGTTTCGGGGACAAACAAGATCAATAATCAAGATAATCGAAAGAATCAGTATTACAGTATCCTTCCCTTTTTTTTTTATGAAATGGACTGATACTTGGTTATTTTCCATAATTGATATGCTTGTCTCCTAAGAGCAAGAAAGACAAGAAGACCCTGAAACCAAGAAAAACCCTTGGTTTCAAGAGACAAACAGGATCTAACCAGAATAATCCAAAGAATCAGTATTAATAGTACCCCCCAGTTATTTTTTTGGTGGAACGGACTGGTCCTTGATTATCTTCAAAAATTGATATACAAATCTTGTCCCCTAAGACCAAGGAAGACAAGAAAACCCCGACACAAAGAAAATTGGTTTCGGGGACAAACAAGATCAATAATCAAGATAATCGAAAGAATCAGTATTACAGTATCCTTCCCCTTTTTTTTTTGTGAAATGGACTGATGCTTGGTTATTTTCCAAAATTGATATGCTTGTCCCCTAAGAGCAAGAAAGACAAGAAGACCCTGAAACCAAGAAAAACCCTTAGTTTTAAGAGACAAACAAGATCTAACCAGGATAATCGAAAGAATCAGTATTAATAGTATCCCCCAGTTATTTTTTTGGTGGAACGGACTGGTCCTTGATTATCTTCTAAAATTGACATACAAATCTTGTAAAATTGAATTTTGAAATTCGGCTTTTTTTTTAATTTTCGTACTTAACTCAAAATTGTTAATTTTTTCCCAAAATATGTCATTTCAAAATCCAATATTATAATCAAAATTTGAATTTCTCTGTGAAATGTATTCTTTTCTTGAAATTTCCACCCCAAATTTCTCAAAATCCATGTATTTTAAAAATTTCGACTTTTTTCCCAATCCTCAAGACTTTTTTCCCAATCCAGAAGACTTTTTTCTTTTAATTTCACAATATTTCTCAAAAATTTTGTTTACTTTAAAAAAATTCGGCTTTTTTTCTAAATTTGATTTTCCTAAAATTTTGACGTTAGGCAAAATTCGTCGTTTCTAGAAAATTTTGACTTATTTTTTTCGAATTTATTTTAAAATATTCCGTTTTTGCAAGCAATGAAGCTATTTTTACCAAATTTCGACTTTGTTCTCGAACATTCAAACTTTTTTTGAAACTGCTTTCAAAATTACGTCCTTTTTTTCCAAATATTTCTCAAAAATTCTGGTTTTCCTAATTCCCCCTTTTTTAATTCGACTTTTTAAACTCAAAATTTATCTTCTTCGAAATCTCGATTCTTATTACAAAATTCGTTTTCAGCAACGGTGGGGCACTTCCCTAGTTCATGCTGTCGAACGAAAGACTTGGAGAATCTTTTTGAAATTTCGCTTTTTTTCAATTTTCGTACTTAACTCAAAATTGCTAATTTTTTCCCAAAATATGTCATTTCAAAATTCAATATTTTAATCAAAATTGGAATTTCTCTGTGAAATTTATTCTTTTCTTGAAATTTCCACCCCAAATTTCTCAAAATCCATGTATTTTAAAAATTTCGACTTTTCAAAATTCTACATTTTTTTTCATCAGAATTTGAGGACAATGCAATTTTGTTTCAAAACGGATCGTTTCATTTCACAAAAACACCGGTTTTGATGAAAACTCGGCTTTTTATTAATTCGTCTTCAAGTTTTGACATCATTTGATTCTTCAAATTCGTCGTTTTTCCTCAATTTCGATCGTTTTTTTTTTTAAATCTATGCCTATTTACATTTCAGAATATTTTTAAAAAGCATGCTCTTTTGATAATATTGACATTTTTAAATCAGACTTTTTTAAAAATTTGACTGCATCTTAAAACTCATATTTTTTTTGCTAAATTTCATCGACTTTATTTTAAAAATTTGACCTGTATCTCAAAACAATTTTTTTTTTTGCTAAATTTCATCGACTTTATTTTGAAAATAAAGCTTCTTTCTGAAAATTGACCTATCTCTGGAAAAATTAAGACTTTTTTTTAAGGATTATAACTTTTTCATGAAATGTTGATTTTTTAAATTCAAATTTCGCATTTTTAAAGCGTTTTGGTCAAAATGCCCGTTTAATTTCTCCTACATTGGTAACACATTAGCGTGTTCTAGCACAGTATGAATTATTAAAGCGCGACAGAGGCATACTGTATTGAGAAAAATTAAACTTTCTAACATCAAGTAGAATTGGATCTTTGCAATTAACTAGAATTGTTTGGAAGTATAGTTGAAATTCGTTTGTACATTTAAAATTACATGACAATATTCTACTTACCCAACATTACCTTAGAAATACCAGTTAGTACATGTGCATAATTTCCCAACAGTGCGAGACTAGTGATTAATCCTTTAAATTTACCCAATGAAACTATTTTTACGCCATTCTTAACATTAAAAATGACAACAGACATTAAAATAAAACCAAATATTTATTACAAATTTAACAATACACTAAAAAAATGAAAAACACCAAAAACAGCACTAAAGAAATGAACAACACTGACCAAATGACCAACATGCAAAATGAACAGCATTTTTACTGGAGAGAAATTTAATCCTTTACCTTATTTTGTTGAATAAGATGAAAATTTTTGCCATAGCAACGGACCCCCGATTCGAAATTTCGACATTCTTCCTCTGACCATAAACTCATGGATTCAGAGGAAGGAAGAACATTCATTCTCAAACGACGTAAAGCTTCATCCATATTGTGCCCGCACTGTTGCAATAAATATAACGCTTGTTCATCATCTCGTAATTGTGTTCCCATAGGAATGGCAGGTTTCGTAATTGCTGCTGCTTTTTTAAGAAAATCTTCAATTGTGTGCGCATCCATCACACTTGGATCCCACAGTAATTTATCATCATTTTCATAGGGTAAAGCGTCATCGTAATGACACAAACCTTCTGGAATTTGGGCTTGGTAATCACTACCTACCATTATTGTCTGAAATTAGCAAAAATTATCAAACAGTAAAGAGGACAAATCAGGATATAATAACAATGAGAATGGATCTTGGAATTTCTAAATTTTGCCAAAAATGTCATAAACACCGCATGCATATTTCTATAACTACTAATGAATGAAATGATGATGATAACCTTATTAACCTTTCTCCATTCCTCTTCATCTGGACTGTAATCGTAGTCCTCCTCCTCTTCTTCACTGACTCTTGAAACCGCTGCCCAAAAAATTTAATCAATTAATATCAAAACGTTTTTGAATTTGCAAACAGAAAGCTAAGGGTCTCTAAAACTCTGGAATATTGCAAAGCTAAGGAACCGGTTGAAAATATTCCGAAAAGTTAAGATTCTAAAAAAATCGAAACATACAGAAAAAGCCCCATATAGTAATTGAGAAACAGATCGAACTTTTAAAAGAAAAGTCAACATTTCAAGAAATTGAAATTTTAATTTGAAAAAAGTGAATTTTGGGAATCGTCACAATTTTGTAAAAAAATGATGAATTTTGACAAACGTAGTCTTTTCAAGAAAAAGGCGAATTAGGAGGGAAAAGTTGCCACTGCAAAATAGAATGGAAATTTCGTAGAGAAAAGCAAATTTGATAAGTTTTTTGAAAGAAAATTTTCTCGCAGGTTATATTTTTTATAAAATTGCAACAAATCTTCAAAACCCAAAATCTGCAAATAATATTTTTTTATCAAAATATCGACGAAATTTGGAAAAAAAAAGCTAAATATTAGGAAATCTGAGGATAGTCCAATTTTAAAAACAGTTGACATTTTCAGAGAAATCTGAATTTTGAGAAGGCACGAAATTTAGAAAAGAAAACGACGAATTTTAAAATAAAAATTTTCAAAATTTTGCGAAAGTCATATTTTAAGTTAAGGAAAAGATTGATATTCAAAAATAACTTCCAATATCAAAAAAAAGAATTTGTTGGAAAAACCCGAAATTTCAAGGAAAAACGAATTTTGAAATATAAAAATTTCAGGATAAAAGCCTTCTCTGGTTGAATATGTATTTTCAGTTGACTGCATAAGCCAAGTGAGATCAATCTGGTACAATATTGCTGTGATAGAAAGGTCTCTTTCTCCATCTATATATAAATCTATAATAATAACAAATAAAAAGTTATAAATTTTAGCTGTTTTTACTTTAAATTTCGCCTATTTTATTTGCCATTTATGGCGCTAAAACTTAAACTTTTTTTTTTACTGGCACAGCTTCCGGGCTCTACTTATAATTCTTTCAAAAATTTCAAATTTAAAATCAAATCAAGTTTTGCATAAATTTACACCTTTATCTCAAAAGTTTGACTTCACAGAAATTTCGACTAATCACACGATATGAATTTGCAAAAGAAGCACATGAAATGAATTCGCAAAAGAATCACATGACATGAATTTGTAAAAGAACCACTTGACATGAATTTGTAAAAGAATGTAGGTTACTCTTTAATTTTCGGTAAAATATGGGGCCCTTTATTTTGATGTGACAAAAAAAGTCTTTTTATAATGAACATCAAGGGACTGAAAAAGCCAAATTCATAAACAATAAATCTAAATAAAACAGTAATAGTAATTTAATCCATCTGTACCATAAATCGATCTGTTATGAGAGGACATTACTGCAGAATTCTTCAGGGCACGTTAATCAAAAACAAATTGATTTAAAGCACCTTCAATTTGAGACCTTTGCCATTTTGTTCCCCCATTTACAAAGCCCAAACACCACTGACCTATCTAGAAAGCATACTTACACCTCAATAATCTTGAGGCGTCTGGATCATTTTCCGGGATTGGTTCATACAACTGTCTGAGTTTGGAAGGGGGTTCAATTTGTTCAGGTTCGCTTTCTTGCTCCTCCATATTTTCAGATTGTTCGGCTTCTTCTTCGACTGGACTTTCGTTTTCTTGATTTTCACCCCTATAACCGTATAAAGCAAGTAACTCTTCTAAAGGCATATTACTTTCCTGAAACCCATAATGTTCAGCAAGTCTATAACATTAAAGCTAGGACCAAAAGAACCTTCTGTAGACTAGAAAGTTCTGCACTAGCATCTTCAGATTCACCGGCGGCTAAAGCTTCCTCTTCTTCTAATGTTCTTTCATCGTCGAAGTCATTTACCAACATATCAATTGGGGGGTCGAATAGTTTATCTTTTGTGGTTGAGCCATCGTCTTTTCCGTCATTACTAACAGGAACGACCTCTGCCATGTTATTTTTCTTCATGCATAACTGATTTCTTCAACTCTGACCATTAGGAACAAATCAAACATTTAACACTTATCACATCGAGAACGTAAGTAAAATTAACAAGGATAAACAAAAGAGGGACTAGGGGGGGACCATTTTGAAGAGAATTACACCACGATTACATCTTTTTGTTGGGAATTAAATAAATAAACAATAACAATACTAGAAGTGAGGTTAGACGTCAATAAACTAGCGCGCTAATCTTTAACTTGGCATTTTTTATTTTTAAAGAAATATTTAAACGATATTTAATATAAAACTATACCACATAAACACGGCGTTGCACGGAAAATTTTTAAAAGATTAATTCTTTTGAATACAAATTTCTCCAGTATCTTATCTTTCTAAAATCACAACAGCTTAGCGTCAAATTGAAATCTGCGTACCAACATAATCTTCGAAAATGTCATAAGTGTGGCTTTTAAACGTAAATACTGATTAATTCAAGCTTATGGAAACCCCTTACATTATTAGGCAAACTGTTATAATATATTTATTTTGTTATAAATTTGTGAAATATGTTTTATTTATTTTATTTTGTAACAGTTATACAATCTACGCAGTAATACTACGATTGGTAGCGCTGTATCCTGTTTTGTTGTACTGTGGTTCTGTAAATCACACTTTTGCCGATTCTGTGCTCCCTAAAGCTCAGTTTACAACTTATGGATCCGTCGTTGCGTTTACTATACAGGGTGAGTCATTATTAAGGTAAATCTCTGCAGCTGCTATAAATCCATCGGAAATAAAAGCTTTATCTTTATAAAGGTACCTCAGCATGAGAGGTATAGTTTAAAATTATTTTTCGCCATACACGGTGAACATGTACAGAATGGTGCAATAAATTCGTCTTTTTATAAAAAAGAGTCCCCTATATACGTTTACATATGCTTTTAAAACATTTAGAAAAACATATAAAAATCGATCCCAGTTTGGAAGGTTCGAACGGCCTCCAAATGGTTATATTTTTAGTGTAATTATGTATATCATTTTCTTAGAAAATGGCGCAATGGCGTAATTTTATTTAAATAACAGTTTACTTACTATTAAGCAGGTGGATTAGCAAAGCGTGTTCTTCATAGATTAGAGCCTAAATAACCGGAACAGCGGATATTTTGAGAAAACGTTGAAATTTCTAAAAGAAACTAGACATTATCAAACGATAACTAAAATTTCGAGATTGAGGGCTTCTTTCGGAAAACCTCAACATTTTGAGCAAAATCCAAAATTAGTTTTACGTTGAATTTCTATTTTAAAGTAAATTATGTTAAATCGCCGTTTTAAAGTAAGGTTTCGATGATGGATTTAAACGTTACTGATTCCGAAATTTTGAGTATAAAGTTAGAAATTTGATAAAAAATCGAAGGTCCCTAATTATAGTTTAAGTTTCGAGAAAAGAGATTTCGGAAAAAAAAATCAACTTTTTTATCTTCCGGGAAAAAAGGTTTTGTAGTAAGTTTAAAATTCAGAGGAATATTGTCGCAAGTATTGAGTTTTTTCTGAAATCTCTACTATTTTTTTTAGAAATTTGAGATTTAAGTTTTTCCTAAAATTTCGATTTTAAAATGGACTATTTTACTTTAAATTCAACAATTTTTAACAAAGAAATCTCGGGTAAATTGTGACATTTTTAGAAAATTTAATTTTAATTGACTTGGTGGGGGAGGGGGGCGTTATTATACTATAGATTGCGCAATGACGACTGATGATGTTTTTCTTATATATTATAAATAGTAAATCTCGAGGGATTTGAATGAAAATGTCGCTTTTAAAAATAAGTTTACAATTACAAACGAGATTTTTTTTTTAATTTAAATACTTAACCTATGTCTTCTTACATTGTTATAATAAAATACATGAATAATTATAAAGTAAAATTAAAATTAGATAATGTTTACAGTGTACTGAGCATAAATAACACTTCTACGAATATATAACAATGTCGTAATTTTAGTAAAGCTGACGAAGAAATTGTACATCAGGTATTAATTTATAAATAAATTAACTATGATCCACTCTCTTTGAAACCGATTTAATTCCTTATGAACACTCCGAATGCAAGATTTCATAAATGCGATCAAAATACGGCGGGGAATTCAGCAAGCAATATCCGTGCACTTTCACGGTAGTCCAGGATTTTAATTTGAAAATTTTAGTACACATAAGTTCACAAATTTTACCCGGACTTGGGGAAAATTTACAGACGACACTAAGTCATTTCGGTTCATGTGAAGTCGTCTATTGATGGCAACAGTCTTTGGTAGTAGGATTTATTCTTAGTCCGTTGAGTTTGCCTCAACTTCCCGGAGCACTAGTTAAATTCGCTTCGGCAAGGGCAGCTTCGACCATTTTTCTGTGTTTTCCTAACAACTCGGGTAAATCGTAGGCTATCGCTACATCCAACCTGTTGATTGGACATCCTCGGAAATAGGTACACGTTGCAGATAACTGCTGGAAGTCATACAGAGGATTTAACTTGAAGAAATCTCTGTAGACATCTGGATCAGGAAGATCATAACGTGATATATTCGTTAATGTGGAAAGACCTTCGTAAATATGATAATCTTGTGGATGTTCTATAATTTCATCTGCTACTTGCTTCTTGTTCCCAAATACAGATTTATGATTGTAGTAGGTTGTCAGATAGCAGTCCACCATTTTCGCATGGTTTCTTACGCGCACCTGCAACAATAATAACTTATTTGAAATAGGTCATAACGAAATTAAAAAGTCTTACCGCAAATCTACGTGCGCTAGCAATCTTGCTTTCTATCCTTTTATCGATCGCTGATTTTAAATCTCTAAGGAAGGCTCTCTCTTGGGCTTGAAGAAGTCTCACGGGCGCCCAAGGCTCGTATGGTTTTGACCATAAAGAAGTCGTATACATGACTGGGGGTTGTGGTGATGACATTAAAGGCGATATATTCCATATCAGAGCCCCCTGGACCCTCATTAATTCTTCCGGTTTTACTTGATCGGCCTTATTTAAAATAATCCGAGTCTACAAATTAAACACATTAACACTTTTTCTTCGACTCTTCGAATCAACATCTTACCTGATGTTCTCTACCTTTCAACTGATCAAGAATGGCTTCAGTTTCTGGTCCAACATCTAGTTTAGATGGATCGTAAACTAAAAAAATGATATCTGCTCTATCTATAAACCATTGACAGGCGTCATTGAAGGGAAATAATCTTGAAACTTGTTTTCTCACTTCTAAGATTCCGGGAATTTCGATAATATTCACTTTTTCGAGAAGTTTGATTGGTAACTTGACACCTCTAAGACGTTCCTCCAAACCTTGTCCAAATTTTTGTAAACCGGAAAACGTAAAATCTGCCGCTAGTTGTGTACCATCAACAATTTCTGGTTCGTCTCCGTACATGAGAATGTTAAAATACGCTGGAGATGGCTCCGCACCTGAAACATCACATAATTACAATAACAAGTCGGGTGACAAGTAGGGAAACTTACCAACTCTTAGGGACGTTTCGTTGTATTCATTATTGAGTAAATAATTAATAATTGAAGACTTTCCACCACTCCACGGCCCCATGAATAATATTAGAGGCTTTGAAAAAATTTCTGCATCACCGAAATGTCTATTACTTAGATCTCTATATTTGTATAAAACCTCCAATGGTTTGATGGCATTTTCATATAATTTTTTTAACTCTCGTAGGGTAATTTCGGCAACTCTATTAACTATATTTTCAGTCTCCAAAGAATCATCATCTAGTTTCAACAGTTGCTCGACGTGGTCTCTGGGTCGAAGTTCAGAAGGAATATCAATATCCATTATCAGATCCTCTTCAGGCGCGCTATCGGAATTGTCATCCGTTTTTTCATTTGTATCATTTTCATTGCTTTCCTTATTCTCACTTTCTTCATTACTATCGCTTTTGGTATTTTTCGCATTGGCTTTTGAAGCACCACCTACTTCTTTACTTGTTTCTTCTTTTGTGTCGTTGTCTTCTTTGGTATCGTTCTCTTTGGAATCATCTTCTTTGGTGTCATTGGCTTCTTTGGTATCATTGGCTTCTTTAGTATCTTCTTTGCTGTCACTGTCATCTTTAGTATTCTCTTTAGTATCATTTTCTTTAGAATCCTCTTTAGTATCACTATTTTCTTTAGAATCCTCTTTAGTATCATTATTTTCCTTAGAATCCTCTTTGGTATCTTTACTGTCGTCATCTTCTTTGGTGTCGTCCTCCTTCGTATCATTATCTTCTTTCGAGTCTTTAGCATCTTCCTCGGATTTCTCTTTTGTATCACTATCTTCTTTATCCTCGGTGCTTTCGTTAGGATTTTCCTTTAGCGCCTCTGCTTGTGCTGCTACTTCAACTTCTATGTTGCCTTCTATACTTTCATCTTCTTTGCTGTCTTTCTCTTCAGCTGATTTTTTGTTATCATTCTCAGAAGATGCATGTTCACTGTCGTCATCTTTATTTTTTAAATTCTCTTTACTGGACGAAGCGTCGTCCTTGTTATCATCTGAGTTGGACTTACTGTTTTCTTCACTTTTGGTTTGGTCGTCTGCTGCCGCTTCCTAGATGTAATTTAAAGAAATTTTTTGTTAGCAAAAAGTTATTAATAATTTTAATTAAATAAGTTAGTTCCTTATGCTGCATTTTGGACTTTTATTGATCGGAAGCTTTTATATTATTAATTTTATTTAATATTTCTGCAACCTAGTTTGGAAATATTTAAATTTTTAGTGATGAAAGTAGTTAATATTCTAAAACGTTTTTGAAATATGACTACGTGATATCTAAATTTCTAAAATATCACTTCATGTCAACTTTCATTACACTAGAAATTAAAATATTTTCAAAATGGGTCGCAGAAATATTAAAGAAAATTAATAATGAGTTAGTTCCTATTGTGATGAACGACTAAGCCAGTAGAGGTTTACATAAACATTAGGAAAATGTTTAAAAAAAAATAATGTGAATGTGATTATGTAGGTTTAGGTGAACAGATTTAAAGAATATTTAATAATATTTATCGCAGGCGATCAATTAAGGCTATAATCCCTTGTTGTATGGGTGTAGTTAACCCCTGGTTCAATTTATTCTGTGTTTGAAACTATTAAAATTTAAGAAACCAGTTACTATGATTTTTCATTTATGTTTTACTGGCTTTTTCTGCGCCAGTTATTCCTTCCACAATTCAACAGTAACCTTCTGTTAAGGATTGGCAATCTACATCGTAAAGAAGATACAGAGAATTCCTATAACTTCTGATTTCAATTTAAGTTCTAGGGCCAAACAAAATATTGGATGTTTTTAATATGTCTTTACAAAAGGGTAAATTTCCCTCGAGATGGAAAGAGTATAAAATTTGTCCGTTACCCAAGGTACCGAATTCACTTAATCCTGGAGATTTTCGACCAATATCGACTGTATGTTTTTTGTGTAAAGTGTTTGAGACTTTAATTCGTGAACAGATTCTGAAATTCGTGGAAAACAACAACATTCTGATGAAAAACCAATCAGGCTTTAGGACTGGCGATTCCTGCGAAACATGCATTCAACTGGTAGTGTCTACTTGGAAGAAATGGATTGACAGCATTAAAAATTTGATTGTGGCTTCATTTTTGGATTTAAGACGAGCATTTGAAACAGTTAATCGTAGTTTACTGTTAAAAAAATTGAAAAGACTAGGTTTTGATAAACTCTCCTTAGAATGGTTTACTTCTTATTTATTTCAACGACCTCAAAAAGTGTGTATAGATTAATATGGTGTTCCCCAGGGTACATTTTTGGGACCTATTTTATTTCTGTTGTATATTAATGATATTACTTTTTATGTACCTGATTTTGCATTTTTAAATTTGTTTGCAGATGATGCATAAGTGGCTGTATTAGATTGTGATACGGATAAAGCTATTCTCAAGCTAAATTGTGCACTGAAAAATATTTGTAATTGGCTTAAATTAAATAATCTTTTTATTAATGAAGGTGAAAGCAAGGCTATGATACTAGGTGATTGGACTTCCAATGTAAAGCTACCTATAGTGATAAATGATTCGGTAATTGAATATGTTAATGAAATTAAATATTTACGATTGATCATCGATCGCCAGTTAAATTTTACATTACATGCTGGACGTATTTTACAAAAAGTAACAAATAAGGTAAATTATTTTTGCAGAATTGCACATAATCTAAATTTTAAAAATAGAATAATAATTTATAAGGCCCTTATTTCACCACATTTTATTTATTTTTCGTCTATTTTATTGTTTGTCCACTAATACATTATTAATAATCTCCAGATTCAACAGAATAGGGCATTACGAGCTATTCTTAGATGTTATATTTATACAAGAAACTGAATTAATGTTAAATTGTTTACAATTTTAGTCTATACATCAGTATCTATTTTATAATACAATGCTGTTGGTATATAAAATGAAAAATAGTTTGTGGCCTGATTATTTACAATTTAAACTTGTGGAGGAAACTCATTATTACAGTACTAGAAATGTCATGAATTTTTACATTGAAAGAGTAAATAAGGAAATTACAAAAAAATCATTTTTATGTGACGGTTTAAAATATTTCAATGAATTAATTCTAGACCTAAGAAATGCAGTGTCTGTTTATACGTTTAAGAAACAACTGATTTTATATGTTAGACGTATGTTTTGAATCTTTAGAACTCTTGTCCCTATGTAATTTTTGTAGTTATAAATTTCGTTATATTTATATGTGCATGCATGTGTACATTTGTGCATTTTTAAAGAATAAACAAACAAATGAAATAGAAATAACATTAATAATTATTTTGTTTCAAAAAACTGCAGTGCTGTATTTTAAAATTAAGGACATTCATTTTGAATTCTTGATATAAAAAATCTTGAAAATTCATTACTGTTTGATTGCCTGGTAAAACTAAATGCAATATGTACGTCATTAAAGCAGTGCTGGATAAAATCTACAAAACACATATTTAATTTCCGCCATACATACCGTATGTTCATCCTGAGTTTCGTCGCTTTTCTGCTCGCCTTCCTAAAATAAAGAATTTTTGATTTATGAAATTGGCAAAAGAATGGATTATTTTTATAGTTACGTTTAAATATTAATTTTTTTATTAGTTTATATACGTAAATACATCACTGTTAAAAATTATTTTTTGTAGCCGCGATCACTCCTGATAATAATAATAATCTCTAAGAACCAACAAGATACGCTAAACATTTTGCATGACAATATTTCAAAATTGAAATGTTGTCATGCAAAATGTTTTGTAAATACAGAGAATATCTACAAATAGTTTTATTTTGTAATTGTGTAGACAAAAGGGTGGTTTATTCAGCCATTTGCTCAAAAAATAAAGAAATAAATAAATCAAATAAAATAAAAATGTACCCGTAAATAAATTACATGACCCATCTCAAATAAATAAATCAAAATCCAAAGGTTATTCATTTTAACTACCACAGAAAAATTTAGAAAATCTCGTTTTCTGTTTTGTGTGCAAATTTTGGAATATTTTTCCATATTCATATTTCATATTTTATTTCGATATTTACTATTTAATAATTTAATGCTTTTTTTTAATGGCAAGTAAAATATATGTAAATATTTATGCCATAATGCTTTTTTTTCATTTTATTGCACTGCCAGTTCTGAAATTAAAATACACACTACCGAGCATTACTGCATCCAAAGATTTTGTTTATGACAAATAAAACTATATTTATCCAGCTTTATTTATTTAGGTACAGGTTGCTTTTAAATTAAATTTTTCAAGTTCAGGTATTTGGAAACATCTGATAAACATTAAGCATCTGGAAGTGTTATGACCTACAATTATTACTTATGGTTAATACTTTTCAATGGTGGATGATTTCACGATTGATTTATGTATTGAAAATGTAATTTGAAAGTGCATATGTAATAATTTATATATTTATGTTTGAACGTAAAATAATGTTTTAAAATTTTCCATTTTATTTCATTAAAGTAATTGTTTTTTTTTGTGGGACGGACTGGTCCTTGGTTCTTCAAAAATTGATATATAAATCTTGCTCCTTGAAACCAAAAAAGTATTTCTTTCTGAAAGTGATAACTTGGCAATCGAAACGCGTTAGAGCAAATTTTGTTGTGTTTTTTAATCTTTCTTCGTTTCAGGGGACAAGATTTGTATATTAACGTAACTTGTCCCCGATTTGTATATTAACGTAACTGATATTTTTTGTAATTCTTACTTGGTCGAATTGTTTGATATGAATAACTCAAAACTACATTTTACAGTAAATATAACAAATAAATATCAAAATTGTAGTACGATGTTTCAATATAATTGTAGTTTTCCGGACCGGTTTCACTTTACCCCATCCTCGACAGATTATAACAGTAAATTGTTTGGGCGTTGTTATGCCAACTCATTTTATGAATCACATACTCCTATATGCATTTTTTGTTTAATCTGAACTCCGATCCAAAGCTTCTATTAATTTGTCCAGTAGGTTCAACTGTTAGTTCATGAGTGTAGATTGACGCAACTATAAATACTAGTGAATTTTTAGACTTCCAAAAAATTTAGTTTTTGAATACATTGTTCGCGTTTGTGTTATGTATCTAATAAATATTTGACAAATGACCTTTTTGGATGTTTATTTTTGAAGACAGCAGCATATTCAGAACTTCGCCTATTCTCGTTTTAATATTGAGTATTTTAGATATTCTTTGTACCTTCTTTGCGAAGTAGTGTTATTTTCATTCATGTTTTATTGGCTTTTTCTTCGCTATCCACAATTCTAGATTTTTCAATAACCTTCTGTTAAAGATTGGCAATTTCATATAGATTGCCCCAAGCAGCGATTGCGTGGGATCTAGAATAAGACCAATTTGTTGAGTCGAAATTTCTAAAACATATATTTCTCATGATTTTTACTTTTTTATTTCTACAGCCTTGAAATGTCGTGAAAAAACGTTAAATTACTTTTGTGAGGAAAACAAATTAAATTTACAGAAACCGCAAATGTCAAAGTTCGAAATAAAAGCTGAAATTTCCAGAAAAAGTCGAATTTTGAGAAAAAGGAAGAGATTTCGAAAAAATTTAGAAAAAGAGATTTCGAAAAAATTAAGAAAAAGGAAGAGATTTCAAAAAAATTGAGAAAAAAGAGATTTCTAAAAAAATGAATTTATCAAAAGTTCTCAAAATAAGGTAAAATTTGAAATGTCGTGAAAAAAGTTAAATTACTTTTGTGAGGAAAAAAATTAAATTTACAGAAACCGCAAATGTCAAAGTTCGAAATAAAAGCTGAAATTTCCAGAAAAAGCCGAATTTTGAGCAAAAGGAAGAGATTTCAAAAAAATTGAGAAAAAGAGATTTCGAAAAAATTAAGAAACAGGAAGAGATTTCAAAAAAATTGAGAATAAAGAGATTTCGAAAAAAATGAATTTATCAAAAGTTCTCAAAATAAGGTAAAATTTGAAATGTCGTGAAAAAAAGTTAAATTACTTTTGTGAGGAAAAAAATTAAATTTACAGAAACCGCAAATGTCAAAGTTCGAAATAAAAGCTGAAATTTCCAGAAAAAGCCGAATTTTGAAAAAAAGGAAGAGATTTCGAAAAAATTGAGAAAAAGAGATTTCGAAAAGATTAAGAAAAAGGAAGAGATTTCAAAAAAATTGAGAAAAAAGAGATTTCTAAAAAAATGAATTTATCAAAAGTTCTCAAAATAAGGTAAAATTTGAAATGTCGTGAAAAAAGTTAAATTACTTTTGTGAGGAAAAAAAAATAAATTTACAGAAACCGCAAATGTCAAAGTTCGAAATAAAAGCTGAAATTTCCAAAAAAAGCCGAATTTTGAGCAAAAGGAAGAGGTTTCAAAAAAATTGAGAAAAAAGAGATTTCAAAAAAATTGAGAAAAAAGAGATTTCGAAAAAAATGAATTTATCAAAAGTTGTCAAAATAAGGTAAAATTTGAAATGTCGTGAAAAAAAGTTAAATTACATTTGTGAGGAAAAAAAAATAAATTTACAGAAACCGCAAATGTCAAAGTTCGAAATAAAAGCTGAAATTTCCAGAAAAAGCCGAATTTTGAAAAAAAGGAAGAGATTTCAAAAAAATTGAGAAAAAGAGATTTCGAAAAAATTAAGAAAAAGAAAGAGATTTAAAAAAATTGAGAAAAAAAAGATTTCGAAAAAAAATGAATTTATCAAAAGTTCTCAAAATAAGGCGAAATTTGAAATGTCGTGAAAAAAAGTTAAATTACTTTTGTGAGGAAAAAAAATTAAATTTACAGAAACCGCAAATGTCAAAGTTCGAAATAAAAGCTGAAATTTCCAGAAAAAGCCGAATTTTGAGCAAAAGGAAGATATTTCGAAAAAATTGAGAAAAAGAGATTTCGAAAAAATTAAGAAAAAGGAAGAGATTTCAAAAAAATTGAGAAAAAAGAGATTTCGAAAAAAATGAATTTATCAAAAGTTCTCAAAATAAGGTAAAATTCTAAGGGTTCTCCCTGTAGAAACTAAGCCATCTATCCTAACAGCGAGCACTAACTTCTGCTGGAGAGAACCAATGTCAAATCCACCTCTCAAAAACTGGGCTTTCGTTTTTGAGCTGAAAAGTGCACTAGTGGAAAAAATTAAACGATCAAAAAAAAATTCCAAATTTTTAGGCGACTTTCAACCGGCTGTAACTTGGTGAAAAATAAACGTACAGAAAATTTAAAAAACTAGCACCAAGCTCTAGTTTTTGGATCTGAATTCAGAAATTTTTTAGCGTCAGCGGTTTTCAAAAAAACCATTCACAAAAAATTTTCAAAACTTTTTCTTGGTCTATGGACTTGGAAATTTTTTTTCTGATTTAACTACTATATGGAACGGCTAGCCTGTACATTAGGCTTCAATTTGTTTTTTAAAGTCCTCGATGTGACCATTTCTCGCCGAAATATCGGTCTTTGAATGGAAAAGGATCATCTTGCCTTTGATTATCAATATCTCAGCAGTCAATCGTACAGAAACTTAAAGAGGGGCTTCAAAAACTTGAATAAATCCACTAAAAGGTGGTTTTTTGATAAGAAATTTTGTTCTCTTTTTTACATTAATTTGAATAAGCAACAAAAATTGGCTGTTGATGGTTTCTCGAAATTAAGCGCTGACCCGAAAATATCGACATATATACAGTTCAATATGCCCACAAAATCTTACAAAGATGCAATCCAGCTACCCTTTTTTTGTTTTACTCGATTGAGCTTGCGATAAACTGGTGAAAAAAGCTAAAATTTTTTTTATTTGATTCAAAATCATGAGCTTTTTAGAGCAAAAAACGTGACGGCTTATTTAAAAAAAAAGTCAATTGAGTAAAACAAAGAACTAGCTGGCTGAACTGAATTGTCTCTTTGTAGGGATTTTGTGGATATACAGAACAGTAAAATACACGCTCGACATTAATGGTTTCCTTGATATTTTCAGTTCAGCGCTTTATTTTCCAAGAAACCGCCAAAAGTCCTTTTTTGTTGCTTTTTCAAATTTGAATAGAAACTGGAAAACATTTGTTTTTCGAAGAACCATGTGCCAATCTTTGTAGAAGAGAATGTATTGAAATTTTTGGAATTCACCTTCAACTGGCGTGCAATTACTGATTGATGAATTATCGATAATCAAAGACAGAATGATCCGTTTCCATTCAAAAACTGATATCTCGATGAGAAGTGGTCGTCTTGTCTTTGGTGGTCGTGTCCAGGTCTTAAAAAAAATGAAGCTGAATAAACAGACCATCTGGTCCACATAATGGTTAAGTCAAAAAATATTTCCAAGTCCGTAGACCAAATACGCCAAAACAGAGGCCAGGAGAGGTTACTTATGCCCCCAGTGTGTTCAGGCGTATGATCCCGAGGGGACGCAGCCAGGAGCTCACCTGCGTTTGGGGTTTTGCCTGTGTCTGGAAAGTTCTTCAAACAACCTTCTTACAACACCGGTTCCGGTTTTCCTTTTTTTTGTCGATGGTTTTTTTTAAGATTACTCACAAACCGCTGAAGGTAAAAAAATGTCAAAGTTCAATCCAAAAATTAGAACCTTGGAGCTACAATTTCCTTTTTTTAGATTTTCTGTGCGATTATTTTTTATTAAGTTACAACCTGTTGAAAATGACCTAATAATTTGGAATTTTTTGATCCTTTAATTTTTTCCACTAGTTTATAACACATCTGATCAGTCGCTCGCTTTCTATAAAGGTCAAGTTAGGCCAACACTAATACTGTTCCCATGTTTGGAGTTCAGCCCCAAAGCGCATTTTGGCTCCTTTGAACTCAATTCAAAAACGATTCGCCTAATCGATGATGAAATTTTGATCGAGTCTCTCGTCTCGAATCGCTGGAGCACAGGCGAATGGTCGGAGACTTGTCCCTTTTCTACAAGTCGATGGTTTTTTTAAGATGACTCACAAACCGCCGAAGGTAAAAAATGTCAAAGTTTAAATCCAAAAACTAGACACTTGGAGCTACAATTTCCTTTTTTTAGATTTTCTGTGCGATTATTTTTTATTAAGTTACAACCTGTTGAAAATGACCTAATAATTTGGAGTTTTTTTATCCTTTAATTTTTTCCTACTAGTTCATAACACATCTGATCAGTCGCTCGCTTTCTATAAAGCTCAAGTTAGGCCAACACTAATACTGTTCCCATGTTTGGAGTTCAGCACCGAAGCGCATTTTGGCCCCTTTGGACTCGATTCAAAAACGATTCGCCTAATCGATGATGAAATTTTGATCGAGTCTCTTGTCTCAAATCGCTGGAGCACAGGCGAATGGTTGGAGACTTGTCCCTTTTCTACAAGTCGATGGTTTTTTTAAGATTACTCACAAACCGCCGAAGGTAAAAAATGTCAAAGTTCAAATCCAAAAACTAGACACTTGGCGCTACAATTTCCTTTTTTTAGATTTTCTGTCCGATTATTTTTTATTAAGTTACAACCTGTTGAAAATGACCTAATAATTTGGAGTTTTTTGATCCTTTAATTTTTTCCACTAGTTTATAACACATCTGATCAGTCGCTCGCTTTCTGTAAAACTCAAGTTAGGCCAACACTAATACTGTTCCCATGTTTGGAGTTCAGCCCCAAAGCGCATTTTGGCTCCTTTGGACTCAAATCAAAAACGATTCGCCTAATCGATAATGAAATTTTGATCGAGTCACTCGTCTCGAATCGCTGGAGCACAGGCGAATGGTCGGAGACTTGTCCCTTTTCTACAAGTCGATGGTTTTTTTAAGATGACTCACAAACCGCCGAAGGTAAAAAATGTCAAAGTTCAAATCCAAAAACTAGACACTTGGAGCAACAATTTCCTATTTGTAGATTTTCTATGCGATCATTTTTTATTAAGGTACGACCTGTTGAAAATGACCTAATAAATTGGAGTTTTTTGATCCTTTAATTTTTTCCACTAGTTTATAACACATCTGATCAGTCGCTCGCTTTCTATAAAGGTCAAGTTAGGCCAACACTAATACTGTTCCCATGTTTGGAATTCAGCCCCGAAGCGCATTTTGGTTCCTTTGAACTCAATTCAAAAACGATTCGCCTAATCGATGATGAAATTTTGATCGAGTCCCTCGTCTTGAATCGCTGGAGCATAGGCGAATGGTTGGAGACTTGTCCCTTTTCTACAAGTCGATGGTTTTTTTAAGATTACTCACAAACCGCCGAAGGTAAAAAATGTCAAAGTTCAAATCCAAAAACTAGACACTTGGAGCTACAATTTCCTTTTTTTAGATTTTCTGTGCGATCATTTTTTATTAAGTTACAACCTGTTGAAAATGACCTAATAATTTGGAGTTTTTTGATCCTTTAATTTTTTCTACTAGTTTATAACACATCTGATCAGTCGCTCGCTTTCTATAAAACTCAAGTTAGGCCAACACTAATACTGTTCCCATGTTTGGAGTTCAGCCCCAAAGCACATTTTGGCTCTTTTGGACTCAATTCAAAAACGATTCGCCTAATCGATGATGATCGAGTCCCTCGTCTCGAATCGCTGGAGCACAGGCGAATGGTTGGAGACTTGTTCCTTTTCTACAAGTACTTTCATGAAAAATGTTCGCAACAACGATTGATGAAGTGTGAAATCATCTTATCCATTGCTCGCTTTCTATAAAGCTGAAGTTAGGCCAACATTTATACTGGTTTCATGTTTGGAGTTCAGCCCCGAAGCATCTTTGGCTCTTTTCAATTCAATTCAAAAACGATTCGCTTAATCAATGATGAAATTTTGATCGAGTCTCTCGTCTCGAGTCACTGGAGCACAGACAAATGGTTGGAGACTTGTTGCTTTTCTACAAGTACTGTTGGCAGCAACTGATGGGTTTGATCCCCCCATTCTTGAGTCATACAAGGCACTCGGAGACAGCAAATCATGGTCTAGCTTGGTACAGTGAGGAGTTCTATCTGTGGAGGCTCTTTTTTCTATATAACTTCCGAACTAGGACATTCGTAATCGAGAAATTTAAAAAAATGTACGAAAACGTCATATAATGTCTTATTTTTTTTTCAACCATATTAAATTTAAGGAGCCTTTGCGAGAAGCATTTTTAAAAACATGCATCCGATGATGTAAACATTTTTTATGTATTGTTTTCAGTTTTCAAAAATAGCTTTTAACCTTTTCAATACTGAAAATGTGATGAATATGATGCGATTATATTCACTTTGATGTGAGGTTCTTTGCGGATTCCGTCACGAATTTTCCTACGAATTTTTCGTTATGAATCCGTTGCGAATAATTCGCTTTGGTCTAGGGGAGCCTTAAATGGGATGAAGTGTGTTAAACTTGTGAATAATAAATACCTGTGATTCGATTTCATTGGTTTCTTCTTTGTCGGTGTCGGCTTCAGTGCTTTCTTTATTTTCTTCATCTCGATCGTTTTCTCCGTCACTGTCATGGTGATCGGAGTCGTCTGTTGTGACTTCTACTGTAGGAACTTCTTCTTTACTGCTTTCTTCTTGACCCGCCGATCCGCTATCACCAACATCGCCTCCTTCCAGTTCTTTCAGTGCTTTTTCGATGTATGGCCGACATTCAGATTCGGAAGGCAACTCATCACCTTGCACACCTGTCAATTCAAATTGGTTTGAGAGATAAAAATGACCCGAGAGTATAGCAATTGGCAATGTCTCAGTAAAAACAAAGGGGACAAAATTTGTATATCAATTTTTGAAGATAACCAAGGACCAATGACCAATTTAATGTTCTATAATTAAACAGTTGAACGTGCTCAAAATTGAAAATACAACCGCAACCATAGATTAGTTTTAGCCTTCCTTGGCCTCATCAGCATGGTATGGTGGTTGTATACACTTGCAATTTAAAACCGTTAGTCAGTCGTATAAGTATCCAAGAGAGTAAACCTCCATTGGGTGACTTGTAACTGACTTTTAACTGTTTATTACGCAAACATTTTCGCTACATGCTAATTGAAACATTCTTCTCTGCTGAGATAATAAGCCTTGTATATACGAATATATACAAGTTTATTACGAATTGAAATCTAATTTCAGTAGAATCTAATGAAAACTAGATTGCAATTGCAAAGTTCACGTAGATGAAGCAAAGCTTGTATCACGGGTTGATTCGCAACATCCATTTTATTTCAACTTTAATCTAGGGATTTAGAGGGTTGCATCGCAACATCCATAGATACAAACGTCCAGTCGATTTCACCAAAAAAAGAAGAATTTTTTATTTCTTTTTTTTGTGGTCCTTGATCATCTTCAAAAATTGATGTACAAATCTCTTCCCCTGAAACCTATCTCTCTGAAGATGAAAGCTTGGCTGTCGAAACGAGTTAAAGCAACCTTTGTTGTGTTTTTTAATCTTTCTTGGTTTCAGGGGACAAGATTTGTATTTCAATTTTTGAAGATGACCAAGGACCAGTCCGTTCCACCAAAACCTTGAAACCAAGACAGATTAAAAAATTGAAATACAGAACTTGTCCTCTGAAACCAAGAAAGATTAAAAAACACAACAAAGGTTGCTCTAACGCGTTTCGACATCCAAGCTGTCATCTTCAGAGAGAAACTCTCTTTTGGTTTCAGGGGACAAGTTCTGTATTTCAATTTTTGAAGATAACCAAGGACCAGTCCATTCCATTAAAAGACAGATTAAAAAACTCAATAATAGTGGCTCTAACGCGTTTCGATTACTAAGCTGCCATCTTCAGAAAGATACTCCTGAAGATGACAGCTTGGCTATCGAAAGGCGTTAGAATAATTCTTGTGCTTTTAATCTGGTTTAGGAGAGATTCTCCTGAAGATGATGGATTGACTATCGAAGGTGTTAGAGCAACTGTTGTGTTTTTTAATCTGCTTTCTTGATTTCAGGGGCAAGATTTGTATACCAACTTCTTCTTATGCGTTCTACAATAATTAATGAGTTGGTAGATATGGAAAGTGTAACGTAATATTTATGAGAAAGAATGAAAACGTAAAATTAATAATCTTTCGAGATATTCAGTTACAGAAGAACGATTTTTGCTTTTTAATTGTGACCATTGCGTAATTTTTTAAATAAAACGACTTTTCCTAAAGTTAATTTATTCTTCTGCTTAAAACATAATAGCGATATGGCATAGAGTTTTACTTAATTGTAGACTGTATAGTTTAATTGTAAAATACATAGTTTAGTTATAGAATGTATAGTTTAGTTGTAGAATGTATAGTTTAGTTGTAGAATGTATAGTTTAGTTGTAGAATGTATAGTTTAGTTGTAGAATGTATAGTTTAGTTGTAGAATGTATAGTTTAGTTGTAGAATGTATAGTTTAGTTGTAGAATGTATAGTTTATTTGTAGAATGTATAGTTTAGTTGTAGAATGTATAGTTTAGTTGTAAAATATATAGTTTAGTTGTAGAATGAATAGTTTAGTTGTAAAATGTGTGGTTCAATAAACATTTTTATTGTTCGAAGCAGAAATTAATACCAAAAGTACCCGCAGCCTTGTTTTAAAATTTAATAACAAAATTGTCTACGTGTATTTAATAATTTTGCCCCTTTTTACGTTTAAGTTAAGCATTCAATGAAGTTTGGTGGTTAACTTCGGTAGTATTGAATTTTTGGCACGAATTCAAGAAAACAGCTGTGATGTGTATTTTATAACATAACACGTTGAAACAAAATTGCTGGGATATCTAAATTTGGCGTATTTCAACCTCAACTTTTCTTCAAGTTATTTAAGTTTTTTATAAAATTATAAAACATCTTATTCACAGTCAATATTCGCGCCTTATGAAAATCCGGATTTACTGTCTAAAAATAAGATAACCCGAGATATTTTTAGAAAATTTCTCGGTAAGCTTCATGCAAATTTCATACAGATCGTATTCATTTTTTATTCCATTCTTTATTTATTATATTTATTCACTTTTTATGCAATTCTGGACTTTGTTATAGCACCAAGGCCTATTCCAATTTTCCTGACGCTATATATCTTAAGGGTGCAAAATTGAACTCACCTTTGCTTTTTCAAATACGGGCACCATATTGGTTAAAATTAATTTTGATTTAAGTCGCCCTTGTCGAAGATTTTGCTAATAACATTTTTTGAATAGAATAATTAAAAGCTATTTCGTTCTGCTTTTGTAATTTGTTTAAATTATGATAACGCATGTAACGTAAATTGTAAAACATTTTACAGAATCGGTTTATTAAGTTCAGTAATTGCGATACTAGAATTGAGACTGCTAGAAGAATATTTAATAGAGCATAAGTAAGAGTAGTAACATAATAAAAAAAGTATTGATCTTTCTTATTACTTTACTACTTTATTACTACTCATGCTCTACTAAATCATTCTCTAGCATCTAACGGGTTGACTTTTAGTACTATAATTATTGAAATTGGTTAATTGATTTCCGAAATTATTTTTCCATCTCGATCTTTTACAATTTCATAACTCTTTACCTGATTGAAATAATTATACTTTTATGAAATACACTTTGGTCAGTGATGCGACCAATAGAGTAATTTTAATTAAAATATTACTCTCATTGATAGGTGTTCGCTCATGACTAAATTTCAAATTAATTTTCATATTCTAAGAGATTTTGTTGAGATGAATATTGTATCAGTCATGGCCACTCTATTCTAAATTCGTAACAGCAGTGTTGTTGGCGAAATGCCTATATCGTCAGCAAAAACTCTCTAGTTATAGCCCAAGAAAGCTAAAGAAGTAAAAAAAAATATGACATGAGTTTGGTATTTTATATTAGCGATATACATATATGTAAGCATTTTTGTCGCCTCACTGATAATTCGGGAGTACTGCGTGTCTTTTTTTTTATCAAAAAAATATTTGCTTGGAAGAAATGCTATTATTTTTTAGTTATGTAGGCCATGTTGAAGAATTTGAGTTAAATTGATTATTTGAACTTGGGTATTTTTAGTAAAAAGTTTATTTATGGTGAAATTTTATTATTAGAAGCAACAGACGCTAAAAATAACATATCATATTATAGGACGAAAAATGGAACCGTAAATATGATGATCTAAAAACGTTACATAATTAACGTAAGTTTTTGATTGCCCTTGAAAAACAGGTATCCATTTTCCGGGGGTATATGATTGGAAAAGCTACTTTCAATGTCAATATATTCTATTTGAAGAAATTTGGGAAGCATTGACTGAATAATCATTCATCGAACTTACCCTGCAAGGTAATGGTAAGAAGTGTTACTCCAAGAAGTAGAAAGAGCCATGAGGACTTCCAGTAGACCTCCATGGCTTATCTTCACTACACTCGTCACATCAACGTCTCGCACTAAACAGCAACACCGTCCAAGTTACTCTACACATATTATCGTTGCTCCTTTCAGTAGCGTCCTGATCTTTTGCCAAAACTATTTATTTGATTTTCACTTCGATTTAATACGACACGGCCATCTCCGAAATTTAAAGATTTTTTACGAGCTACATTTTAACACCAGGAGTAATGAATGGTCCATTGGGCAATAAAATCTTAAAAGTAAATAAATGTGTACCTAAGGAACATGTATCAATCCTAACATTCCTAACAATTCTTCTCTTAACAATTTTTATATCAAGACCAATCCTAAAAATCTCTAATTATTAAAATAAATTATTTTCAAAAATATCTACAAGAGAAAATGTTTTTGAAATGCTTTGGCTGACCTTTTGGCAATAATTACATTCCAAGATCGCTATTTTATATGTGCCAAATATTAGCAAGCATTCAATGAAGGTAAAATTTTGAAAAAAAATTTTTATTTGTCTAATTATATCGCCGAATATAATTGAAATTATACAAATGATTGAAATGTTAATGCGAACTAAAAAGCGTGAGTTATTTTTATATTTCACTTGTTAACTTCAAACGACAGTTAAGTTATTCTCATACTAGCTCGATATAGATTAATCAAGATTCTTTTGATGATAAATCGCACCATTAAGATAATTAAAAATTAGAAATTTTGCTTTTAGAATCAAAGATTTTTCATACGTTTTGGTTTTTAAATAGCTTCTAAAAATATATGGAGTAAATGTAATTATTTAGAATGGTATCTACGAATCATAAGGTACAACGTCAAATGACGGTTAACCTATATTTTTAGGGTAACCCCGTTCTGCGGTATTTTTATAACAATTACAAACATTTATTTTAAGCGTTTTTTACTTCACATATTCAAATTGAACATGTACGCTTTTCGCCCATCATTTTAAATCAACCAATTTAGTATCTCAAAACCATATTTCTTTGGCAATACTACCAGAAAATTTCAACAAGATTTAGATACAAACTATAGAAATTTTATTAAAATTGCTAACCTGGTAATTTTTCTCTAAAGAAATAAAAAAATAAATAAAACAATAAAAAAATTATGTAATTTAGCGTATCGAATATGGAACTGGATTAACTTTGATGGACCAAAGTTTCCATAGGAGTAGTTATAATAGGGTAGGCAATTGGCCCCCATTTTCTTATACACTCGCGCAAAAACATGTATTCAGCCGAAAGGACTTGTTTATCTCAAAATTTCGTACTTTTCGATTTTAAAATTCTCCGCTATGTGGAAATTTCGACTATTTTTACTCTTGTTCGTCTCTTCTTCGAAATATGGAGTTCATTCTTTCATGCTCAAAATTTTGGTTTCTTCAGGAACTCTCTACTCAAATCCGTCTTTTTCGTGTTCTCAAAAATCGATTTTTTGTGAAAATGTCTTTTTTACACTTGGACTTTCGAAATTAAATGTATTCACAAAATTTGACTTCCTTTCAAAATTAATTTTTTTCGAGTTTGTTCTAAATAGCGGTTTTTTTTTTCGAAATTTCGACTTCGTTTTTAGGATTGATCTTGATAACGAAGGCTTCCACGGCCAGAGTCAGTACAGGATATACTTCTTCCGGGATTGGACCGTGTCAAAGAACTACTAAAAGTTTTCGACGTTTCACCCACCATCGTAGAAGAGTTTCGCCTCTGGTATGGTGGACATACTGAGGTTACCGTGCTCTTCGGTTTAAACTTTCTCATCGTTTGTACCAATTTTCAATTCAGAAGAGTTTCGCCTCTGGTATGGTGGACATACTGAATTACCGAGCTCTTCTGTCTAAATCTTCTTATCCTTTGTACCAATTTTCAATTCAGAAGAGTTTCGCCTCTGGTATGGTGGACATACTGAGTTACCGTGCTCTTCTGTCTAAACTTTTTTATCCTTTGTACCAATTTTCAATTTAGAAAAGTTTCGCCTCTGGTATGGTGGACATACTAAGGTTATCGTGCTCTTCTGTCTAAACTTTCTTATCGTTTGTACCAATTTTCAATTCAGAAGAGTTTCGCCTCTGGTATGGTGGACATACTGAATTACCGAGCTCTTCTGTCTAAATCTTCTTATCCTTTGTACCAATTTTCAATTCAGAAGAGTTTCGCCTCTGGTATGGTGGACATACTGAGTTATCATGCTCTTCTGTCTAAACTTTCTTATCCTTTGTACCAATTTTCAATTCAGAAGAGTTTCGCCTCTGGTAATGGTGGACATACTGAATTACCGAGCTCTTCTGTCTAAATTTTCTTATCGTTTGTACCAATTTTCAATTCAGAAGAGTTTCGCCTCTGGTATGGTGAACATACTGAATTACCGTGCTCTTCTGTCTAAACTTTCCTTTGTACCAATTTTCAATTCAGAAAAGTTTCGCCTCTGGTATGGTGGACATACTGAGTTAACGTGCTCTGATGTTTTGAAATTGGCTTTTTCATTTTTGCATATTCCCTTATATTTCCCTTTTATTTATTGTTTCTTTTCTTTGTTCCTGAAGAAGCCCTCTACGATGGTGGGCGAAACGTCGAACACTTTTAGTAATTCTTTGACACGGTCCAGTCCCGGAAGAAGTATATCCTGTATCGACTGTGTGGGACTGAAAAGGAAACAAGTGTACACATGGCGTGTGCTTGTCCAAACCTTGCCCGATACAGTAGTAGTTTTTTGACACGGTCCAATCCCGGAAGAAGTATATCCTGTAGGATTTATATTCTTTTCAAAATGTCCCCAAGTTTCTCAAATATCAGCTTTTATTATTTATACAGGGTATAAGTAATGGTACACAGAGCAATGGTGAATTTTTCGAATAAAAATAATGTGATTTAGCTACATTTACTTTACACCAAAAGTTGATATTAACAGAGGGTGTTAAAGTTGAAAAAAAAATTCGATTTTTTTGTATATGTATGTACCGCAAAGATGATGTCAAAAAATAATGCATAAATGACTCACCTGAATGTCCGGTGTTTTCTGCTTAAGGTGTGCCAGGGAAGGGAAAGGAAAATAGGAAAAACCCCAGCAAAACACTAATTAATTAACCGACCGAAATTTCTAACCACTGCCTTCTCTGGTGGCCGCGCAATAATCATCTTTTTCGTTATCGTATAAAACACCTGCTGACACCAACAAGTACTTTTTCATATATGGCGCCAACAGTATAATTATGGAATTAATTGTAATATAGGCACGAAACTTGGCACAAGAGGGTTTCTTAAGACGACAAACTCTAATTTGTTAACATATTACCAACAGCTGATAGAGGGCCCTACTTGCGCTATTCTGCATAATTCTAAAACATCATAACTTTTTTGTGTACCCACGTATATGAATTTTAAATGGGCTATTTTATTTCCCCATATTTTTTACGTAAAAAAGGCGTACTTTCTGAAAGTTGGTACGAGCAACCGTTTCCAAGATATTTGCCTTTAAAGCTTGACGTTCCTTGGTTTTAAATTACTAAAATATTAAATTTTCGAAGTAGACTTCAAAAAAAAGTAATCATAAGTCAGCTTTGAAACTAATTTATGTTAAATATTACTTTGCTGATAATACTATTACCTAAATTTTGAAAATCTTAATAAAGAAAATCCAAAAAATTAAGACGTAATTTATTTTCTAACATAGAAATTTGTGTAAAAAAAAAGAAAGATTGCTACTATCTAAAAGCAGAGAAAGGCAATAAGATTGTTGTATTGGATAAACCTGATTATAACAATAGAGTAAACAATTTAATTGAAAGTGGACCATATGAGAGAATAGCAAAGAATCCATTACCAAAAATGATTAAAGAATTCAAAGATGCTATAAAGAAATGCAACAATCTTATTACCAACCCAATAAAATACAAAATTAACTCGAGTAATCCATCGATCCCCAGATTGTATTGTTTACCAAAAATTCATAAGCCGGGAAATTCAATGAGACCAATTGTTTCAGGTGTAATCGCACCCACTTACCAATTAGCAAAATGGCTTAACAATGAATTCGTAAAACTTCAGAACAATAATGCATCATTTTCAATTAAAAACACCACTGAATTTATAAATAAAATTAAAGATTTGACCTTGTCACCCACAGAAATTCTGGTATCTTTTGATGTAACTTCACTTTTTCCCAGCGTACCAATAGCCGAAATTTTAAATTATTTAGAACTCTTGACATTTAATCAAATAGACAAAGAAGTAATTTCAGAATATTTAACTCTAACTTCATTATGCATGAAACAGAACGTCTTCCAGTTTGACAATAAATTTTATAAACAAACAAATGGTACCGCCATGGGAAATCCATTAAGTCCATTTCTAGCTAATCTTTTCATGGACAATTTTGAACAAGAAATCAAAAATGAATTAATAAACTTTCCTCGAATTTGGATACGATACGTAAACGACATTTTTGCAGTTTTTGACACCAGTAAATATGAAGTTCAAGATTTCGTTGATAAGTTAAACTCAAAATACAATTCCATTTACTTTACATTTGAAAAAGAAACCAATGGATTACTCCCGTTTTTAGATATCTTGGTTATCAGAAATAAAAATAATTTAGAGTTCGATATATACAGAAAAGAAACCAATACAAATCGCTTTATCACAGCTGATTCTAATCATTGTCCACAACAGAAATTAGCAAGTATACGTTTTTTAATCAACAGGCTTTTAAATGTAAGTAAATCCAGATATACAAAAGAATTAGCTTACATTAAAGATGTTGCGATTTTTAATGGTTTCCCCGTAGAAACAGTAAACAGCATATTAAGAAAATGTAGATTTAAGAAAATAATTCAGGATTGCTCTAAGCTTGACCAATCTAAAGATAACACTCCTACAACCGTTGTGAAATTACCATTTTACCCAAATATCACTAATAAAATTAATAAAGTTTTAAAAGAAAACAACGTAAAAGTAGTGTACACAGCCAATAACAGTCTCCGCAATAATTTGGGTAATGCTAAAGATAAATTGGACAAGCTTGAGAATTCCGGAATTTACGAAATAAGCTGTAACAATTGTAATTTGTCATATGTTGGACAGACCAAGAGATCCATTAAAACCAGATTTAAAGAACATATCGCTCATTTTAGATACAATAGAGAAGAAAAATCAATTGTCGCCCTACATATGATAAATACAGGACACAAAATTAACATTGAAAATTTAAAATTGTTAAGATCGGTCACAAATAGCAGAGAACTTGATGCATATGAAACAATTTGTATCAATCAGAGGCCAGTTACCCTTAACGGAGATAAAGGACCATTGGCGGCCTCCAGTTTATTAAAGGCTATTTGTGGCAGGTCAAAATTGCATGCACCAGATGTGTTAAACAATTAGAAATAGTTCTATAATGCACAGACCAATAGGTTTGAACATTTATTAGATTCGAAGTTTGGAAACCAAATCTAATAAATGTTCAAACCTATTGGTCTGTGCATTATAGAATCCTTGTCTTCTGGGAACTCTCCTAGAGAGCAACCGCTTCGCTAGGTGGCAGTGTTTCAATTGTTGGTAGTTCAGCTACCTATGATTCACTATACACGCCTGGAGGGCTGCATGAATTTGTAGTCTAGGTTGCATTCTTCTTGCAATTAGAAATAGGAAAGAAAGCAAAAGACCGCCAGTATCCATTTGAATCTCAATGCAGATGACGTCGATGCATGTTTTGCTAATCTTTTTAGATTAGTGCGCTTGAAAATGCCAGTTCTGCTGGCGAAATACGTATCGCGTAATTATTTATTTAATTGCCGATGTGGTAAAGGGGTGAAACCTTCTTTGGACATAGAAATGTGAGATATGATCTCTGAGTACGCACAAGAAAACTTTAATAGTCTGGGTGGTCAAAGCAGATATTTCGAGATGAATTTCAATAAAAGACAGCTAGATTCTTAATTGGTTACAATCTCTTTACATGAAAAAGGTCATTTCCCACATACTTATTTTTAAAAATAAATTTTGTTTTAGTATTTTTTTAAATTTGCTTTAGAAATTTAAAAAATATGTGTAGTAATAATGTCAGTAGAGTAATATTTGATATAAACTATTTTAGAGGCAGTTTTATTACTTTTATTTTGAAACCTACTGCGAAAAATTCACATTTGCATAACTTAAAATAAACGTACGGCAAACTTTGAAGGCAAATATCTTGAAAACGGTTGCTTGTATCAACATTTAGAAAGTATACCTTTTTTACGTAAAAAAAGTAGGTAAATAAAAATATCTATTTAAAATAAGTGTATATAAAGGCACAAAAAAGTTATGATGCTTTTGAATAATACAAGGTAGCGCTGGTGGCGCCCCCTATGAGTTACTGACAATCTGTTAGCAAATTAGAATTTCTTGACCAAAGAAACTCCCTTATGTCAAATTTCTTGTCTATAGAGAAATGTGTTCATCAGTTATGCGAAAAAAATCACAATTTTTTTTCAACTTTGACACCCTGTATCTCTGTTAATATCAACTTTTGGTATAAAGTAAATGTGGCTAAATCACGTTGTTTTTATACGAAAAATTTACTCTTGCTCTATGTACCATTACTTATGGTCCACCCTGTATATTAAATTGGAATGTTAATAAAAACGTAAAGATATTGGGAATGATATTTTTGGATAATATCGAAAAAAAAAAAAGGTTTCTTGTTAATCGACCTCTTTAAAAAAAATTAAATATTGTCAGTCAGAGGCAGCGGGTTTTGATTTTGGGGTAGGGTACACGGTAGAACCTGGTAATTGGTAAACATTATTAATATTTACATTTTTTGAAACTTTAACTTTAAAGTTGAAATTTTCAAAAAAGAAAAAAATTGAACTTGTTATTTTTACTTTTTTCTAATTTTTATTTTTATAATTGACATTTTTAACTTTTACTTTGTGAAATTCTTCACTATTACTAACTATCAAACTCTATTAACTAACTATTAAACTCTATTAACTAACTATTAAACTCTATTAACAATAAATACAACAACCAGTCTGTATATCTTTTCAAGTTTGTTCTAAACAGCGGTTTTTTTTTTCGAAATTTCGACTTCGTTGTTAGGATTGATCTTTTCAAAATTGCCCCAAATTTCTCAAATATCAGCTTTTACCGAACATTTTCTATTTTCAAGAAAATATTATGTGATTTAACAAATTGCGATTTTGTTCGTCGAAATTCATCTTATTTGAGAAGTTTAACTTTTTTCTTAAAATTTGGCTTTCCATGGGAAATTTTAAGTTTTTTAAAGTTTGGCACATTTCCCGAATTTGAATTTTGTTGACATTCGTCTTTACTGCCGAAATTGGATTAGTTTCATTGCCATACAACTAATTATTATTTATAAACTGAAATCTAAACGCAAATTTTCATTCAATTCCTATTGAGTGGCATTTTCTTCACCAGTTGCTTCGTCCAGACGTCTAAATTTTCAGTTACCTTTTTTCGCTAAAGATTGGCAATCTTTTATAGATTGCCCCAAACAACGATTGCGTTAGATTTTAGTTTGAAGCAACTGGCGAAGAAAATGCTACTCAATAAGAATGGAATTAACGAAACTTCGCAAAGAAGATACAGATAATATACAAATTTTCAACTTGATTTCAAATGAGGAACTTCCGTACACATTTTTATCAACTATTTAACATCCTTGTAGGACAAATTTTCCAAAATGTTTTCTTAGTGCTCACCTACGTTATATAATGAATTCATGTGAGAAATTCCATGCTTCTAAGCCGATCGGTTTAGGTTGTGGGTTGTCTCCTTATCAATATTTTGAGTTTTATTGAGTAGATGAAATAATTTTTATGAAATAAATAAATATCTTCATGAAACAGGGAACGCTTTAAAAATGTTTGATATACAAGGCAAAATGAATTATTTTTCAAGACAGTTCCGGTGGGGGGATTTGCAAATGCATAACATGGAGGGAAATATTAATTAAATAAATAAAAGACTAGCTGTTACTCGCAACTTCGTCGGCGAACTACAATGCAACTGAATGGATGTTTCAAAATAATTGTACATTTAATTCAGATTTGAAATTAGTATTCAGATCAAATTGTTAAGCGGTAACGTAATATTACTAAAATCGAGAATACAGATATCTACTTTTATGGTAATAATTCGAGGATCTAAGAAGAGAGGCCGCTGTCAAAATAAGATCACATAGTTGGCAGTTATCTCTCTCTATTTCATCGCATCGGAAGGTTATGGGGTGAAAAGAAAAATCACGTATTGCCGTTCTATACTTTTAATTATATCAAACCCCTTTCGCTTGAAAGAATACCGAACAACTAACTAACAATTCTGCTCTTCTGGGTGTTCTTCATTTATATAACTTGAAACCTATGGTAATAAAATTTTGTTTATATAAAAGTCGCCGTTCAATAACAGCCTGATTAAGCTTTCTTGCACGTGGATAAACATTGAGATAAACGAATATAGTTTTTGCTTATTTCCAACACATCGTATAAAATGGTTTCTGGGCAAAATTTGGGATAAAAAGTAGTCTAATAACTATTCCGCCTCGTAAAGAATGTCTATACAAATTTTCCTTAAAATGGCTTCAGCAATTATGCCATGAAAAGCGCACAAATAAACAGACGCTTTAGAATTTATATATTAGTTAGGATTATTAAGTTAATTGGCAGGATCGGGTTCGGGTTCGTATTTGTGTGTGGGGTCCGGGATCCGAGCTTCGGGATCCAGGGTCCGGTGTCCAAGATCCGGTGTCCGAGGTCCGGTGTCCGAAGACCGACGGGTTAGGTTAGGTTTGGTTAGGTTAGGTTGGGTTAGGTTAGGTTGGGTTAGGTTAGGTTGGGTTAGGTTAGGTTGGGTTAGGTTAGGTTAGATTGGGTTAGGTTAGGTACCTCTTTAGTTTATTTCGATAACACTCTAATCAGCTTTTCTTCTTTGATAACGAAGGCTTCCACGGCCAGAGTCAGTAAGGATATACTTCTTCTGGGATTGGGCCGTGTCAAAGAACTACTAAAAGTGTTCGACGTTTCGCTCACCATCGTAGGGGGCTTCTTCAGGAACAAAGAAAAGAAACAATAAATAGAAAGGGAAATATAAAGGAATATGCAAAAATGAAGAGGCCAATCTCAAAAAATGAGAGCACGGTAACTCAGTATGTCCACCATACCAGAAGCGAAACTCTTCTGAATTGAAAATTGGTACAAAGGATAAGAAAGTTTAGACAGAAGAGCACGGTAACTCAGTATGTCTATCATACCAGAGGGGAAACTCTTCTGAGAGGAAAGAAAGAAAGGGAAACGTTATATACCATTGGTCTGCCCGATCACTCCAGAAGATTTCCGATGGTTGGTTTCCAGATGGTCGTCTCTGTTGATGTCGCGACTAGTCGCGAATCCCATGAATGTTCCGATTATTTGAATTTGAATAATCTTCTGTTGGCAACACTGCAGGTAGACCATAGGGAAAGTCTGCTTCTAAGGTAGAGGAATACCCGGAGCAAATAAATGAATAGGAAATAAAAAGTCCCTAGAGAACAAAGAAAAAAGGGAATTAATGCATAAGTATTAGACGTGCATAGATAAAGGGTGTGGTCCTTTTGGACAGTGACCTCATAAAGAAGTATTCTTGGTAAGTTTTTGATATGTCTAAGCTTGTAATTATCAGAGAGTGTAAGGGTTGATGAAAATTAGTAAAATAAAGATAATGAGATGAGAATAGCTGTGTGGTCAGGGGTGGCTGTAGGGGGAGGTTGGAGGCCACTAATGAGGGTGTTTACCTAGTTTTAAGGGTAGAAGGTGTTTGTGTAGAGATATAAGAGAAAGGAAGTACTTTAGATATAATTGTGAGAGAGTGTTTACCCTTTAACTAGCTCCAGGAGGTGTTTACCTCAGAATCAAACTTAGAGGGTGTTAACCCTATAAGTAGTATCAGAGGATACTGTAGCATAATCATCTGTAGAGTAGCATCAGAGAATGCTTGCCGTATAATCAGCTTTAGAGGGCGTTAACCCTATAACCAGTATCAGAGTACACTTATGGCATGATCAACTTTAGGAGGTGTTTCCCTTATGACCATAGTGTTAACCCTATAATTAGAATCAGAGGACCTTTATAGCATGATCAACTTTAGAGGGTGTTTCCCTTATGATCATCAGAAAGTGTTTGTATTAGATCAACAAGAGGCTTTTCACCCTAATAATAATGATATCAGTAGAAATTTACTTTACCCATGATACAAGAGAGTGTTCACACTATTTTCTGTTACGAACTTTTTTATATAATATATGTACAGTTTCAGTTTGTTAATAACTAGGTGAATCCAAGGCAATCCATTTCGCAAATTATATCTGTAACCTACAATATTCGCGACAGTTGAGGTTTTTGGGAAATTTTTGGATTTCAATGGCCTCGCGGATCTTCCTATTATAGTAATTGGGAATATTGGATATAATTGAAATATTATCAAAGAGAATCTTATGTCCGGTATCATGTTGATCTTCCGCAATGGCTGACTGCGAAAATAAACCAGACCTAAGACATCTTTGGTGGTCGGATATTCGCGTCTTAAATGATCGCCCCGTTTCTCTGATGTACACTGAACCACAAGAACCCTATACACACCATTAGAACAAAAGGATAAAATTTTATCTTTGGGAGATGGGAGGAGCTGTTGGATCTTTGAGGATGATGATAAAATGGATTTAATGTTGTGTTTTCTCAATAATTTTCCGATTTGATCTGTTACTTCGTGAACATAAGGAAAAAAGGCTTTGGAAAAAATTATAGAATTTTGTGAAGGACGAGGCATAAGATGAAGATGTCTTTTAACGACAGTTTCAATGGCGAGCGATTTGTAACCATTGTTGCGGAGGTTGAAATGAATTTTGTTCAAATCGTTTGAAAGATTTATCGGTTGTGAAATTGCTACAGATCGTGAAACCAGTAAATTTATGACAGAACGTTTTTGGGAAGGGTGATGATGGGACTCTGCATGCAAATAACGATTAGTATGGGTGGGTTTTCGATAAACGGAATGGTAAACGGGTGACTAGTACGCAGTGGCGGCTGGCGTATAGGCACTGTGGAACTGCAGCACCTCCAATTTCATTTACAACTTTTTTCCTCAAAATTTTCTAAACACTTTTCATTGCACAATTTTTTGTAGAAATTTTAAATTTTCTCTGATTTCTTTTTATAGAAATTTTAAGTTTCTTTCAAGAAGTTACGACATTTAAAAACCTATTTTATTTTTAATTTTGATCAAAATCACATTTTTCAAAATTTTGAAACAATTGCAATATTTCCACGTTTAATCTTGAGATGTTGAGAAAAAATTAGTTTAAAAAACGAAATTTAAAACAAATTTTTCAGCTGAAACTGGAAATTTTGAGAAAAAGTCGAAACAATTTGGAAAAAATTGGGGAAATCATCTTGCGAGACAAAATCGAATTTCAAGAGAAAATTGGAAAATTTTTTATTTTGAGTTTAAAAGTCATGATCGTTGAAAAAGGGGAAATTTAAATAATTTTGAATCTAATAGTGATGAAAAAAAGTTAATCCCAAGAAATATAAAATAATTAAAAATTTGAAAGGAAAGTCGAGATTTCGAAAACCAAGTAAAACTCGAAAAGGACGAATTTCGAGTGTAATGTCAACATTTTGAAACAATTGCAATATCTCCACGTTTAATCTTGAGATGTTGAGAAAAAGTTAGTATAAAAAATGGAATTTCTAACAAATTTTTGAGCTGAAATTAAAAATTTTGAGAAAAAGTCAAACCTTCAGGAAAAAAATCAAAACCTGTTTCTGCAAAGTTTCCATTTGTCCTAAATATTTTATAAAAAGAAATGTTCTCGAAATTTTTATTTTTCCTGTTTTTAAAATTCTTAAAAGTTCTTGTAGAAATTCCAACTTTTCTAGATTTTTCTTTATGTTCCTCTAATTTGCTTTAAAAAAGTCAGGTTTTTTACGACTCGTTGACAATTTAAAGTTGAAATACAAAACTTGTCCCCTGAAACCAAGAAAGATTAAAAAAAACCCAACAAAGGTTGCTCTAACGCGTTTCGACGGCCAAAATGTCATCTTCAGTATCTCTCTGAAGATGATAGCTTGGCTACAGAAACGCGTTAGTGCAGCTACCTTTGTTGTGTTTTTTAATCTTTCTTGGTTTCAGAGGACAAGTTCTGTATTTCAATTTTTAAAGATAACCAAGGACCAATCCTTTCCACCAAAAATTTAAAGTTCATTTTATTTTGTAGTTTTGACAAAAACTGTTTGGAAAAAACTCTGAGAGCTCTATAAAAATTTCAACATTTTGGGAAAAACAAAAAATTTCGACTTTTTTATAAAAATATTTCAAATTTTTTTTCAAATTTCGATTTTTTCTCTAAGAAATTTTGCTTTTTTTTCCTATGCAATTTGTGTTTTTCTGTAAACATTTTATACAAAGAATTATTTTTGAAGTTTCGACTTTTCCTGGAGGTTTGGTCTTTAAAATTGTTTTTCTTGTAGAAATTTTAATTTCTCTAATTTGTTGTGAAAATTTAAAAGTTTTTTTAACGAAATGTTAATATTTTAAAGTTCATTTTATTTTGTAATTTTGATAAGAAACTAAAAATTGTTAAGTATAAGTTTAGAAAAATAAACTTCAAATTTGCATAAAAATAAGAAAACTTTGAGAAAAAGACTGAAATTTCAAGAAAAAATCAACCTTGTAAATTACAACCTTATTTACAATTTTATATTTCTCTAAAAAATTGCTACTACTGTAGGACCAAAGAAAATTCTGAATCATAATTTCCAACTGTTCGAAAATATCGACATTTAAAATAAATTGCAGTTTTTAATTAAATTTATAAAGAAGGTGATTTTTTTGAATATTGGAGAAAACTCAGAATTATCGAAAAATTCGCAGTTATCAAAAAAGTTGAAATCTTGAAACGGTAAAAATTTGAAAAAAAGTAGAAATTTTACCCTTTCAAAAATTTCAACTTTTTTGATAACTGTCTTCTGATAACTGTTTTCTGATAACTGAATCTTTTCTTTTAGGACGAAGGTCAAGTTTTCAAAAAAAAATCGAAATTTTAAAACAAAAGTCGAAGTTTTCAAATGGAGTCGAAATTTTAGGAAATATTGGTCGAAAATTTCAATAAAATGTTTTAAGAAATGTCTGGCTTAAAAAAAAATCACAATTTTCAAAGAAGCTGAATATTTTGAATGTTGGTGAAAACTTAAAATTACCGAAAAATTCCTAATTATCAAAAATGTTGAAATTTTGAAAAGGCAAAATTTTGAAAAAAGTCGAAATTTTCAATAATTCAAGTTTAAAAAGAATCTTTTCTTTTAAGTCGAAAGTCAAGTTTTCAAAAAGAATCGAAATTTTAAAACAAACGTCGAAGTTTTGAAATTGAGTCGAAATTTTACGAAATATTGGTCGAAAATTTCAATAAAAGGTTTAAAGAAATGTCTGGCTTAAAAAAAAATCACAATTTTCAAATAAAGGATCGACAGTTTACAAGGAATGTCAAAATTTTCAAAAAGCTGAATATTTTGAATATTGGTGCAAACTCAAAATTACCGAAAAATTCCTAATTATCAAAAAAGTTGAAATTTTGAAAAGGCAAAATTTTGAAAAAGTCGAAATTTTCAATAGTTCAAGTTTAAAAAGAATATTTTCTTTTAAGTCGAAGATTTAATAGAAAATGTTTAAAAAAATGTATAAATAAAATTTAAAAAAAAATTCGAACGTTTCAAAAAAAAGTCGACAATTTAAAAAGTTAAAACCCCAGTTTTGAAAAAATTTACATTTTCAGAAAAAGTAAAAATTTTCAAATGGTAAAAATTAAAAAATAAATGTAATAATTAATTTTTTTAAAAATATTACAAAAAAAACAGAACACCGAAAAGTCTAAATTATAACGAAAATACGGAAATTTTCAAAAAAGTATTCACAGTTTTTCAGAAAAGTCAATACATACTTAGAAATAAAATAAGGCTTATAAGAAAAAATCTAAATTAAATTTTGCAATAGGGGAAACCCGGGTAAAGTGAATACCTTCAACTGTTTTTGATTATTTTGGTTTAGTTGTAACTGGGGAAATTGAAACAATTATTTATAGACAGTCTTTATTAAATGAACTTACAGTATAGTACCATATTTGCCATTAATATTAATTAAATTTTTAGTTATAAGTCAAGTTTTCAACAGTGGCTTATTATCCACTTTGCCCGAGGCACCGGGTAAAGTGAATATGATACATGGGCAAAGCGAATAACAACATTAATTGGCATGAGATTAAACTTACAAACAAAATAAACATTGAAAATTAAAAGAACATATTTAAAATATTTGTTTTCTGGTACACGTCTAATAATTGCAGTTATCACAAACAAAATTATCACTGCCTTCGAAGGCTGCACTTCATGACAGCACTGAGTACAAATACTACATTGTATCCAGTTTTCCGTTGGCTGATCATCTTCTTCAATGTACATTTCACCGCACAAAATGCATCTGATATCATCAAATTTCTTTATTTTCTTCTGCTTTTTATTATCTTTTGCACTCTTTTTCATTTTGTTAGCAGAGATTTTCAATTTAACAGTCTTTTTGTCAGCAGTCTTCTTTACAGTCTTCTTTGCATTTTCAAATTTCTGTTTCTGCTCTTCCTTTGCTGGACTACTTGTCAGTATTGTAGATCTTTGTAACTTCCGTTAACGTAATGTTGTTAATTTAGCAGGCTGAGGAATAGGTTTTAAAACTAAAGGACTATAGTAGGTCTTAAAACATCCAGGTTCAGGCGAAGTGACGGGAACATCATTGCCTTGAGTTTCTTTTGTAGTTGCAGATCCCGTAGAAATGCAAAGACCTTCTTTAATGTTAGCGTCGTCTTGAGACTGAGACTGACCTAGAACTTCATTTGACGAAGAAACAGGTAAAGGATTAATGGATACTAAAATCTGTGAATTTTTTTCTTGAATAGGATTTATGATTGAATCAGATTGTTGAGTGGCATTTGCCATTGAAGGTGGTATGGGTTGATCGTGAGTTTCAATTGAAGGTGACGCTTGAACAACAGAAGTAGGCAAATCAATTATTTTCAGTGGGGGCAAAGTTTTAGCCTGAGTATTCAAATTTGATGTGCCTGCAAGTACCTCGGCTGGTGCAAAATGCTCATCACCAAAAGCGTGCTTGTTTACAGGCCATATTCCAGGTCGTTCAAATCCATGCACTGCATTGATGGCCACAGCAGCTTTGAGAAAAGCTGGTGCTAGCAATCTAGATACATCGTACTGGTTTATGATGCGGCCGGGGTGAGATTTTTGAAAAATGTTCACTTCCCTTTCAAAATGCGTTTTCAGCGGGCCGTACACAGCAACATCCATAGGTTGCATTTTGTGAGTAGTATGCAATGCTAAGGATAATATCAGCACGTTATTTTTGGTAGCGTACTCAAGTGCAGAAAAGTATTTGTGGCTTTCATGGTTATCTAATAATAATAGGACCTTTTTGTCTGCTGTTGGCCTCACTTGGTCTACAAAGAAATACAGCCAGTTCAAGAAAACTTCGCCTGATGTCCAACCATTAGGGGTACACGTTCCTTGAGTCCCTGGTGGACTTCCATCAAAAAGTCTTGGTTGCATCTTCTTTCTTGCAAAAATTAGAAAAGGTGGAAGAAAACTACCAGCTGCATTACAACACCCGGTAACGGTGGTTAATTGGCCGCGTTCTGCACTTGCAATCATGCCTACTTGCTTTTTCCCTTTTACGGAAAGAACCTTTGGGGGGTTATTTGAGGTCGTTGATATCCCAGTTTCGTCCATATTGTATATTCTGGAGGCTTCGATGTTATTTTTTTCAATGGCACTTTCAAGATTTTCATAAAAATGGCCCACTTCGCGGCGATTAAATCCTTTCGCTCTCGCCACAGGTCTTGATTCTGGAGTTCTTAGCGTCAAGTTGGTATGACGAGATAAAAATCTTCGCAGCCATTCTTCTCCAGCTTTTTTATTTTTATTCCAATTCTCAGGGTATTGCAAATTGTTGCGTTGTGCATACTCAAATGCCAAACTCATAAATTCATCCCGAGTGAGGCCGAAAAACACTGCGTCCATATTTTGTAGGTAAGTCACCATTTCAATTTCTTGGTCCTCCGTGAATATAGGACGGAATCGACCGAGCTGTGGAGAAGCAATTCCACTTTTGACATGTCTGTATAGGGTGGCATATGCAAGTCCGTATTTTTTGGCTGTCCCTTTGATAGATTCTCCCGCCTTACATAAATTTATTGCAGTCTGCATGGAATTTTTACTCCAAGCACATTGTGCTGTCGTTCTTTTATATCTATTGACCATCTGCAAAAAACATAATAAAATACATAATTCCATAAAATTATATTACTCGTGATGACCGGGCAAAGAGAATAGGGTGTCCACTTTGCCCGATTCGCTTTGCCTTTCGGGTACATTTTTGAGGTTTTCCCAAATCATTAAAAAACCAGTGCATCTAAACTCGTCATTTACACATATTTGAAAGCTATATAATCATGCATTAAATCTTCCTCATAACGAACAACATCTCACAAATAATATTATATTTATAAACGAATAGCTTACCTCTTAAAATTAATATTTTTCGTGCAAAAACACACTTCGTCCACTCACTGGCGCCGCGCGACGTAAACACGTGCCGGAATACTTGCCGCGCACGAAGCGGCAACAGGCGACCATTTCAGTGACAACGCGGTTGCCGGCTAACGAACAATTTGGGAGTAGTGGGCACTATTCGCTTTGCACGGGGTATCCACTTTGAACGGGTTTCCCCTACAGTCGAAATTTGGAAAAAATCCAACCTTTCGAAAAACGCGACAGTTTTCATTGCCAAGTTTTCAAAGAAATCCAAAATTTTCGAAAAGTAACATTTGAAAATGTCGAAATTTTAAAACGCTAAACATTGTCGCAGCCCCCCATTAGTTTTGGCTACGAGCCGCCACTGCTAGTACGTCAAGAAAACGAAGAGAACCGTTGTTTTCGATTTCCATAGTGAAGCTAATGGACGAATTTAAACTGTTTAGGTGTTCCAAAAATAAATTAGTGAATCCTTGCCATGTGGCCATACAATAAATGTGTCATCTACATAACGAAGCCAAAACTTTGGGTTTTAAATCCGCAGTTTCCAACGCAGTGTTTTCAAAATATTCCATGAAAATATTTGCTACGACTGGGGATAAGGGGGAACCCATTGGGGTGCCGGCGACTTGTTTATAGAAGCTGCCATTGAAAGAAAAATAAGTCGATGTGAGGCACATTTCAGTTAAATCAGCTAGAGAATCTGCATTCTCTTTGCCTGAAGGTAATTGACGAATTATCGTCATGGAGTCGGAAACTGGAATATTAGTGAATAGTGAAGTGACCATAAGTTCGATGGAACGGACTGGTCCTTGGTTATCTTCAAAAATTGAAACAGTTTCTCTCTGAAGATGACAGCTTGGTTGTCGAAACGCGTTAGAGCAACCTTTGTTGTGTTTTTTAATCCTTCTTGGTTTCAGGGGACAAGTTCTGTGTTTCAATTAGTGAAGTGACGTCAAAACTTGCCAGTATGTCGTTGGGGTCTAGGGTTAATTCGGACAATTCGACAAAGTGTTTAGAATTTAGGACGTGTGATGATGTGTTTCCGGTATATGACTCGAGGATGTTAGATAAATATTTCGAAACATTGTAGGTAGGTGAATTTATCGTGCTGACAATGGGCCTAAAATGAATATTGGGTTTGTGAATTTTGAGGAGACCATGGAGACGAGGTGGTTTGGACTCTCTCGGCACAAGATGTCTGAGAGTGTCTGCGGACAAATTTGAGGAGTTTAGCTTGGACTTGAGTTCGCGTTCAATTTTGCTGGTTGGGTCCCAAGGAAGAGGAATATAGGATCCGTCATTCAACAGAGCGTTAATTTTGGATACATACTTTCTTCCTTGTATCACAATAAGTAAAGGGTTCACGAGAATAAAAATTTAAACAAAACAATTTAATTTTATTTGCGATAATGCATAGAATATAAACAACAATCAAATTTTATAGTACAAAAATGACTCGACATAATTTGACTAAATTATTTAAAAGAAAAATATTCAATGACTAGTACCAATAGTCTCACAATAATATCAAAACAAATATAAAATATATTAAAAACACAACCGACATTAGAGCATAAGCGCATTTTTGTAAGTACAAAAACTTGATTAAAAAATGTAATACTAAATTTCAGTTAAAAGAGTTACTTAAATAGAAAAAACTATAATATATTTAACACAAATCAAAAGAAATCATAAAGAACTTTCAGTCTTTAGAATTCCCCAAAGCTCACTCATTAATTCCTTTGGATTTTGGAGAGAATTTCTTACCCCTCTAATAATTTATGAGCAATGATTCTACTTTTCTCTTTATGACTCGAGTCCAAAGTGAACCACATCCCTATGGCACATCTTGAACCCTTCTTTACTGCTAGAACACCATGAAGGTTTTCCCTTCCGGCGGAGAAAGCAACCATTCTTCCACATTTTGGTTTGATAACGCTCTAGAACAATCATTAATTGCATTCTTCAGCCTTCAATTTAGAAGCTAAAGAACTTTACTTGCATATGATAACCATCAATATCTGAAGAGAAAAAGAAGTCACCTCCTTCAAAATCATCGTTAAGATACAAAATAGCGCTATAATCTCTCCAAGTATAAGCTGGGGGTTTTCTCAAACATTCCCCATTTTTCAAAATATTGCAATTATCCGCGTGGACTCTATGACTTAAATCAGTTCTGTTCCGAGTAGAAGCTAAAACAAATCTTTATAGCTTCCATCGTAAGAAAATTAATGTTTACCTGAAAGAGCTGATCTACAGACTAGGTGTGTATACGTAAAATATAACGTTTCTTTCAGTTTAAAATATTCCGAAACTTTAGATTTGGCCTCTTCGGTAATTCTTAAATACAATTCCAAATATCTAGCATCTAAGAGGCCAAAATGCACCAAAAAAACAGCTCTTCCGATTGAAACACCTTCAAACTTCTCCATGTTAGTGTGAGGGGAGTGAATACCTTGATAACCATCGCCCAAAACAGCAAATAATTTTGCTATATGCATTAATCTTCTGCAATCGAATGTGGAAGCCACTTTTTCCGCTACGAAACGATTTGGACCTTTTAGCTGAATTTCTCGTCCCGTTATACGAAATAGGCTTATAAATTCCTAGTGAGAATGAAATTTAATTAAGATTGTTCACACGGAGCTTTCAATATAGCCAAGAAATGCTATTTCAAGATGCAAAAAACACAATTCAATCTACAGCAAACTTATTTTTAGATTCCCAATAATTCCCATGTCTTCTTTTACCTCAGGTTCTTCAAATCGAAGCGTATTAGTTTCTTTATTCGCACATCTCATGCGCCCAAGCCCAAGCATTGCAGATTAGGAAGGAAACACCAATGTTATAAATTTATAATTTTATTTAAACAACAATTTATAAAAATAGTTACATGTACTAAATAAGCCTAAGTGTTAATATAGAAGGAACATTTATTTTCAATCACAAAAAGAGAAGAGCTCAGCCAACGTTGCCAATTTCTATTGCAGATTCTGGCTCCTGCAACTTAAATAGTTTGTTAATATTAAATCATGCAAACGAAATAAAACAAGAGCGAATCAATTAGATTTTAAACTAAGATTATGCTAGTTGCAAAATTTTTAGAATGTTCAAAAGCGATATTTTTACAAAATGAGTTTCACTGCTTCAAATAATTGAAGTAGATTTTCTATTAGCAAATTATTTTGTTATTAGCCGTGTACCCGATGACATTACATTTCAGAAACGATTAGATTTTTCTCAAACGTTAAGGAGGTAATTTTTGGGTAACTTGCTCTATGCATACCCTCCTTTTCACCTCATGTGTTTTGAATCTTTTATTTCCCCGGCTGACATTTCGATTTTAATACATCAAAATCCTTGAACGTGTCAAATTGTGGTTAAAACGACGTCATATATTATCAACGTTGTTCATTCTGTAGGGGAATAAAGACTCCAGCTAATTTTACCACCGCATGGCCACACAGATAAGAAATGCGATAAGCAAAATAAACATCGCCGCACTGTGGCGATAATGTCATACATGTCAAAGTGATGAGTTAACGCAACCTTTCTCTATGGTTAACGCCATATACTTTCAATATATTGTTAACGCTTACAGGCAACTTTAAATCCAGTGATGTGTATTATTTATTGCCTACCTTTTTTTCAGGGCTTCAGTGCCCATTTTTAGACCCTTAGAATTTTGAAAAATCGTTTCTTAGTGCTCAGCTACGTTATACGTATCAGGGCTTCGAACCGGAACTGGACCGAAAACCGGAAACCGAAAAAAACCGTTATTTTTGTAGGAACGAAGACCGGAACAGAACCGGAAAAAAATATCGGTTTGTTTCGATTTGTTGAATTGGTTTGTTCTTAAAATAATTTTTACTTTACCCTAAAGTTTGGGATTTTTTTAAAATTTCCTTTTCAAAATTTTACACAAATTCATGCAACTTTCATCTTAAAATTACGAGTTTACTTAAAAGAACATTTTTTTTAATGTTGGATTAGAAACTTACAATTTCCACACTTTCTAAGAAAATGTTAATTTTGTTCTCAAAATTTCAAGCCAAATTGTATTTTAAGTTGTATAACTTGAATATTCTTTTTTCAAAATTTTCGGCCCTTTTTTGAAATTTGGACCTTTTGCTCGAAATATTTCTTCTCGTTTCCTAAAATTTCGAGTCTAATATAAACATTTTATGTGCTATTGTAAATTTGGACTAAAGCAGTGGAGTATTTTTCACTGAAGACAGTATCCTGGCAATTTTATTTGCAAATTCGAATTTTTCCAAAAGTTCCAACTTTTTCTTCAGAATAAACACTTAAAATTTGTTTTTCTTTTGCTTAAACTTGGATTTCCCCTTTTATAATCTGAAACTCTGATTTTTTAAAGTCGTTAATAAAAATTTCGAGTGTTCTTAAATGTTTTCCTTCAAATTTCATTTCAATTTCAATATGCCAATTTTTTTCCCGAAATCTCAAATTTTGATGATTTTTTTACGAAGGCGATTTCCTAAAACTTCCCAAAATTTCAGGATTTGGATTTTTTCTCAAATTCAAAATCTCGCTATTTCTAATTTTTCCCAGAAATTGGGAATTTCAATCAAAATTTCAAGAGAAAAAAAAACGGCACTTAAATTCCAATTTAAAGTCGGGATCTTGAAATTGAAGTCGAAATTTTAAAGGTAAACTTGAAACGATGACATGTTACAAAATGTCTAATTTAACCTTCCAATTTTTATCTGGTTTTCTTTACGCGATATTTGACTTTTGTCTTAAAATTTCGCAGCCTCGAAGCTGCCATTTTCTTTTCAGATGGTTTTAAATTTGGGCAGATTTTAAATCGAAATTGAGTTAAGTCTTGAATTCGTTTTGTAGAATGCGTTCAAAATTCAAAAATTCGTGATTTGGAAAATTAGATTCTTTAGAACAATTAAACAAATCCTGGAGCGGACGAATTTTGAAAAAATGTCAATGTTTTCACAAAAAGTCGTATTTTGAAGAAAATGGAAATTTCGAAAAAACTTCAAAACGAACTGAATTGAATGAAGCTATACTCAACTTCGAAAAAAATCCCAATTTTGATGGGATCTTGAAATTGAAGTCGAAATTTTGAAGGTAAACTTGAAACGATGACATGTTACAAAATGTCTAATTTAACCTTCCAATTTTTATCTGGTTTTCTTTACGCGATATTTGACTTTTGTCTTAAAATTTCGACTTTAGCCTCGAAGCTGCCATTTTTTTCAAATGATTTTAAATTTGGGCGGCTTTTAAATCGAAATTGAGTTAAGTCTTGAATTCGTTTTGTAGAATGCGTTCAAAATTTAAAAATTCGTGATTTGAAAAATTAGATTCTTTAGAACAAAAAAAAAAAAATCCTGGAACGGACGAATTTTGAAAAAATGTCAATGTTTTCACAAAAAGTTGTATTTTGAAAAAAATGGAAAGTTCGAAAAAACTTCAGAACGAACTGAATTGAATGAAGCTATACTCAACTTCGAAAAAAGTCCCAATTTTGATGGGATCTTGAAATTGAAGTCGAATTTTTGAAGGTAAACTTGAAACGATGACATGTTACAAAATGTCTAATTTAACCTTCCAATTTTTATCTGGTTTTCTTGACGCGATATTTGACTTTTTGATTAAAATTTCGACTTTAGCCTCGAAGCTGCCATTTTTTTTTCAGATGATTTTAAATTTAGGCAGCTTTTAAATCGAAATTGAGTTAAGTCTTGAATTCGTTTTGTAGAATTTGTTCAACATTTAAAAATTCGTGATTTGAAAAATTAGATTCTTTAGAACAAAAAAAAAAAAATCCTGGAACGGACGAATTTTGAAGAAATATTAATGTTTTCACAAGAAGTCGTATTTTGAAAAAAATGGAAATTTCGAAAAAACTTCAAAACGAACTGAATTGAATGAAGCTATACTCAACTTCGAAAAAAGTCCCAATTTTGATGGGATCTTGAAATTGAAGTCGAAATTTTGAAGGTAAACTTGAAACGATGACATGTTACAAAATGTCTAATTTAACCTTCCAATTTTTATCTGGTTTTCTTTACGCGATATTTGACTTTTTTCTTAAAATTTCGACTTTAGCCTCGAAGCTGCCATTTTTTTTTCAGATGATTTTAAATTTAGGCAGCTTTTAAATCGAAATTGAGTTAAGTCTTGAATTCGTTTTGTAGAATTTGTTCAAAATTTAAAAATTCGTGATTTGGAAAATTAGATTCTTTAGAACAATTAAAAAATTCCTGGAACGGACGAATTTTGAAAAAATGTCAATGTTTTCACAAAAAGTCGTATTTTGAAAAAAATGGAAATTTCGAAAAAACTTCAAAACGAACTGAATTAAATGAAGCTATACTCAACTTCGAAAAAAGTCCCAATTTTGATGGGATCTTGAAATTGAAGTCGAAATTTTGAAGGTAAACTTGAAACGATGACATGTTACAAAATGTCTAATTTAACCTTCCAATTTTTATCTGATTTTCTTTACGCGATATTTGACTTTTGTCTCAAAATTTCGACTTTAGCCTCGAAGCTGCCATTTTCTTTTCAGATGGTTTTAAATTTGGGCAGCTTTTAAATCGAAATTGAGTTGTCTTGAATTCGTTTTGTAGAATTCGTTCAAAATTTAAAAATTGGAAAATTAGATTCTTCAGAACAATTAAAAAAATCCTGGGACGGACGAATTTTGAAAAAATGTCAATGTTTTCACAAAAAGTCGAACTTTTGAAAAAAAATGGAAATTTCGCAAAAAACTTTAAAACGAACTGAATTGAATGAAGCTATACTCAACTTCAATAAAGTCCCAATTTTGATGACAAAAGGTAAACATTTTCAAAAAAGATTAAAATCCTGAAAAAATTCAAAGATTTCAAAAACTTGCAATTTTGAAAAAATTGAATTTTTCAAAAAAGCGAAAATATTCTGGAAAGGTCGGAATTATCAAAAAAATAAGTTAATACTTAGAGAAATAGTAAGTTTGAGCTAAATTTTCAAAAAAAAGGTAAAGGTTTTCAAAAAAAAATATTTCAACCTAGTCATATAACAAACCAAAATTTTGAAAAAAATCGAAATATTGAGAAAAAAAACTTTGTGTCAAATTTTTTAAAAGGAGTCAAAATTTTGAAAAAAGAGGAATTTTCCAAAAAAAATCAAATTCTGAAAAAGTTACAGCTTCGAGAAAAAGTCGAAATTTTGATGATAAAAGGTAGACATTTAAAAAAAAAGTCTAAATTCTGAAAAGGGTTCGAAAATATTAAAAAAGTCGAATTTTTGAGAAAAATTTAATTTTTCAAAAAAACAAAAATTAAAGGAACATAATTTTTTAAATTAAAGTTCAGTTTACTACATAAAAACCGAAACCTCGAGAAAAAGTCGAAGAAATTTTAAACAAATTCTCAGTTTTCAAAAAAAATCAGAACTTTGAGACAAAAGTTATCAAAAGTTGGACCAAGGTGAAACCTTAAAAAAACAGAGTAGAAGTTTTTAAAAGTCAGTTTTTTAACATCATTAAATTTGCAGAATGAATCAAAATTTTGAGAAAAAAATAACAATTTTGAGTGTTAGCTATCTAAGATATTTAGTGTAAGGAATGCTCAGATCGCCTCTTCACCACCGGAAGCATGTGGACTGACCCTATTAGAACAATAGGACACATGTGGGGTAAAACTTGGTGTTTTCAAGTAGTCTGTAGGTTTTGTACAAAAGAATTGCATCCCAGATCTCGGCGATGTCAGTTCACTTAACAAACGTCGTTAAATTTACATAAAAACGCATTTTATTTATCGGAGCTATCAAGACCTGATAGTGATCCCGAACATTGAGAAAAGTTCGAATTTATGTGTAAACATTTTCAAAAAATTCAGAATTTGGAAAATAAATTAAAATCCTGCAGATCAAACTGAAAAAAACCGATTAATAAAATAAATAAACATTTGAAAAAAAATGGAAGCTAAAGAAAGAACATTTGAATTTTAAAGTTTTCAAAATATAAAGACAAAATGCGAAGTCGAAAAATTTTCAATAAAAATCGAAGGCAGACTTTTAAAAATGATTACTTTTCAGAATTTAGACTTTTTTTTAAAATGTCTACCTTTTATCATCAAAATTTCGACTTTTTCTCGAAGCTGTAACTTTTTCAGAATTTGATTTTTTTTGGAAAATTCCTCTTTTTTCAAAATTTTGACTCCTTTTAAAAAATTTGACACAAAGTTTTTTTCTCAATATTTCGATTTTTTTCAAAATTTTGGTTTGTTATATGACTAGATTGAAACATTTTTTTTTGAAAACCTTTACCTTTTTTTTGAAAATTTAGCTCAAACTTACTATTTCTCTAAGTATTAACTTATTTTTTTGATAATTCCGACCTTTCTAGAATATTTTCGCTTTTTTGAAAAATTCAATTTTTTCAAAATTGCAACTTTTTGAAAGCTTTGAGTTTTTTCAGGATTTTAATCTATTTTGGAAAATGTTTACCTTTTGTCATCAAAATTGGGACTTTTTTCGAAGTTGAGTATAGCTTCATTCAATTCAGTTAGTTTTGAAGTTTTTTGCGAAATTTCCATTTTTTTCCAAAGTTTGACTTTTTGTGAATACATTGACATTTTTTCAAAATTCGTCCGTCCCAGGATTTTTTTAATTGTTCTAAAGAATCTAATTTTCCAATTTTTCAATTTTGAACGAATTCTACAAAACGAATTCAAGGCTTAACTCAATTTCGATTTAAAAGCTGCCCAAATTTAAAATCATCTGAAAAAAAAATGGCAGCTTCGAGGCTAAAGTCGAAATTTTAAGACAAAAGCCAAATATCGCGTGAAGAAAACCAGATAAAAATTGGAAGTTTAAATTAGACATTTTGTAACATGTCATCGTTTCAAGTTTACCTTCAAAATTTCGACTTCAATTTCAAGATCCCATCAAAATTGGGATTTTTTTCGAAGTTGAGTATAGCTTCATTTAATTCAGTTCGTTTTGAAGTTTTTTCGAAATTTCCATTTTTTTCAAAATACGACTTTTTGTGAAAACATTGACATTTTTTCAGAATTCGTCCGTTCCAGGATTTTTTTAATTGTTCCAAAGAATCTAATTTTCCAAATCACGAATTTTTAAATGTTGAACGCATTCTACAAAACGAATTCAAGACTTAACTCAATTTCGATTTAAAAGCTGCCCAAATTTAAAACCATCTGAAAAGAAAATGGCAGCTTCGAGGCTAAAGTCGCAATTTTAAGAAAAAAGACAAACATCGCGTAAAGAAAACCAGATAAAAATTGGAAGGTTAAATTAGACATTTTGTAAAATGTCATCGTTTCAAGTTTACCTTCAAAATTTCGACTTCAATTTCAAGATCCCATCAAAATTGGGATTTTTTTCGAAGTTGAGTATAGCTTCATTTAATTCAGTTCGTTTTGAAGTTTTTTCGAAATTTCCATTTTTTTCAAAATACGACTTTTTGTGAAAACATTGACATTTTTTCAAAATTCATCCGTTCCAGGAATTTTTTAATTGTTCTAAAGAATCTAATTTTCCAAATCACGAATTTTTAAATGTTGAACGCATTCTACAAAACGAATTCAAGACTTAACTCAATATCGATTTAAAAGCTGCCCAAATTTAAAATCATCTGAAAAGAAAATGGCAGCTTCAAGGCTAAAGTCGAAATTTTAAGAAAAAAGTCAAATATCGCGTAAAGAAAACCAGATAAAAATTGGAAGGTTAAATTAGACATTTTGTAACATGTCATCGTTTCAAGTTTACCTTCAAAATTTCGACTTCAATTTCAAGATCCCATCAAAATTGGGACTTTTTTCGAAGTTGAGTATAGCTTCATTCAATTCAGTTAGTATTGAAGTTTTTTTCGAAATTTCCATTTTTTTCAAAATACGACTTTTTGTGAAAACATTGACATTTTTTCAAAATTCGTCCGTTCCTAGGATTTTTTTAATTGTTCTAAAGAATCTAATTTTTCAAATCACGAATTTTTAAATTTTGAACGAATTCTACAAAACGAATTCAAGACTTAACTCAATTTCGATTTAAAAACTGCCCAAATTTAAAACCATCTGAAAAGAAAATGGCAGCTTCGAGGCTGCGAAATTTTAAGACAAAAGTCAAATATCGCGTAAAGAAAACCAGATAAAAATTGGAAGGTTAAATTAGACATTTTGTAACATGTCATCGTTTCAAGTTTACCTTCAAAATTTCGACTTCAATTTCAAGATCCCATCAAAATTGGGACTTTTTTCGAAGTTGAGTATAGCTTCATTCAATTCAGTTCGTTTTGAAGTTTTTTAGAAATTTCCATTTTTTTCAAAATACGACTTTTTGTGAAAACATTGACATTTTTTCAAAATTCGTCCGCTCCAGGATTTTTTTAATTGTTCTAAAGAATCTAATTTTTCAAATCACGAATTTTTAAATTTTGAACGAATTCTACAAAACGAATTCAAGACTTAACTCAATTTCGATTTAAAAGCTGCCCAAATTTAAAACCATCTGAAAAGAAAATGGCAGCTTCGAGGCTAAAGTCGAAATTTTAAGACAAAAGTCAAATATCGCGTAAAGAAAACCAGATAAAAATTGGAAGGTTAAATTAGACATTTTGTAACATGTCATCGTTTCAAGTTTACCTTCAAAATTTCGACTTCAATTTCAAGATCCCATCAAAATTGGGACTGTTTTCGAAATTGAGTATAGCTTCATTCAATTCAGTTCGTTTTGAAGTTTTTTCGAAATTTCCATTTTTTTCAAAATACGACTTTTTGTGAAAACATTGACATTTTTTCAAAATTCGTCCGTCCCAGGATTTTTTTAATTGTTCTAAAGAATCTAATTTTCCAATTTTTAAATTTTGAACGAATTCTACAAAACGAATTCAAGGCTTAACTCGATTTCGATTTAAAAGCTGCCCAAATTTAAAATCATCTGAAAAAAAATGGCAGCTTCGAGGCTAAAGTCGAAATTTTAAGAAAAAAGTCAAATATCGCGTAAAGAAAACCAGATAAAAATTGGAGGGTTAAATTAGACATTTTGTAACATGTCATCGTTTCAAGTTTACCTTCAAAATTTCGACTTCAATTTCAAGATCCCATCAAAATTGGGACTTTTTTCGAAGTTGAGTATAGCTTCATTCAATTCAGTTCGTTTTGAAGTTTTTTCAAAATTTCCATTTTTTTCAAAATACGACTTTTTGTGAAAACATTGACATTTTTTCAAAATTCGTCCGTTCCAGGAATTTTTTAATTGTTCTAAAGAATCTAATTTTGCAAATCACGAATTTTTAAATTTTGAACAAATTCTACAAAACGAATTCAAGACTCAATTTCGATTTAAAAGCTGCCTAAATTTAAAATCATCTGAAAAAAAAATGGCAGCTTCGAGGCTAAAGTCGAAATTTCCGGTCAATAAAGGTCTACCATGAAGAATGGATTTTTATTGTCAAAATTTTCGAAATAAGTCAAAATTTTCAATATAAATTGAATTCTTCAGAAAAGTCGAAACTTTCAAAAAAGTATATAATCAAAGGATCCTTTCTCCTTTTTCGCTTAGGCGAAAGCGTGGGTATCAGCTATTTTTTTAACCAACTTAGGGGTTTTTTAAAGTTTGAACGCAAAATGAACCTAGAATTCAGAGTTTCAGCGTGAAAATTTTAAACTCGAAAAATCGAGAAATATTTTCTTCAAATTTAAAGCATTACCATAGTAGTTATATGCTGTAATAATTAAAATAAGAGAGAACATTTGCTAAATTATGTTAGAAAATTAATTTTTAAATCAAATAAAAATTTTTTAAAAATTAAAAGATGAGTCACCCGGAACTGAACCGAAAACCGGAAAAAACCATTACTTTTGTCGGAACGAAACCGATATGATTTTTTTTCCTGGAACGAAAACCGAAAACCGGAACGAAAAAAATAATGGTTCGATGCCCTGATACGTAACCTTCGTGTGCAAAATTTCGTTCTTGTAGAGCTACCCGTTTAGGTTGTGCGTTGTGTGTCAGTCAGTGTTAGAGTTTTATTAAATAGATGTGCTCCTAATTATCATTACCATTAACGACTAGAATGCGCATTCTATTAAAGTCCTTTTGTAATGTAATTAAAATGTAGATAAAAGCAAAAAAATCAATTTTGTATAGATTCCAATGAGCAACTAGCGTTTTTAGTACTAACACCAGAGGATAATAATAGTAACCAAACTCTGTATTAGACGTTCAAACAATAGTAAAGCATCCAACACCCAAATTTTAGATACTAACAAATGCGCATGCAAATTTTTGGGATTTGTCGCCAAATATTTAATTTGATAACTCACCTGCTTATTCTCCGCAAGGTTCTTAAATTCTCGATCTATAAAAGTCAGTAGTTTTTTCTCGTACGTATACCTCTGAATATAATTCAAGGCTTCCTGTAAGGACATTATTGCATTGTTAATAAGGAAAAGCGTTGATATATTGAAAAGGAGTTGGATTAATATAACGATATTAGTGAAATAATTCCATACACTTTGGTATTAGAATTAGAAAAAACATTTTTCCTTTCTAAATAAAACAGCATCTGCTTAATAAAACTAAATCCAGCAAATCCATTTAATAGAATCACTGGTAAAATCAGCCATTTAATAGAATCAAATCATTTGAAACAGAAACAAACTGGAATTTACAATGTAAGATTTGCTTGATATTATAACCAAATTTTCTTATGGTAGAATCAACAATTAAGCCTTAAGGAGTGTTGTTGTTAACAATAGCCTTGTTGTTAACAATAGTCTTGTTGTTAACAATAGTCATTGGGTAACGTAGTCTAACAAAAAGGCATATCGTCGAACCTATTTGCAACAATGTTTTTACGTTTAGGGCCATAGAATTATCGGTATTTTTATACCCTTGAAAAGAATATGAAAATAATTGCATCTCCTTTACATTTTTGGTTCTTTTAATCAACCGATTTGGCACAATACAGTATCTAGCTTTCTAGCAAAAAGTTTAATAAGTCTGACAAAAACTAAAACATGACACAAAAGAGAATTTTAAAAGATTGTCACGTTCCTAAGATTACTCGAAAGTCCTAAAAATCAATGTTATTAATAATATGGTAAAGATACTTACAAATCTAGGGGTGAAAAAGCTGTCTTCTACTTTCGGTAAAGTCTTGTAATATTTCACATTGTTAAGCATGGTATCATCTTTTGGATAAAACAAGAGATAACTCGCTACAGCTTCACAGGCTGCCCTCAGTTTTCCTACTAAATACATATACCTAAAGTGTTATGAAAACTTAAATTATCTAGAGCTACATACATCGATAATAGGCGTATTGTAAGTAGTGATAATGACTAGCTAATAGATCATTATGCTTTTCTCCATTCAAGGAGCTAAGCTGTTCTTGACAAGCATCCTTACACTTCAAGCAAAATGTAAAATGATCTAAAAAGAAAAGGCGTCAAATTTTGCCTGCAATTGCTTCTATAGGAATTATTACTTGCAATGGACGGAATAAAATCGGGAAACCATCCCTGATCAAATGGTCCTTCACAATGTATTCTGCATTCTTCATCAGCTTGAAGATACGCTGCTAATGCTTCTTCCATATTTTCAACCACACCTTCCCAATCTTTTTTACTGTATGCATCAGATCCATGAACATAAAAATAAACATAATCCTGCAATATACATTAAAATTAATGGAATTTCTTAACAAATCAAACGGCATATATTAGACCTTGATGTTATTGCATTTAAAATAAACAAAAGTGTTTAATAACATGCATTAGATATCGCTTAACATACTTTGGCTTCATAATTCACTATCTCATTCATGTCAACGCCTTCAAGAGTAGAATAGTGTTTCAGATTAGACAACATCGTTTTATCTTCAAGATGAGTAACTAAATATGTGAATGCGGCGGAAGCTGCCTCTTGATATTTTTTCTCCTAAAAATAAAAACCTTTAGTACCTTTCATAATATAAAACAATTTAGAAAATTGAACACATTTTGAAACGCGATTATGCAACACTACTATGATACTTGCTTTGGAGTTTTTTCCTCTTACAACTTAGTTGCAGGTCTCAAATTGGACATATTTTTTTAAAGTTTAATCCACTCGTAAAGGGTATCCCCATTATGTTTTCAAAGCACTGCGAGTAGGATGCAGAAACAAGGATAGATGGCGATGAACCGCCTTCTTAAACAAGGATAGGTTGTAATTTTTGGGGAAAATTCATTTCGGTAACAAATTCCAAAACTTGGCAGTTCTATAGAAAAGAGTCTCCGCAGACAGAAGTGTGATGTACCTACCCTACCCACTTGGGTCCAGATCCTTCTAAGTACCAAAGTTGTTACATCTGTTTTATCTAAATTACTTATTCTTATTGTGTGTTAGACGTTTCCGCCACTTGTAAGATCTAACTAAAGAACAAGCGCAAACCCCGTTGCGAAGAAGGATCAGGGTGTAAAATGTATGTATTGTATTTAGAATTAGAATAGTCACATAGTCAGTCTGGTCAAACCTTTGTTAGAAGTAAGTTTATTATAAGGATCATTTAAAAGTATTAATATATCATAGTACACCAAATCAATCTCTTTTATTATATTTACTAAATCACGTCCGAGGTATCTACGACGGAAAATCCATTACAGAAGTCCTCACTGTGACAAGCTGGACCCCACAGGAATTTACTGTCTCCGACTGCCTAGTACGCCTCAAGAATCTTACCCTTGGGGGGATCAATCCTATTAGTTCCTGCGAGCATCTTCCATGATACTTGTATGATGTATTGATGTGTACTTGTAGAAAAGAGACAAGTCGCCAACCATCCGCCTGTGCTCTAGTGTTTCGAGAGGATCGGTCAAACTCTCGTCATCAATTAGGCGAATCGCTCTTCTTTGAATTGAATCAAAGAGAGCTAAAGTTTGGGACTAAACTCCAAACATGAGATCAGTATTGGCTAGTGTTGGCTTAACTTGAGTTTTGTATAGTGTTAATAGCTGATGAAATGTGAAGTACTTTTTAGCTCTAAAAAGAAAGCCTAGCTTCTGAGTGGCGGATTTGGCAATGGCGCGCACATGATCATCCCAAGAGAAGTTAGTCAATCCTATTAGTTCCTGCGAGCATCTTCCATGATACTTGTATGATGTATTGATGTGTACTTGTAGAAAAGAGACAAGTCGCCAACCATCCGCCTGTGCTCTAGTGTTTCGAGAGAATCGATCAGACTCTCGTCATCAACTAGGCGAAAAGTTCTTTGAATTGAATCCAAGAGAGCTAAAGTGTGTTTTGGGACTGAACAAACATGAGAACAGTATTGGCTAATGTTGACCTAACTTGAGCTTTGTACAGTATTAATAGCTGATGAGATTAAAAGTACTTTTTAGCTCTAAACAGAAAGCCTAGCTTTTGAGAGGCGGATTTGGCAATGGCGCGCAAGAGAAGTTAGTGCTCGCATTCACTCCTAGGTTAGATAGATTACATCCCATCGGGAGAATTTTACCGTCCATTAGTATGTTTGTTGCATTACCCCTTGATGTTTTCTTAGAGAAAACCGCGGCCTGAGTTTTGAAGTGTTGAAGTCGACCAAATTGTTCTTACCCCATTCCAGAATAATCTCGAGATCCCGATTAATGGTCTATATCTGCTGCATAATACATACAAGATACACAAAAGGAGTGAGGAAGTGGGAAGCGCATTCAGAGAGACTCCTGACAGTAGAAATGATTATAGATGGTAAAATTGTGACCATTTTGGCTGCATACTGATGATGAAAAAACAGAGGAAAAAGATAAATTCTGGGAATTAATGAACCAAATAACAGAGTCAGCGAAAGGAAATATATACGTAGCAGGAGATCTTAACGGAAGAGTAGGAAAAGAAGAAATAAATTTTGGAGTAGTAGGAAAACACGGTGAAGATAAAAAAAACAATAACGGGCTAAGATTAATAGAATACTGTAAATTGAATAACCTAATAGTTTCAAACAGATTCTATAAACATCTTTGTGTTCTGTATTGTTTTTACCTTGCCTGGTATATTTGTGGATATCTTTATATCCACAAATATACCAGGCAAGGTAAAAACAATACAGAAAAGTCCATAATCGATTATATTCTTGTGGACAAGAACAACAGAAAAGTAGTAAAAGATGTCAAAGCCAGACGACGATTAGAAATAAATACAGATCACTACATGGTAATTGCTAAACTAAAATCAACAAACAAGAAAAATAAGAGCAATGACACAAATGGAACAAGACAAGCAAATTATAAAACAATAAGGGTACATAAATTAAGAGAAGAAAAGGTTAAAATAAATTATAAACAACTTATAGAAAATATATTAACAAACAAAGACATAAATAACAAAAAAGTGGAAGAACTCTGGAGACACTTTAAAACAAATATTTTAAACGCAGCAAAACAGTCATGTGATGTATTAAAAGTAAATAAGAATAAGAAACAAACCTCATGGTGCAACCAAGAGATAAATCAAGAAATAAAAGATAAAAAAGAAAAATGGAGAAAATATTTAAAACACAGAACAGAAGAAAATTATGCAGAATGTAAAGAAAGGTTGATAGTGAAAAATAAGGTGAAACAAGAAAAACAAAAAAACTGGGAACAGTTTGGCAAAAAATTGGAAGAAAATAGCAAAGACAACCAAAAACTATTCTATAAAACAATTAAGAATATGAGAGGGGGGACAACAGGGAACACCACAACAGTAAAAGACGAGAGAGGAGATATATTAACAGATGATGTTGAAGTAATAAAGAGATGGAAAAAATATTTTCAAGATTTATTGCAAATAGCCCCATATGAAGAAGAAGAAGAAGAAGTAGAAGATACAGATTGCATAATCGAAGAACAAGAAATAGAAGAAGTCTTTAAATTGGAAGATATTACAGAAGCAATTCAGTCGCTTAAAAATGGGAAAGCTCCAGGATACGACAAAATAACATCAGAAATATTAAAATATATGGGAGAAAGTGCAACAGAACTATTATTGAAAGTATGTAATAGCGCATGGAGAGAAGAAAAAATACCAGAAGATTGGCAAAGAGGCATAATATTACCCATTCATAAAACAGGAGATAAAAGAGAATGCACTAATTACAGGGGAATAACAATACTGTTACGGGCTTATCGGTTCGAATTGATTACACTTATCGAATAAGACCCACTTTATTACCAAATTATCTCGGCACCTTTAACTGAACAGTAACTCACTACTTATTTACTAATTGCTAACTTACTAACTACACTGACTCTAACTGACTGACTCGAGGGAAAGCTGACCGCCTTTTTATAGTTTTGGCCCGCGGCTTCCAGAATTTTCGGCAGATAAGGCTTATCGTTTGCCGAAACTTCTGGAACGCTTATCTGCCGTTTGTTTCGTTATCGCGGTCGCTTTCTCCTTATCAGAACCTTCTAGAAACTTTTTTATTTACTAAATTCTACAATTCTGTTCTAACTATTTACATTGCGTTACAATACTAAGCACAGCTCTGAAAGTATATGAAAACATGTTAGAAAAAAAAATTAAAACCATATACAGAAACAAATCTAGATGAAGCACAAAGTGGATTTCAACCAGGAAGAAGCGTAGGGGAAACCCGTTCAAAGTGGATACCCCGTGCAAAGTGAATAGTGCTCACTACTCTCAAATTGTTCGTTAGCCGCCAACCGCGTTGTCACTGTAATGGTCGCCTGATGCCGCTTCATGCGCGGCAAGTACTCCGGCACGTGTTTACCTCGCGCGGCTCCAGTGAGTGGACGAAGTGTGTTTTTGTTCGAAAAATATTAATTTTAAGAGGTAAGCTATTCGTTTATAACAATAATATTATTTGTAAGATGTTGTTAGTTATGAGAAGGATTTAATTCATGATTATATAGCTCTCAAATATGTGTAAATGACGAGTTTAGATGCACTGTTTTTTTAATAATTTGGGATAATTTCAAAAATGTACCCGAAGGGCAAAGCGAATCGGGCAAAGTGGACACCCTATTCTCTTTGCCCGGTCATCACGAGTAATATAATTTTATGGAATTATGTATTTTATTACGTTTTTTGCAGATGGTCAATAGATATAAAAAAAAGACAGCGCAAGGTGCTTGGAGTAAAGATGCTAAGCAGACTGCAATAAATTTATGTAAGGCGGGAGAATCTATCAAAGGGACAGCCAAAAAATATGGACTTGCATATGCCACCCTATACAGACGTGTCAAAAGGGGAATTGCTTCTTCACAGCTCGGTCGATTCCGTCCTATATTCACGGAGAACCAAGAAATTGAAATGGTGACTTACCTACAAAATATGGACGCAGTGTTTTTCGGCCTCACTCGGGATGAATTTATGAGTTTAGCATTTGAGTATGCACAACGCAACAATTTGCAATACCCTGAGAGTTGGAATAAAAATAAAAAAGCTGGAGAAGAATGGCTGCGAAGATTTTTATCTCGTCATACCAACTTGACGCTAAGAACTCCAGAATCAACATCTGTGGCGAGAGCGAAAGGATTTAATCGCCGCGAAGTGGACCATTTTTATGAAAATCTTGAATCTGCCATTGAAAAAAATAACATCGAAACCTCCAGACTATACAATATGGACGAAACTGGGATATCAACGACCTCAAATAAGCCCCCAAAGTTTCTTTCCGTAAAAGGGAAAAAGCAAGTAGGCATGATTTCAAGTGCAGAACGTGGCCAATTAACCACCGTTATCGGGTGTTGTAATGCAGCTGGTAGTTTTCTTCCACCTTTTCTAATTTTTGCAAGAAAGGAGATGCAACCAAGACTTCTTGATGGAAGTCCACCAGGGACCAAGTAACGTGTACCCCTAATGGTTGGACATCAGGCGAAGTTTTCTTGAACTGGCTGTATTTCTTTGTAGACTAAATGAGGCCAACAGCAGACAAAAAGGTCCTATTATTATTAGATAACCATGAAAGCCACAAATACTTTCCTCCATTTGAGTACGCTACCAAAAATAACATGGCGATATTATCCTTAGCACCGCATACTACTCACAAAATGCAACCTATGGATGTTGCTGTGTACGGCCCACTGAAAACGCATTTTGAAAGGGAAGTGAACATTTTTCAAAAATCTCACCCCGGCTGCATCATAAACCAGTACGATGTATCTAGATTGCTAGCACCAGCTTTTCTCAAAGGTGCTGTGGCCATCAATGCAGTGCATGGATTTGAACGACCTGGAATATGGCCCGTAAACAAGCACGTTTTTGGTGATGAGCATTTTGCACCAGCCGAGGTACTTGCAGGCACATCAAATTTGAATACTCAGGCTGAAACTTTGCCCCCACTGGAAAAATAATTGATTTGCCTACTTCTGTTGTTCAAGCGTCACCTTCAATTGAAACTCACGATCAACCCATACCACCTTCAATGGTAAATGACACTCAACAATCTGATTCGGTCATAAATTCTATTTAAGAGAAAATTCACAGATCTTAGTATCCATTAATCCTTTACCTGTTTCTTCGTCAAATGAAGTTCTAAGTCAGGGTCAGTCTCAAGACGACGTTAACATTAAAGAAGGTCTTTGCATTCCTACGGGATCTGCAACTACAAAAGAAACTCAAGGCAATGATGTTCCCGTCACTTCGTCCGAACCTGGATGTTCTAAGACCTACTATAGTCCTTTAGTTTTAAAACCTATTCCTCAGCCTCCTAAATCAACAACATTACGTAAACGAAAGTTACAAAGATCTACAATACTGACAAGTAGTCCAGCAAAGGAAGAGCAGAAACAGAAATTTGAAAATGCAAAGAAGACTGTAAAAAAGACTGCTAACAAAAAGACTGTTAAATTAAAAATCTCTGCTAAAAAAATGAAAAAGAGTGCAAAAGATAATAAAAAGCAGAAGAAAATAAAGAAACTTGATATCAGGTGCATTTTCTGCGGTGAAATGTACATTGAAGAAGATGATCAGCCAACGGAAAACTGGATACAATGTAATATTTGTACTCAGTGCTGTCACGAAGAGTGTTCAGCCTTCGAACAGTGATAATTTTGTTTGTGATAACTGCAATTATTAGACGTGTAACAGAAAACAAATATTTTAAATATGTTCTTTTAATTTTCAATGTTTATTTTGTTTGTAAGTTTAATCTCATGCCAATTAATGTTGTTATTCGTTTTGCCCGTGTATCATATTCACTTTACCCGGTGCCTCGGGCAAAGTGGATAATAAGCCGCTGTTGTAAACTTGACTTATAACTAAAAATTTAACTAATATTAATGGCAAATATTATACTATACTGTAAGTTCATTTAATAAAGACTGTTTATAAATAATTGTTTTAATTTCCCCAGTTATAACTGAGTCAAAATAATCAAAAACAGTTAAAGGTATTCACTTTACCCGGGTGTCCCCTACATCACCATATATTCACAATAAAACAGATAATAGAAAAAACTCGACTTGTAAAACAAAAGCATGCTTTGCATTTATCGACCTGGAAAAAGCTTTCGATAGGGTTAGTCGAAAGAAAATATGGAACATCTTACATGAAATGGGCATAAATAGAAAATTAATACAAGCAATAAATAGTATATACAAGAAGAACCTAAATCAAGTAATTAAAAACAATAAAACATCTGAAACATTCGAAACAAAAAATGGGTTAAGACAGGGAGGTGCTCTAAGCCCTGCGCTGTTCAATATTTTCATGGACCACCTAATTAAAGAAACTCCACGTGGGAATGAGGAAACTAAAACCAGTACAAATTCGACAATGCGCATTTGCAGACGACTTACTAATAATGACTTATACAGAAAAAGGATTACAGCATAACATAAATACATGGAACAGTATATTAGAAAAAAACGGGATGAAAATAAATACCAAAAAAAGCAAAATTATGTTGATAGCAATGAAACAAGAAAAGATTAACATAAAGATTCAAGATAACGATATCGAACAGGTGACACAATTCAAGTATCTTGGCACAATAATAGACAGCAGTGGAAGCCAAGAAAGGGACATAATGGAGAGAACACAAAAAGCCATAAACACATACCATCTGCTAAAAGACGGATTTATCAGAAAGAAGGAAATTTCGAAGAAAACAAAAATAATATTCCATACAATCTTCAGACCTATACTCATGTACGGAAGCGATACATGAATACTGGAGAGAAAAATGAAAAATAGAATACAAGCCATAGAAATGAAATACCTAAGAACAGTCAAAGGAATCATAAGAAGAGATAAAATAAGGAACACGGACTTAATAGCAGAACTCGAAATAAGACCAGTATTAGAATATGTTGAACAAAGGCAATTCGCATGGTGGGGACACTTACAACGAATGGAGGATAGCAGATTAGTAAAAAGAGTATGGGAGGCAAAGCCAGCTATCAAAAGGGATAGAGGCAGACCGAAAGAAACCTGGGACAACATAATAGGAAAAATACTCAGGAGAAAAAAACATACAACAACGGAGGCAAAACAATTAGCACAAGATAGAAAAGAGTGGAAAAAATTCCTGGAAAACGTATAAAGGCAAAGACAATAGCTATCATTATTAATCCCGACACCGAATATATATATATATATATATATATACACATGATCGTCCCAAGAGAAGTTAGTGTTCGCATTCACTCCTAAGAGAGATAGATTAGATCCCATCAGAAGGATTTTACCGTCCATTAGTATGTTTATTGCATTATCTCTTGATGTTTTCTTAAAGAAAACCGCAGCCTGACTTTTTAAAGCGTTAAAGTCGACCAAATTGTTCTTACCCCATTCCGGAATAATCTCGAGATCCCGATTAATTGCCTGTATCTGCTGTTCCCTTAGTCGATCTGAAGCAACGATAGATAATGGTTTGTTGGAGAAAAAAATGACACAAGGTTACTATCATCTGCGTAGCTATATATAGGATTGGAAGTTGAAGCTAAGAGATCTCTTATGTGTAACAGAAATAGAGTAGGAGACATAATATACCCCTGAGGCACTCCTGCGTTAATCGCAAATGTCGCGGATGAGGTACCATTGGCGACAACTTGTCAGCAAGAGGACTGTCAGCGAGAAAATTGGATATCAAATGACAGAGTCCAGAAGGAAGAGCATAAGATGTTAATTTGGCGATAAGAGATCGATTGATTGAAATGCAAAACGTTATTAACTAAAAGAGCGTAATAAAGCCTTCGAAAAGCATGCTTTATTAGATGCTAAAGCATTTTATTAGAAAATAGCAAGAAGTAATTTTCTTTTTAAAGTGAGAGGATTATGTTTAGATATATCTAGAGATATATCTGGAATAAAACAAAATTCATAAACAAAATCACTAGAAAAGTTTACTCAAATATGTATTTAAACATAGAGTGCCCCTGAATAACACCATTTATAAATCATCATCATAAATGTGGAGTTTATTTTTTAGAGTTAATTACACCTGATCAAGTTATTATTTCCACGTTTACGTCGGACAGACCTCTTTTCCACGAATTTCGAAGTAGACGCCGGATATTGGAATCTTGTCTGGCTCAAAACTCCTTACTTTAGTCTTTTACTCCTCTAGTGTGAAAGGCATTCATGATGAGGATAAAAGGTATTTACGATGTCTCGTAAATGCTTTTCATCCTGTTTATTCTTTGCCATAGCCTTGACCTATGTCAACGTTTATCTATTTATCCACGTTTATACCTATTTCTGTTCTCTACCATTTATGTCTAGGTCGTTCAACTCTTCTACCTTCTTGAGGATTTCATTCAGCAGACCTTCGAGTTCGAGTAATATACGTTAGCATCTCTGCATAAAGTATACTCAACCCATAGTGAGCTCGTCTCTCATCTCTATCTTTAACGCAAAAATTTTTCTTTTTAATTAGTTCAAGCCACACGTTGGTTTTACGTAAGGCATCAAAACTGATGCCTTATGAAATTGAAACACTGGTTATTTTTCGAAGTTTGTGCTATGGAGCAGAAACTTCGGAAAATAACCAGACTGTTGCAAACAACATTTGGCGAATTGGCGAAATTTTGGAGAAATTAGTCAGTATCGCATTGAATCAAATTAAAAATAATCTACCAATGTCCATACATTGGTAGATTATTTTTTAATTTGATTCAATGCGATACTGACTAATTTCTAACTAGTCAATCGGTGTTACGGTTTTTTGAAGATATGCGTTTGCAAATGCTTTAATTTTTTTTGGACTGGTTTCCGAAGTTTCCGCTCTGTATAATACTTCATTCCAGTTAATAACACTAGAATCAAATATTTTTAATTTGATTCGATGCGTATTGACTATACCTGATGTTTCTTAGCATTCCAAAGACTTGTTTCGCGTTCTTTAATCTGTTGTCAACATCTATTTTGGTCTACAGTAGATGGAAAATGAACTATTTTTCTTTATTTGTCACTGGCAGACCACCGCGACATTATCATTTTTTTTAGTCTGTAAAAGCTAATACGTTAACCAAAGTGTATCTTCTGCCGTAGTCAACAGTGAAGTTCCACATAAGCTTTGCAACTTTAATGTTGATTGAAGAAGCGACAAACTAGCTGGCATGTTTAACATTTATGTTATTTGCACTATTTCTTTTTTTCTAACATATAATATATATCAACACATCAAATATAATTATTTGTATACTGCATATATATAATTTATCCACCCCTTAATAGTGTAAAGAAAAGGCTTGAGAAATTCGGTTACTTAATCTGCATATGCCATTATAAAATGACGATGTGGGTATAAAAATAGTAGCTTTTATTGCCGAAACATATGGTTTGTTTCTTTTGAATACTTTGAAATTAAAGTTGTATGTTCAAAATTTATTACTGACTACACACATGTAATATGAACTGCTGTAACACCACATCCATCTTCACGGCTTCGGCTTTAAATAAATATTTTCAACACACTTTCAGTCACACATAACAATTTAAAAAAGGGAATGTCAATATTAAAAAAAAGGAATTCATAGGGATTTGAAATATTACTGAAATTGGTAGGTAATGTCATCTACAGACCTATCTATATTTAATCTCAAAAAAGTTTAATCTAAACAAAACAGAGCTTTGAAGAAAGTACTCTCAAACTGAGGATATATCAAGATGAGAATTGTTTACTTTAGTCTACATGTTATATTGATATACAAATCCTGTCCCCTAAAACCAAAACAGATTAAAAAACACAAGGCGTTTCGACAGCCAAGCTATCATCTTCACAGAGATTATCTCTGTTTTTCTATGTGATTTTTAATCTTTCTTGGTTTTAGGGGACAAGATTGGTTAGTAGTAGTTGTCGGGCGAATCTCATAGATGTGCAATCCAATCTTGATGACCATACTCGCCATACGCTCTTTATAATAATTATTATTATATCACTATAATTTTTGAAACTTCCCCAATTAGAACTGCAATTTGAAATATTACTTAAATTGGTAGGAAATGTCACCTACAGACCTATCTATATTTAATCTCAAAAAAGTTTAATCTAAAAAAAACAAAGCTTTTAAGAAAGTATTCTCAAACTGAGGATATATCAAGATGAGAATTGTTTATTTTAGTCTACATGTAATATTGATATACAAATCCTGTCCCCCCTAAAACCAAGACAGATTAAAAAACACAAGGCGTTTCAAAAGCCAAGCTATCATCTTCAGAGAGATTATCTCTGTTTTTCTATGTGACTTTTAATCTTTCTTGGTTTTAAGGGACAAGATTTGTATATCAATTTTTGAAGATAACCAAGGACCAGCCCGTTCCACCAAAAAAAATACATGCTATATAATTATTATATATTTTTTATTGTGCCGTTGTATTTTTACACTTTAATTATCCTTCCTCTAAATAGTCTTAATGAAGGATGCAAGAAGGGGGATCAGTGGTGGATTAATCATAAGGCAAACTAGGCACGTGCGTAGGGGCTACAAGAGGGCGTGCCCGAGTGCACATAACCATTGTAAACATTTAATGTGCCACTGAATAAACCAGAATATTGGTTGTCAAGATTTTGTGTATTTAGTTAAGTCGATTAAATGCTCAGAAGTGAGCTTGGAAGTTAAGTTTTCACTAAAAATTAAAATTCATCAACAATATTATATTTTTCCACCATAATTTTACCTTCATACTTGTACTAATCGATTCAATATGCCGAAGATCTTTAGAACTGACCAGACGCTGGGTCTTATACTGAACGGAATATCTTCGTCGTAATCTTTTGCAATCAATCAAAACCGATCATTCCTAATAGTCACAGATGCTTTTGGTGGTCAAAATGTCAACGAAAAAGGAAAGTTCATCAGTAATATTTTCTTTTTCCACTATAATTTTGTCTTCCTATGGAACATTGTTCTAAGCTGTACTTCATCAACTCGTTAAACTGGAGACCCTTGAAATTAGCCAGAAGCTTCATTTAATTAAATTTGACTGAATAGCTTATCTTCATCATAAACTTATGTATTTGGACACAATCCATTCATCTAAATAATCATTTGGTGGTCAAAATTTTAATGGAAAACGAAAGTTTATCAGTAATACTTTCTTTTTCCACAACAATTTTGTCTTCATGTGATACATGTTTCCAAACTGTGTCCATCCATCTTCATAATCATCTGGTGGTCAAAATTTAAACGAAAAACGAAAGTTCATCACTAATATTTTCTTTTTCCACTACAATTTTGTCTTCATGTGATACATGTTTCCAAGTGTCCATCGATCTTAATAACCATCTGGTGGTCAAAATTTCAATAAAAGACGAAAGTTCATCAGTTTTTTCCACTACAATTTTGTCTTCATATGATTTATGTTTCCAAGGGAATTTTTACGTTAGAGACCAAACTAATCAGAAGCTTCATTTGAAATAAACAGCATATTGCCATCATAATCTTATGTATTCGGACACAATCGATCCATGCTAATAATCATTTGGTGGTAAAAATTTCAATGAAAAATGTAAGTTCATCAGTATTACTTTCTTTTTCCACTAAAATTTTGTCTTCATGTAATACATCTTTCCAAACTGTGTCCATCCATCCATCCATCTTAATAATCATCTGATGGTCAAAATTTCAGTAGAAAACGTAAGTTCATCAGTAATATTTTCTTTTTCCACTATAATTTTGTCTTCATATAGAACACTGTTTTAAACTACTTCATCGGTTATGCTGGAGACCCTTGAAACTAACCAGAAGCTTTATTTAACTGAATTTGACTGAATAGCCAATCCTCTTCATAAACTTACGTATTTGGACACAATCCATTTATCCAAATAATCATTTGGTAGTCAAAATTTTAATGAAAAACGAAAATTCATCAGTAATACTTTCTTTTTCCACAACAATTTTGTCTTCATAAGATGCACGTTGCCAAACTGTACCTTAGGGAATTTTTATGTTAGAGACACCAGAAACTAATCAGAAGCTTCATTTGAAACTAAACAGCATATTGCCATCATAATCTTATGTATTCGGACACAATCGATCCATGCTAATAATCATTTGGTGGTAAAAATGTCAATGAAAAATGAAAGGTCATCAGTATTACTTTCTTTTTCCACTAAAATTTTGTCTTCATGTGATACAAGTTTCCAAACTGTGTCCATCCATCCATCTTAATAATCATCTGGTGGTCAAAATTTTAATGGAAAACGTAAGTTCATCAGTAATATTTTCTTTTTCCACTATAATTTTGTCTTCATATAGAACACTGTTTTAAATTGTACTTCATCGAATGGTTATGCTGGAAACCCTTGAAACTAATCAGAAACTTCATTTAACTGAATTTGACTGAATAGCGAATTCTCTTTATAAAGTTACGTATTTGGGCACAATCCATTCATCCAAATAATCATTTGGTGGTCAAAATTTTAATGGAAAACGTAAGTTCATCAGTAATATTTTCTTTTTCCACTATGATTTTGCCTTCATATAGAACACTGTTTTAAATTGTACTTCATCGAATGGTTATGCTGGAAACCCTTGAAACTAATCAGAAGCTTCATTTAACTGAATTTGACTGAACAGCGAATTCCCTTGATAAAGTTACGTATTTGGGCACAATCCATTCATCGAAATAATCATTTAGTGGTCAAAATTTAAATGAAAAACGAAAGTTGATCAGTAATACTTTCTTTTTCCACAACAATTTTGTCTTCATAAGATGCATGTTGCCAAACTGTATCTTAGGGAATTTTTATACTAGAGACATCAGAAACTAATCAGAAGCTTCATTTGAAACTAAACAGCATATTGCCATCATAATCTTATGTGTTCGGACACAATCGATCCATGCTAATAATCATTTGGTGGTAAAAATTTCAATGAAAAATGAAAGTTCATCAGTATTACTTTCTTTTTCTACTAAAATGTTGTCTTCATGTGATACATCTTTCCAAACTGTGTCCATCCATTCATATAAATAATCATCTGGTGGTCAAAATTTTAATGGAAAACGTAAGTTCATCAGTAATATTTTCTTTTTCCACTATGATTTTGTCTTCATGTAGAACACTGTTTTAAACTGTACTTCATCGAATAGTTATGCTGGAAACCCTTGAAACTAATCAGAAGCTTCATTTAACTGAATTTGACTGAATAGCGAATTCTCTTCATAAAGTTACGTATTTGGGCACAATCCATTCATCCAAATAATCATTTGGTGGTCAAAATTTTAATGAAAAACGAAAGTTGATTAGTAATACTTTCTTTTTCCACCACAATTTTGTCTTCATAAGATGCATGTTTCCCAACTGTACCTTGGGAATGTTTATGTTAGAGAACCCAGAAAGTAATCAGAAGTTTCATTTGAAACTAAACAGCATATTGCCATCCAGTGGCGGCTGGTGCTAAGGTTTGCAGGTTTGCACAACCGCCAAAAAAACTAACTCTGGAATAAAAACAAAGTAATTTTTGTTCATTATCATAATAAATAACGCATTTACCATTACCAAACAACCAAACATATTACCGACTAAAACAAATTCCCCTGGTTCGTTCCTGTTTGATAGATATTTTGTTATTTGGTTTGCAAAAGTTTGCACGCTAGATTGCAACCTTTGTGTTACATGTACGCATCTGCGCGTTAGCTAATACTTTGGTTGGTTTGATTACGCGCCCATAAGCAGCAGTGGGTTGTATGTAGCACTGCAAACCATAATATATTGACTAAGAATACCCGACTTAAATCAAAAAGTTATCGATAAAATTGAAACTGGTGAATATCGTCGTATGGACTTCCCCTTATAATAAGCTCGTTTTTGTTGTAAATAAATAAAACGGATACTTTAACAGTAAATATAATTTCGGCACATTTTTTGTAGGTGTTTCTTTGCAACCTCCAATTTTTTTTAGCACCAGCCGCCACTGTTGCCATCATAATCTTATGTATTCGGACACAATCGATCCACGTTAATAATCATTTGGTGGTGAAAATTTCAATGAAAAACGAAAGTTTATCAGTAATATTTTCTCTTTCCACCACAATTTCGTCTTTATGTGGTACACTTTTCTAAGTTGCTCCTTATCAATTGGTTATGCTAGAAACCTTAAAAAAAGAATCGAAAACTTCATCTGCAACCAAACAGTATATCGTCGTCATAATCTTATGTCTTCGGCTGAAGTCTATCCATCTTAATAATTATTTGGTGGTCAAAATTTCAATGA